>CM022403.1:1206105-2412210 GCA_011833715.1 Carcinoscorpius rotundicauda | reverse complement strand
CTTTATTTATTTTATTTTTTTATTATTATTATTATTTTTTTATAGCTTTGGACCAGAGTAAAAGTATACTTGATGCTCCGGCCCATTTCAGGGCTCAGACCATGCATGGACGAAACAAGTTTGTTTTTTTTTTATTATTATTATTACTATTAAGAAAGAATGCTACTACTACTACGTGTAGTAGTACACACACTCACACAAATAAGAGTAAGTGTATTAATATGTTAATACAATACATATATGATAAAAGTTAAACAAGGACTAAAAGTCTAGTGCATAGTGGCCAGCTTGGATTACATTATTTAAATATATATTAATAGGGGAGAGGTACTTAGGACTATTTTCATCATGTGCGTGATATCTGTCGAGATCACACATTAATTTATTTTTATGCCAATTCTTATTGAAGTATTTTAGAGTATTATGCAAGAGTCTTTCAGATATTGTATCCATGTTTGCATACTTGTGCAAGAATATGGTTGAGGTGCTACGTGGTACTTTATAAGCAGAAGTTAGTATTGAATTTTGTATACATTGCAGTTTCTGTATGCGTGTAGGTGCTATGTTAATCCATGCAGGTGATGCGTATTCTATTGTCGGTCTGATGTACGTTTTGTAGATCTTAAGTATGTTTGCTGGTGATGTTCCTTGGTTTTTACCTGAAAGACTTCTTACATAATTTGCTCTTTTCCAGATTCTTCTCAGTACATTTTTTATGTGTGGTAACCACGTTAATTTTGAGTCATAGGTTAGACCTAGGAATTTAGCAGATGTAGCAGTCAGTAAAAGTGATCCATTCATATATAGTTTTGGTGGATCTTTTTTTAGCTTGTTCCGTCTGCTGAATAATATGACTTGGGTTTTTGGGATATTAATTTTGATTCGGTATTTCTGGCAGTATTCTTCAATGCTATTTAGGACTGGCTGTAGGTTTGTTGCTGCTATCGATGGAGTGGAAGCACTTTTCCAGACTGCTACATCGTCAGCGAACTGGGATGCATAACCTAAATTTAGGTCCGACAGAGGCATATTGCTCACGTACATGATAAATAGTATAGGGCTAACCACCCCTCCCTGCGGAACTCCTGCTTCGGGTGAGAAGGGCCCAGAGTGGGCCCCATTTACATTAACTTTACACGTTCTGTTTTCCAGGAAGTTGGAAAGCCAGCGAATAGTTTCCTGGGGTAATTTCATTTCCAGTAATCTATGTCGTAAACCGTTATGCCACACTGTGTCAAATGCTTTCTCAATATATTCAATATATTTACATATTCAGTAAACAATAAAATATTTCTACGCGCTATCCTTGCATTCAGAAATACCTTGTAACCGGCAATGTGATTATTTCCAAATACCAATGCTCACTGTTGCTTGATGGTACTTCGGTAGCTTTACGCTACTGTACGATTCAGGTGTTAAATCTTCTTTTTTTTCTGTATAATATCATAAATGGACTACTTTTACAATTGGAGTTTTCACCAGTATTGTCCAGGTCAGTCAAATACCGTTAATATAGCCTTTTTACTTGTGTATGTATATAATGTCTAAACCACTGCTATACAATATCACAGGAGTTTAATATTTAACGAAAGGCCTACTCAGCACTGGGTACAGTAAAATGTAGTGTACAACGCTCCAGTTACGTGGTGTGTTCGCGTATTATACACATAAAGTTTTAAAAAATGTATGTCGTGTACGAGGTATTTATGTACTACTACAACACGCTACAATGTAATTCGTTATGCCTAGTTTTTCCACACATGAAAGCTTACATCAAAGATACATTTTACAATTAATAGTACCAGTCAACAGGTTACAAAAAATTCGAATTTTTCAAGTGTGTATTATATACATATATATCCACGAAAATTCTTAACCGTGTAGTAAAAGTGGACGTTTACAAAATAGAAATAAAGAAGCGTGAAACGTGAATTATATTACAAAATATCATCTTTCCATATTAAAGTTTTCCGGTTCTATATGCATAGACCCCGCTAGCACAACGGTATGTTCTCCGGATTTTCAACGCTAAACTTAGGGGTTCGATTCCCCTCGGTGGGCTTAGCACATATACCGACGTGGCTTTTCCATAAGAGAACACACGCCTACACAATTTATAAAATCTCTGCAAGCTTTTAAATAAACATTAAGTTATTTGGTTCGGGAACATTATGTATTTGATGTATAGTGGGGTCACCAGACACATCATTTCAATATTATTAAAATAAATTTCATAAGAAAAGTTAAGAAAAGAATAATACAAAAAAACATAACTGCATACATTTTAAGGTTTTGGTGTATCTCACTGCAAGATAATATAACATTGGTGTGCATCACTACAAGTAACGCGCATGCGTGGAAAATGTGCAATAAGAACGTTATTCATTCAATCAACCTAACCCATCTCAACATCTTTTGACAAACGTTTGGTTGCTTCCTCTAACTTTGATTTTAAAGAGAACGACTTATTTTAATTAACAAATAGCTTCGTTTACATTTTCATTTTATTAAGTCAGTTTAATTAAAATTACATACAATGCTTGATAGAAACTTGGCGATACGTCTTATTTTAATAAATATTTCATTCATAAGTAAGGACAAATCTTTCAAGTTTTCCAAAGAATTTATTTTTTACCTCTTAAAGTTTCGGAACTATTGACTGAAACCAATTAAATAACGAATATGTCTATTTACTTATTATGTTCTCTTAGACTTAACACAAGAAGATAAACTTCGTGACAACTGATATGTCTTTTATTTTTGATTATTGTTAATTCTCTAGCATTTTTTTTTATTAAAACTGTGTTTAAAAGAAAATAACAGAAAATTAAACTACTGAAGGAGTCTTCGCAAAGCATCGTCTTCGTCCTAGCGATATTTTAAAAACTATATTATTAAATCTATAAAAATTAACACGTTTCTTTTCCAACAACATTAACTTCTAATAGTCAGGGTTTTTTTCCTAGTTCATCCTTTATATGATTTATTAAATTTACCAAATATTTCTCTTTTGTTTAGTTCCCTCACAAAGTTACAAAACATGAATCTGTAAGCATCAACTGACTCGTCGAGAAGTCTACAATGTGACAACTAGGGCCTGGCATGGCCTAGCGTGTTAAGGCGTGTGCTTCGTAATCTGAGGGTCGCGGGTTCGCTCCCGAGTCGCGCCAAACATGCTCGCCCTCCCAGCCGAGGGGGTGTTATAATGTAACGGTCAATCCAACTATTCGTTGGTAAAAGAGTAGCCCAAGAGTTGGCGGTGGGTGGTGATGACTAGCTAGCTGCCTTCCCTCTAGTCTTACACTGATAAATTAAGGACGGCTAGCACAGATAGCCCTCAAGTTGCTTTGTGCGAAATACCAAAACAAACAAACAAACAAACAAAAATGTGACAACTAAAGTCTACTTTCTTTATTGCGTCGCAAACGTAAACAACATTATTTACAGTTTTTAAGTCTTACAAATTTAATTCGTGTTGTTGAATTTCGCGAATAGCTACTAAAGAGCCATCTGCGTTAACCGTCTCTAATTTAGCAGTAATAAGATAATAACCGAAACTCTTGGGCTACTCTTTCATTAACGAATAGTGGGATTGACTGTCACTTTATAATTCCCCAAAGGTACGTTATAAGACGGAGCTTCGAGCCCGCGACTCGCATATTGCGAGTTCAGCGACCCTAACACCAGGACATACCAGCCTCATCCTCTATATAATTAGGTCGAAAAAACATTGAATAAAAGTTTGCAAGTAAACAGGACTTTAAATGAATTGCATACGTAGGATACGAGTTTATCGACTCTTCTGCCACCCACTCAAATAACATAATACACTTATTTGTGTTTTGACTCTTTTTATCAATAAAAATAGATTCAATTTTCTAAATGCAGTGTTTTGAAGCAAAAATGTATTATTATTCAAGAGGTTTAGATTAATATGTCAATCTGGAACTTTGTTTTGTAAACCTTGCGCGCATGTGTTCATTCATGATTGTGTTCTTAACTTTTGTAAAATCAATGTTTGCTGCTTTTTAAAACCGTTATTTTTAAATACCATTTAAATTAACTGGACCTCGAATATTTAACTTGTATTTCTTTGTTTGTTTCTGAATTTCACGTAAAGCTACACGAGGGCTATCTGCGCTAGCCGTCCCTATTTTAGCAGTGTAAGAAAAAAGGGAAGGCAGATAGTTACCACCACCACCCACCACCAACTCTTGGACTACACTTTTACTAAGGAATAATGGGATTGACTGAAACACTGTAACGCCCCTTTGGCTGAAATGTTTGGCGCAATGGCGATTCAAACTCACGACCCTCATACTACGAGAGGAGCACTTTAACTACCTGGCTATGCTGAGCAGCTTAGCTTGTAGTAAGTGTTTGTCTTTCTTTTCTTTAACTACATAATTTAAAATCGTTGGTTGTCACGTTCAATTGGAAAATGAATGATAAAAGAAAATTTATTAACCGGATATTTATTACTGTTTTTATTTTTATGTGAATTTCATCTTTCAATTTTAGAAAAACATACTCGAGTGTCGAAGACGCTAAGGTAACGTGGCGCAACTTGATTGGCCAGTTCTTCTTTCCCTCACCTCTTTATGGATTTGTCTAGACAAAGTTAAAAGATCTCCATTTTCAAGTAATTGTTTTTGTCTTAAGTCTAAACTGAAACAGTTCTCATTTCAGCCGCACGAGGAAATCAAGTTACGAGAACTTACATTAAATATAAACACTTCCTCACAAAATAAAAAAATTAACGATTTTCTCGTTTCTCTGAGCCCCCCAGTGGCTCAGCGGTATGTCTGCGGACTTACACGCTAAAATCCGGGTTTCGATAACCGTGGTGGGCAGAGCACAGATAGCCCATTGTGTAGCTTTGTGCTTAATTCAAAACAACGTTTCTCTGATGTAGTTGTATATTATCATTTAGAGAAAAACCGTAAATTACAGTCTAATAACTGTTTACGTCAAGGAAAAGTGAAGTTTTTGGAGATGTTTGTTAAATTTTGTGCACAACTGCTAGACAGCTAATGTGCTAGTTGTCCCTAACTTAGAATGAGACGTCAGCACTCTCCGCTAATTCTTGTGCTACTCTTTACTGACGAAAGTTGTATTCAAGTTATAACACCCCACGATTGAAAAGGTGAGCATGTTTGATGACGGGATTCGAACCAGCGACAAACATTTTGCAAGTCGAATACTCTTGCCATCAGGTTATATTTTCGGAGATAAACCAGGCCAAATAATACCAATAGTTAGAACACATTCGTTCATTTCAGAATGTTAGCGCAAAGCTACATAACTATTCCTAATTTTGAACTTATACACTAAAGGAGGGGCAGATATTAGTAGCACCTATGGGAATTCAGGAGCTATGCATATTCTTGTCTGACCAAATAGTGATTTGACCATCACTCTTATAACACACTCGCACCTTCCAATTAAAAAGTGGACGTTTGGTGAAACAGGCTAAAAAATATAATTCCTCATATTAAAAATCCGGACACGAAAACCACTGGAATAGAACAGCAAGACATATACCAATTATTACTTCAAAAGGAATCCTACCGACTGCGAGTGCACCCAACTGAAGAATAAACATAAACACCTTACGAAGAATAATTATTGCATGTATTTTTATTATTAAATTGATAAGCCAACCAAAACTTTCTAACTAAAGCCTACACCAGAGGTCATCCGCAAAATGTCACTGCTCATTATGATTTACGTTCCATGGTTCCTCAAGATTCTAGTTGCCATCGAACCTCTGGATGAGGTGTTACACGTTAAAATTCAACGCCTTGGTTAAGATATTTCAATCTACTTGTTTTCTAAATCCCATTGAAATCTCTTTATGTGATACAACGTTGCTTCTTAGGAACTAAACTTCTTGGACAAGTAAATTAATATAGTTTGGGGATACAAATGAAAACAATATTTACGATACGGTTTCGTATTTGAAGAGGAAGTTGAATACATCATGAAGTACATCAACCGAAACGGTGGGTGATACCATTTACAGTGAGATACTGACGACAATTGTTAGAAACTTAAACTGTTGCTAAAATTTCACACACAAACATAAACGTGCATGAAAAACTTCATGCCTGAAATAAAAAAAACCCAACAAATTCATCTCCAGTAAATACTTTCTTTACTAACTTTTGGTACGTAGGATATTTTATTACTGAGTAAACATACGTATACGTAATTTCACACTTTTCACGTATGTCGTATAGAGTGAAATGGTCTGTATTTAAAACAGAACAAACTATTTTACAATATAAGTAACTGGAAGTTACCACACTTAACATCAATTTATTCACCTGAAGTAAACATCGTTGTCTATGTAAAAGGTATTTCATGGAATATTTGTTTCCATTAATACAGCAAGAGAGGATGTCGACCGTGACAAACTATCTCCAGAAGTTACGAGTAGACGCACACCACCAGGAGAATGCTGGTAAAACACCTTTAACAAATGCAAAACGTCTCTTAGGAGAAAATAAAAAAACTTTACGTTTTTAGAACATATGACGACGAAATATTTACTAATAAAATTAATTCCACGACATATAAAATTCTCTGTATCAAAAGATATTCCAAAATCAAATCAAATCGCCACCTTCTCACAAAATAACCAAATGCAAATAACAACCAACTACTATTTACTTCTAAAAAATTTCAAGCTAAACTCAGTGAAGATAAAACATCAGGAGTCGTGATGACAAATACATAACATAAAAACAACAAGTTCAAAACTGAAGATGAGTCATCAAATGTTGTGATGACAAATACATCACATCAAAACCTCAAGATCAGCACAGTAAAGAAGAGTCATCAAGTGAGGTGATGACAAATACCTCACATCAAAACCTAAAGTTCAACAAAGTTAAGATAAGTCATCAGGAGTAGTGATGACACATACATCATATGAAAATGAGTCATCAGGTGTCGTCATTACAAATACATCACAACAAAACCTCAAGATAAACACAGTGAAAATGAGTCATCAGGTATCGTAATGTCAAATACATCACATGAAAACCTCAAGTTCAAAAGAGTAAAAATGAATAATCAGGCATCGTAATGACAAATAAATCACATAAAAACCTCAAGTTCAACACAAAAGAGATAAGTCGTAAGGTTTCATGACGACAAATACATCACATGAAAATATCAAGTTCAACACATTGAAAATGTGTCATCAGGTGTCGTGTTGACAAATACATCACACGAAAACCTCAAGTTCAACACAATGAAGATGAGTCATCAGGTGACTTAAAGAGAAATACATCACACCAAAACCTCAAGTTCAACAAAATGAAAATCAGTAAAAAGAAATCGTACGACAATTACATTACATAAAAACCTTAAATTAAACACAAAGAAGATGAGTCATAAGGTATCATGATAAAAAATACATCACATCAACACCACAAGTTCAACACAATGAAGATGAGTCATCAGATGTCGTAATGACAAATATATCACATCAAAACCTCAAGCTCAACACAAAAGAGATAAGTCGTAAGGTTTCATGACGACAAATACATCACATGAAAACATCAAGTTCAACACAATGAAGATGAGTCATCAGGTGACTTAATGACAAATACATCACACCAACACCTCAAGTTCAACAAAATGAAAATGAGTAAAAAGGAATCGTACGACAATTACATCACATGAAAACCTCAAGTTAAACACAAAGAAGATGAGTCATAAGGTATCATGATAAAAAATACATCACATCAACACCTCAAGTTCAACACAGTGAAGATGAGTCATCAGATGTCGTAATGACAAATACATCACATCAGAACCTCAACTTCAACACAGTTAACATGAATAACAAGTTGTTTTCGTGACAAATACATCACATAAAAACGTCAAGTTCAACACTGATAATCAGTCATCAGTTGTCGTGATGACCAATACATCAGATCAAAATCTGAAGTTTAAAACAGTGAAGATGAGTCATTAAGTGTCAAGATGAAAAATATATCACATCAAAATCTCATGTTCAACACAATGAAGATGAGAAAACACGTATCGTAATGAAAAGTACATCACATGAAAACCTCAAATTCAACACAAATAATATGATTCATAAGGTACCATAATGACAAATACATCACATGAAAAACTAAAATCCAACACAGTAGAACTGAGTTATCAGGTATTGTAATCAGAAATACATCACATAAAAACCTCAAGTTCAACACTTCAAGTGAATATAAGATATCAGATGTCAGGATAAGAAACACATCACATCATAGCTCAAATTCAACAGAGTGAAAATGTGTCATCAGGTGTCATGATAGAAAATAAATCTCATAGAAACCTATAGTTCAACACAGAGAAGATGAGTCATAAGGTGTCGTGATGACAAATATATCACATCAAAACCTCAAGCTCAACAAAATAAAAATCAGTTATCATGTACCGTAATGACAAATACATTACATTAAAATCTCAAGTTCAACACAAAGAAGATGAGTCTTTTGGTATCATGATGAAAAATATATCACATGAAAACCTCAGATAAACACAGTGAAGATGGGTCATCATGTTCAACACAATGAATATGAGTCATCAGGTGTCGTGATGACAAATACATCACATTAAAACATAAAATTTAACACAGTGAAGACGAATCATAAGGTGTCGTAATGAAAAATACATCACATCAAAACCTCAAGTTTAACGCAAGGAAGATGAGTCATCAGGTGTCTAGATTACAAATACATCGCATCAAAACATCAAGTTCAAGACAATGAAGATGATTCATCAAGTGTCGTGATCACAAATACATCACATCAAAACTTTAAGATTAACACAATGAAGAGGAGTTATCAGGTGTTTTATGGAAAACATCACATAAAAAACAACAAGTTCAACACAGTGAAGAAGTGTCATCAAGTGTCGTGATAACAAATACACCACATCTAAACCTCAAGTTAAACAAAGTTAAGATGAGTCATCAGATGTCGTGATGACAAATACATCACATCAAAACCTCAAGTTCAACACAGTAAAGATGAGTAATCAGGTGTCGTGGTAACAAATACATCATATGAAAATATTAAGTTCAACACAGTGAAGACAAGTCATCAGGTGTCGTGATGACAAATAAATCACATCAAAACCTGAAGTTCAACACAGTAAAGATGAGTCATCAGGTGTCGTGATGACAAAAACATCACATCAAAATCTCGGGCTCAACACAATGAAGATGAATCATAAGGTGTCGTTATGACAAATACATCACATAAAAACATCAAGTATAACACTGTGAAGATGAGTCATCAGGTGTCGAGATGACAAAAAACACATAAAACTTTACGTTCAACAAGTAAAAATGATTCATCAGGTGTTGTGATCACAAATACATCACATCAAAATCTTAATTTCAACACAATGAAGATGAGTCATCAGATATCATGATGACATATCAGATTTAAAAGTGTAACTTCAGATGTTGAAAATGTTTCATCAGTATTACGTTACATCTGAATGGCTTCATAAAAGTCCACATGACTAAAGATATTGGTATGGAAATATTTTTCTTTTCAAATCTTAAATCACATTGTGTCATGCTATTTGAGTGTGAGTACTGGATAGTTTACAACACAAATTTGTAAAAGATTAATATTTAACTGTGCGACGAATGGAAGATTAAAATTGTATTTCAAAACAGGTCGATTCACCGATATTGAAACAAAAATGAGATTGGTTATTGTGTTTTGTTTCTTTCCCTATGTAATTGACTTTTACGTTAGATGGGAAGCGTTTTTAAACAGAGATTTTTCTTTATAACAACTAACATGAAGATTTCGTTGAGATTTATTCAAGGAACAATAATCCACTGGTATAATGAATTTCTAATAAGTTTTGTTTGATGATTTGTTGAATTTCACACAAAATGTCAAGTTTAACACAGTGAAGATGAGTCAACAGGTGTCGTGATGACAAATACATCACATCAAAACCTCAAGTCATACACAGTGAAGATGATTCATCAGATATCGTGATACAGTGAAGATGAGTCATCAAGTGTCGTGTTGACAAATACATCATATGAAAACCTTAAGTTCAACACAGTGAAGATGAATCATCAAGTGTCGTGAAGACAAATACATCACATCAAAACCTGAGGCTCAACACAGTGAAGATGAGTCATCAAGTGTCGTGATGTCAAATACACCACATCAAAACCTCAAATTCAACACAGTAAAGACGAGTCATCAAGTATCGTGATGTCAAATACACCACATCAAAACCTCAAGTTCTACACACTAAAGATGTGTCTCAAGGTGTCGTTTTGAGAAATACATCACATCAAAACCTCAAGTTCAACACAGTATAGATGAGTCATCAAGTGTCGTGATGACAAATAAATCTCATCAAACCTTCAAGTTTAACACACTGAAGATTTGTCATTAATTGTCGTAATGACAAATACATCACATGAAAACCTCAAGTTCAACACAGTGAAAATGAGTGATCTGGTGTTGTGGTTACAAATACATCACATGAAAACCTTGAGTTCAACGCAGTGAAGATGAGTCTTGAGGTGTTGTTATGTATAAAGCGTTATGTATATACGTTGTTATTCATGTAGAAATTTTTAGAACTAGCTAGATTGATCATTTGTATTGGCCTGGTGTCTGTACGAGACAACTCGAGATTACTCTGAAATGCTGGGAAGTTACGCGATTGTTCGAGAAGACTAGGCCTACTAGTATAAAAACAGACGGTGACGCGAGAAAGAAGAGTCAGTCATTCGTTTACATTCAATTCAAGAGATATTGTGTTCGTTTGAGAAAGTTTAAACGTTTGCTGTGTGTTTGCCCCCCAGTAGCTCAGCGGTATGTCTGCGGACTTACACGCTAAAATCCGGGTTTCGATACCCGTTGTGGGCAGAGCACATTCTGTAGCTTTGTGCTTAATTCAAAATAACAACTGTGTGTTTATTCAACTTGGATTTGTGACTAGAGTTAGATCTAAAATAGCTGTGATTTTATTTCGTCAATCTTTACGATTCATTCGAATTACTAGTTATACTGAAGGTCAACACGTATAGGACTGTTTAGGGGAGACCGAGCAAATTGGGAAACAACAAATTTGAGACATTCGTCGAAAACATCGTAAAAAGAACTTCGTCAAATTTATTGAACTGTGAATATTTTCTGAACTTCTCCATTTAAACTTCGGAATTTCTTCGTGGGACCAAATTCACCCCCTAGACTGGAATTTTGGATTTCTGATCGGGACTTTCGAACTTTCATTCTAGATCATTATAATGAACACAGGCCAGTAGCATTTTTCTATTAAAATTAATTTTCAAGGTTGAAACTGAATATCTGTCATTCTTATTATATAATTTATTTTATATTTGTCACATATATAATAGTTTATTGTAATAAATTATACAAGCTGTTGTTATCTGTGTCTTTCTGTTTCATTCAGTCAACATAAAAAAAACGTAACAGAAAATTGGGGGCCCGTCCGGGATTAGATCAAACAATTTAATTCTATTCCAAAATTAGATTTATATTATATACAGATAGACAGCTTGTATATTGAAAATGGTATTCAAACTCGAAGATTTCATAGACAAATTTAATCAGAATACCTCCTTCAAATTGATCAATGAATTAAAAAAATCTGAATTGCTTGATGTTGGAAATGGAAATGGAAATGAAATTTCGTTTAGAAATTGAAAATAAACGCCTTGTTCTTGAGGCAGAAAAAGAACTAAAATGTATTGAGGCAAAACAGGAAAACAAACGCCTTGTTCTTGATGCCGAAATACAAAAAGAACGCATTAAAGCTGATAAGGAAATCAGTAGAAGAAAGGCACAGACAGAAGAAAAGGTTGTCCAAATGCAGTCGGATAATTTTGATGCTTCCAAAAAAATTCGTTTAGTGTCTCCATTCAATGAGAACGCTGTAGATAAATATTTTCAGCAATTTGAAAAATTGGCCCTAAGGCTAAAATGGCCTACCGAATATTGGACAATATTACTTCAGAGTGTTCTCAAAGGTAAAGCTCAGGAAGTATTTACCAAACTCACAGCCGAGCAGAGTTATGATTACGAGCACGTCAAAATTAGTCATTAATGGTCGTGATGATAATTACATCACATCAAAACCTCAAGTTTAACACAATGAAGATGAGTCATCAAGTGTCGTGATGACAAATACATCACATCAAAATCTGAAGTTTACCACAGTGAAGATGAGTCATCAAATGTCGTGATGATAAATACATCACATGAAAACATTTAGTTAAAAACAAAGAAGATGAGTCATGAAGTAACGTGATGACAAATAAATCATATCAAAACTTCAAGTTTAACACATTGAAAGTTATTCATTAATTGTAGTGATGACAAATACATCGCATCAAAAATTCAAGTTCAAAACAATTAAGATGAGTTATCAAGTGTCGTGATGACAAATACATCACATGAAAATCTCAAGTTCAACACAGTGAAAATGAGTCATCATATTTCGAGATGGAAAGTACATCAAATCAAAACTTCAAGTTTAAAAGAGTAAAGATGATCATCAGAGGTCGTGATAAGAAATTCATCACGTCAAAACCTCAATTTAAACACAGTGAAAATGAGTCATCAGGTATCGTGATGACAAAAACATCACATCAAAAACTCAGGTTCAAAAAAATGAAGATGAGTCATTATGTATCGCGATGACAAATACATCAAATAAAAACCCCAAGTTCAACACAGTAAAGATGAATAATCAGTTGTCGTGATGAAAAAAACATCACATCAAAACCTCAAGTTTAAAACAGTTAAAATAGTCATCCGGTGTCGTGATGACAAATACATCACATTAAAACCTGAAGTTTAATACAGTGAAGATGAGTCGCAACGTGTCGTGATGACAAATACATCACATCAAAACCTCAAGTTTAACGCAGTAAGATGAGTCATCAGATGTCGTGATGAGAAATGCAATACATCAAAAACTCAAAATTCACACATTGAGGATAAGGCATCAGGTGTCGTGATGACAAAGACTTCACATTAAAACCTCAAGTTTAACACTGTGAAGATGAGTCATCAGGTGTCGTAATAACAAATACATCACATCAAAACCTCAAGTTTAACACAATGAATATGAGTCATAAGGTGTCATTATGACAAATATATCAAATCAAAACCTCAAGTTCAACACAGTTAAGATCAGTCATTAGGTGTCTTATGAAAAATACATCAAATCAAAACATCAAGTTTCACATGCCTTGAGGATAAGGCATCAGGTGTCGTGATGACAAAGACTTCACATTAAAACCTCAAGTTTAACACTGTGAAGATAAGTTATCAGGTGTCGTGACGACAAAAACATCACATTAAAACCTCAAGTTTGACATAGTGAAGATGAGTCATGACGTGTCGCTGTGACAAATACATCATATCAAAACCTTAAGTGCAACACAGAAAAGATGTGTCGTCAGGTGTCGAAATAACAAAAACATCACATTAAACCTCAATTTTAACATTGTGAAAATGAGTCGACAGGTGACGTGATGACAAATACATCAAATCAAAACTCAAGTTCATCACAGTGCAGATGAGTCATCAGCTGTCGTGATGACAAAAACATCACATTAAAACCTCACGTTTAACACAGTGAAAATGAGCCATAACGTGTCGTGATGACAAATACATCACATTAAAACCTCAAGTTTAGCAAAGTAAAGATGAGTCATCAGGTGTCGTTGTGAAAAATTCTTCACATCAAAACCTCAAGTTGATCATAGTGAAGATGAGTCATAAGGTGTCGTCATGACAAATACATCAAATCAAAACCTCAAGTGCTGCAAAGTGAAGAGGGGTCATCAAGTGTCATAATGACACAAATATAAAAAAATCAAAGTTTGAAACGGTGAAAATTAGTCACCAGGTGCCATGATGACAAATACATCAAATCATACCTCAAGTTCAACACATTGAAGAAGAGTCACCAGGTGTCGTTATGACAAATACATCACATCAAAACCTCAAGTTGATCACAGTGAAGATGAGTCATAAGGTGTCGTTATGACAAAAAATCAAATAAAAATCTCAAGTGCAACACAGAGAAGATGAGTCATCAGGTGTCGTAATAACAAAAACATCACATCAAAATTTTAAATTTAACATTGTGAAAATAAGTCGACAGGTGTCGTGATGACAAATACATCACATCAAAACCTCAAGTTTAACGCAGTGAAGTAGAATCATCAGGTGTTGTGATTAAAATATATCATATCCAAACCTTAAGTTTAACACAATGAAAATGACTCATCAAGTGTCGTAATAACAAAAACCTCACATCAAAACCTCAAGTTCCACACTGTGAAAATAAGTTACCAGATGTCGTGATGACAAATAAATCAAATCAAAAATCAAGTTCAACACATTAAATATGAGTCATAAGGTGTCGTTATGACAAATACATCACATGAAAACCTCAAGTTTAACACAGTGAAGATGAGTCATCAGGTGTCGTGATGGCAAATACATCACGTCAAAACCTCAACTTCAACAATGTGAAAAGAAGACATTGGGTGTCGTGATGGCAAATACATCACATTAAAACCCTTATTTCAACACAGTGAAGAGGAGACATCAGGTGTCGTGTTGACAAATACATTACATAAAAACCTCAAGTTCAACACAGTGAAGATAAGTCATCAGGTACCTTTATGACAAATACATCAAATCAATACATCAAGTTTAACACAGTGAAAATAAATCATTAGGTTTCGTGATAACAAATACATCACATCAAAACTCAAATTCAACACCGTTAAGATGAGTCACCGATTATCGAAATGACAAATACATCACATCAAGATCTCAAGTTTCAGACAGGTAAGATGAGTCATCCGGTGTCGTGATGATAAACACATCACATCAAAACCTCAAGTTTAACGCAGTGAAGTAGAGTCATCAGGTGTCGTGATGACAAATACATCACATCGAAACCTCAAGTTTAACACTGTGAAGATGATTCATCAGGTGTCGTAATGACAAATACATCATATCAAAACCTCAAGTTCATCACAAAAGATGAGTCATCAGGTGTCGTTTTTACAAATACATCACAAAAAACTTCAAGTGAACATGAGTCATGAGGCGTCAATATGAAATATATATTATGAAAACCTCAAGTTCAACACAGTTAAGATCAGTCGACAGGTGTCTTTTAAAAATACATCAAATGAAAACATCAAGTTTCACAAATTGAAGATGAGTAATTAACTGTCGTTATGACAAATTCATCACATCAAAACCTTACATTGATCACACTAAATATAATCATAAGGTGTCGTCATGACAAATACACCAAATAAAAACCTCAAGTGCAGCAAAGTGAAGATGAGTAATCAGGTGTCATAATGACAAAAATATCAAATAAAAACCTCAAGTTTCACACTGTGAAAATGAGTCACCAAATGTCGTGATGAAAAATACATCAAATCAAACATCAAGTTCAACAAATTGAAGATGAATCATCAGGTGTCGTTATGACAAATACATCAAATCAAACATCAAAATGATAAGTGAAAATGAGTCATCAGGTGTCGTGATGAAAAATACATCACATTAAAACCTCAAGTTTAACGCAGTGAAAATAAGTCATCAGCTGTCCTGATGGCAAATACATCACATCGAAAACTCAAGTTCAACGCAGTGAAGATGAGTCTTCAGGTGTCGTGACTAAAAATACATCACATCATTCCATAAGTTTAACAAAATGAAAATGAATCATCAGGGGTCGTGATGACAGTTACATCACATCAAAACCTCAGGTTCAACACAGTGCAGATGAGTCATCGGGTGTCGTGAGGAGAAATACATCACATCCAAACCTAAAGTTTAACAGAATGAAAATGTGTCATCAGGTGTCGTGATGACAATTACATCACATCAAAACCTTAGGTTCAACACAGAAAAGATGAATCATCGAGTGTCGTGTGGAGAAATACATCACTTCAAAACCTCAAATTCAACCCAGTGAAGATGATTCATCAGGTGTTGAAATGACAAATACATCACATAAAAACTTCAAGTTCAACACAGTGAAGAAGTGTCACCGATTATCGTACTGACCAATACATCACATCAAAACCTCAAATTTCAAATAGTGAAGATGAGTTATCAGGTGTCGTTATGACAAATTCATCACATCAAAACCTCAAATTGATCACAGTGAAGATGAGTCATAAGGTGTCGTCATGACAAATACATCAAATCAAAACCTGAAGTTCAAAGAAATGAAAATGAGTCATCAGGTGTCATTATGACAAATACATCACATGAAACCTCAAGTTGAACACAGTGAAGATGAGTCACCGATTATCGTACTGACCAATACATCACATCAAAACCTCAAGTTTCAAATAGTGAAGATGAGTCATCAGGCGTCGTTATGACAAATTCATCACATCAAAACCTCAATATGATGACAGAGAAGATGAGTCATCAGGTGTCATAATGACAAGAATATCAAAATAAAACCTCAAGTTTCACACTGTGAAAATGTGTCACCAGGTGTCGTGATGACAAACACATCAAATCAAACGTCAAGTTCAACACATTGAAGTTGAGTCATCAAGTGTCGTTATGACAAATACATCACATCAAAACTTGAAAATCTTAAGTTTCACACTGTGAAAATGAGTCACCAGGTGTCGTGATCAAAATTACATCACATCAAAACCTAGAGTTGATCACAGTAAAGATGAGTCATCAGGTGTCGTGATGAAAAATATATCACATTAAAAACCTCAAGTTTACACATTGAAGATTAGTCATAAGGTGTCGTGATAACAAATACATAACATACAAACTCAAGTTCAAAACAGTGAAGATGACTCACCGATTGTCGAAATGAGTAATAAATCACATCGAAATCTCAAGTTTCACACAGTGAAGATGAGTCATTAGTTGCTTTAATGAGAAATACATCACATTAAAACCTCAAGTTTATCTAGTGAAGATGAGTCATAACGTGTCTTTATGACAAAAACATTAAATAAAAACCTCAAGTGCAACATAGAAGGTGAGTCATCAGGTGTCGTGATGACAAATACATGAAATCAAAACTGAAGTTTAACATAATGAAGATGAGTAATCAGGTGTCATAATGACAAATTCATCACATCAAAACCTCAAGTTAATCACAGTGAAGACGAGTCGCCAATTGTTGCAATGAAAAATACATCACATAAAAACCTAAAGTTGATCACACTGAAAATGAGTCATAAGGTGTCTTTGTGACAAATACATTAAATGAAAACATCAAGTTTCACATAGAGAAGATAAGTCACCAGGTGTCGTGATGACAAATGCATCTCATCAAAACCTTAACTTCAACACAGTTAAAATGAGTCATCAGGTGTTGTGATGTGAAATACATCACATCAAAACCTCAAATTCACCAAAGTGAAGACGAGTCATCAGGTGTCGTGATGACAAATAAATCACATTAAAACCTCAAGTTTAATTCAGTGAAGATGAGTAGTAAGTTGTCGTGATGACAAATACATCACATCCAACCCTCAAGTGTAATACAATGAAGATGATTCATCAGATGTCGTGATGACAATTACATCACATCAAAACCTCAGGTTCAACACAGTGAAAATGAGTCATCAAGTGTCATGATGTGAAATACATCACATGAAAACCTCAAGTTCAACAAAGTGAAGATGATTCATCAGGTGTCGTGCTGACAAATACATCACATCAAAACCTCAAGTTGATCACAGTGAAGATGAGTCATCAGATGTCGTGATGACAAATACACCATATTAAAACATCAAGTTTACACATTGAATATGAGTCATAACGTCTTATGTTGACAAATACATCACATTAATACCTCAAGTTAAACACAGTAAAAATGAGTCATCAGGTGTCGTTCTGACAAATTCATCACATCAAAATTTCAAGTTGATCACAGTGAAGATGAGTCATCAGTTGTCGTGATGACAAATACATCAAATCAGAACGTCTAGTGCAACACAGTGAAGATGAGTCATCAGTTTTCGTGGTGAAAAATAAATCACATCAAAACCGAAAATTTAACACATTGAAGATGAGTCATAAGGTGTCGTGATAACAAATGCATCACTTCAAAACTCAAATTCAATACAGTGAAGATGAGTCACCGATAATCGTGATGACAAATACATCACATCAAAATCTCAAGTTTCACACAGTGAAGATGACTCATCAGGTGTCGTTATGACAAATTCATTACATCAAAACCTCAAGTTGATCACCGTGAAGATGAGTCACGAGGAGTCGTTATGACAAATACATCACATCAAAACTTCAAGTTCAACACAGTGAAGATGAGTCATCAGGTGTCGTGGTAACAAATACATCACACGAAAACCTTAAGTTCAACACAGTGAAGATGAGTCATCAGATGTCGTGATGACAAATACATCACACGAAAACCTTAAGTTCAACACAGTGAAGATGAGTCATCAGATGTCGTGATGACAAATACATCACATCAAAACCTCAAGTTTAACACAATGAAGATGAGTCATCAGATATCATGATGGCATATCAGATCTAAAAGTGTAACTTTAGATGCTGAACATGTTTCATCAGTATCACATTACATCTGAATGGCTTTATGAAAATCCTCATGTCTGAAGATATTGATATTGAAATATTTTTCTTGTCAAATCTCAAATCACACTGTGTCCTGCTGTTTGAGTGTGAAAACTGGATAGTTTACAACAGAAATTTGTAAAAGATTAATATTTAACTGTGCGACGAGTGGAAGATTAAAATTGTATTTCAAAACAGGTCGATTCACCGATATTGAAACAAAAATGATATTGGTTATTGTGTTTTGTTTCTTTCCCTTTGTAATTGACTTTTACATTATTGTTCTAAAGATGATAATCGTTTTTGAAACAAAGCTTTTTCTTTGTTACAACTAACATGAAGATTTCGTTGAGATTTATTCAAGGAACAATAATCCACTGCTATAATAAAATTCTAATAAATTTTGTTTGATCATTTGTTGAATTTCACACAAGGGTACTCGAGGGATATATACGCTAGTCGTCCCTAATTTTGATGTGATACACTGCAGGAAGGCAGTTAATGAGCCCCGCACACCAACTCTTTAACTTCTCTTCGCCAACGGCTCAAATGGTGAGCCGCTTCGGTGAAACAACTCGAACCGACGGCCTACAAATGGCAAGTCGAGCGCCCTCTAACTATTAGGTCTTATTGTAATAAAAAGCTATTGAGCTGATATTACGAGAAACCCAAGATATCTATATTGATATATTTGGCATCCCGGACATTGATTCAATTTATCTGTTTCAAATTATTTTACGTCGTTACTGCAATGGTTAGGATTATGTTCCTCTTTCCAATAAGAAATAAGTGACAAGATAACTTTATATTCATGATAAAACTATTATCTTCCATCGTCCCTAATTTTGAACTGTTGACCACACGGGACCCAACAAATCATCACCCACAGCTTAAAATACGAGGAATGTTTTGTGGCATCGCATTAATAAAAACCCGGTTCGCCAGCCTCGAAGTCCTGGACCCCATTAAAGGTTGTAGCCTCTGTCGTATTTTTGTAGTTCCCACTTGATAGGTTAATTACGATATTAGCTTTTCACTGTTGTTTAATATGACTTTTTTATTCGTGTCTAATGACCCACTAAGTATTAGATAAAATGCTTTCTTGCTAAAATATTGCAGATAAAACGGCTAAAAACAACTTTCAAGAAATTACTGTGTTGCGAAAGAGCCTTCTATTCTTTACTATTCCTCACTATACATTACATACTTTAACAGTTAAGTTTGTTACGTGGAATTCAATAAAGTCTGTCTTTTCACATTGATGTGCAGTACTTCTTTTCCAAATAATACAGAAATATCAAAATAACAAAAACATGTCAAGAACAATGACTCTCTAATGTCGATTTTATAACCAATTTCCGAAATAACTAGATAAAAGTTAAATCGAGTTCCTAATTATATACTATTGGAAGAAAACATACTTTACCTGCACAGGGTTTGTCTTGATCCCCGATAAGCATGCTGAAATATGCCTTGTGGGCTTCAACCATTTTAACAGATGCTATCACAGAGTACTTTTTCGCTCTTAACTTGATAACTTGGCCACATACATTGCAGAATACGTCTGGAGAATGCTTGCAGCTTCTTAATGCCATCTCCGATAAAATCAGAAAGGACTATGTGTTCACTTAGGCAGCTGAAACTAAATTGAAGAGGTGAGTGGTGATCCCCTGTATACATATTACTATGGAAAGTTCTATAAAGTTCTAAAAGGTTCTTGAAAATTCTCGTAAGTTCTACAACATTCTAGAAAGTTCTTAAATTCTTGTAAGTTCGAGAAAATTCTCTATCAGCTACTCAGCACTGAATCTACTTGGAATGATCTGGAAAATGGGTAAATTTGAAAATTTCATTACCCAGGTCACAAAAGTAAAGTTTGGAGAGAAAAATAGGTCTTTTAAGACATGAAATACACAACAAACATACTGTCAAAATGTGATATTAGCTACACATATTAAAATTTCTTAAAGTACGCACAAAAACTTTAATATTTATTGAAAATACCAAAACTTTCAGGTTTCTGATCCTTCCGACCAAACTTTAATAAGTCAACTGAACTGTTTTTTGCTCAAACGCGTCTAATTTTACCAAACCACTTAAAGATTAAAAATGTTCAAGTCTAGTTTCACTAAGTCTAACTGTCTATATATATATTAGTTGTTTCGCATCAATAAAAATTCCACTTGCTCAACTTCTTTCGTATATAGCTCTAACACTTCGTGAACACAAACTCAATATGCACAAAACTAAAGTAGCGGACAAACTGATTACTAAACTCGTTAACTATGTAATTAAATTAACTCGCCATACCATTTACAAATCAATCAGACATTCTAATCTAGTTTGCCTAAATCGCATGTTATATCGTTCGATTTGTTTCGTACACTTGTAAGAAATTATTTACCACGCGCTCGTCAAAAGAAATTAGCAGCGCCCACTAACAAAAATGAAATAAATAAAAACTAACGGTTAAATTTGATAAATTATGCCAACAACATTATAAAACAGTAAAGCTAGAGATATTTAAAAACTTGATTGCAAATTTAGAATAATCGATCTTTATTATTTCCATACAACGTGCCACTCAATGAAGCGTAGGAACATAAAATACTTCAGAAATTACAATGTCAAGACAACAGAATTTAGAAAGCAAAGAAATACACGGTAATTTTGATATATAAAAATTACAAAAAGGGTTCGTTACATTGTATTTGTTTGTTTGTTTTGGAATTTCGCACAAAGCTACTCGAAGTTACATTGTATGATGTTAGCATATATTTACACTGGGAAGATAAGTTTGACATGAAAAGTTAATATGTGAGGAAATTATTGTAAAACGCGTATGAGACATCATTAAGTTATTTAGAAAAGGATAAATTATGCTATTCCATGTTCGAAATTTTTGTTTCAAAAACCTCAGCTGGGGGAATAGAAACAGCTTTAAATTTAGACGCAGTTTGAATAGTTTTCATCCATCCACTACTGACGACGACATTTTGATCGGAAGTAACATCTTGAGCTATCCACGGTAAAAGACCAAATGAGTTTATATTTCAAGAAAAATAAAAGTTGCAATAAAGTAACCTTTTTTCAATCGGCTAAAAAATAGCCTGCAAATACATTTAAGACATTAAGCCTGAAACCGTAAGAGACATTTTATTAAACTTCAAATGAAAACGTTCTCTGTAATTCTGATATTTTGTTAAGATCAGGTTATAAATAACAACATAAAATAATATATCGATATATGTTTGATAAAATACCGAAAGAGAAAATGCACTGCCCATCTAAAAAATTAGCACTGATTTTATTTGGCCGTGAAAAGATATTTTGAAACGTATTCATGATGTACTATTAAAACATATTTTAGAGTATACACATTAAATAACTGTATTGTAAACCAGAAATGTAAAGTTATTATTTATTAAAACTCTTGACGTGTTAAGGCGTTTGACTCGTAATCCGAGGGTCGCGGATTCGAATCCCGGTCGCTTTAAACGTGCTTGCCCTTTAAGCCGTGGGGGCGTTTTAATGTTACGATCAATCCCAATATTCGTTGGTAAAAGAGTAGCTAGCCCAAGAGTTGGCGGTAGGTGGTGATGACTAGCTGCCTTCCCTCTAGCCTTACACTGCTAAATTAGGGACGGCTAGCACATATAGCCCTCGAGTAGCTTTGTGCAAAATTCAAAAACAAACAAACAAACAAATAAAAAAATAATCAAACTCTTGAAAAATAGTATTATTAAGTCATAAAATTAAGTTGCATAAGTTGATTTTGAATCAACCTAAATTCCATAAAACAGTAATAACTACTTGGTATGAATGTTTTTTTCTAAGTTGGCGAAACATGATTACAATTAAATATACTTATTATGAAACATTAGTGTCAGGCCTATTATATTTTTAACAATACTTTTTTATTCGGTTTCTTAGAGTTTCTGAAGAAAAAGAAGAAAAATTTACAGCAGTATTTCATCCGTACTATGCCACCACTGCCGATTACTCATTTCGTTTAATACAAATCCCATCAGGCCCGTTGGAACACAGCGAACACATAAACGAATAAAGAAAATAGCGTTAAGAAATTAACAGGTATAATTAATTAAAATAATTTCGGTACGTTATCATTTTTGAATTAATGTCCTATGTCTTTTTCTAAATAAAACAGTACAGGAGAAAAATTTTATAAATAAAAATATAGCTTGGGGTGTTATGGCACCAGCAGATCTTTGAATTTGATACAAAGTTAATCTTTGTCACAATGAAAAGGTCTAATCAACTCATCAATTTGGAAAATCAACCAATATTAGTTTCTACAACCTTCCAGTTACAAGCTGATAGCAGTAGAATGTAACAATGTTGTAAGTTTAACATTTTATCAGGCTTTCTAGCGGAGTAGGAAGATTCCTTTTCTTTCGTCTGTTTAGAACTTTCTTTTATAGCAAAAGAGGGAGAGAGAAAACTAATAGCAATGCTTTTTCTGGAATAATTTTATCATTACTATCTGTAACTATCTGGATGTGAATCATGCATATTTCAAAGACTTATTTTATGTAATTGCAAGTGCTATCATTGTTACCATTGTGCTTATTATCAGAACCAGTAAGAATTCAGATAATTTTTAACTTTCCATTTTTGGGAAGATGTATTTATTATTTTAATGAAATTAAACTAAATTAGGTTTTGTTGTCACGTTTACTTTCTTGTAGAAACTAATACTTTTGAAAAAGCACGGCTTCAATTTATCTAAATTCCATATACTATAAAAATACCATTTTATCTTGTCACAACAGTTGCTTGTATTTTGACCAAACTTGACGTTAGTCTAATTAATTAACTAAACTCCAAGAATTGTATTTATTTTTTTCAATAAAATTAATAAAGTTGTCATATATATATATATATATATACACGGTAATTCCCTGAACACCGAAGAAAATTGGTGTTTGTAAAAATAAAAAAGGTCTAAAATATGAATAAGTCTTTATTTTAATTACAGTATACACTTATTTAAACTATTGCAATAATAAAATAATAGAACAAATTATATATATTTTTTTAACTATTTAAAATGATACAACCGTAAACAAAACACGCTCCTTTTCACAGCAAATAAATCAGTTTGAGTACTGAAACTATTCAATTTTTGACATAACTTAAATTCCAGTACTAAAAGAATGGTCTCTCTGTGGGACAGTAGAAAGTCTTCGGATATAGAACACTAAAATCAGGCGTTTAAGTCCCATCGGTGGACACAATAGATAGCTCGCTGTGGTTTTGATATGAGAAAAGACTTCAGAAGAATGTTCAGACTCTAGATTCTAGAACTTCTATTTTGCTGGCGGTGTCGCATAAATTTCATAGCACTCTCACGCGGAATTAAAAGTAATAATTACTGTTTAAATAGGAGCTGATTATGCAGTTTCAGTCAGAGGTTATTCCTAAAATAATTATAAATGCTATTCTAACAAAGTAATCCGATGGTTCAGACTCTAAATATTAATTTAGTGAAATGGTGGTGGTACTGAATTACAACGTTTTATAACGCACGCTTAAGATATGGAAAACAGCTATGCAATTAATTCTTCATATGAAACCTTATAACCTTTACCAATTACTTTTATACTTAAGCTGCTTGTAAGTCTATTTAAACAAAAACAAAATTATCACGTGTTGTTTAATATAAACTTTGCAGAGAAATAATTTGAGTCTTTTGAATAATAAGACTTGTGAATTTTAAAATACAGATCTGTTATTGTATCTTAAACGGCAAGTAGCCCTAATTCTTATTAAATAATTTTAATTATAACACAGCAAATTCCGTTTTAGATGCAAGTATTAACTGAGGAAAATTCTAAAACAACTAAAGCTGGTACTATCAACACTAAACTTGGTACTGCCAATAAGCCCATGTCAATGTTCGATGGTAAATAACTAAAGTAGTAATTATAAACAGCTCATTTTTTCTACATTTTGGTGAAGTATAAAAAATCGGCGGTTTCTTTTATTGTTATTACTTTTTTCAGTTTACTTTAAGGATTATATTCCCGTCTCGCGCACTCCTGTCCATTAAAGTTGTCGTATTGATGTCGGATATAGAGGAAACTATTGAAAGTAGAACTTTTTACAGGCACGTGTTAAAACTTACATCAGCTTGCCAGCCGCTCCTTGTTGATGATGGGTACAAACCACAATTACAGTTTTTTCAGTAAACCTTAGTGTTTCATCTTATTGTATAAAATAACCAAAGTAGGCAGCTTTAGGCTTAGGTTTTATTTTGTTGCTACCTAACAAATTTTTTTGCCGAAAGATTCTACGTCTACAAAGTCTGATAATTTTTTTTTAATGTTATACCTTAAATTTAATACCGTCAAAAACTATATTGATTTAACGGTTAAAACTTAAAGAACTTAATAACTTATTTTTATCCTCCAGAAGTCGTACTTTAATGTTAAATTACCTTACGAGTTATTTTGCGCAAGTACAATTAATGTTGTATTAGTTACAAAAATATAAATCTTATCGACATCAAAGCTAAAAACTGGTGAACTAGCTTAAAGAATGTAATTGTTTGTTAAGTTGTTAGACAACCTTCAATGTAACAGCTTTCGTTTATTTTATCATATCAACACTGTCTACGTTCTCTTATGAACATTTTACACTAAAAAACTAAAACAGAAATAGAACTCAAAATATCTTCATAAACCAAGCTAACGGCCCGGCATGACGAAGTTCAAATCCCTCTCACACCAAACATACTCGCCCTTTCAGCCGTGGGGGCATTAAAATGATCGGTCAATTCCACTATTCGTTGGTAAAAAAAGAGTAGATCAAGAGCTGGTGGTGTGTGGTGATGATTAGCTACCTTTCCTCTAGTCTTGCACTACTGAATTAGAGATGGCTAGCACAGATAACCCTCGCGAAATTCAAACCAATGATTATTTTATTTCGCGTCCTCTATCGGGAGATTCTCAAAATAACTCAATAAGTGCGACACTCCTTAACAAATTTTTACCAGGCTGCACATATGTATAGTTTGTTTGTCTCTGTACTTCAGACGTCTTTAACAAGAATAATTATTTATTAAACACTGCTGTCTTTTAACCAGTGTATAATATTTTACTCATATTCATTCACTATTTCAAATACAAGCGACAGGTGGCGACTAATACTTGTTTTGTTTTTTACCATTTTTACTCGTGTGTTTGACAAATAACGAAACATTTTCTAGCGTTACTACTTAGTCTCGATTACTGTTCAAGATTATAAATTTTTCTTAGAGATATTGTATCAACTAGCAGATAAACCATCATGATAACTTCTAGCGGTTTTTGTGCTTGGATTTTCCTCATAGGTATTATTTATTTCGAGCCAGACTTTCTAATGACTGTTACTGAATCTAAATAGAAATATCTTGTTCTCGAGCGAATAGAAGATACAATTGTTTAAAACCTTCCTGGGTTGAAGGAATATATTCATTTTTTTTTTTGGCATTGTTTATAAAGTTATATTCTATGACTTGAACGTTTTTCATCACATGAGTCACGAACTTAAAATATGGGTTATTCTGAAAACATCGACCTATACGTACTTTGACCTTGTAAAAAAAAATTACTTTTATCTCTCACTGTCATAATTCATTGCCATATAACAGTTTCCATTCTTATATTTCTGCTGTTCATTGTGGTAATTTGTTGACATTGATCGCTATTCACTGTTGTTCGCTACTGTGTTTCAGGGATGGTAAATACAAAGGTCGCCACATAATTATTTTCTATCTCTTCTATCGACAGACACAAGTTTGATCTGCAACTTCTGCAGCTGAACCAAATTAGTCTTAATGTTTCTTACTTCCTTTACGCATCATCTTTAATGCTAAGAACACCATGAAACAATTTTGAAGTTCATGAGAATATAAATTCTTTGAAATCATTTGAAGGTTGTCTCGTTCATTTTTCTTTCTAGCTATCTTTTGTTTTCTCTTCTTTTCTCTCTCTTTTTTGTTTGGTGGGGGGGGGGCACGGTCTATACCCGAATCTGTCTCCTTCTTCAACAAATTATAATATACATCTGTTAGTCTCTCGGACTCTCTCCGTCTCTTTTTATATCGATTTGTCTGTATTCTTAGCTGTATTATAACACTACATTGTTCGTTTAAATCGACAAGTGGATACGTTCAAAAGTTACATGTTCAACTGTATTAAAACGTTTACATATTTAAATGTACAATCGAATTTATATTGTTTATCTTGCAACGGCTGGTATTGGTATTAACACTTTTACTAATTACGTTGTTCTCTGCTTTAGTAGTAACACTGTTACTACCCATACCAGCTATTCTGAAACACATTTTTACTTCGAGTTTCATGTCATCAAATATATTGTTAACTGTATTAAGTTATTTATAAAGTCAACTGTAGTAAAGTATATATATAACTAATATCAGAAACTATGTCAGTTACTTGAGGCCTAATTTCATTATAATTGGAAATTTCTCAGCGTTGTGCAACGGTTTTAATTTTCTTTCTGCAATTTCTTGATGGAGAAATCTGTAAATTGTTTTCTCAACGTATTTAACTTCTAAAACAAGAAAGAAACCAAATTAAAACTGGACAAAAAGAAAGGAAAACCACCAAATATGTAATCATTTAGATTTAGAAAAATGAATCAACGACCAGTATTTCATATTATTATAAATAATGTGGCTGGTATTTAGTAGATTGGTGTGTTATAGTAATACCATCGACTAAAATCAAAATAAATCTTATGTTAACAATGTCTTGTAGTAATAACCCTCATCAATATCTTTATCTTACATTTATTAGCAATGTCTTGAAGTGATATGTATGATTTTTTGTTTGTTATTAAGTACAAAACTACACAAAGGGTATTGAAACCCTATTGCTAGAGGTACGAGTCCGCAAATATCCCTTGGTTTGTTGTTTTTTATGTTTCATTTAATTGACAGAGTGTAACATCAGTACCAAAGCGCCTAGTTCCTGTGTACGGTTTATCACCTGTAAAATTAATACTTTCCATCGTAAATCAGTAATTATTATAGACTTTCGCTGGCCTAAATGGTGAACATGTTACGTACATATCGACCTCTGGTGACTATATTCTCCAACGTTAACGTCACATATTAGATATACATCTTTGCATCAAATCAAACAGGCTGTTTGTTGCCAGAGGGTTAGCGTACCAAAACTGCGACTGCCGAAAGAGAAAAACGCACTCTGCACTTCGGAGCTCTAAAGTAGGATATTAAATCTAATATTCGATTAGACAAGACTAACCCAAGAGTTAGTTGGTGGATGGTACTGTTGATTGGTTGCTTTTTCCTCTAATCTCTCAGTTTAAAATTACGGCATTACACAAATCCTTCTAGTAGCTTTGCGCAAAATTTTGAAACAAATAGAGTTCCACTGTCACGTGTAATTTCAAATATTCTTTGCCCACTGTTTATAACCGTTTAAGTTTATCTTCTTTCAGCTCAATGGACGTCGCTGATATAAATTTCTAAGTCATTAATAACTTTATAATATTACGCAGATCCAAATCATCCGGAAAATTGCGTAGTCAACAAATTCAATTATCATCCTTCATAACCAAAATTATATTCGTTTAAGTTTCTTGATCAGTTATCAACATCCCTCTTCACTATAAACAGACAGGGATGCTTATACTTAAATCGATAGTTTATACATTGCTAGCCAAAATCTTAAAGCCAATGAACATAAAGAAAAAATATGATTTTGCGTTGTTAGACTCAACCACTTAATTGAGTAGAGCTTCGAAAAATGAAAATAAAAATACATTTTTTTTTTAGCATTTAATAGGGAAAATATACATACTACTGAAATTAGCCTAAATACTACCTGGTCAAAAGTTTAAGGCCACACTGGAACGAAGCGTTAATCGGCAAACGTAATGAAATTTAGTCATTTGTGTTCGAGCATTAGCGTTGTCAGTACCTCCCACTGATATCTCTGATGTTACATTGGGTAAAAACATGGCAAAGGCTAAAAAATTGACAGAGTTTGAACGTGGCAGAATTGTCAAGCTGCAAAGGCAAGGTCTTTCTCAACGTGCCATCGCTGGTGAGATTGGGCGTAGTAAAACTGCTGTTGCAAATTTCTTAAAAGACCCTGAGAGATACGGAACGAGAATTTCAAGTGGTCTGCCTAAGAAAATTTCGCCGGCATTCAGCAGGAGGATTCGATTAGTTGTCCCTCAAGACACCAGCCGATCGTCGAACCAGATTAAGACCCTTACGAACGCAAAATGCAGCTCAAGAACAATAAGACAGCATTTACGAGAAAAAGGCTTTAAACACTGTAAACGTCTTCAAAGACCACGCTCGGTTAAACTGTCCTGAGAAGCACCACACATGGGACATAAAAAAAGTTATTCGCAATGATGGTCGTGCAACTCACTACTGAGACCTCTTGTTGAGCATTTCCTCCCTTCTTCAGAACTTCGTTTTGGTATGGTCTTAAACTTTTGACCAGCTAGTATTTAGATTAATTTCATGGTGTTCACATTTTCCCTATTAAATGTGAAAAAATTTTATTTTCCCTTTTCTTATTTTCATCTTTCGAACCTCTACTCAAAAGTCTAACAACGCAAGAAACATACGTTTCTTTATGTTCATTGGCCTTAAGATTTTGGCCAGCAGTGTATTAGGAAGCATATCTCGATAAATTGAAGAACTCAATGCAACCTGTAAAATCTTTAGAAAACAGTTTGTTTTTGAAGACTTGCATTTTAAAAGGCCATTAAAAAGTGTTGTTTTATTTTCTAGTTTAAACAATAATTTAATATTTTTATCTACCCGGTAATTCGGGAAAAAAACACGTTAAAATCGATGTTTAATCCATTCGGAGAAGACAGCACTATATTTGCATTTAACCACAAACCAGACAGATCCTCGGAAGTAATTTTTATGGTGCTATTACCGACTTCATAAATTCATAATTGGCCGGAAATAGCACAATGGTTAACGTGATCTGAGGGGTCACAGTTCGCAAACCTATGCCGCAAACATTCGCTCCACTCATGGAGTCCATTGGAGTTAAGGTCATATTCGGCAAGACAAGAGTGTGGTAGTTGGCTGCTGTCGACTATATCAGTTATTCCTATGTACTATTAATTAGTCGTACAAAACATGGTCGCCCCTTTCAGCCGTGGGGGTGTTAAAATATTACAGTAAATCCCATTATTCGTTAGTAAAAGAGTAGCCCAAAAGTTGGCGATGGGTGATGACTGGCTGCCTTTCCTCTAAACTTACACTATTAAAATAGAGAAAGCTAGCGAAGACAGCCTTCTTGTAGCTTTGAGCGAAATTAAAAAACAAACGAACATACTATTAACTAAAATTAGGGCTATACGCAAAGAGTCCTACCGTAGCCTAGGGCAAACATTGTAAACAAAGACAACGAAACTTCTCTAAAGGAAGTAGAAAAAGAGAAGACGAAAGCGTGACTGAATTATTTTGGAACGTAACTTCAATAAGTGTGATTAAATTCCAGCTTCTTTATTTCTTCACGAGACAACAGCGACATTAGTGTTGAACGCTAACCTTAATGGCCGGATTGTCAATTAAGGCAATATCGACTTTTATAGCGTATAGCAGGATATTTTCTAGAACAAACTTATGTAAACTCTGAATATGTATTACAATCAAATAAAGACCCCTTTCACCAAGATTATTAAAATTGAACATATTTTCATACAGATAACATGTGAAACAAAGTTTACGGCCTTAAATTAAATACGTGGAGCGCGAAAATTATTATGACAATAAAGAAAGAAATGACGAAAATCCGTAATTTATCAGAAGCTCCGAAAGTTCATGTTTTCTATTCAAAGGGCTTCAGAAAATTGCTCAGTGTTACTGATTTAAAAATCTTTATGTAGCTCATGCATGGAGATTAATTAATCTCCACTTATTTGAACCACTTAAACATGTTGATGTGATGGCGCTGTGTTGCGGTGGGTAACATTCTTTGCTTTTGAAAATTGTTAGTCATCCAACTGGTCCGGTATGACCACCTGGCTAGAACACTCGACTCGCAATCTGAGGATTGCGGGATCGAGTACCCGTCACAACAAACATGCTCGCCCTTCCAGTCGTTGGGCGTTAGAATGTGACGGTAAATCCTACTCTTCGTTGGTAAGAGTAGCTCAAGACTTGGCAGCGGGTAATGATAACTAGCTACCTTCCCTCTAATCTTACACTACTAAATTACAGACTGCTAGCGCAGAGTCCTTGGATAGCTTTGTGTGAAATAAAAAACAACAATTGACAGTGTAATGCTGCCATGGATAGACTTCGACTTAAAGAATATGGTACAGCTCTTCTACAGAAATTGTTTCTTCTTATAGAGAAATTATTAAATAATCCCCTTTGATGACAAAGAAAATATTAATTTATTTCCAAGCGAGTGGAAAAAACACACAGTAGAGCGTTTAGGAGAGCAAGTGGCTCCTGAAACAGCACTAGCGCCCACTTCAGAGCAATGCTATTAATCTTAAATATAAAAGGCTGTTGTTACGACAAAGAACCATCCGACCCAAATAGCAGTTGCGACGCAACTAAGCGTTTATTGCGGTACAGTTAACAAGATAATAAGCATGGATTTGAATCGAGAAGTAGTTTGCGACCAAACAGTTTACTACCATCCAGCAACATATTAAATTAAACGTCCGTTTTCACGTGACATGTGGTTCGATGATGTGGAATAACCCCGTCCCTGCCAAACTCCCCATGCAAATGCAGTGGACATTTGTAAGCTTGGTCCACTTAAGCGTGGTTTTGAAAAATGTAAATATGTATACAGATAGTTCTGGGGTTAGTTCGATTTCTCCCAAAGCCACACGAGAAATAACTGTATTAGCTGTCCTGATTTAAACTCTAGAAGAGGCAGTTAGTCAACACCGCCTGACGCCAACTCTTGAACTACTCTTTGACCAGCGAATATTGTAATTGACTGTAATATTATAACGTCCCTATGGCTGATAGGGAGAACACGTTCAGTGACGGGAATTCTGACACACAACCCGCAGACTTCGAATCGAGTACCTTTGTCTACATGGCCATTAACAACTCACACCTGTCTTATCCTTTCCTGGAAGCCTCTAAAATAAACAGAGCAAAATCAGATGCTATATCAGTGTACGTACCAACCAAATAGCATATACATATTAATTTTAACTGGCCAAATAAGACTAACTTTAGTGCATGATAGGTTCGAATCCACGTCTCTATCGTCTTGGTCTGAGCCAGGAGTCCGTCAGTGGATAACGAAACCACTGAACTCAGAAGTGAGCTAAAATGTGAATAGAACATTTTTATTCTCGGAAAATTCAAAGTAAACAAAGCTACAAGAAGACAATACGACAAATGTTAATAGAAATAGGCATGCAGAGAGAAAGAGAGAGAGAGAACGGGTTTCTTCGTTAGACGAGAAGAGAATGCGTGTTAGCTTTATTACCTATGGGTTTTTAAAGCTGTTCCTTCTTACCTAGCACAAAGGAAAAACTAGGCTAACGTTCTCTTCAAAAGAAACTTATGCTGTATTTTGAATTTCGCGAAAAGCTGCATGCGGGCTATAAACGCTAGCCATTCCTAATATTCTCCAAGCAATCTACTTATTGCAGGTTCGAATATCGCCACTGAAAATGTTTTACACTTCAGCTTTGGAGGGGGTGTAATGCTATTTGCTTAAAATAACAAAACGTTATCGGTGGGTAGTATTGGATAGATGTCTTCCTCTAGTCTATCACTTCTTAATTAAGAACGGCTGGGGCAGATATCCACAAAATTTAAAAATGATTTTCCAGTTCCGTTCATTGAGGATATATTTCTCGTCTCGCGTGATGAAATATTTTGGTATTTCCAAATTTAACTTTCAAGTGGAAATATCAAGGGCAGGTGCAGCACAGATATTTCATTGTGTAGCTTTATGTTAAGATAAAAACAAACAATAATTAATTAATCATTTGCTCGAAGCAATAAGTTTAAATTTCCTTTGATAGATAAAAGAAAATGAATAATGCAGTTATAACACACAGCTAATAAACCTTTGATTTCTTATGTTTTTATTTGTGTGCATAGGCCCCTGGTGAGATGACCCGGCATGGCCAAGCTTGTTAAGACTCGTAATTTGAGGGTCGCATCCCCGTCGCACCAAACATGCTCGCCCTCCCAGCCGTAAGGGCGTTAGAATGTTACGGTCAATACCACTATTCGCTGGTAAAAGAGTAGCCCAAGAGTTGGCGGTGGGTGGTGATGACTAGCTGTCTTCCCTCTCGTCTTACACTGCTAAATTAGAGATGGCTAGCCCAGATAGCCCTCGAGTAGCTTTGTACGAAATTCAAAAAAAAAAACCTTGGTGAGAGATATATTCTGATAAAAACAAAGGTAATATATTTTACGGAATAAAATTATTTAACGCACGTGTTGCATCACTATAACACAGGGGTTCCCAACCGGTGGATCGGAACCCCCTGGGGGTCGCGAAGCCTTGTTAGAAGTAGCTTGGGATAACATTAATTTTATTTCATCAATTACATTTTCATGCTTTCACTTTTTTTTTTTTTTTGTTTCGAAGCAAAGCAAAACGTGCTACTTTAGTTCAATGTCATTAGGTGATATTATGGGTGTGTGTATGCGTGCCTGTGAATGTGTCTGCAAGTTTATGTATGTGTGTACTAGAGAGTAGCGAGTGCACGCGCATGTACGTATGCTTGTGTGTCGATTTAGCTGTGATTAAGTGTGTGTGTGTGTGTGTGCTCGCTGTGACGTAAGTCACATGTCCGTTGCTGATTGGTGGATGACGAATCGCGCGACTGACTACGCTCCCTTCCCTCCCAACACTTACCCCATCATTACTCTACCTGTACCCCCCACAAGTTGTCAGTGTAAAATCTACAGTTGCCAAAGCGTTCATTATTTAACATTTTTATTTTATTTTAACAAGGAGAGAAGCAAGCAGTAGAGGCGAGTTGTGTCCACGGCTAAACGGCGCAGATATTCAGAATGCTACCTCAACATTGGCTTCACCACTCTGCTCGTCAACGACGGCATCGAGAAACCACAGTGTGTTTTGTGCCATGCTGTCCTGAGTGCAGAGTCAATGAAACCATCAAAACTCAAGCGTTATCTCGAGACGAAACATCCAGAACACGCAAAGAAGGGTTTGGATTTCTTCAAACAGCATGAACAGTGTCTTAAAAGCCAAAGAATCGATAGAAGTTGGTCGTTTCAGCAGCAGAGTGGAGCCGTAATGGAAGCTTCATACGAGATTGCATTCAAAATTGCTAAACAAAAAAGCCTCACACGATTGGAGAAACACTTCTTAAACCCTGCATGATGAAAGCAGTAAATCTTATTCTTGGAAAAGCCAGTGCAAAGATGCAGCAAGTATCCCTGTCAAATAATACAAAACAAAGGCGCATTTCTAAAATGTCTATGGATGTGAAGGAACATGTTTTGACTGAAATCAAGGGTTCCCCTTTGATCTCCTTTCAGCTCGACGAGTCAACAGATGGAAGTTCATATTCTCAGTAGCTTGTCTTCGTGAGATACATTAATTCAGGTGACAAAGACGAATTCTTATTCTGCAGTGCACTTGAAACCACAACAAAAGCTGATGATGTCATGAAAAAAGTTTCAACTTTTTTACAAGACGAAGATCTTCAATGGGAAAACGTGTGTGGGGTTTGTACGGATGGGGCACCGGCTATGCTGGGATCGAAATCAGGACTCCAGTCGAGAGTGAAGAAGCTAGCACCTCAAGCAAAGGGCATCCACTGCATGATTCACTGATATGCTCTCGCCAGTAAGACTCTCCCTGCCCCTCTGCATGAATTTCTTGAATCTGTAATCAAAATTGTAAATTATGTGAAGACTCAAGCACTCAACACTCGCCTATTCAAAGAACTATGCAAAGATATGAATGCTGACCACGAAGTCCTTCTCTTCTACACAGCAGTACGTTGGTTGTCAAAAGGATACGTTATTAATCGGGTCTTTGAAATGAAAAATGAAATAAAGCTATTCCTGGAGATTCAAGAAAGGAAAGATCTTGTAGCTCACTTCGAAGATGAAGCATGGAATAAAATGGTTGCGTACCTAGACGACATTTTTGACCAGCTGAACAAGCTCAATTTGAAGCTTCAAGGAAGGGAAACACATGTTCTCCTTTTTCAAGATCGTCTTTGGGCCTTTGTTTCCAAACTGCAGAACTGGCGTCGGAAAACCAATCTTGGAAACATCGCTATGTTTGAAAAACGTTGTGGAGTGACGGATGAGTCTCAGATCCAACTGGATCAGTTCCTCAAGGATGAGATTACCGAACATCTTCAGTCTCTAGAAAAGGAAGTCGAGCGTTACTTCCCTGAGCTATCACAGGAACAGGACGCCCTGGTAACGAACCCATTTTGAACTGAACTTGATGTATCCAGCATCCAAGATGAATTTCTGGATCTAAGGAACGACTCTTCAGCTCGTGATCTCTTCAAGGTGAAATCCGTGACTCAGTTCTGGTGCACTATGTATCAGTCATACTCCTAAGTCAGCATGATAGCTTTACGTGTCCTTGTTCCATTTGCTTCTACCTACTTGTGTGAGGCAGGATTTTCCACTCTTGTCAATATAAAAACAAAGAATAGGAACAGATTGGATGTTGGAGATGACATGAGACTCGCTTTATCAAACGCTCGGCCACGAATTTCAAAGCTTGTTGCTGAAATGCAACATCAGGCATCTCACTAGCTGGGTTGGATAGCTGTTCAAACCTATGTTAATATTATTTTAAGAAATATGTTCTTTTTGTGAATTCAAGTTGGGCCAATGTGATTTAATTTGCTAATAAATAATTATAGAATTTTTAAAAAAAAATTTTAGATGTTTCTTTCCCTCTCCTTGACAGAAAATCAAAGAAAAATTAAGCTGCTGACAGTAAGCCCTAAATAGGAGGTCACATGGGTTTCAAACTTTTAGGTAAGGGGTCGCGAGTGCCAAAAAGTTGGGAACCCCTGCTATAATACATAATGTAAACCTATATTTTTCGAGCTTCCTTCTGCACCCACCTTTTATTTAACGCTTTATGTCAAGTTCATAATTTAATTTACAACTTTTAGAAGGATCTCTTAACATTATGGGACTGAACACAAATTAGTCTATTTTGTTCATAAACCCATTTTACATGGTGTTATTTATATACATTTATTTTCTCCTCATAATTTCGCTCCGACCGCTAGTGCAGAGGTAAGTCTACGGATTTACAACGCTAAAATCAGCGGTTCGAATCCCTTCGGTGGGCTCAGTAGATAGTCCAATACAGCTTTGCTATAAGAAAACACAAATCTCATAATTTCAAATTGTCCAGAAAAATAAAAATGCATTATATAATTATAAATTGTACTACGAACTAAAGGAATATAAACATTATTACAGAAGTGTTATATGCTCATCTTGTTTGTACGTATATTTACTTTCATGTGTCAAGTTTGTTATTCTAGTTTTAAACATTTTCACTAGATGTCACGCCTTGTGTACATAAACCGACTTTGTGCTAACCTGAAGATGGAGATTGAAACATTGTTCTCTGTTTAACGATAAAAGTATCACTAACTATACCAGCTCCTCTGAAATACATGTACCGATTTATATTACCGTAATGTATCCTCTGTTATTGTGCGAAGCCTTTAATGTTAGTCAAGTACGATTATCATACGACTTTAGCATAAAGTCTATTATGCCTCATAACGCTACTGTATTTATTCATGCCTTTAGAGTTTTTCACGTGTTTATTTGCACGCAGTAAAGCAAAAAATTAAACTAGCTATCTATGATGTGCCCTCATGGGAAGGAGTTTTTTTTTTAAACAAACTATTATTTATTCTTCTCGAAAAACGCTTCAGTGATTGTATACATAATGTAGTATTAAAAATATACTACCTTTAATACCAGTATTACTTGAGTGAATTATATATTTTTATATAAATACAATATTTTTCTAATATGTATAAAGATTGGAAACCGTCCACGTTAAATAAACTACAACTATGATACTTTACAAATTAACAAAAAACTTGGTATAATATACCTATATTCATATACACCTATTAAGTATTTACCTTAAAACTTTTGGTACAGTAGGTGTGCCTTATCCCAAAATTTTTGTACAGGTTATAAATACTTAACAGTACACAAAAAACCAGATTTCTTAATGGAATAATTTTAGTAAATATGTATTTGCAAAAATATTGAGTCTGTTCGGTTGCTGGTCAAACTGCTAAGAAATTTCATGTTATAATTAAAAAACCATTCTTCGTCCAAAAGATTTGAAGTACTATATTTGTAATCTCTAAAACCTCTTAAATACATGGGGCCTGGCATGGCCTAGCGCGTAAGGCGTGCGACTCGTAATCCGAGGGTCGCGGGTTCGCGCTAAACATGCTCGCCCTCCCAGCCGTGTGGGTGTATAACGTGACGATCAATCCCACTATTCGTTGGTAAAAGTAGCCCAAGATTCAGTTAAACTTTATATTTTATTTTCTATGCCCTATACGGAATCTCTTAATTGACCCACCTCGTAATCATAAAAAAAATTAAGAAATGTTTTTGTACTAGAATAACATATTATAACATGAAAATACAAATGTTTATTCTAAGTAGCTTAAGTTTCATAACGCTAAATATTTATTTTTATTATATTGACCTCTCAGTTGTGTCTAGCGAACATTACGTAACTGTATTTAATATAAAACTGACCCTGTCTTTTAGCTGTTTTAGTGGACTTGCATTTTGTCTTATAAATTAACATTTGAATTATCATACATTACACGTATACAGATTATTACTATTTAGAAATAAGTTCTGAAACTTAGTTTTAATTTAAGAACAATAAATAAAGAAGTAAAGTAAACAAGTATCTATTATATTTACGGCCTTTGAACTCGGTTGTTGCTGGATATAAGGTTGCTAAGCCTTTTAAAATTTCAAACAAAAATTTTAAGTTCTATACATTCAATTGAATAACCAAAACATCATAAATAACTACACTGATATCATAAAATTCCACTATAATTTATTAAGCTTAGTAACTAAGCTGTATTCAGGTTTTAAAAATGTGAAACTTCGAGCAAACTAGAAATAACCTACCTTCTTAAACTTGGATCGAAAGAACTGTGCCCTTTCACAGAATAATATGGCTGAGAAAAATCACAAGACATTCCGAGCTATCGAAAAGTTATTCGCATGTCATGTACTATAAGAGTTTACAAGGGACCGTTTCTAAAATTGGAAAGGTGAACGGGACCATTGTTTCATTCAATACATAAGCCATATCTCAGAAAAATAAGATACGAGATTCTTATTTTACATTCTAGTTTGTCAAAATTAATAATTTTAATAAACTCAAGTATTTTGACATCACAAACATCTAATTCTAACCAGTGCATTATTCAAAATACCATGACTCACTAAATAACATATTTATGTGTTCTTTTACTATGAACTGATAAAAATTCATAAAATTGCAGTTCAGTAAACTTTTGAATGCAAGTCAAACACGATGACATGGACTTTGATCTCTGATCGTCGCAAAAAGGTTAATTAAGAAACTTTAAGCGTATGATAAAAACTTGTATTCAAGACTACACACAGCTGGCCAAAATCTTAAGACCAATGAACATAAAGAAAAATATGCATTTTGCGTTGTTAGATTCAACCACTTGTCGAAGTAATAAATCTGTAACATACCTTCTCATTAGTGCACTACTAAGTAGCAGAGACACGTTACTTTGATTTACCTGCTCTAGAAATTCTCTGTTCAATGAAGATCATACAATAATACAAAACAGATGTATGAGATTGAAGAATGTTGTTTTAACTTTCTTGTGTAGAACTTTTGTTGGTTTCATTTCTTTTCCTCGGATGAGGTATTGTAATTTGGTCACGTTGAGTTTTAGTCTACACAACACCCTACATTAGAATGGTGAAAACTCGAAACCTCATATTACACTAAGTTAATGGTTACTGATGCAAGTTAAATGTTAATTCTACAGCTTTGCTTCTATTCGGTCCTAGAGGGCTCCTTTTATGTGACAATGACACAAAAGATCCGTGGCTTTGGATGTACTGGAAATGAGTTAAAGTGTATTGAAATCCTTACGAACTTAGTATAGAAACAGAGTAGCCAGTGATTTTGGTGTATCAAAACTATATATTACTCATGGATTTTGGTGTATTGGAACCCTTCTTCACTTTGCTCAGAAACAACTATTTTCAAATGATAAGTTGGGGCCTGATATCTATAACTGCCTGTATAAAAGTTAATCAGGCGACTTAGTTTGGTCATTTGAAAAGTGTTCAAAACTACGGCTATAAACGCTGGGGAAAAGGCAATATTTTTGAAGATTGCATTAAATTGTTCAAATGTAAATGACCTCTTGTGAATGAGTCAGTGATACAAAGGTTATTTCAACTTTCAGTGTGCTAATGGGCACTATTCAGGTAGAGAAGGGATAAAAAAATATACTTATTTTAGGAGTAGAAAAGACTGATGGTTTTTTGTATTTTAACTTTCAAAAACACCCAAGATCCTTTAGGGACTCTTCAAAACCCATGAATGAACTTCCATCATCTGCGAAAGCTTGAGTATTCTTCTAGGGAAAATCTGCATGAAAATACAATGTTCAACAATGGGTAACTCGGAAATTACATCAGTGGTCAATGATATCACATCTACATGACCAAAGATGATACCAGATGAAAGGGATGAGGCTTCAGAGCCCTCTCTCAAAAACCTAAAGTTCCTACATTTCTTTATAATGAAAATTAAAACGTTCAGTGTGGAGAATACAGGAAACCTCAAAACACTCCATCAATACATGAAGTCTAGCTTCATTCAGACTTGTCCTTATCCAGAATACAGGCGAAGTTTGGATTTTTCCAGAGCCAGTACAACTCGGTCACAACTGTTCATCAATCAACAAAAACACTAGGTAATAGCACGGTGTAAAAAAATCTCTGCACTCTGGTCACGATGCCATTGTTTCCAAGAAAGAAGCGACATTTCTTCTCTTGAAACATATTTCCCCTGAGAAACAGCAGTTTAGCTGTAAAAAGCTACCTAGTTTAAACTAGTATATACAAATGATTAAGGTATTTTCTTTCCATATGGTGATATAGTTATTACACAGGTAGTGAAGTAACGAATAACAGGTACAAAACCAATTATCCCAATAATTTCATTCTAATAAACCATCAAGTGTGTGTCTCCACTATATCGGAAACATTTTCAACCACTACTAACAGTCACAGCCACTTTCTCTCAGGTTAATTCACTTCCAAACTAACGTTTACATCACTTACTAGCACCAAGGTAATTATATCTTACGTGCGTGTTTGTTGGGGGTGGAAAGTAATTGCTAACTTTTTTATTTAAAATATTTTCAAAGACTACTTCAGCAGTAATGCATAAAACATTACATAAAATAGACATTTCTCTACATTCTATAATAATGTTTACTTAATTCTACTTGTAGGAAATTGCAACCAGATAGTTTGCTGTTGAACTTAACAGACTGCAAGTCAATAACAGAGCTGTGTTAGTCGGCTTGTTCCAAAGTTTAGGCAAACAGCACATGCAAAAGATATTCAACACAGTGGACCTACTAGGACAGTTACTGCTACCTTGCTCATTTTGGCAAAGTCCCAAAAAGTCTCTTTAACAAATGTCCTCTGCAATAAAAAGTGTCGAAAAGCAGTATCCACTGCAATATTCAAGCTCACTAATGGCACCTGTACAAACTTCAGATCCTGCAAAAATTAAGCAAAGACAGTCCCAACTAATGGGTGGAATTTTGTGAATAGATTATAGAAAAAACATGCTCAAAATACCAATTTTCTGTCAGTCATTCTGTTTCATGATGAGGTTGTTCTTTATAGAAATGACAAGTTAAATCAACAGAACACTTGCTACTGGTCTCAGAACAACCTCTGCTACTCTACTCTTTCAAAGGAAACAAGTGCTACTAGTGTGATGGTATGGTGTGGAAAAACTGCATCATACTCCCCTTTTTTAATGAAAATGTCACTGGAGATGCCTACTGATGTATGCTCAATGAAGAAGCATTTCCCAACATGGTTCTAGCAAGATGGTGCTTCTGCACATTACAGCAGTTATGTAGGAGAGTTTCTGCACCAATAATTCCTGGGATCACTTGAATGTACTGTTCTGAGCAGAGAAAATTCAGAGCATTAAACAACTGCATTATTGACACACAATCTTCATCACTCACTGCATGCTTACAAACTTTGTATCTCATCTAGCTTTATATACCAGAAACAATGGTCGACACACTGAGCACATTCTGTAAATTAAAACCATTTGTGTTGCCATGTTTTATTTTTCCTACAATTCCAGACTTAGGGAACATTCCGTATAACTTAACATAAAGTCCATGTATAAATCTACACATTAATTTATGTATGCTAGGAGATTTAGAAACCAGTAAGATCTATAATAATTATGGTATTTCTGTTTAGATTGTTTGGATGTCATTACAAACCCTGTGAAGCAACTCCACTGCCAATATGTATTTCCTCACAAAGCATAAACTTATACTAGAAGCTGCAATTACTAGCATGAAACTAGAAATTTAAACTGAAAAGTCAAGTTTTAAGCTGGTCAAGATTATTGACAACTAGAAACTATGTACAAGAATAAAATGAACTCAAAACGTAAGCAAAAATGATTTTAAAAGTAAGAAAGGTTTCACTAATATTTATTAAACAGCTTGAACATGGAAATAAAAAAAGAGTTCCAGTTTCCCTAGCAAAGCAAACAGGAATACTCTGAAAACCACATTTACAAGAAAATTATACACAAAACAATGAATTTACACAAATGTCTCAACATTAAGAAACAATACTAACTTGGTAATAATTAAAAACAACAAAAAAGAAAGATACAGACAGGCTCCAAAACATTAACAGATTTATTTGGTCAGTGTACTAATGGGCTGACTGCCATACACTTAATAATCTTCATTGATGCTGGATTTGTTTCAATGATTTAGATCAAACTTGATATAATTCTGGGTGCCATTTTCTTTACCTTTCGTACTGAAGCTGTCAAACATGGAAACCTACAAAAACTAAAACAAACTGAATCACTGTTAGTACTACCACACTGTTGTGGTTCATTATAAAAATAATATTTAACAAACCTTAATTTAAAACCAATCTTTTTAGGCTAATTTTTTTATGCCTTGTAATAATCATTACTTCTCCAAGTGCAAGAACTCCCACCAAAGCCTTGTTACCAACCTAAAAATGCAGGTCATGTTAGTCCTTGTATTCAGATAACCTGCTTAACCTTCAGCACAAACTGACCTTACTTCATCACCTTTAAAATACAAAATGTTTTAGTTTTATACACAACATTTTCTTAAATAACATTCACATGCCATTTAATACGTGGGATTCCATGTTGAGTTTACTCTGAAAGGTCCAAAGTTGTTCAGTACACAGCTAAGATTCATAAACAAAATGACAATCAACCAAACTCAGGACAAATAACAACAAAACTGAACATTAATAGGTGAATGTACCATTAAGAATAAGTAAATATTGACGACAAACTTATCAACTGTAAACAAGGTTACCAGTGATCTCTAACTAAAAATAACTCTGCAAAGTTCTTATGCAAATGTGCACAGCATCACAAGCAAAACAAATATTTTACTAGTTGCCAAGATGCACAATACATAAATATCTCTTAATCATCTCATAAATGAAAACTGGGGTCCGTCAAAAAGCAAGTTCCCTATTTTGTTTGGCAGTAACATTCGATTAACAGCTCGAGCCATACATTAAATACTCCTCCTAGAACGTGCAATGCCAATACACCAAACAGCAACTGAATTGCATGAGCAAAACTACAGAATTTGTGCTCAGGAATCTATCAAGAAAAACAAATCGTTCCCATCTTCACTTGACTGGGGCCAAATAACAACCACATACTAAAACAAAACTTTTCTTTAGGATTCGATGTAAACATATTCACCAAATAGTTAACATAAAAATTACTTCAAAAATAATAATCATGTAACTGATGGATTTTGGTTAAATTTAGAATGACATCCCAAAAATACACAATTTACAAAACAGTAGGAAAAGCAACAGAAAGTTCTGAAGGAAAATTACTGACCCACATGAATATATAAAGAAAAACAAATGAGAGTAAACCACAAATGTTATATAATTCTAGCAAAAGCAAGATATATGTCAAACACCCACAACATTAACCTGCTAAGAAGATTGGTTGAAACATAACATTAATTCACAACTCATGAATTAAACTTGACAAAACTTCGTCCTGTTTTCCAAATAAACACCTTTACTGCATGAATAAACTATACTAAGTAGGTATAAAATCTTTAAACATCCCTAATACACAATATTGTACACAACATAAGTATTATAAGCTATAAATAATCTGGATATTAGGATAATATTAACCCATCAACTGCCAATTCATTGTATACAATATGGTCTGCCTGTTGATGAGTGTAAGTGTATCATATAGTGCACAGTTTACTAAAGTTCCATGAGCATTTAGAGCAGCTGCAGTCAATGGGTTAACAAATGTTGACTAACATGAAACTCATACAAACCAAATCTTGATACAGCCCTCAGAGACCAACCAACCTGCCAAGATATTTCCAGAATTATGGAACTTGTATAAAGTAGCTTTGTAAGCAGTATTTGTAAACTTGTCATAGGACAGAGGTCCTAAACTGTAATCTTCAATACTTTTAAAAAGTTTATTAAATTTCAGCAAATTAAGATGAAATTAAGGCCAACTGTAGTGATGTCTATTCACCTGATATGTATGTATGTATGTATGTATGTATGTATGTATGAGAGTGAATACTGTAACTGTTATCTACTAGTGTAATTTTATTTGTTTCCAAAAGATTTGCTGTCACTTTAAACATGTCAAATAACTAAATTCCCACCAATAATGTGGGAAAGACAGCAGACTGAAAAAGGAAAAAAATTAACCCTATACTGTTCTTACAACTCATGCCAGCTTGGCTAAAGTATTCTTAAAAAGAATGATGTACATCAGCAAGAAATCTGAATAAACCCTGTTCACAAACTAGTGTTTAACAGAATAAGCCAGGTCACGATTGCAAAATAAAAAAAAGGCTCTGAAACAGCTTCTGCTTTCTACACGTACACACATCTGTTTGACTGCTACAACTCGACCTCGACTTTCTGCAAGTGAACCTGGTGCACAGCAGCCCTCTGCAGGCAGGCAGGGGAAACAGCAAACTGGCTCAGGAACATGGTAGTCACCAGGTTCTGGTCTCACTCGAACCCAGCCACCATACCACCTTTACTGCTTACTACAGCCCCTGTAGTTACAGATAGTGGAAAAATGTATGTGAGAAATTAGAATCACTCTTGAAAGACTGAAATTTTATTGTAGCACTCAATGTAAACACAAACATTCAGATGAACATTAACTATTGTAACTTTACAATCAAGCACTTAAACACACACAATATAAATTCTAATTTTTAAGTGTTTCTGTTCAACAATTTTGAAAAGGTCAGAATTTCCAATATTCTTAAAGCTGTAGCTTTAAAAGGAATTTCACAATAACTCAACAGTACACATATACTTCCCACAAACTTCTTTTTTAAAATGGATACAATGTATGCCTGAAACTTATTTAGAAGTCCTAAAATGAAAAACAATAACAATTACACATTTTAGTATGACCAATCTACTTCATACTAACATGAAGAAAATTGACAATGTCTTTCACTTTAGGGTCATGCCTTTCAAGCCAAATTTTTTTTACTATTTCAACACTTGTTTTACTAGTAATGATTACAAAAAGATACAAGTAGATTTTTTCATTAGAACAGTTTAATAAACACAGAATTTATTGCTACCACTGAGGTCTCTTTAAACAATCAAAAATAACCAAAGGATAAGGTGCAGTTCTCTTTTCACCACACAAGTGTTCTCAATAAAGTGTGAACTTTGTGGTCCACATTGGAAAAAATTATGTTGCATTATGCATCACTGGAAATTATAGCAAAACACTCCACTATATTTAGATCTATGGACTTGAATCATGATTAACTAGAAAAGTGTATTACCACTAAAGAATATACAACCAACAGCTCCCAAAGTGTTGACTGTTATACACAGTATACTGAATGCTCACTATATAGAGTACTAAACACTATTTTCTGACAAACCTTGTTGTTTGGTACTGTTCTAGTCTTTATTTCAAGATCTGTAGCCGTACTTACATTTTGATGTTTCCAGAACTTTTAGATGTAATCTTTATTACAAATTTTCACAAGCAGCATAACAAAGTACAAAGTTTAGCCACTTCCTTTTGAGTTCAAATGAAATAAGAAATACAAGTTTGGGCACAACATTCTTAATGAATAATTTCTGATTAAAACACCACATGCCTTTGGCACAAAACTACTGACATTTTTAAACCCTACTCAAAAAAAATAAAAAATTCTGATGTAACTTTTAAATTATGCAATAATATTAAGTGTTTCTCCATTCTTTACAACTTTTTAACTCAACCAAGTACCTACTGTGTAAAACAAATATTCATTCAATACTTCATAAGAAAAGTACATTGACATTGCTACACCAGGTGTTATCTTTCTCTGATAACGCTGTGATGTAAATTTGTTTAAAATCCAACAAGCTTAGGTGTATATTTCCTAAATATACCATTACTCTGCACATCTCTGGTTAAAATAAGACAAAATATTTTTAAAACTTTCATTAAACTGTTTCCAGAAATACAATCATACTTCACACAAGTTGCTGCTGTACTTTTTAACATCAACACATTCAGACTTCCATTGTGATGAACATGGTTCTGTTGAACATCTTAGTCAACCAAACATTTCCATAAAATTATACAAAGAGAAGCTTTAGCACAACCGAGTTATGATTCTGATACACACAGTCTGAGAAATATAGACATTACACATTGAGTAGCAAAGAAAACCTGATGAGCTAAGAATGTTAACATTACAATACAATAACACATTTGGCAAACACTTTGACAGTTAGTATAGTTAAAATTTGGATGGTTGTTTTGTTGTTGTTTTTTTTAACATAAACAGCAAGACAAAATAAGTGCTACAGGTGTACGAGATCTAACAAAACTATTTTTTTAAAAGCAGTATAAGACTACCATAAAGTGCTCTAACCCTTGTTATCTAAACTCTAATTTCTTTGTCAGCAGTTTCTTTAATTATTCCTATATTTTTACTTTTGAAGGAAAAATAAAATTACAGTTTTCTTTAACTGAAATTCTTAATTATTTTAATATAAGAGCCCAAACAGTACCATCAAATAAAAGGAGTTATTCAATGGGAAACTTACTCATTGTAGTGAAAAAGTAATCTTACACACAGAACTTGAACAGTAAACAAATTAAATCCATTCTGATTTTATTAGCATTTAACTAATACCTAGAGTTCCATCAGCAGAACTTGTATTCCTCATCAACCATGAATTACTACTAGTTTCTGTTATGGATATTGCAACTGAAATACCACCATCTTATTTTCTGTAACTGTAACCTATCCCACTTTGAAATAATTTGTTTATTACATATGATCAACCTACCCTATAACCTGGATCACCAACTTATCCACTGTTCCTAATCACACAAGCACTAGTATGTGGAAATAGTATAAATCTTAACATACAGTATAATATTTCTAACACTACCTACTGACATGCAGAAAACAACTTAGGAATAAAAAAGAAAAACAACAAACACGTAACCTTCTGTCAACCGTCGCATCAGAAAAAGCTCCTTTTTACTCAGGATCAACCATTTCTTACAATCCATCTATTATTTCATCCAAAGCAAAGGACAAAATTTACTCTGCTTCGGGACTTTTCGATCTACTTCTGCTCTCCCTTCTGTCATCATTTTCACTCTCCTGCTTCTCGTCTTCATCTTCCATGCCCTCTTTCCTTTCCCGACTCCGGCTGTTACTTCTGCTCCGACTTCTACTTCGTTCCACGTGATTTTCTTCATCTTCAAAATTGTTTTCCTTCAATGGACTCTTACTTACACTCCTACTCTTGCTGCGACTAATGCTACGACTTTCCCTCTCTTCCTCTCGTCTCTTCGAAGGACTCCTGCTGATGCTCTTGTCTCTTCTTGACCGACTTTTGCTACGACTACGGCTCTTAGAACGTGACCTAAGTTACAAATTGGGCATTACGTTAGTTAAAAAAAATCACTTCACATATAAAGTATGTTAGCACTTTAGAAACTGGCTGAACATATCAATAACAAGTTTTTAATACCGTGGTTACTGCAACATGCTAATTTACTTTGAGAAAAAAAAATACTAGCATAACTACAATATCATGAAAATAAAGAAACAAGACTTCAAACATTACTCATAACTATTCAGTTTCCAAGCTCAACTAGCAGTAACCTGCTTGACCAATACTCCTTGGATAATCATACTGTCGGGCTCAAGTTGAACACTCCTAATTCATGATGACAAGAAATCCTCTTAAAGTAAAAATGTATTAAGACTTGAGAACATAATATTTTAAAACCATTTTCAATAGCTTTAAAGATATGCAATATTTTTTTTTCCCCCCCGAGAGGGTCAAAACCTTCTCAGTACAGAAGTTAAAACACCAGCACCTCAAGACTCATAAGTCTGGAAACTCCAACTCTATGATGAAGATCTGGTTAAAAATAATTTCAATCTTAAAGCTCAGTTGAAACAGTCACTTTAGTTAATTAATAAAAATTTCTTTAAAATCAAAACAGGTTCTTCAAAATTTTAATACGAAAGAATTCAAGTCAATCTAAAAACTACATCATTATTAATTATCATCACAAATACACATTTTAATTCAAAGAACAAGAAACATGAATGTTATTATGCTTTTGGTAATTAAAGCAGTCTTCATTATTTATAATTCACCCTCCAGTACCTCACCTCCATGACTTTCTCTTCTGAAAAATAAGTAAACAATTCGAAAGCACTCAAGTTTTGAGTCTCATTCTGAAAATATTACAACTTTCGTAGGTGGTCCTCTGTGTTAACTACTTAACCTTGCTTTATGACTGTCCAACTCCTTAGGACTTATAAATAAATAACAATATTCATTTGTACTGACCAGCAAAACCAGACACAGCATTTTTGCACAATAAAGGCTTTAAAAAACAGAGCTGGGTGAATTGACCAGTTTACTTTCTGATGACATAAAATCACAAACACCTTACTTATGGTGTGTGAGGAACTGTCATCATTTTAAGGGTAATTTTTGGGATAAATAGAGCTAGTCCAGTTACTGGTCAAGTAATTATCACTTATTAATCAATTACACTCAACCAATCCATTTATCTTACACAAAACTTGAATAAACTAGAAATTAAAAACAATAACAAATGATTTTTTTTAATATAAACTTCTGTGAATTGTGACAACTGAAGATAATGAGAAATCATCCTAGTAATATTTTAGTTACTTTGATAGTTGGGATAATAGAAAACACCATTGGTGAATTACTTTCCTGAAATTCATTGATAATTATATGATTATATCAACTAATCAATTTCAGCACAAGTGAACATACACTGAAAATGTATACAGTTCCTGTAATATATGGAAGTAGCATTTGCACTTGGGGACACAAAGTAAAATATCCAATTAGGGATCATTGAATGAGCACCCATTACTAAGGAGAGGGAACAGAACTTGATGCTATTACTACCAAACATTTCAACTTCTTTGTAATATTCTATAGTTCTAAACTTGTAATAATCAAGTACATGCAAAACATTCACAGGTTAATGTGGTACAGTGAATATTCACTGCATGTTATTTACCAATAGTGTTGGAACAAGTTTAGGAAATGGATAATACCCTCTCCAGTAAACACTGGACCCTTTCCTACACCTACAGATTAATACTGATATGTGCAGCAAAACTTAACACCAAGAGAAAGCCTTATACTGAACATCTTTTTACGTGTAAGAAAATACTGTAATAGAAGAACCTGTAATATTTTTTTTTTTTTACCAAAAATAAAACATGCACGATGGATAAAACCTACTTAATTAGCACACATACCACTTCATGGTTAAAATTCTATTCTAAATAAACAATTCATTTGGACATGACAGATAACAAACAATAGCAATAAAGATACTAGTACAGAGATGGTCAATTAAATTTACAAAGTAACATTACTGATGGATCACTAAAATTGTTTGTTTTAAATTTCATGCAAAGCCACTCTAGAGCTACCTGCACCAGCCATGTAATTCAGCAGTGTAAGGCTAGAGGGAGGGCAGCAAGTAATCACCACCAACTGCCAACTCTTGGGCTACTCTCTTACATGGGGATTGACCATCACATTATAATGCACGCACAGCTCAAAGGGTGAGCATGTTTGGAGTGATGAAGATTTAAACCCGCAACCCTCACATTACAAGTTGAATGCCTTAACACACCTGGTCATGCCACAGATCACTAAAATAGAAAAATAACTAAAACAAAAAGTTGCAGTAATTTAGGTCTTACAAGAAGCTCTTACAAACACAATCTAAACCTACTACACTTGAAAAGACACATACAGATGAACTTAAAACAGACAATAAGACGGTTTCTTACCTTGAACGAGATCTCCTCCTCCTTCTGTCACTCCCCGAACGAGAACGATGTCGTCTAGATCGAGATCTTGATCGTGACCTACTACGGGACCTTAAAAACAATACCATAAAACCCTCAAGTTCAATGTGAAAAGTTTTGCACTCCAGTACAGTTGTTACAATAACACACAGCTAACACAAATCGTGAAAAGACAAATTTAATAATCAAAGCTGAACTATAGCTCTGAAACTGTGTAAATAACACTAACATCTTTTAATTTTGCATTATAACATGGTTATGTTTTTATTGGAACTTTCTATGGAAGACAGTTTGATAACAGACTTTTAGAATGTGTATAAACTTTTGAAATATTAGTAAGAATGCTGAAAGAAAGAAATTCATTTGTTAAAAAAGATAGTTAAGTGAATCTTACAACAACGACTACATATGGGCTGTAATACTGATAGTTTGGAAGTTTTACAATGTTATAAACATCATATAGATTTAAACACTTACAAGACCACTAACTTTAAAAAATGGTTATTGGAAGTTCAAGACTTCACACAACATGCAACAAACAGAAAATTATTCTGGTCTTCTTTGAAAAATCATAAATGAAAGAAATCTGTTCCCATGGTATATTTGGAAACAACAGAATGATGGTCATATTTGAATTTCTTGTAAACTGGTAGGAAACAGCTAAGAAACCAATATTTTTAACCCCTGAAGGTTCTTAACAATACAAGACCCAAGTATTTCATACCCAAAAACCAGAATATTGATTTATTCTAGTTCTAATACTAGTAATCCTAAGTAACAACACCATCCATGTTCTGATGCGTTAACTGTACTCAAGTAGCATAAAATTACAAGTTGGCCCTACCCACTAAAATAACTAACACAGGTCTCATGTAGTTTCTTGTAGTGCAGAGACGTAACAAAACTACTAAAGAAATGGCAGAATGACACTGAACAAATATGCTCATTCATGGATGATCTATGAACCCGTTAACTGTTCACACTCAACTAGACTGGCCTTGATACGATGTGATCCAGAGAATTATAGTTCTTAGTTGTGAAAGCTTGTGAATAAAAAAATCTGTTAGAAATACCTTAACCTCATATAAACAAATTACTAATTACTGTACATCAAAACATGGTATTGAATTACCAACATTTATTTCAAGACAATTCCCACTAGTTGTAAATTGTTTTGAAAAACATGGCAACCATTGATAAACGTGCCCATCATCTGTCAGCAACCAGCAAGTGACTGTCATATACCAAAAACAGGGTGTGGTTCAAACTGACTAGACTAGTAAGGATCACCGATACACTGGGGGTTTCACTGGATCTAGAAATGCTATATGAAAGCATACAAACAAAGCTTTAAAACCTTTTATAATTCTTTCTAGGTACTAACTAGCAAGATACACACAAATCAGTCTGCCCAGTTAAGTGACAGCATGTCAAAAAATGATTAACTGATATTGTAAACAGCCTATATGTTGTCCTGACAACAACTTGCTATGTCATATCAGACCCAAACAGTGATGTCCTAATAGCAATTTGCTACACATCATATCGTCGGCTGTGGATACCGTGAAAGAGTATGCTACAATAGCCCAAATAGCATCAATTACATCATGCCATAACAGTTACAGGTTACTACTAGTACATGCCTGTCAATCCTAGTATTATAAACTTACATCCAACACTGTTACAAAATCTCCTATACTTTCACAGATAAACTTATATTTCTTTATTGATATGTTCTTTTACAATTTTAATTTTACTTATACACGTGTACAAGTTTGAAATTGATAGAATATTGGAACTACAGAAATTTCACAGTATCAGGCTAACAGGTTAGTAGATAATTTGATAAACCACGTACACTGTTGTAATGGAAGGTCTCGTGAAGTGGAATATCAATTTATAGGCAATATTTTTAATTGTTTTTCATTACTTAGTTGCATGTAATCTGACTTATGACTGTGGCATCCAATGAGGTTTTTTTCTTTTCATTATTTAAAAATGTCAAAATGATTCTAATAGAGGAATTATTTAGTATTAAGGATTTTTTTTCCATAAATAATGCAATTACAAATTACCTGCACTGCCTCAAACACACCTTTACATATTAGTCAATGTGGGATTAGGCTTAACTGTTAACATTAACAAATACAAATCTTGAGGTAGACATTTAGGAAACTTGCTAATTCACATTTGTAACAATTAGGTCTTTGTGACAAACTTTTATTGTTCCAAACCTGCAAATATGATTGCATTTGGTGCATTGGAATGCACAGCAATGTGAAAACACTGAAGTTTCCTTCTATTTGTTACCCAGCCATCCAGCTCACCTTAAAAGTAAGCATAAAACAAATATTTGTGGAATTTTATTGACATACTAGAATACTCTTAAGACAACTCTTTTAAAATCAACTTCGACCTGGTAGTTTATATTATCATACGTACTATCCCATGATAACAAGCTAATGAATAGAAGATAAGAGTTATGATAATACGATCAATCACAGAATCAATAAGATTAGAAAAGATGTGCAAGTCAAAATAGAACTCTGTATGTTCATTTCACTCTACATTATACAAATACTACTCCTCGTATTACAACTGATATTTAATTTTAAAAAAAGTCAAACTATCAAACAATGATATGGAAACGATAATTGAAGCAGTAATAAGTGTAAACAACAGACCCATATCAATTGCGTTCCCGTAACTAGACCTGCTTAGCTAGTTTGTCCCTTTGTCAAAATGGCGATCGCGTTACGAGGCAAAATCATATGACTGACATCACGCCAGCCACGTCAATGCAAGATTCTTCTAGTTAATTTACAAAAATTTTACAATTAAAATTAGTATTTACCAAATGACAACTAATATTATACGATAAAGTTAAAATTATACCCTTAAAATTAGGCAATTAATCTTGTAAGTATCAACAGTAAAATAGTCCCTAATTCATTAACTGTTACTACTACTAACATTACTATCACTAAAAAAATAAAGAATTCCCTTTTATATTATTAAATACATTTAATAAATGGATTATATTACTTAAAGTTTATTTTAGTACTAATTATACAACTTACATTCATCAAAAAGCACTTACCTTCTTGAACGAGACCTTGAACGTCGACCACGAGAACGAGAACGTGAGCGTCCCCCTCTTCCTCTGTTTCTCCCTCCCCTTGGAGGCCCTCGCCATGTTTCTGTTGGTCTAGCATACCTTGCCATTTGTACTCTTAATTCTCGACCATCTAAACGATATCCATCCAATGCATCCATTGCATCTTCTGCATCTCTACTGTCATAAAATCTTACAAAAGCAAAACCACGACTGTCCCTCGTAAATGGGTGACGAGGAATATACACGTCACCAACGTCGCCATATTTACGAAAAACACGTTTCAATTCTTCTGCCGTTGTTCTATACGTCAAATTATCCACTTTTAACGAAGTCATACCATCAATACAAGGCGGACCTCTACTACCATAACTCATTGTTCTCAACTACTTTAAATATTTATGAATCTTTGCTTTCCCTAGTTTTAATATATTTAACGAACATCCAACTTCAACCCACCTATCAAATAAACTACTCACTCAACGCGCCAGCTAGAACAAAGTCTTCCTTCTTATAACGTTCAATTTTATTTTAACACTAGAGGACACTAACACCAAAGATACAAGAATGAAATTTTATATTAATTAAAGCTAAATAAAATCGTTAAAATAAACGCGCTATCATTCATTATATTATCAAATGTATATGTTAAAAATAAGAAACTAATATGTTAATCTGAGTTATATAAGCAAAATTCTTTATATTATTTTTCATAAGTTTTCCATTCACATTACAGAAACGGCTAAAATTCAATGAAATCAAAACAAATTGCATTTAATCATTTTGCCATTTATTTATTTTTTTCTTAGTTAAAGTAAATGTTTGTATGTGTGTGTTTACTAATTGTATCAATGGAATGAAGGGTAATTTGGGGTAAAAGTACTTTCATTTTACGTGATTTCATGACAAATTTTAGATACATTGGTTTCTAAAGTTTCGCCAGTTTTTGACATTTCAAGCTTGTTTTTTGAATTGCGCGCAAAACTACACGAGGAATATCTGTGGTAGCCATTCCTAATTTAGCAGTGTAAGACTGAAGAAAAAAGTAACTACTCATCACCACCTCTCGCCAAGCATAACCCAATACTTTTACCAACAAATAGTGTTTGGTGTAAAGGGGATTCGAATCCACAACCCTCAAAGTACGAGTCGAGCGCCATAACCACCTGGCTATGCCTGGTCTCTGTCAGATCTATTTACCCGCAATATGTCCTTTTGTCTTGAGGTTTACGTCTTCCATTCTGAGTAACCAGTTATCTAATTATTTCCTTGAGTTCTCACAAAGATCTGTCAGAGGCTTCTCAACAAACCTAACTACACAAATTAATACCAAACTGTGAGATAGTTTCGTATACCTTAGATATAAGTCTTCAAGCTATTTTGCCTGAAATACAGCTTAAACAATAGCATGGCTGTTTACATAAAACCCATAAACATCCAAAGCCAACAACTAATTATTATGTTGTAACACTGCTGAGGAAGTTAGACTTAAATTGAGATAAATATGTTTTATTATAGTATAGCACTGTGCTAAATAGCGTGGGGTAATTATTAATTGTCAAATTATATAATTAATTTAAACAAATCTGAACAATAACAGTATATTAGCTATTTCAATCATTGGCTAATGCATATGTACATATAGTAACTACTGAAATAACATGTTAGTAAGTTCCATTCTTCTGAGGGTGAGTGTCATAATGATTAATGTGTTAAAGCTAGAGCACTCAATTTTCCTCAGGTAATTATTCAACTAGTAAAGAACAGATGCCAAACGTTCACATAAACGTGAATTTAGTGTCAGAAAGTTTCAGTAAAATAAAGGTGTTTGCTACACTGAAACATGCTTTTAAGCAGTCAGTCGATATCTGAGATCTGTTCTGAAAAGGTACAGAAACCGTCTAGTCTTCTATTGATGAAATTATTGACTAATAATATCAGGATTTGTCAAATCTTCCTCGTAAAAGTCTACAGTTTATCTGACATCAGAGATAAAAAAAAAACTCCTGTGTGAGTTTTGATGACGTAAGCATATGTGATGCTTCCGCCTTTATTTATACACAAAATCTGGATAAACAATTACTGATAATGTGGTTAACAAAATAAATAGTTACTGTTTGAAGAGACAACTATTTATAGCTCTGAATATAGCAATGATAATCAACAGTGCAACGAACATTTATATGTTACTCATGTACATTTGACTTGTTTTAATGTATTATTTTAAAAGAACTGGATTGTTTGCTGTGTGTTTATTGTTAAAAAGTCACAGACACCTAGTGTTAAGAATCCGACCTACGAATCCTGACAGTAGCAATACGGCTCCGCTACAACAGTGTCAACAGAAACCATTGTATGCGACTATTTCAATTCAAGAAATTCTAATGCTTCATCAAAAGAATATAGTATTTATCGCTTTCTACATCATCTATAATTAGGTGTGCAATAAAAATATAAGCATAATTTATTTTACTTCACAAAAATAAGGGGTTTGGTAACCCCTCCTACTGGACATGCACGTGGAGATTTTGATTCCTTGCAGTAAAGAACTGTACTTTATTCGGAGTTTTATGTTCAGTTCAGTATTAAAATCGTGTGCTTAAAGAACAGAATTAAATAAAAAATGTCAGCACACACGTAAAAATAATATTTACTGGTCAATATATATTTTTAATGAAATTATAATAAAGAAATAATAAGAATTTAAAACTCGTAAATACCAGCTGGTTGCTTCTTCAGAGGGTCTAGAGCTCGAATTCCTGCCACACCAAACATGCTTGTCCTTTCAGCCGTGGGAGCGTTATAAAGTTAGGTCAATCCCACAATTCGTTGGTAAAAAATACCCCAAAAGTTGGTGTTTGGTGGTGGTAACTAGTTGCCTTCTCTCTAGTTTTACACTGTTAAATTAGGAACGGCTAGCGCAGATAGCCCTCGTTTAAAAGAAAAGCACTGTTGCAGGTAATGAATTTTTCAGAAGTTTGTTTTATTTTTGGCCAGAAGGAGCTGAACGTCATGCGATAACGATATTAAAGTCACAAATTAGGCATGTCGTTGATTCATGAGCTTGTTTGTTTATTTTGAATTTCGCACAAAGCTACTCAAGGGCAATCTACTCTAGCCGTTCCTAATTTAGCAGTGAAAGAGAAGAGAGAAGGAAGCTATTTATCACCACCCACAGCCAACCTTTGGCTACTCTTTTAGCAACGAATAGTGGGATTGGCCGTCACATTATAAGGTCCCCACGGCTGTTTGGTGCGACAGGGATTCAAACCCACGACACTCGGATTACAAGTCGAACGCCATAACACACCTGGCCTGATTTATGAGACTTGATTGATAATTTTAACCAATATGCTATGCATTCACTCCTCCACACACTCTTCCAAAGATTTTAATGAGTACCAACTCTCAAATATTGCTCCTCAAACCCGATGACTCAATTATTTTAGTGTTTTAAGGGAATAAATAGCTTAAAATATGTACGTGTAGAAACGGCTCGTTTGGGTTGAAAAATATTTTACATAGAAGAGCGAACAACGTTTCGAACTTCTTCGGTCATCGTCAGGTTCACAAAGAAAGAGGTAACTGACCGGAAACTGACCACATGTTTGGAAGGGGTTGTGTAACTGAGTGTCGAAATGTAGAGGGCGGTGTTGGATGTTTGATTATATAACCAAACCCCTTCAAAGGCTACTCTTTTACCGACGAATAGTGGGATTGACCGTTACATTATAACGCCCCCACGGCTGGGAGGGCGAACATGTTTGGCGCGAACCCGCGACCCTCAGATTACAAAGCGCACGCCTTAACGCGCTAGGCCATGACGGGCTTTAAAAGGGCGAGCATGTTTGGTGTGACGGGAATTCGAACCTGCGATCCGTGGATTAAGAGTCGAGTGCCTTAACCACCTGGCCATACTGTAGGAAATGAAGAAGTATAATAAATATTTTCCTTCAAAGGACAAAGATTTAAAACAATCTAAAGTATTAACTACACACTTTATTTGCTTTGAGAAGACCGTATTTATCAAGGTATTTTGTGATAAAGTACTTTTTATTGTATTATTCATTCAATATTTCAAACCTTTATACTATTTAAAACATAGATAAAATAATCATACCAACTAAGACATGGACAACGTGAATTATCGATTAAGATAAGTGGGTATTGTTAACAATAAGACAAAAATTATACTTTTATTTTCGTGTTGGCTTATCATACATGTTCATATAGCCTATCTTCTTTAAGCTGCTCGAACCAAGGCCGAATTTATAGCCCTGGCGCAATGTTTTATTCTCTACGCTTATTTTGTGTTATAAAATAATGAACAAAAAAAAATGACACTTAAGAGAGGTTATTAACTTGTTGTGACCAAAGAGATGTTAGTAGTGCAACTGCTCTACTTTCTAACCCTAAATCCCGCACGAGTTCGATCAACCATGATGCCTACGCGCATCTTATATTCAATCACCATGTGCTTTATGTTTCTCATTTTATCGTATTATTAAACGATGATTTTACCCATTTTATGAAATGTGTATTCCATTTACTGTGTCTGGTCTGACTTGAGTCTCTCTGTGTTTTGGCCTTCCAGTGGCTCAGCGGCATGTCTGCGGACTTACAATGCTAAAATTCGGGTTTCGATACACGTGATCGGCAGAGCACAGATAGCCCATTTGTGCAGCTTTGTGCTTAACTTAAAACAACAATAACTTTTTTGTTTTATTCATTTTAACACATTCTTATTTTAATTTAAAAAATGATAACATCTCTCTCAGTGTTGGGGAAGTGTCAGCGGTTGTATTAAAGAAACAAGCCAAGAAAAGATTTCATAATGTCCCCCAGTGAGATAGTTTACGTATTTACGAGCTAAAATCAGGTTTTCGATTCTTCTCGGTTGACACAACAAATAGCCTGATGTGGATTTGCTATAAAACATACACTCACACCCTACATAATAACATAGGCAAGAATAAACATATAACAATATACATATATAAGTATTTAATTAAAACTGTGTTTAATTTATACTGTTTTCGTCTGTTAATATTCTACTACAGTGTGTGTGTCTACGCTGTTATGTAAGAATGATACAAATGCTATCCCTACTATCTTGTTTATGTTGTTTTTGGTAGACTAATATAAACCATTCCTACATTTACTTCTTTACATAATAATCTGTCTTTACTTGGTTTCTAATTCACTGTTTCAATAGACATATGAAGGTTGTATTTATAACCAAGGTCTAAATACACTGAGGTTCTAACTGTAATATTTACTGTTTATATATTGGCTGGTAATTCCTGTTTCATCCTGCACTCAAGTTTTTAGAAGAAACACTAATTACTGTAATTTCAGAGGTAATGATAGCATCATTTACACTAGAATTAGTTTTGTATTTAATTACTATTAATTAATAATAATACTTATAAAAACAGATACTATATTTGAAACTATGTCACCTCAGTGAAACTGTTTGACTCCATTGTTTTGTTTTTGAATAAAGTAATAAAGAAAGAAACAGAAGAAAAAAGAAATCGAAATTCAGAGCTTTAGTGATATTTACAAACAGTCCTGAAACATGTGACTGAGTCATTATTTAGATATTGTTATTAAAGGAAACACTGAAAAGTTGCTGACCTGTTGAGGAAATAATTAGAATATCATTCCAGTGAATAACCTGAGCCATATCTATATATATACATTGCTTTCATCTGCCGGATAACACTAAAAATTGAAAAATAATGTTTTTCAGAGCCAATAAATGTGTCAAATACTTTAGTAATTCAGCTTTACCGCTACTTTACATCAGATTGATTCGCGTTGTTGTTATTAATACCTGGCTTTAACTTGGAAAGGAGTGTGAAATGAATCCACTTCTCTCTTAGCGACCAGATGCAACACAATTAATGCATTCGTATAAACTGTCCCCGCTAGTACTGTGGTAAGTTTACGGACTTACAACGCTAAGATCAGGCGTTTTATTCCTCTCGATGGTTTGTTTGTTTGTTTTTGAATTTCGCGCAAAGCTAATCGAGGGCTATCTGTGTAAGCCGTCCTTAATTTTGTAGTGGTAGACTAGAGGGAAGACAGCTAGTCATCACCACCAACCGCCAACTCTTGGACCACTCTTTTACCAATAGTGGGATTGACCGTCACATTATAACGCTACCACGGCTGAAAGGGCGAGTATGTTTGGCGTGACAGGGATGTGAACCTGCGACTCTCAGATTACAAGTTGCATGCCTTAACTCACCTGGCCATACCGGGCCTTCTCTCAATGGATTCAGCAGATAGCCTGAGGTAGTTTTGCTACATGAAAACACACATACACACTCGAACAAACTAAATTTATTCTGTGTAAAATTAGTGTTTAATAATTGATATTCACACGAAACTGTGTGTGTGTGTATATAGTAAAATCACATGGGGTTATATGCTGTGTCCAATGATGGGAACCGAAACCTTCATTGTAACGTCGTAAATCCGTGGCACTAGAACTGGTTTAATATAAAACTCAACTGATATAGTGTAAAAGTGTTTCTAGGTGTACATGTATGGCCTATTGTTATATTTTAACTGGGATTAGTGTTGATTCCAGTGCTTTTGGTGTGAATTTCTCTGTTTGCACAGTTCGTGAAGAAACACACATTAATTAGTAAGTTTGCCACAGAGAACAGGTAATTTACGACAATTAACTTTGGTGGGCAAAGTGATAATAGCCTATTCTGTACCTTTCCACAAAAACACAGTAATTTTAGGTGGTCACACATGCGTCACTGGCCTTGGCTCACGGGACTCCAACCATGGATATTTTAAGCATCGAGCAACGACTCTGGGCAATCAAATTTAACCGTTAGTGCTTAGAAGCCATTCATAAAATAACTGTAAATGATTAAACTACGTCCCTCTAAATTATTTTAATTGTTGAAATTAGACTCCTGGCGATATTTACTTCAAATATGAAAGAAACGTTCTTTAGAAATTGCTAGAGCAACTTTTTCGTCTTCCCTCATAGTGGGCAGAAAACAGATAGTTCATTTGGTAACTTGGAATTAAGATAAATTAACAAACACATTTTTTATCTAATTTCTTCGTTGATCTCTCTTGTGCAATTATATTTCAAATAGTTTTATATTTTATAATTTATATTTTTTATTGTGTTTAATTAATACGATTGCATTTTTCAAAGTCGTCGCTTTAAAGTCTTAAAACTTTTTGGATATTCACTGAAAACCCTTAAGTGGGTTGTTGTTACTCTAATAGCCCCCCAGTGGCTCAGCGGTATGTCTGCGGACTTACACGCTAAAATCCGCGTTTCGATACCCGTGGTGGGCAGAGCACAGATAGCCCATTGTGTAGCTTTGTGCTTAATTCTAAACAACCAAAGTTACTCTAAGATAGAAAACTGTAAATTAATGAAGAAACAACTTCGTGAAATGAAAAATTCTTAACACCTGCTTATCACAGATAACGATTCTGGGTGTTTAGCGGTAAACTTGAATGTATAAAACATTAGGATTTGAAGTTGAATCCATGCAGTAAGTTGGCATAGTACGGATAGCCCATTGTGTAACTTTGTGCTAAAATAAACTGCAACGTCACGTGAGAAGTAAGAAAACTATTAATTTTATTATATAACATTTTCAAACATCACTATAGATTACTTACACAACTGTTATTGTTTTCTTCATGCAAAGTCACATAATGAATGGGCTGTCTACATTTTGTTCACTGTGAGAAACCGAACTCTGGATTTTAGTGTTGTAGATCCATAAACTTTCCACTAAACCACCGTCTAACAATGCAAACATTAAATCAAGAACTCATTAGAGAAAAATAAATTAATTTCCTGCAACTGAATTAATGGTTGACTTAATAAGAAGTATCATTCTGTTGGGTATCTACTGCTTTAGGGAATATTGTATTTCACGTTGCTTAAAAGAAGAGTGGCTGCTACTCTTTTTCGAGTTATTATCACATTTGAATTCATTAATTACAAGGTATTGTATTAATAGACGTAAATCCTTAAATTTGTGTATTGAATTTTATTAGCCTTCAGTCAACCAGGATTAAATAATTTTAATAAAAAATTAGGGTTGTTCGTTTATTTCTTCTTAAGACAAAATAACACAAAGGAATATTCCTGCTGTACCCATTGCATGTATCGAAACTTGAAGTTTAGTTGTATTTTCTGTTGAAATTCTAATAGAAACTCGCACAAAAGTTGTCAAGAATTAAAAAGAAAAACGATCCAAGCGTAGTTTACTCTTGATAAAGAAGAGCCAACTATTCGAAATCTTTCGATTTTCAGATACTTTTTTCTCAAATTAATTTTCTATTCAAAATTATCCAAAATTATTCTAATACTGAACTTATACTTTTGCACCTGTAGATAGCGAAGATTTCAAAGCGAACAAACTAAGTCTTAAACGAGCAGTAAATAACTGTACCGGTTTCATCGACGTCAATGTATTTTTAGATTTTATGTTGGCGAACGTCAGGAGTATCCTATCTGATGCCTTCATTCTTCCAAATGTTTCCAAAAACACTGACTTCACTGTTGGCGAAATCCATGGACTGTCCACTATTTACAGAAGTGGAAAAATCACACGTGTTCTGCAGTGGTAATTCCGCTATGCTCCAGATAGCATTGGGTTTTCGAAACTTGAGCGGTTCAAACAAGTGGCACAAGAAACTTCTTTTTCTGTCACTAGACGGCGCAATCGATATCAAAGTAAAAAATCTCCAGATTGTCATCAAGGTTAGTCAGTCTCCCTCAAATTACTTTCTTCGTCTAACTATGCTTAACATTGTTGCGCTAAAGGGAGTGACTATTGACATTACAGGTTTGGGACTACTAAATTGGTTGTTCTCAAAACAAAGCGCTGTCTTTGCCAGAATTTTTAGAACTTTTGTTGATAACTGCATTGAGGGCCCAATAAAAGAGGCGATTCGATACACTATCGAGACTAACGATATTTTTATTCCGTATTGAATCCACAACAGAATGATTGCAACAGAAAAACATTCCATTATTTTTATTGTAATCTGTCTTACCGAATAAAACTTCCTAATGAGATTTACCACCTTTCATTGTAAGAAATAGAGGTACATTAGCAGAAAACTACAATAACTGATTGTTATTAAGCACAAATGTACACAATGGGTTTTGTTTGATACGTCCATCACAGGTTTTCAGACCCGATTTATAGCGTCATAAGACTGTAGATTTATCCCTTAGCCAATGGAAAGGTGGAGAGAGTATAAGGGGAAAGATTACTACTTTGAACGAAAAAGGAAATGAGTAAGATCAGGGATCGTGTCCTTTCAAATAATGTTTTTAACTGTCACTAAAAATGTCGCATTTTATTGTGATCTGGGGCTCTTTTACACCTCTTAGATGTGTTTTAAACACACACACATATCGGTTCAATTTAAGTAGAGTGATTGCACCCTCCACCAACCACTTTCCCACCTCCAACCATACGAGTAACCTATATAGTGATCCTTTCAATTGAATAATTAAAACTCATCATATAGTATACAACAAAAAGGTATTATAGGTTGCAATTTTAATTGCACTTCATGTTTTTGTGATTTGTCACAACTTTAAACATCTGTTTATTGTAGGAAACGTTTTCCAGCTAGAAGGACAATGCTCCAGAAAACAAAACTATAAGGAAACTTATATATTTAAAAACGGCTGGTATGGGTAGAGAAAGCACTAGTAGAAGAGCGAAAAACATTTCGACTTTCTTCGGTCATCGTCAGGTCCACAAAGAAAGAAAAAATTAGTGACCGGTAGGTGACCACATGTTTGAAGGCGGTTGTGTAATTGAGTATAGAAATGTAGAGGGCGTGCTTAGATGTTGGATATACTTATTAATATAGGTATAAAGGTGTTCCTTTGTATTAGATAATTTTGGGCTTGAGTTGTTGTATAAGTGAGGCTTCTTTAATTTTGTATTTGTTTATGTTTGTTTTTTATTTAGTATTTGAGTGTTTTCTATGGTTATGTTGTGTTTGTTTGATTTGCAATGTTCGAAAACGTGTGAAAGGGGACTTTTTGTGTTCTTTGAATCTGGTTTCCATTTTTCTACTTGTTTCTCTAATACAGAAAACTGTAAACTGTAAGGACTCTGCATCAAAATAATCCCACTTCTAATATTAGTGGTATTATGTGTTCTATAATTGGGTGGGCTCTTTTATATTGTTCAGAAAAAAAATAATGCAAAACAATAACCAATCATTTTATTCCTTCTATAACGTTTCTACAGGCTGAATAAATTTGGATATAAAAATAATATCATAGGCCTAAAATGTATATGTGTTTGTTGTTGTTTGTTATTAAGCTCAAAGCTACCAAAAGGGCTGTCTCTGCGATGCCCACCACATGTATCAAAACCCAGTTTCTAGCAGTACAAGTCAGTAGACATTCCATTGTGTCACCAGAAAGTTTGTGCATGTTTAGTATTTATCAAAAATATTGTTGTTGTTGTTGTTTTTGAATCAAGCACAAAGCTACTGAATGAGCTATCTGTGCTCTGCCCACCACGGATATCGAAACCCGGTTTTCAGCGTTGTGAGTCCGTAGAGATACCGTTAAGCCACTATGGGGCGTTATCAAAAATATACCAACTGTTTTAAAGAAAGTCTGTGTTTGTAGATATTGTTGAACACTACACAAGTGTATAAACAATAATCGCAACAAATAGTAAAAAAAATCAAATCACAGAGGGAAGGTATCGTCACAGAATAGCTAATTACTGTCCATCCGAGTTATGTGTAAATACTGCAAGCTTATAATGGGTGTCACATGTGTTTGCTTTGGAGTTTGAACCAAGTGATTCAAGGGCACACAGCACTAATTGTCTTTTATTTTGAATGTGTGTATGTTTTATCTTATAGCAAAGCCACATTGAGCTATATGCTGAGGCTCCCGAGGAGAATTGAAAACCTGATTTTAGCATTTTAAATCTGTAGATTTACCGTTGTTTCAGCAGGAAACTCTTATTTTGAAGTGACAGATTTGAGGGAAGGCGTAAATCAAAACTACCCACCAATAGCTCTTTATCAATGAATAATGAGGTTAGTTGTCAAATTACAGTGTTCTCTAGGCTGAAAAAGCGAATAAGTTCAAAGACGGAATTCAAATCTATGACTCTCAGATTGCAGGTTGGTCGTTCTAATCATCATAACATGTCAGGCCACAAAATATATTTCGAAAATCATTAGCTGAGAATTATTTTCACGTTTTTTTTTCAATGTTTCCATTTTCCATTTTAGTGTAAAAATAGTGTTTCATGTTTTTGTCTCCCTCTTTTTTAAATTTGTTAATCTGTTATCATCTTTAGAGTAGACTTAAGAATGGCTATTTCTGAGACGGTAGTGGTTGAGTTACAAAACAGTTACGACCCGGCATGGCTAGGTGATTAGGGGGATCTAGTTGTAATCTGAGGGTCTCGGGTTCGAATCCCCGTCACATCAGACATGCTCTCCTTCTTAACCGTGGGAGCGTTGTTATATGGCAATCAATTCCACTATTCGTTGGTAAAAGAGGAGCTCAAACGTTCACGGTGGGTGGTGATGACTAACTGCCATCCCTCTTGTCTTACACTGCTAAGTTATGGACGGCTAGCGCAAATATTTTTCGTGTAGCTTTGCGCAAAATTCAAAAAACAAATTAATCAAAACAAATTCTTCTCAGGACTTAACTAGACGACAACAGACCAGTAAACGAAGCGCAGTTATTAATTATTATGTGATAATTCAAAATATCTTAAGTTATTATCTGACATATAGGCTTTGGAGATCGAATAAACAGCTAAACACGATAATGAGTGATGTTATAGATCCGTAATTTTAAGTCAAACGCCAATAATTCATGGTTTAATTCCCGGAGCGGACAAGCTTCATTAGCCCATTGAGTAGTTCTGCGCTAAGACAAACAAAAAAAGGAAAATGGGAAATAATGGTATTTGGCCCTTCAATTTGCAACGCTTTACACAGTGTTTCATTTTTTTTATTGATTATCATAATTGTATTGGTGATAAGCCTAGATTTAAGAAATGAAAGAGTATTTTCTGCAAGGTATGAATTTTTAACGCAATTCCAAATATTTCTAGGATATGTTCTAAGGTATAGAATAATTACTTCTCTTTTCATTTTTCGAAAAGGACCAGTCTTAGCCTCGTGATTAACTTCTCCTCGCTGTGAATCTGGAAAATAAAGGTTCGCATTCTACTGATGCTACACATACGAAGCATTTTAGTGTGCATAAGTTGCTCTGTAATAATGACAGCAGATTAACGTCATTCGATCAAACAAAAATTGACTGCAGGTGTTATTGAATTGCTGCTTTCCCTTTAGTGTATCAGTTCAGAATTGAGAATAGCTGTGCCAAAATTCTGAGAAGAAAACATTTTTCGAAAAATAAATTCTTAAATTTACTTTAAAGTACTTGTTGCAACATTTAAAAATTCAATACGTGATCTTCCTAAAATAATGTATGTAATCTTGGTACCTTTGTTTAGAATTAAGTATAGAGCTACAAAATGAGCTATCTCTGCTCTGCTCACCACGAGTATCAAAACCCAGTTTTAGTGACGTGAGTTCGAAAGATATATCGCTGTGGTACTAGGAGACAATTTTGGTATCGTATATATAAATGCATATATTATATCTCCATTTACTATTTAAAATAAAAGTTCTAATAGTCTACAAAACTATTTATAAGGCGTATTAGTAAACTAGAAAACATGTTTGTATTTTCGTGTTTTCCGAATTTGTAGTGCAAACTAAAGGAATTTAGACAGTTAGACAATAAAGCCATGTTGAACACGAAATACAAAAAACTTCATGACTTACAAAAACAAAAAAATGAACCTAGACCATCAACTGGCATGCTGCATTAAACCAGAGATTTACGGACTTATACAACGAAACCTAAATCATATCAACACTAGGAATGACAGAGACAAAAATATCTACCACAATAAAAAACTGGATAAACTAAGATGCAAACAACAGAAAAGACATCAACATGACAAACCGTTGACTAACCTCATAATTAACAGATCCGACCGACAATTAAACACAGACGCGATACATTTACTTAGCAAAGAACTCAACTTCGCAATAGCACCAAGGTACATTCCAACCTTAAAAATAAAAACATGTTGAGAAGATCTAGCAAGGAGACTTGTGATACTTTCCACAGAAAACAAACACAAGAAAACAACCAACAGAAGGAAGACAACTTATACAATGTTATTGACATCCAACAGCCAAACTTCCCAGGTAAAATTAAAATTTTATGTTTCCCAGAAACACCTAAAAACATCTTAAACGAATTTTTCAAAGAATTTTCTCACAAAACCATCAGCATCATTTCACAAAACAGAAAGTTAAAAATAATCTTTCAAAAAGAGACATTAATTCCATTAAAAACCTAAAACAAGACAAAAACATAAAAATTCCAAAAGCAGATGAGGGTAACACTATAGTCATAATGAATACATTCAAAAAATGAAGAACATTTTATCAGACACTAACAAATTTAAACCAATACCCAAAAATCTAACAAAAACACACGAAACGCAAATAAACAAAATACTACTAAAAATGAAAAAAGTCAACACAGTTTCACAAACATTTTATTCCTACCTACGCAAAACCGACTCACGCACAGCACAAATATACGGCATCCCCAAACCTCATATATATCTCATGAATCAAGAAATCACGAAACCATATATTGCTGCATGCCATATTCTCCCGGCATTAGCAGAAAAATAACCAACATTTGGCAAAAACAAGCAACAAAATATGACATTCCAGTTAACACCAAATTTATTCAAAAACCAGGCACAAAACTGAGGTCTATACTGTGTAAAAACTGCACTGACAAACATCACACCAACATTATTTATAAAATACAATGTGATAACTGCTACGACTTCTATATTGGAGAAACAAGAAGAAAAATGGAAACCAGATTCAAAGAACATAAAAAGTCACCTTCACACATTTTCGAACACTACAAGTCAAATAAACACAATATAACCATAGAAAACACTCAAATACTAAATAAAGAAACAAACATAAACAAACGCAAAATTAAAGAAGCCTTACTTATCCAACAACTAAGCCTAAAATTATCTAATACAAAGGAACACCTTTATATCTCTATTAAAATATAATAAATAATAATTAAAAAATAAATAAATAAATAATATAAAATTGTATATTCAACATCTAAACCCGTCCTCTACATTCCGACGATTATTGCACATCCCTTCAAACATGCAGTGAGCATCCGGTCAGTTACCTCTCTCTTACTTTGTGAACCTGACAATGACCGAAGAAGGTCGAAATGTTGTTCATTCCTATACGTAAAAAATTTTCTCAACCCAAACGAAACGTTTTTGCAAATATGTTTCTCTACAAGTGGGTTTTCTCGCCATCAATGAATAATGTGTTTTATATCTGCTAACGTTTCGTCATTATTGCTAGCTCTGATGAATTTGCAATTGCGAAACATTTGACAGAATGTTTTTTACTATTATTATGAAGTGAGTAGAAGCCTTTCTTTTTTTTAACAAAAATTATTGTTATCTCATTTCAAAACATTTTCATTAATAGGTTGAGAGGGCGTTGTAGTTTCCTTGAATGGTTGAAGTATGGTGCTCAAAATTTATAAATTTTAGGTGGTAAAGTTTTATCCTTCCTAGAATATTCTATTTCACATTATTTACTAATATAAAGGTTCGTTGGAAACAAAAGAATGCCTATTACATACATAGGGAAGACCACCCATTTTAAGGGGAAGACGCTGTTTGAAATCTTAAGTAATCTAAAAAATTTTGGTGTCGGAAGATTGGTTGTTAGAAGTGCTTTTCAACGATATCCCGAACCGACTTTTTACATTATCAAAAGAGTGGAACCACAAATGGATGAAGTAAGAATTTTTTTTTGTTTTACATTTTATATTTACTCCCACAGTAAAATAAAGATTGCACACATATTTTTATAGTAATAATTTACTTTAATAATTATAGTGTACATGTATATATAACTAAGTAATTATAGAATTAAGGCTTAGATGGAAGAAAGAGTTGTTAAAAGAACTGCATATGATAGATCAAACTATACATTGGCAGCTCGAAATTTCATCGTATGCGATTTATTAAGGTATTTCAAGTATATGGATGTGTGTGTGTGTATATATAATATATATATATATATATATATATATATGTATGTATTGTGTGATTGATGTTTCAAATTATTAAAAATTAACTAAAATTTGAATTGGAAATATATAAATATTGTAGTCATGATTAGAAATGTTTTCAAGTCTAGCAACTTCATTGTCTTGTTAGATCTATAATTTTATCATTAATTGTTCTAATGGTCATGGAATATTACATCAACCACTCATGAATATTGGAACAATTTAATCTATTATTGTAACACAGTGAACATTATGGACTTTAGTATAATTTTAATTTATTGTTTGAACAAAAAGTTAGAAAAGTCATTATCAGTTACAGTGAATTATTTGTTTACTATTAATTATGGTGAAAAGGGATTTTAAGTTGCAAAGGAAAATTATCACAATATTATATCACTAAAGCCATCATGACAAGTGCACATCTGCATTTGATGTTTCAGAATTTAAATACAACTAATAATTGTAGTCCTAACTCTGTTGAAACTTTTTTGCTTAAAAACATTTTATAACAGCTATTTTGTCATTTCATAAGTTTTTTAGTGTAATTCACAAATAAAAATTGAAAAAAATGGATAAAGTTCAATTTTGTTTTTAACAGACATCTCTTCCATTGAAGCTTTCGTCTTCATTGGGCAATTAAGATTGTATTGAATGTTATTTAATGCCTGACTTTACTTACAGCCGTGGTTCTCCATTTTGCAATTGTGGCTCTGAACTTAAAATATTTTGTTTCTAATATCTCAACATTAGAATAATAACAAGTAATCTTAGTTTTGAATCAACAATTTCTGTCTAAATCTGACAAACATATCTTTGAACCATTATATAATTTATCCTCAAAACCTTTTATTATCAAACTCCTCATTACCCTAGCCATTCTATCAGTTCATTTATTTTAAATACCTTAAACTCCATTGCCATTATGTAAATGTAAACTATCATTAATAAATATTTTTAAGAGCTTCTCCAAACATCCTACTATCTAAGCTGATTAGGTGGAGTCCATCTTTAGCATATAATTTACCCTTATTCTGAAAATTATACCACACATCTAACCATGTCAACCTGTTGCTCTAAGCACATCCCTGCTTATCTGTGATGTAATTCTTATATGCTGCTAAGTAATTAGTTTCTGCGGCAATTCAAAGGGAACAATTCAGAAAAGATCACACATCTACTTCTCTTCCTTAAACTTTGAAGAAACTTACTGAACAACTCTTGTGGTTTAATTTCCATAATCATTTGGTCTTATGTGTATTACAAGAAGGGAATGTTTCTTGTTACCAGTAACTAAACTGTACCAACACTCTTCATAATATTCTTTACTTTAGCACTTAACAAAATATTTCTAGTTCTAGTCCTTCTCTGTTCTTCCACTAAAAACAGATTTATCAATATACTTAATGGAGGCTCCCATTATGTATGATTTATCAGTATACTTGACTGACACTCCCCACTATGTATACAACATGATAATTTTGTTCCAAAGTTAGAATTATGAGAGACTAGTACACTGAATACCAGCTTGAAACTGGTGCTTTAGGCTTATCTTGTGATTCCAGTACTTTCATTCAACCTTCTTCTTCCCCCCAAAATCATTTCCCTAACTCTGTCCATTTTCTTTCTTGCTTTTTTGATTTCTACTCCAATTTTCTCTTCTCCTTGTGAATAATGTAATATTCCCTGAATATATCTTTGACTTATACTCAAGTAAGCAAGCCCCTAAAAGTGTAGTGTATTGTATCTTTTCTCAGCCTCTTGAAGATTTGAATCAAGCCGACAATTCTAAAACATATTCCAGTCATGTCATCCGTCATGCATCTTTTAATTAAACCTATCACATGCCTGAATTATCATCAACTATACCTAAAGTTTGATATTCTTTATTCTGTATTAACAGTGTATTTATACAGCAAGATAGGTTAACTTACATCATAATTTAAAAACTCCAGATAAGCTTTCACTAGAATGTTTGTGTAAAATCATTTCAAGTACATTCATCTGTTGTACTTAATTCTTTTATTAACTCAACTACTTGGTTGAAAATGAAGTTTGTTATTTACAGTAAATCTACTGTGTTACATACATCATCACCACATTGACAAATAAGCCACCCATCCAAGTGTCAGACTTTAGATACACAATAAGAAACGAAAAGACACATTTTAATGTTTCATAACTTCTGTGAACATGAAACTGGTAACTGTTGGGAAATTTAAAGGGGAATACCTTTTCTCTGTGGTCTTATAAAACTCAAAACTCATACAGCATTGATCTAAAGAAGACATGTCTGAGTGGTTGAAACACTTATTTACAATTTTAAAAGTTGTACTTTCTTTAATTCTTAACACTTTTTATTAATGTAGGAAAACAAGTTTGGCCGAGTGTGGGTGGAAAAATGTTTCCGAGGTAAGTCCATGAGATCAAACTTGTCACTGTTATATATAACATAACATCAAGAGGTAAGTCCATGAGATCAAACTTGTCACTGTTATATATAACATAACATCAAGAGGTAAGTCCATGAGATCAAACTTGTCACTGTTATATATAACATAACATCAAGAGGTAAGTCCACAAGATCAATCTTGTCACTGTTATATATAACATAACATCAAGAGGTAAGTCCACAAGATCAAACTTGTCACTGTTATATATAACATAACATCAAGAGGTAAGTCCATGAGATCAAACTTGTCACTGCCCTGTGTAACATAATGTAACATCAACATGCAAGTCTGTCAGGTTACATTTATTGTAAAGTTTTACCTTTGGGTTTGTTGACCAGTACTTAGTTGTGTTGGTAGTTAGGCCTGTCATGTTTGAATATTTATGAAATGTACTTGTTTTGTATGTTTTTAAACTATTTTGTAAACATTTCTTATTTTTATATCTAGTTTTTTTTGTCTTCTGTCTACTTTAATTACTTAAATTAGTTTGGATATTGAATGTAATTTGAAAAACATTTTTTTTCAGGAAAAAAATTCCCAGGAATCAGGGAAATTACTACATCTTATAAACCAGATTTTTGTTTAGTTTCAAAGGAGGATGAAGGTTATTACCTGAATTACAAACTCAAAGAACCTAAGGTGGAAAGAACTCTGCCAAGAGAAATTCCATTTCCTCCCCTTCTTCGGGAAGTTCTACTTCAAGAAAGAAAAGGACAAGAAGATGTCATGAAAAATGAGCCAATGTTGGAGCTGCACTACAGAAAATACATTCTTGTGAACTACAGAGCAGCAGAAAAAGGTGAAACTCCTTCAGAAAGTTTGAGGTATCCAGGTCTTAGTCCCGAGTTCCTCAAAGGAATCAAAGTGACTAACAATATATGAGCATATTATTTCAGTGGAACTTTAGGTGGAGTTGACATGGTAGATTTGAAAATTTTTTGGACTAAAGAAAGAAAAGACAATGTTTCACCTTCAAAACTGAGGGCATCTTCTGTTTAGAATCCAAAATATTTTTTTTTCTTTCAGCAGGCAGTTGTAGTCCTTTAAAGATCTCTTATGTGGATGTTAAAATTTTTTTTTCAATATTCCAAATCAACTGTTTTAAAGGCCCCATCTCTAGAAGAAATCAAGACATGAACTATGATGTGGCACTCAAAACTTAGATTCTGTTAAAATTCACATGATCTTTTCACTTAGACATGCTAGTGAAAGTAGACATAAAAGTATAACAGCTTACACTCTGTGAGGTAATTTATAAAAATAAAATTACTCCAAACAGTAGTACTAACATTCAGGTTTGTTTTTTTTGTTTATTTATTTTCAAAAATTACTACATTAAAGTTTTTATTTAACAGTTTTTTTTGGTATTAAAAATAAAAGTACTAAATAAGGTAGTGAATCACAAGCAATACATGAATATTCTTTGAACGTGAAAGACTTTCAAAACGTTGCCCTCCACACTTGTTTCTTTTTTCTTTTCTTTTTTTTTTATGATAGCAGTCACCATCCATTCCAGTCTACTCATCAATGTATAAACAGATTATAAAAGAATGTTCAAAAACAATTTCAAGGAGGTGGTGAGTTGTTCCATTTGGTAATTTTGGTGTTAATGTGCAAAACTTTAACATGTTAACAAGGAATAACTTTTGTGGGCTTTAAATGGTTTAAATTTTGTTGTTGTTGTTGTTATACTAGACTGTTTATCAATGGTCAGTTGCATTTTGCAAAATAGATATTGGGCTGATTAATTTCAGTCTAATGAACATTGGTTAGGGCACTTGACTCTTAATGTGAGGGTCTCAGGTTTGAATCCTCATCACACTAAACATGCTTGCCCCTTTTAGCTGTAGGGGCATTATATTGTGACAGTCAATCCCACTATTCAATAGTAAAAGAGTAGCCCAAGAGTTGGCAGGGGGTGGTGATGACTAGCTGTCTTCCCTGTAGTCTTACACTCCAAAATTAGCACAGATAATCCTCATGTAGCTTTGCAAGAAATTCAAAACTAACAAGTTCGATCATTCAAAAATCTCTCTGGAGGCTATGTACATGTACAAGCTTACCATGTCATCTGTTATCTATTACCTGTATTAGATATACTGAGAAATTTAAGTTTGATATTCAGTCTTCAGATTTACTTGTAGTTTTGATTGGATTTTAAGAATTGGATATACAGTTTATAATTAGTATTATTATTTTAGAATGTACTCGCAAATTGCATAAGGCTTAGCATCATATAACCCTCTGATTTTAAACCGATGAAGGAAGGAAGCTGTACATCAACACCCACTGCCAATTCTTGTCTTACTGAAAGGTGAGATTTAACCATTACTGTTATAATGCACTCACAGTCTTAAAAGGCATAGTAAGTTTTTGTACCTGTGAGAAGCGAACCATAAATTCTTGGATTCGTAGCCCAGGCATGCTACAGATCACTTTAAAATTTTAATCCAGTGAAAGATAGACACTCAAAGTCTCGATTAAATCTTGCTCGAATAAATATTTTAGGTAAACTCAACATTTCAGTGCTTCAACCCAGACTTTGGACAAGCAATCTATTATGGTTGATTTGTTTTTTTTGTTTTGTTTTTTTTTTATCTGTAGTTATCAAAATATGTTGAATTTAAAACGTTTTGTGTTTGATTTACTAATGCAAATTATTCTTTGGCCACAGATATTATTACAATATTTATAGTTAATAAACGAAATGTGGAAAATGAGTACAAGTAGTATTACCTGCCTCTGTACAACATATCAACAGTACCGATATTATATCAAATATCCATCCCTTAGTTAAAATCAAATTACTCTGACATTTGGCCTGGATGTGGATCAAATTTAACTTAGTAAGTTTCAAAAGTTGGAAAAGGTACAAGTTTGGTAGATTTAAAATTCTGGCTAATAATACAAACATGTAGGATAGATCGCATGCAGTGTTCAGCGGTAGGTAAATGGTTATCATGAGTTAAAAAAACCTTCAATTAATGGGTTTCGCAGTCGTTGGAGGATTACCATAGAATAAAGGTCTAAGCAACAATAGAATTCTCTGACGTCAGGAAACAAGAGTCTACGTTTTCCGGCCTATCACACAAATATTCGTCAGGATTGAAAACGAGGTTTGGTGGGCAGGGCATATGGTGACGTCGTTGACCATGACATAAATAGTACACAGAGCAGTCTTGGTGATACGAAATGACTCCATCTGCATCTTTACAATTCACCTCTTTTACATCTAAATATTAAAAAAAAAATGTCACAGAAGTCTATTCGATCGTTTAGGTGTAATTATTAATTACTGCTTTTAGTGTTGCTCGATATTCATTAGTTTATATTCTACAGATAAAAGTTAAGATGGCAACTACATTTTGATAGCTTATTTCTTAAGAAACTTGTAGATTTTTAAAATTACATAACTTATCACAAATTATTTTAGTCTATCTGTACAATATCACCTCAATACAGCGACATCTGTGATTCAAAATATTTAAAATATATTTGTGCTTGTTTAAAGTAGGGTTGTGGCGGCTGGCAATCATTGTCATTGTTAGTCTAGAATCTAGATGGTCAATTAAATTTTTTATTTATTTATTTTTACTTCTTTCTAGATACTTGTTAGTTTGTATCCAGCGTTTCATCTGTCGACACTTTTGAGGAGGCTGTTTCGTGGTGGTGACAAGGGCTTGATCTGAGTTTTTGTCAATAGAATGTTGAGTATATTACATACTTTTGCGTTATCCGTTAAATGGATGTTGAAGGTCTCTGTTATGTTTATTTTCCCTGATTATTCATTCTTTCAGCCGTGGGTCATTATAATGTGACGGTCAATCATACATTGGTAAAGAGTTGGCGATGGGTGATATTGACTAGTTGCCTTCCCTCTATTCTAAGCAATTCCAATTTAAGAATTGCTGCCGCAGGTAAACTTCCAGTATTATTGTGTGAAATTTAACAACTTTTTTATTATCTTGTGTGTGTGGTATCCCATTATTTTGGAAGACAGTCATATAACAAAACAGAATGATTTCATCCACTATTACGACAAACAATCTTTCTTTTAACTTTCCTGAACGCGACTCCCAAAGCAACAAATTATTATTTGGTAATAAAAGACGTAAATAATGCCAACGAGGAGTAGCCAATCGCCATATCCTTACCCTAATTTCACTGATGTACATGTTTTATCACTAGCCAGCTCAACAACCTCAGATGATATGATGAGACTAGGAACAAATACAAACACCAGCCGTCTTTAGAATACACACAACATCGTATATTCTTGACAGTAATATGATTAGTGTTTCGAAAGTATGCTCCCTACTGAGTGCCCTCTTGTTTGTTGGCGTTTGAGTCAGGGAACTAGTGTGTTAGTACTTTGGTAAACACTCATCTCCTTCATTATACTTTGTGATTGTTTTTATTAATACCACAACGTGATACAATTATGTTGCAATGATACCATATAAAAAAAAACCTGAACTATAAAATTAATTTTCCATTTAGATGTTAGGTTTAAATAAATCTATTCTTATGAAATTAAGCGCCAGAAAAAGTAAGCATTTTATTTCTGGGTGGTTTTATCTATTACAAAATAATGCAACTTTATCAGGTTTCTTACGACACACACATATGTAAAATGTTACTAGTATATCCCTAAAACGTTAAAATTAAAGCACAGTTAAAAAAAACATTTTATAACGCCTCTCGAAATATTTGCTTTTGCATGAGTCATAGAAATGTTAATGAATGTACAGTTCTAAAATCCGAGCGTTTAATTCCCTGCGAAGGACAGCGCGCAGATGGTCCATTGTGTTGAATGCGCTAAAGTTACAATTCTTCCTTGAGACTGAAGAAAAAAATAATGAATAGTGTTACTCTAATTGGGAGAAGAGGGGTTTCACACCCTTATTTTAATGATCTCTTAATTTACTTCTTTTCTGAGGGTGGCGGGCTCTAATCCCCGTTACACCAAACATGCTCGCCCTTTCAGGCGTGGAAGTGACTGTCAATCCCACTATTCGTTGGTAAAAGAGTTGACGGTGGGTGGTGATGACTAGCTACCTCCCCCTAGCCTTGCAAAATTGGGGCAGATAGCTATAGTGTAGTTTTGCACGTAGTTAAAAAAAAATTCTATTTCAACCGCATTTATCTTATCTTACAAATGAAAACAATGCTTAACTATTGTATTGAAACAAAACCGTTGTTTAGCCGAAGATACACTTATCCGGAGTACAAATTTTGAAATCGTTCCCATAATACACAATTCCCTATCATTCGCCAGAAGTATAAATTGTACATTTTGTGATGAATGAACTCACCAGGCTGGTTGTGAAAGTTCACGGTTATATCCGGCAGGTTTGAAATTCTGTAGTCCTTAAGTTCCTGTGCTACAGTTCCCAATATTGGGTAAGGACGGCCCACACAAAAGCCCCTAAAGTCGTCCATGTCCATGGACCACACCATGACTCCACCATAGCCAGATTTCTTCAACCACTGGATCTGTATCATCAATAATGTAACTTGGAAGCTCATTATCACAGGCCAAGAATATGTCTTGTACTGTGGAAGTTAACTAAAAAATAGTTTTATAATCTTCCAGTTAAGCCCGGCATGGGCAGGTGGTTAAAGGGCTCGACTCGTTATCCGAAGGTCGCGAGTTCTGATCCCCATTCCACTAAACATGGTCGCTCTTTTAGCTTATGGACAATCCCACTATTCGTTGGTAAAAGAGTAGCTCAAGAGTTGGCGGTGGGTGGTAATAATTAGCTGCTTTCCCTCTATTCTTATACTGTTAAATTAGGGACGGCTAGCACAGATAGCCCTCAGGTAGCTTTGTGCGAAATTCAAAAACAAACAATCAGCAGTGGGTTGCATGACCGTCATTGCGAATAACTTCAAACATTCGCTTTGGCATGGTCTATATAAGTTTTTGCACAAGGCTGGCTGGAATCTTATTCCAAGTGGTGAAAATGGCATCACAAAGATCATGCACTGTTTGGAATTGACGTCCATTTTAATAGACATCCCTTGCCATTCATCCTAAAACATTTTCATTGGGGTTCAGTTTGGGTGAACACGCTGAATGATCCAAAAGAATCATGTTATTCGCCATGAAAAAGTTCTTTGTCCTGCGAGCATTCTGGATTGCAGCGTTATCCTGCAAAAAGATCCACACAACCGAGTGCCTTCAGTCAATAAGGATGCTCTCTCCAACATACCAATGTAGCCAGTTACTGTTTGACACCCCTGTATAACCATGGAAGGAAAAAGCACCCCATTTCATGATGGAACCTCCTCCACAGTGTCGTGTAGAAAATATCTCCAGTGGAATGTCTTTATCGTGTCAGTAACGTTGGAAGCAATTTGGACTATCCATGTTAAATTGTTTCTTATCAGAGAATAAAACCTTCTTCAACTTTTCTACGTCCCATGTTTGGTGCTTCTCAGGAAAGTAGGAAAGTTTAACCGAGCTGTTTCGTGGTGTGGAAGGAGGCGTGGCCTTTGAAGACATGTAAGGTTTTTAAAGCCTTTCTCTCGTAGATGCCGTCTTATTGTTCTTGAGCTGCATTCTGAGTTCGTAAGAAAAGACATCAACATGACAAACTATTGACCAACCTCATAATTAACAGATCCAACCGACAATTAAACACAGACGAGATACATCTACTTAACAAAGGACTCAACTTCGCAATAGCACCAAGGTACATTCCAACCATAGAAATCAAAACATTTTTAGAAGACCTAGCCAGGAGACTTGTGATACTTTCTACAGAAAACAAAAACAACAAACAGAAAGAAGACAACTTAGATAATTTTATTGACATCCAACAGTCAAACTTCCCAGGTAAAATTACAAATTTATATTTTCCAGAAACACCTAAAAACAACATCTTAAACGATTTTTTCAAAGAATTTTCTTACAAAACCATCAACATAATTTCACAAAACAGAAAACTAAAAAACAACCTTACAAAAAGAGACATTAATTCCATTAAAAACCTAAAACAAGACAGAAACATAAAAATTCTAAAAGCAGATAAAGGTAACGCTATAGTAATAATGAACACGAATGAATATATACAAAAAATGAATGACATCCTATCAGACACGAACAAATTTAAACCAATACACACAAATACAACAAAGACACATGAGACACAACTGAACAAATTACTACTACAAATGAAAAAAGCCAACACAATTTCACAAACACTTTATTCCTACCTACGTAAAACCGACTCACGCACACCGCAAATATACGGCATCCCCAAACCTCATAAACCAGATTGTCCATTACGACCAATAATGTCAACATATGAATCGTTTAATTACAATCTTGGTAAATACATAGCATGGGCATTCTCCAAATATGCAACATCAGCCAGCTCATTCATGAAAGACTCTTTTAATTTCAAGTCTAATATTAATCAACTTAATCACAAAGCCTTAATGGCCAGTTTCGATGTTGTATCCCTCTTTACAGAAGTTCCAACAACAGAAGCCTGCAAGATAGCCTTAGAACTCTATATCAGAGACCCTAACCCAATTAGAGACATTCCCAGTAACCAGTTAGCAACCCTCATAGAATTCACCACAATAAAGACAAACTTCATGTTCAACAACCAAAACTATATACAAACAAATGGCCTAAGCATGGACAACCCAGTATCACCAGTTCTAACCAATATTTTTATGACACAAATTGAAACACAAGCAATTAATACAGCATTACATCCACCACTATACTGGTACAGATATGTAGATGACACTGTTGCGGGATTCAAATCTACAGAACACATAATTAATTTTTTCAATCACATTAACTCTATACATCCCAACATTAACTTCACATGTGAACAGGAATAAAGCAATCAAATATCATTTCTTAACCTCAAAATTATAAGAACCGACACACAATTCAAAACAGAAATCCACAAAAAAATCACCCATACTGGACTATACATTCCTTGGGACTCAGCACATGAAACAAAACAAAAACTCAACATACTAAGAAACCAGATAAACACAGCCATAAAACTATGCTCACCAGATAAAATTAACGATGAATTAGACAAAATTAAACAATACTTCATCAACATCAATAAGTTTCCTCCACAAACCGTAGAAAACATTATACACACACACCTAGACAGAAAGCAAAATCAACCAACAAAAGTGAATATATCTCACGAATCAAAAAAATCACGAAACCATATACTGCTGTATACCATATATTCCTGACATTAGCAAACAAATAAACAACACTTGGCAAAAACTATTAACAAAATATAACATTCCAGTTAATACTAAATTTATTCAAAAACCAGGCACAAAACTGAGGTCTATACTATGTAAGAACTACACTGACAAACACCACACCAACATTATTTATAAAATACAACGTGATAACTGCCACGACTTCTATATTGGAGAAACAAGTAGAAAAATGGAAACCAGATTCAAAGAACATAAAAAGTCACCTTCACACGTTTTCGAACACTGCAAGTCAAGTGGACATAACATAACCATAGAAAACACTCAAATACTAAATAAAGAAACAAACATAAACAAACGAAAAATTAAAGAAGCCTTACTTATACAACAACTTAAACCCAAAATAAACCAATATAAAGGAATGCCATTATACCTATATTAATATTATAGATAAAATTATATATTCAAACATCTAACCCCGCCCTCTACACTGCGACACTGTTACACAACCCCTTCCAAACATGTGGTCAGCTTCCGGTCAGTTACCTCTTTCTTTGTGAACCTGATAATGACCGAAGAAGGTCGAAACGTTGTTCGCTCTTCTATTTAAAATATTTTCTGAACCCAAACGACCCGTTTTTGCATATAAAAAGGTCACATAGTGTTCACCGTTGCCACGAATGTACAGAAGGTCACACAATGTTCACTGTTGTCACGAGTGTACAAAAAAACCAAACAGTATTCGCTGTTGATCATACGTGTATAATAAATAGTGTTTTTCACTGTAATTCAAAATGAGTTGGTATAGTGTTGTGTTCATGGTTTAAAACCACAGTTAAACGCAAGTGAATGCTGTGCTATATTTATTTTGGTTGGTAAAGGTATAATTTTGGATGAGTTTTCTACCAGTTAACGAACTTTTTAATTCTGTGTTTTCGCGCTTCCACGATATGTGGATTTTCAAAATATCAATCTGTTTTAATTTCTAACGTTGTTGGTTTCACCATTTTGTTTTTAAGTTTTATAAATACTCATGCCTTTACAAATCACTAGAGGGCAGCACAAAACCGGAATATGATAACAAGCACTTACTGCTTTGAGCTTGGACATTTCTTTAAAAATTATTCTGTGTTCTAAACAACATCAACGATGTTTAACTTTTCACATTTTGCTGACTTACACTGTATAAAATATGAAGAAGTGTGAATATCTGGCAGTTGTTTAAACGATAAAAACACCCGTAAAACTGTAGTACTTGAGATATAGTTTAAGCTATTTCTTGCTGAAATGTGAGGGAATGGTTGTTTATCCGCAACAGGATCGAAATGTCCTTCCCCAAAGCTCGGAGACTCGCATGGTAGTTCCTGCAAGACATTTTCAGTCAGATCATATTAACTCATATACATAGGTTACGTCTAACAGAGTTCTTCCCCCCACAATTGATTTAGGGTGCATGCTTGACGTCAGCATTTTTTCTTGATGACGAGAAACTAACTGAAATAAAAATGTTGTTCAGATTAAGATGACCTTGGAAGGTCGAAACGTTGTTCTCTCCTTATCAATAAAAGTGTTAATACCCATGTCAGCCGTTCTGAGACACGTCAGCATTTCATGCTTTCATTTTCCAAGAGAGTCCGGCATGGCCACGTGGTTAGAGCGCTTGATTAATAATCTGAGGGTCGTGGGTTGGAATCCCCGTCACACCAAACATGCTCACCCTTTTAGCCGTGGGGGTTATTTAGTAACGGCCAATCCCACTATTTGTTGGTAAAAGAGTAGCGCAAAAGTTGGTGGTGGGTGGTGATGACTAGTTGCCTTCAATCTAGTCTTACACTGCGAAATTAGGGACAGTTAGTGCAGATAGCCCTCGTGTAGCTTTGTACGAAATTTAAAACAAACCAAACCAGGAAAAGTATTAATAAAAGTTAGAGGGTGCGTTACTGATTACATACATTTCTCTAGTCTCTCAATTCAAATTAAGGAAGAGTTTAATGCAGGTAGGAAGAATGTTTGTGTAGAACGTTTACCTATCTTTATCTTAAACATTTCGGGCGAAATTTCCGCTCCGTTACGAGTTACTCCTTCTTGAAAAACAAAGAAAAACGTTAATCTGATAACCAACTGTCAATAAAATTTGTTTGTTATTAGATTGACTGATGGACGAATTTCATACAAACTAAGCCAGAAAATATCAGTTATAAGTACGTATTAAATTGTCTTGTAAATTGTGACGTAGCTGTAAACCTTGGGACGATTGGTCGTTTATATCAATTATGAGCATCATTCAACAAAACGAGATGTATACACAAATACATATATCGTTTATGCGAGGAATAAACCTTACAAGCCCGTTCGTCGGACATCTGGTGGTTTAGTTTTACAAACAAGGTAAACAACTCACGGCGTGTTTTTCACATATTCGCGCACAGCTATATGAGAGCTATCTGTACATAGCTGTCTCTTATTTTGAACTGATAGAGTACAAAAAAAAACAGCTAGTCAAAAATACCCACCGCCAACAGTTAGGATACTCTTTTCTGACGAAATAAAGCAACTGTTTTAACAATTATGAGGCTTATCATTGCTTAATGGTTAGAGGGTGCTTGACAAGCAATCAAGGGTCCGTATCCCGTTGCCGAACGTGCTCATCTCCTTTCAGCCATGGAGATTGTTTATAATAAGACGATCAATACTTCTTTTCTTTGGGTAAGATAATTAGGCGATGGGTGTCGTTGACTACTTGCCTTCCCGCTAGACTACAAATAAACCAAAAATTTACAACCTATGCTTATTTTAGCTTCTGAATTTCGATTAACATTTCATTAATTCCAAACCGAAACCCATAAAACGGCAAGGGAGTTTCAACAAATCAAATTAAAAGGTATTAGAATTAGATAATTAATAATTTAACATGTATTTTATTATCACTTCTTGCATGTGAAAATATTTCTAACAAAATCCGTTTCATTTGCCACAACACGTGATGTTTTCTAAACGACGTACGTACCTCAAGGTAAAAATAGTGGGATTTCACTTTCACAATTATAATGCACCTTAGTCCCCTAAACATTCAGCGATAAATATTAATGCTTATAATATTAGAGACCTGATTTCGATACCCGTGGTGGGCACATTACAGGTAGATCATTTTATATCTTTGCGCTGAACTACCAACTTACAAATAAACAATAATATGCACCCACGATTTGAAAGAGTTGAACTCCCACCCTCTTTCTTGTTATTGTTCTTTTACGGAAATAAACTGCGAACCAGAAATTTTCGAATTAAAGCCGAGCACGCTAAATACAGAGCCATACCCAGCTCAGCACTCAAAATAACCATCGTTCTGGATACTTTCAAGACAAGAACAAACCCATCAAATTCAGCGAGTCGAGTGTTGTATTTATTCTAGACTAAAACTGATTAATCCGTCACTGGAGTAAAATGCTGGAATTCTATCTTGGAACACAATATTCATGCTGAGTGTAATTAGGAACTTGTTCCTACCTTAGCGAGTTCACTAAACCGAGACTTGTCTTGAGCCCCCCGAGGGAATTACCAGGCTAAATCCAATCCAGCAAATTCGTTCTTCCGAAGAAAGTCAACAGCACTGAAGATGAACTAGGACCTCCTGTAAACAAAATTTGCCTTTATTTATATTTAAAAACCGCTTAAGAAGTAAATATTTAATTATGTTTTCGAAGTATCGCTGAAGAAAGAGACCTGGTTTTAAAATTATTCCGGGTTTTCGTCTTTTATTTACGTCGCTCAGTTAACAGTTGCTTTCCTTCTTTCAGGTTGCGTTTCGTCATAATTGGCTCTTGTTCCTTTCGTGTATATCTGTACTTTTGTTTATTCACATTTGTAGCTTGTCAGTTCCTTTATAAATCCACTTCAACATTTATATTCCAAATAAATTAGAACTCTTACAATCAGGTTTTGACACCCACTTTGGGAAAAATACAGATAGACGAATGTATACATTTGTGTTTAAGAAATAGATACACAGTATGTAAGGTTTGTTTAAGGGCATGTGAAGTTTGTCAACCGCAGGGATTTAACGCCGAAGTTTTACATCATAAGCTCTCAAGCTTCATAAAAAACGGAGTTTCAAAGAACACAACAGAACTAGCACGAAGTATGTGAAAAATATTAAACATTAATTTTGTTTAAAAAGACATATTTACGTCTTTGTACTTGTTTTAAATGAACGTCTAATTTCAATTTTTCAGTCTCAAACATTCTTCAACATTGTCTCATATACTGAATAAAAAAACTAGCTCATTATTCACTATTCGTTCTTAAACTGACGAAATCAAATATTGAATAACTCAGTCCTATCTTTAAACAAGAAAATCATATAATGAATAATTCAGTCCTTTCTTTAGCAAGGAAATCACATATTGAATAATTCTGTCCTTTGTTTAAACAATGGAATCACGTGATGAATTATAGACATTCCCAGTAACCAGTTAGCAACCCTCATAGAATTCACCACAATAAAGACAAACTTCATGTTCAACAACCAAAACTATATACAAACAAATGGCCTAAGCATGGGCAACCCAGTATCACCAGTTCTAGCCAATATTTTTATGACACAAATTGAAACACAAGCAATTAATACAGCATTACATCCACCACTATACTGGTACAGATATGTTGATGACTCGGTTGCGGGATTCAAATCTACAGAACACATACTTAATTTTTTCACTCACATTAACTCTATACATCCCAACATTAACATTCTTTCTCTTCTAGACAATTGTGTGTTTGGGAGGATTTCTGTTTAAAGTTTCTATTAATATATCATTATCAGATTATCTGCTCTTCTCGTAGTCAGTACATATATGAATACACAAAATTATTGTTTTATTATTTATTGGCGTAATTTTACACTCTTTTAAGTTTGAGGATATTAAATTATACATATTTAATCATGTCAGCAAGGTAAAGTAACGAAGCTCGTGAGCCGGACACGAACCTTTATTCTAATACTTCTCTCGTCATCAAAACCGACCCACTGGTTCCCAAAGGAAGCGTATGGAACTTGCATGTGTTCATCCCAAACATATAATACTCCCGTTTTCTCAATATTTTTAAGAAGCAAACTTATTATCACACAATATAAAGTTAACGCAAAGTTTCCCTGACGTTCGAATTCACTCCCCCAAAGAATGTAACAAAACTAAAACATAAAAATACGAATATTGTTACAAAATATATTAAAATTACAAGTTCAAAATTTCATAGACGTTATGTGAAATACATCTACTATTTAATTATGAGTATCAAATTACGTTAATCGCAGTAACGTTAGAACCTTTCCTTTTTAAGGCATTTAGTGACTTTTCTTGTACAACAACATCATTAAGTACCATTCACGTCACATCTTTGTGACGGGCAATATCACTCAATACCATTCACGTCACGCCCTTGTGACTGACAACATCACTAAGACCATCCACGTCGCACCATGATAACTAAAAACATTAAAACTTAAGTACTATTCGTGTAGTATTAATATTATCAACCACGTGTTTCGCCCTGACTGTTGCTACCCACATCTAAACTGCAGTACTTAGTTTTACTTGAACTGTCATTAAGGTTAGATTTAAACAACGGATTCTTATGTACACAAACATAATACCGCATAAATTAAGTACATTATGTACATACTAGACACACAAATCATATGACATTCACAAAATCCAGGTGGCTGGTGAATAAAGCAGGCAAAAAAAATATATTTGTGTCACAGTTTTAATAAGATATGAAAGTATGCTTAATACAATCTACTAAAATACGCTGAAGTACTTATTGGTTGGTAAGTGTAAAGCTGCTCAATGGACTGTATGAGTTGTGTGTACCACAGGAATCGAACCTGAACTGGTACGTTATGAGCTCTTAAGATAAACTCTGAGCGACTGCAGACCGGTACGAAATAAAACCGTAAGCTATTGGAAGGATGTGGTAATGAAATTAATAATGATTCACGAACAACAGAGGTGTTTTTATGGAATCTGTTGTATCCAGATATAATGATGTAGAAAAATCGCATCAGTAGAACAATGTTAGAAATGCACACCATTCGTTGAACGTTGAGGAAAAACAGTCTACAGAGAGGGCATTATTTGTTTAGCAAGACAACGAGTTTTGTCACACAAAAGAAAAACAAACTCATGTTTTTGGGGCGAAACATCACAGTTGATTGCGTATAAATATATACAAATGGATCAAACCATTTTTTTATTTTGAGTCTCTTGATGAAGTTTAACCAGTGTCTAATTGTGTGCTAATCGAAGATGGAGTATTCAGATAAAAGGTTACGACAAACCTAAATATGCTTTCATTAAAAGAGAGAAAAATATGTTTTCTATAGAGGAATCGAATTTAAAGAGAATAAAACTAACAACCTATTTTGATGTGTATCAAAACTACCTACGAGAGGTAAACAAAGTGGTTTACCGGTTCTTACGTCATTAGACAGTGGGTCAGTCAGGCAATTAAACTGCGTAGCGTCCCCATGTGAAAGTTTAGGAAATGACTAACTTTGTTAAAAGTCCAAGCGTAAGGGCGAGCAGAGGGGTGTGAATTGACTTGAAAATGAAACTTAAACTACGTCGGTAAAAACTGTTGTATTAAACATTTGTTTTCAGATTATGTCTTGTAAGTAAAAACGGGAATTATAAAGCACCTTATAATATATGAACGTGGTACTTTTGTGTTCCGTCCTAGGTCCAACAATATATCCTTCGTAATACTACGAAACCAATTGGTAAATAGATTGTGTTCACAATTAAAGTACATTTAGTTACAAAGGCGGCAACATAAATAACTAAAAACGTAGCGAGATAAGCCTTCAAGTTCATTAAATTTTAATTTTTAAGAAGAAAGTAGAAAGATATTCTTACGTCGTTACGGCTGATACGTTGTAACCAGAGCGGATATTGGTTGTTGCACCTGAAACGGCTGTTGTTAACATTAGCCTGGGCAGGCGATGTTCTATAGACTCAGCCTCAAATGTTTCCCTAAATTCCTGTGATAAAAATTTTAGTGATTTATTAATTGTATAACTTTAGAAGTAAAAATTCACCAGGCAACCCAATTAACCAAGGTTTCGTTTAAGATCTTGAATTATGAACACTAATACAACCATTCTCAACTTGTAGAGTTCGCTTGGGCCACAAATTTAGTGGACGATTTCGAAATATTTTCCATAAAATATATCATTTTAATTCTTTTACGAACTTTAAAAAGTCAGATGTATTTTTGTTGTGATAAAAAAGTGTTTTAACATAAATTTATTTTGAAATGTAGTATGGCTTATGTATCACCATTGCTCCATGTTTGATACTATCACTATTAAATACTAATAATAGTAATATTTGTGTTCAACAGAAGCCTATCTGTAATATCTGTGTACAACAGAAACCTATCTTACGTCCTTACAGAAGTCTATTAAAGTTAAAATATTTTCTCTCTCTCTTTTTGTTACAAGCAAACGACTTACAAAAGCCACGTCAACATCTAGAGGGAGGTCAGCTAGTGATAACCACCCACCACCAACTCTTGGGCGACTCTTTAACCAATGAATAACTGGATTGACCGTAACATTATAACGTCTCCACGGTTCAAAGGGAAAGCATGTTTGGTTCGATGGGGAGTCGAACCCCTTAACCAACCTGGCCGTGCCAAGCCGGATGGAGTAATCGTGATCTATACGTATTTAGACATTTCTTTCAAGTTACTGGTCTTCTAAGTTTGATTTTTTAGAGGACGCTTTTTTTAATATTTCACATACATTAAAACCATTGTATCTTAAAACATGTATGATTTATTAGCAACAATTTTGGGATTGGGCTAACATTAACTGAATATAAGTCTTACATCTTCCACAAGAAGAAAAGAGAAAATTTAACACTTAACAAGTTAGATTGTAAAATAACGTGGAAACATGCAAAATCGTATTAATGAGGGTAGGTTTTTTTGACGATGCAATGTAAGGTTTATCAAATAAATGTGTTTTGTTCATTTTCATAACTGGCCAAAAAAAATTAGTTGAACTTTTTGTGTACACAAGATTGCTACTCCATGGCCCCAGCAGATCAGTAGTAATTTAACAGATTTATAACGCTAAAATCTGAGTTTTGTTCTGTACGATGCATACAGTAGAGATAAGCCATTGTGTTATATCAGCATTAAGGAAGCAGCATGTAATCTATTTTTAACAGAACAGATACTTTTTGAAATCATAAGCTTAACGCAAATGACAAGTTTATTAACTAGTTTTATTTTTTCGTTTTGTTTTGATTGTTTATGTAAACGTTTAATAATAAAGAGTAAATTGACTGAGAAATCAAAAGAGTGCTCAATCGCTCGGTACGAGAGTAGAACCTGTTTCTGTGCGATCAGAGATCAGTAAAATTATCTAATTTTTTTGCACAATACTGTTTGTAACCAACGGGACTGTCTTTATTGTGAAATTTTACCTATACGTTACAAGAGGAAGTTATTATAAATGTAAAAATAGGTCGCTGGTTTTGTCAGATATTTGTGAAAAAGTATTTAAAGATGAGAGTCCTGAAAAAAACTAAACAAAGCTATTTTCTCTCTGCGAGACGTGCTGAAATTAATTAAACCTAAAACAAGCATACTCGAATTTTTAGGCTACTCATGTACAGTAGTTACTAGCGATATGATAACCATGAGAATCAATAGGACGTTTTCATGCGTGGTGGGTGAGCAATAACATATGAAATACTTAATCTTTCATAAACACCAGTTTCTTGCTTCACAAGGTATATAATTAGAAATCTCTCAGAAATGTATAGGCCTTGTTCTTTTCATCTTATTTTTCACTAGTACTATTAATAGTGATCTATCAAAACGCGGGTTAAATATGAACTAACCGTGTATTTATTGAAAGATATATTTTTAATATTTTACTTCAGATTGGTTTTTCGCGCAAAGCTACACAAGGGCTATCTGCTCTAGCCGTCCCTAATTAAGAGGGAAGGCAGCTAGTCATCACCACCCACCGCCAACTCTTGGGCTACTCTTTTACCAACGAATAGTGGGATTGACCATCACGTTATAATGCCCCCACGGCTGGAAGGGCGAAGCTTCAAACAAACAGATATTTATACTCGTTTATGGAGAATTGAAAGAATTGAAGCTTTTTTTTTTTTGAATTTCGCACAAAGCTACTCGAGGGCTATCTGTGCTAGCCGTCCCTAATTTAGCAGTGAAAGACAAGAGGGAAGGCAGCTAGTCATCACCACTCACCGCCAACTCTTGGGCTACTCTTTTACCAACGAAAAGTGGGATTGACCATCACATTATACACCCCCCTGGCGGGGAGGGTGAGCATGTTTGGCGTGACTCGGGCGCGAACCCGCGACCCTCAGATTACGAAGCGCACGCCTTAACGCGTTAGGCCATGCCGGGCCTAATTGAAACTTGAGACAAGCAATTGTTTATGGGTATTCTTAGGGAACTGATTATTAGCACATGTTTATGGTCCGTTTATGCAGAAATGATGCTTAAGATAAACAGGTACATATAGTTCGTTCATGGATAAATGTGGCTTAAAACATTATGATCCCTTCATGGAAAAGTGATAATTTACACAAGTACGTGATTTTAGTCCTCAACTGAGAACTGAAGACTGAGAAAGTTTGTTAGATTTTTTCTTATTCTTTTTTTAGTAACAGTTTATAAAACAAATTGAGAAGTGGTAAATACGTGCCATATAAATAATTTCCCAAAGTAAAGCTCTATCAATGATAACATTTACTGATGATTTTCAACATTTATCACGTGGAACATAAAAACTGTTTTTTTTAATTGTGTTTATTAAAAATCCAGTTAGGGGATGGAACAATATACTAGGTTTACATATTGCATTCAGATAAAAGCAAATTGATTAATTTGACCTGATTACTAAACTACTTCCAACTTTTGAATCAAATAGTTAAGAAAATCTCATGCAGTTAAAAACTAACATGTGCATTTAAACTGTTAGATCATATTTTAAATCAGATAAATAAATAACACAAACATTTAACATAAAATTCTTGAAGATTTAACTTACACGTGGTTTACAACACATGATAATTATACATTTATTAAAGTTTTCGACGAAAGAAAACTACAGTCAGTCCTTCGTAAGGACGAATAAATTTACTTCGCGTCACTACTTGAAAAAATATTTATCGCTAGAAACAAATTCATTTTCCTTTAAATGTAAGCCTCAAGCTCGTCATGCCCTTCTGTTTATGTGCGCTGTGTTCTATCACTGACTGTTTGTTTCTGGATTATGTGGTGAAAATAATACCAAGTTCAGTATACGTAAAGACAATGGATTTTTTCAGTAATCTATGTTAAAGGTTACATTCACTTCATGAATAACGTTTAACATAAATTCCGAAACTATGTACGTTAAACTTATTACATATAAACGTAATTGCATAATTTTATCGCTAATCAAACGATAGCAAACAATTAAATAACTGAGTCATGATTAAGTACTTGCAATAACAATGGTAGTCTAAATTATTAACCGAACTGAAGAACTAACTGGAAATTTTACTCAATCTGATATTACGTCATCATGACGTAATAACATACTCCCTTCAGCAAAAAGATATCTAAAGGTCCGGCATGGCCAGGTGGTTAAGGCGTTCGACTCGTAATCTGAGGCTTGCAGGTTCGAATCCTCGTCACATTAAACATGCTCGCCCTTCCAGCCGTGGGGGCGTTATAATGTAACGGTCAATCCCACTATTCGTTGGTAAAAGAGCAGCCCAAGAGTTGGCGGTGGGTGGTGATGACTAGCTGCCTTCCCTCTAATCTTGCACTACTAAATTAGGGACGGCTAGCACAGATAGTTCTCGAGTAGCTTTGTGCGGAATTCCAAAACAAACAAACAAACCGTAAATATCTGTACGTTTGAACCCTCAGTCGTCTATGAACGAACCGTTATCATGAACATCTGTTTATGTGAGAGACTTGAACTGTTAACCCTGAAGTAACTTTCGTTCCAGGCTGATTTAGTTTTCAGTCGTTAACGAGAAACGCAAGGTACTTTACGAACCTACTTGTCCTACATTACCTATATTTATTATAATTACTTTAGGGATAGGAATAATTAAGCAGTTAATATCTACAGTATAAAAATTTGCTCAAACGTATATACGAGAATCTGTAAACCTATTGCACATCAATTTATTTTTATACACAGTTTTAAGAGGTATGATTAGTACCTTTTCAATACGTTTGCCATCTGGTGGTTATTATGTGAACCTCTGAAGAGTTGAATTTTTGACATCACTGTCGTGCTCAGCGTGAACAAGGGCTTATCATGATGATTGAAAGATGAACTCTTCCCTTATGATACAAATATGAAAAGTAGAAAAAATGGGATGTGTGTATGGATGTCGTTATAATTGAAACAACATGCAGAAAAGTATTATCAGTAGCATTAGTTGATACTTTGTTCATTACTATTTTGTATTAAATGCAAGTTCTTTAAGATGCACTACCTCGAAAATAATCTAACTGGTTAAAACATAAAAATATCCACCCTCCACACACAGCCAAACGTCTCGAAGAATCGGATCAGAGCCTTACGTGTGATAGACAGGGAAACTTGACACCATACTCTAGAGAAATATGGTAATTTGTCTGTTTAAAATATATATATTTTTGTTTGTAAGTCAAATTTATTTTTAATTACTTCAATATTTTATAATATCTTAGTTTTAACTTCTAAAAACTTATAACTTCTATCCCAAAAATTAATTTATGATGCGTTATATGATACAAGGTTAGAATACGTAGGTGCAAGCTGAAAACGTTTAGTTTTAACACTATTTTCTGAAGCAAAAGTTGGCGCCACAACAACAATTCTTGTGTTAATAACTCTATGTCGTATTTTGCTCTTCGTTTTAGCTACTAGTCGTAGGTAATTTAGATTAGACAAAGGCATAAATGTTAATAAATCTTTTATTTTTAAACGAAAAATAAAAGTTTTTACTTTGTGTTATTCCATACTGAAGTAAGTACTGCGGTATGTTTGAAGGCCTGTAACGCTAAAAATCGGATTTCCATACCTTTGTTGCGCAAATAATCTGTTGTGTAACTTTGTGTCTTCGCAATAAACAAAAAAACAACAACAAATACGTTCCCTCAGTGGCACATTGGTATATCTGCAGAGTCCCATCACCCGAAACCGTGTTTCGATACCCGTGATCGGCGGAGCACAAATAACCGACTGTGTAGCTTTATGCTTAATTCCAAGCAAATAAACCGTATAATAATTCCGCGAGACATTGTTTGTAAAGATACAAGTTAATGTCATTTCAGATATTACCTTTTTCACGCTCATAAAAGTTTCAGAATATCCGGAAATTGGATCTTCTGTACACATACATAAAATCACAACATCAGACGAAATACTATTATATGCATCCAAACAAACAAATCACAAAGCTTCTTTAGAACTATTTTTATTTTGTTAAGTACTTTCCATTATAAACAATAAATTAACAGATGAAACCTTCAGAGACAACCACCAAAATGTTAAATATGTTCAGGTGAATAATCATTGAAGAAATTGCAGCTACATAATTTATGAAAAATGCCGCAAACTTACTGATGTTATTTCAAAAAAGTACATCTTATTTAATCGCTAGAAGTTCTGTATGAGCTGGACATATGTAAAAAACATAATTTCTAGAATAAAAAGAAATTATTACAGAAATAACTCGATGCGATGGCAAATCACAAAAGTGAGTTCGCATAACAGTTATATTTTCTTGTTATTTTAAAACTCCCACAAGGTGGCACATGAAGGATCTGTCCCATTGACCTTGAGGATACCATTTTTTTCTGCTACTAAATAAGTCCCGCTAGCGGTCTTTACACACAGTTTTGACGGCTCTCTGAGCTCTAAATAAAATGTTTCTGGAGTATCAGAATCTGTCAGTACATCCTCTTCCGATACTCTCCAATATTTGTTGCTCACCCCATCTGTTGACGGGAAGTAAAAATATATATATAAACACACATTTTTAACTGTGTAAATTAAATTTGGTTTAAGGTTAACGAATCACAATAAATACAAATTTGCTAATCACAAAGACAACTATTTGTTATTTTTGTTACACAATGTCTAATTTTTACAGTCCAACAAGAACAAAACGTTCAGATATTAAGTTATGCAAGTGTGAAACACTAAAATAGGTAATTATGAATTGTTAGATAGGTAAAGCCTAATACAGAACTTTAAAGCTGTTCAAACCCTCCTGCTAAATAATAACAACAAAGTGTTATTTAACATTGAATCTAATAAATGTAAACATTTCTTAATGTAACTTCTGTTTCTTTCTTCAAAGGTATGAAATACATCATTTTATATATAATTTGTGACTTATTTTCAAGGTTAAATATTCAATGGCTGATTATAACTCAGCACAACTGTTATTGTGTAATTCATTAACAACAATATGCAATAAACGTTTAGCACTTGACAATGTACAGTGGAAAATATTGTCACGAATTTGATATGGTTTTTAAGTAATTTGTTGATTCAAAAAATGCATTATTAGGGATAGATTTAATCAATGTGTATTTTTACCGAATTTTCTTTAAGTAATTTGTAGCTAATAAGGTTACAAATTTCAATTTATTTCTAATCGAGAAATCCTACAAACCTTGGAAATAATAACTTCCTGGACGCTCTCCTCTTTCTATAATAATTGTTTCGTAAGACGATTTGTTGCACTCCAGTTTCTTTGAGGTGGCGCTTTTGCAGCCCACAAAGCCTTGGTTACACTTTATGACAAGAGTAGAACGATTAATCAAGTAGAAACTGAACTTTTCCATATCACCCACTTGGTCACTGTTGGCAAACAGGTGGCCACTTTTCTTTGCCGCCACAAACTTGCCATTATTTGCCACAAAAGTCACGCTTCCATCTTGATTCCATAAAAGGTCGAAGAGACAGGTGGGAGTCCTAAAGTTATAATATATTTCTTTACTCGATACTTTACCTCAATTAATTTATCTGTATACAAAGTCTATAAGCATTTCTAATTGTTTTAACATTGATTGTTATAAAATACTAACACTGAGACTAAGTTATTCGATGCCATTTGAGAGATACATTCTTTAACTCTAAGTTTTAAATATAAAGATGGTTAAGGCTTAACTTAACCTAATATTTAGTTCGTATAGCTTTCATATATATTGATATAACTTGATCAAAACTTGCCCCCTGCCTTCATAAACCTAATATATATAATTTAACATTTTCACATCTCAGAACAAAGCCTCATTGATGTATTGCTTTGTTTAATGTACGAATAAGGAGTTCTGTTTCAAGGCTATGGCAGCGCCATCTCTCGAGAAACCAAAGTTTTCATACCTCTTACAACTTGTAGCCTGGATTCCAGCATTGATACCCAAGCACCAATAATTGTCCTCCATAGTTCGGATGTACCATCGTTTGGTGGCGCTATCTAATTCTAGTTGGAAGGTTTCGTGATCAGAAATTTCATCTTGATTAGCAGTGACATCTACTCCTAAGTATAAATAAACCAATCGTGAGAAGAGAAAACAGTATACATTTTTACGACCATTATATCATAAAGAGGCAAAAGTGAAGCAGGGCCAAAGATTTTATTAGACGTTTTAAGGTTTATTAATTAAGCTTTATTCTCTACAATCGTTAACACAGACGCTTTATTGAAACAGTTTTCGTCGAATCTCAACACCAGAAACATGTCAAAAATGTGTCAAACTGCAAACACACTATGCCAGTATTCGAATGATTGTTTGTTAATACATTTTATTTTCTGAAATCAACATATATTTCTATAGATAACGCATAAAACCTTTAATAAAATGTAACTTAAGTGATTTCTCAAGTGAGTGTATATTTCTATGAATTTTTAATCATTCTATGTAGTTCTGAAGCATTAGAAATATAAAGTCTACAAGCAATATGTTGCGATTTGTCCTACGTTGATTCTAATTAGTAACTGTTATATTAGCCTAACGTGTCAACGGCGCATGTGCAAGGACTGAGGGAAACTGCCCCATTCGTGAGAAGGGTATCATTGAATTATATGAGAAAGCAGACGTGGCGTAACTGTGATGAAGATTACTATAACTTTTCCCAAACCATACATGTACTTCATTTTTACAAAGTTCCCTGCTTTAACTAAAGGAATTTCTTTAAAAAGCAATTAATTTACCTACAATTAAGCAATTACTTTACATACTTCACACATTTGTTTCAGTATGACCATTTTGAATTCAAAATCATAGACGTGTGAAATTAGTGTGTCATGTTTATCTTTTTTCTCTCATATGTTACTTTGTCAACACCAGAACACATCAGTTAATTTATTTGTTTGAAGTTAAACAGAAAGCTAGATCAAGGGTTATCTGTGCTCACCCTCCACAGGTATTGAAACCCGGTTTCTAGCATTGTAAGTCCGAAAAATACCGTTGTTCCACTGAAGAGGGCAGATTAGATCTAGTGGACGATTAAAAGTGGAGGATCCTCTTAAATTTTATAAATACAGAATAAAATTCACCTCCCAACCCAACTAGCCTAGTGGTTTCTAATGCTTCGTCAGTTTTCGGTGTCTAAAACGAAATATCAAATACCCCATCCCCTTTCTCACATACAATAAAATCAGCTTGGATAAAGACAATGCTATTTAATATTACTACCATATATATATATGTGTACGTATTTGCTAAAACAAATTATTGTTGTAATCTATGTTTTAATTTATCATCGCGATGATGATGTAATAACTTAAAAACTTCCACCAATACCAAGATTGGTACATTGGTTATAAATACTAGAGAAGTGATTTGAATGTTCAGAGTGGGGAAAACAAGTAGTTGTTGATCTGTGATAAATTGAGGAAATGTATATTCAAATGTAATTAGTATATTACGCCTGAAACTTGCGTCAGTGTGAAGGTAACTTTTATAAACGTCATCGTTGGTGGACTGGACTAAGCATTAGTTTTATAAAACCTACCCAACGATGGAATATAATAAAATATAGCTTATACAGTCAAAAAAGCAGGAAAAATGCATAGAGAAACTTTAAAAGTTTTAAAAAGATATAACTTTAAGGTACAAGAAGTTATTAAATTTGGTTTTTATACACAAACTAAGCTTTAGACATTTTTAACGACTGGAAACTTTTTAAAAACATTTATTTTTCCTGTTAATTAAACGAGGGAATTATTCGTTAGTCATAGTTCTTCTATATAGTTTTTTCTGTATAAAGTTACGATATCCTCTAGGCCTTAAACATTTATTCTAGTAATTACGACTTGCATTCAACTAGAACTGAAAGTGAACCGTCACTGACTAGTCACCACCTCATGAGCACGTAATCGTGCGTTTTGAGGTAGGTGAGAAAGGCACGCCATAATCCTTGAATATTCACTGTTCAGTGAACTGAAACATGACTTAACTTCGTACCACTATACAAATTTCTGGAAAATGTAATTTTAGAGTTTTATACATTTTGTTCATTTCACGATTACATTTTTTATGAGTGTTGTCAGATTATATATTTACAGTGAGTTCAGCAAATTGTTTCGAATTTTCCATGTAAATCCATTTGTTTGAATCGGAAACTTTAAGCCGCTTTGTGTGTATCTCTACGCATGCGCTAATTACAGTATAGTCACAAAGTAACTATCACGGCTGTCAGAATATTATTGTTGCGTCATTTTTGTTGTTTATTACGTAATTAGATATTTTCGTTTACAATTAGTAAATGTCTAAAGATTTACTAATAATATGATTGTTATTTGGTTTGGGAGGTAAAGGGATTCATCATAAGATGTTGGACTACCTGTACAAGTCTTAGCTAAATCTGTTGTGGGGTTAGAATCCATAATCTTCCATCACAGACATCTATACAAACGCTCATTGAAAGAGTTTTAGGCCACCTTCTGAAAACGATATGCTTTGTGAATAAATTGTTTATTAATTTTATAATTTTTCTCGAATTAAGCAATGAAGAATTATGAAAGTAGCGAGCGTAGTCGCTGATGAGAAAAGACAGTCAAAAATCAAGCTAAAAAGTTGTTTATAAGTGAGGCCAAGTGTTTACATGTCAATTTAATTGTATTCTTAATAGTACAGCTTGTTTGTTTAAGCAAAAGTTGCGCAGTATGTTATCTATGTTGTGACCATGGTAGAGATCGAATCCCAAATTTTAGAGTTATAAGCTTTCAAACATGCCCACCAGGAACCCTTATTAGTACAGCAATGAACCAGATAGTAAAGATGAAAATATTTGTATTATAAGCCAAAATAATTCAATTTTTCAGGTTACTGATAACAGTAAAAATGATTACAAAAAATTTAAGCCAACTATATACATAACTTATTGTTTTTTAACAAAATTATTTAAAATTGAGGCGGGTGAAAGGCTAATTTTACTTTATTTTTAAATCCTAACTTTAAGTACTTAGCCCAATTTTGGGCGTAAGACATTGAGGCTGCGTACTTCACTCTGTGGAAGGTTATCATTTCCAAACATTTTGTGAATTTTACACAATTCTAAATAGCAGAATGAAATTGCCTCACCTTTGAGTTAATTTGTTTATTGGCGCAACTTGTTTCTGAATATAAAATAATAACACTAAACTTCTGAGGCAAGGATGTAAAACTAGGAGCATGCAAGGAAGAAACCGGTCTCATATATTTTAATTTACCTTCAACTCCAGTTGTTCTTTTCCTACATTAAAACTATCTTACCTACTTTTGTTTTCTGGAACTGTCTTCAAGGGACTTTTAGGTCTAATACGCTTCACGTTTTGAAGCATAATTTACTAGAACATAAGAGTAGATCATATCCAACAGAAATTTACGTAGCTGACATGACATCAATTGACACCACTTATCTGACCAAATTTTAATGACAACAATTAATTTCCATACCTTGTCTTATCGACACGACTTTGCCGTTAACTCCTCCAAAAGCTGCTTGCGGCTGGGACTCCTCCAGTGTGAAAAGCTCGTCTTTGGAAACCGATTGAGTCCGAGTCCTCAAAACGGCCTTGCTGCCCACAGGGGCAAGGTATCGACCATCACTGGCCCTTAACGCCAGGTATCCATTATGGAATTCCAGGGTGAACCTGCACTCCTGTCCAACTGTCTCCACCAGCTTCCCACCGGTGTCTAAGTAGCGACCATCACCTGTGTGGAGAGTGTATTTACCATCACAGTAGGCCAAGGTGAACAACGTGTCCTCTCCCCAAGGAGTATTGGCATCAATACGGACTTCGTCCGCGTCAGGAGATAGACGGGCATAACGCCGACGACCAAGTGATCGTAGAAGAACCTGTGGTCGTACAGCCAAATGGACGTACCACAATTCAGCGGGACCAGGTGCTTTAGCTGTGCATACTAGCTTATCTTTACTGGCCCCTAAAAAGTAGCCCCTAGACAAGCTTTGAAAGGCCCATTGGCCGTCTCTGTCATCAGCTACCAGAATTTGGAACCTGGCTTCAGTAACACTGTCTTCGGCCTCACAGGTGACGTTACCAAACTGGTCTACAGCAAGATAATTGCCCTGGTGGCTTCTCAGGCACACAGCTTCCCCATCTCTCATTGGTTCTAAAGTCCACATTTGTTTTTTTTTCAGACTCAGTCCGTTAGCGTTTACCTTACATCCGAAACTCTCTGCTGTCAGATAGCGAAACTGGCCGTTGACCAGTCCTACTGTCCACGGCAGTACATGGTCATCGCTGATATGACCGTTCGTGTGGTTACTCATCCCAAAACGAGGTATCAGTTACTGTAATAAAAGCTGCAATTGAAATAAAACAATGCAAAATTTCTGAATCAAACCATTATTAATTTCAGGTATTTATTTGCCTTGGAAAAAGGTTAGCAGTTAAGTCGTGCAATTAAGATAAATTCTGTTATAACAAGTACAGAAAAAATAGAGCGAATGGCAATAATTAAAACACATACACAATACTCTTTAACCAATAATTTTCTTTCCAGACAAGTAGTGATGGGTTGTAAAAACGATTATGCCAGTGGCTTTTAAAATTCTTTATTTTCCAATTTGCTAGGTCAGTGTTTATCCTGTTTCAAAAATTTAATTAAACACGGAGATACTTTATTTCTTAACGGTCTGAATATTAAATTATCATTTATCAACGTAAAACTTTTGTATGGAGTAAATAATATGTGAAATGTAATCATGCTTTGGTGGTTAACAAAGAAACTACTTCTACTTTAAGCCTAGTATGGTACATACAAAGTTTTAATTATCCAGGTATTTATTATTAAAAGTGCCACAGCAGTATATCTTCGGACTTACAACATCAGAAACCGGGTTTTGTAACCAGCGACGGACAGACTTATTAAAGGAATAATCACACAACATTTTCTAGAGAAACTGCTATAATATTAATACATAATTTTCAATTTTTGGGTAATAGAATTTCAGGGCATCACGGAGTGTCGTTGTATCATCTATTGATAATAAGATTAAACATTGTTGAAACAGTTTGATAACTGCGTGATTTTACGGATAAGTTTCTATCCTTGACAAATTTAATGCCATAAAATGATTGTAAATATGAAGATTAATGGTGTCAACGAAAAGGTATTTTGACAGGTCATAACAGTCTATCACGTTCATTTGATATGCTATGGTTAACATTAACTGCAATCCCTAAGCAACGAGAAATCAGAATCTAGTTGGGTGATTAAATTATTTAATTTAGTAACGCAAACGACTTTACAATGCGGGTTGTTTTTCTTTAAGGAATTAAAACTTCGACACTTTAGCTCACGTGAGAATGCCATCTTCACGGATTGTTGAAAAATGTTTCTTTCCTATGTCTGCAACGTCATTAACAATCTATAGTGTGTTTGCTTTGAATTTCGCGAAAAGTTACACGAGGGCTATCTGCGCTAGCCGTCCCTAATTTAGCAGTTTAAGACTAGAGGGAAAGCAACTAGTCACCACCATCCACCGCCAACTTTTGGGCTACTCTTTTACCAATGAATAGTGGGATTGACTGTCACATTATAACGTCCCCACGCCTGGAAAAGCGGGCATGTTTGGTGTGACTGGAATTCGAACCCGCGATCCTCGGATTACAAATCGAGTGCCTTAATCACCTGGCCATGTCGCGTTTTATAATGTGAAACTGGCATCCTTTTAAGAAACATTGCCTAGTACATTGTTAACAATGTTCACATGTAACTTCTACATAACTAGATATGAAAGACAAACTTAGCTTCGCTTTTCGTGATACATGACTTTAACAAATTAATTGCATCATCAAATTAACAAAACGACAAACAGATGAAACTCTGTGACTGTTAGGTTTATCTGAAACGTTTGAAACAAAATAGAAGTTGTATTTATTACGTTTTAAGTGTGTTTAAAACTTTCTGTAATCTCGATACACTGTTTACCGACACATTAAAAAAAAATAACAACAAGCTTATACTTACCTTGACAGCTAAATCAAAGCAGGTTCTACGAGCAAGTGACTCACTGGTTGTTCAGAATACCTGCTGGAGATATAACAGTGTTAGGAACCGAAGCAGAAAAGCCATGTGATCTATGACGTCCAATGAATGTTGTCTAAATACTGTTCTAAGCAGACTAATAAATAATAAGATTTCCTGTTGTCTTGTTGTTGTTTTTTCTGTACATAGTTTCAGTATTAACAGTATCCTGTCATCAACTGTTTGTTGTTTTTTTATTGATTTATTTATAGACAACAACACGAATGACTTTAAACAAAACAAGTACCCAAAAACGAGCAGGTTTGATCAAGATATTCTCCACACAAATAAATAATTAATCTAATCTTATATATTAACAAAATTATGACACAAACTCATTAGAAGTATAATTAAAAAACAAGTAAAAAATAATTCCCCTTTATTTGTTAACGCAGTATTTTAAATACAGTGTATTTATTTATTATTTCTATGTTAACGATTGTTTTTGTTGTTATTTTAAAGCACAGAGCTACACAATAAACTATCTGCGCTCTGTTTACCACCGGAAATCGAACTTCAAACTTGTAAGTCTGGAAACTTACCCTCGACCTACCAAGGGACTATTCCTCCGTAAACTAGAATATAATTAATCATTTGTTTAGAAATTATTCCAGAAAGATTAACCCTCAGGCTTAAAATAATGCTAACAAATTAGATCAACCCCTCCAAAAAAGCAGTATCTTTGTTTATCAAATTGCGTGCAAAACTATTCAAAGGCTGTCTGCACTAGCCATCCGTAATTTGAAGTAATAGACTAGATGGAAAGACTAGACAACGAATTTCGATCCCGCATATATGCAGTAGAGTTTACTAACCATCAGGCCTTTAAAGTAGCTTAAAAAGTAGTAAAAGATAATTAACTGTTAATTAGTTGTAAATAACATAACAGTTAAGGTAATACAAAGTAAAATCACGTGACAAACTGGAATGTTTTTCTTTAGACGTACGCGTAATGTATCTGAAACAATTTTACCATGGCGGGTTATTTGCTTCGAAGTATTTTTGTAATATCTGCTTCAGCATGATTTCTGTATAGAACGTTCTTAAAGTTTGAAAAAGTTGTAAACATTTCTTTGATTAAACATTAGCCAAACGATCAATTTCATATATATATCAGAATTAGCAGTCATGGTCTTTAAAATTACAGGACACCACTGAACCTAGAATTTTAGTATGTTAATCCGTCAAATTTACTGATGAGTCATCAGGAGGCGTAAGTGATTAATATCTTAATTCATGAGCCATGAGGTTTTGATTTAAAAGAAAAACTTGAACGAACAATTCAGTAAACTGACGTTTTATTGCAAAACAGTTACCCGAAAACAATTGCGATTACAGAATGGTGTTTGTTTCACATCGCTAAGACCAGTATAGTAATATTTGTGATAAATATCTATTCAAACAAAATATATAACTGATTACAATTATAAATTACCCAATTATAGGATATGGAGTAATTACATTCTTATATTGCTTCTTATAAAAATAATATTAACCTCATAATATTGCTGTTGTTAAATGTACCATATATGTTAGTGTTAGCAAATAATATACATGTTAGTCCCAGAAAAACGATAAAATTAAATTAGAAACTCAAGAAAGTTAATGTTAACAACATAATATAATGTTAATCCTGGAATAAGATTATAAAATCAAGACTGTTAGTGTTGACAACATAATATTCATGTTGGTCCTAGAATAAGATAAGATTATAAAATCAAGAATGTTAGTGTTAACAACATAATATACATGTTGGTCCCAGAATAAGATAAGATTATAAAATCGAGAATGTTAGTGTTAACAACATAATATGATGTTAGTCCTAGAATAAGATAAGATTATAAAATCAAGAATGTTAGTGTTAACAACATAATATACATGTTGGTCCCAGAATAAGATAAGATTATAAAATCGAGAATGTTAGTGTTAACAACATAATATACGTGTTCGTCCTAGAATAAGATTATAAAATCAAGAATGTTAGTGTTAACAACATAATATACATGTTGGTCCCAGAATAAGATAAGATTATAAAATCAAGAATGTTAGTGTTAACAACATAATATAATGTTAGTCCCAGAATAAGATTATGAAATCAAGACTGTTATTGTTAACAACATAATATTCATGTTGGTCCTAGAATAAGATAAGATTATAAAATCAAGAATGTTAGTGTTAACAACATAATATGCATGTTGGTCCCAGAATAAGATAAGATTATAAAATCGAGAATGTTAGTGTTAACAACGAAATATACGTGTTAGTCCTTGAAGAGGATATGATGATAAAATCAAGAATGTTAGGGTTAACAACGAAATATACGTGTTAGTCCTTGAAGAGGCTATGATGATAAAATCAAGAATGTTAGTAGGGTCTCAGCATTTTCCAGTCTTTCAGCAGTCTTTTTGTAATATTTTAATGATTCTTTTGAAACAACATTTAACAGTAACGAAAACAGCCGAATATTAATATATTCGCTTATTTTTATTTAAATGCAAGAATGCGTGTTTCATTTCTCACAAATGTTACGTTACAATGTTTACCATTCGGTTTATCTGACGCTTCCTCAACTTGGCTTGATTCATACGGTTTAGGCATACTGTACTGCTTGCTACGCTGGTACAACGAATAATAAACCACGCTAAACACTGCGTCAAGGACATGGTGATATTGCTGTATTCTTTTGTGCTTTAAATCAATTACGCCTACAAGGCTACATAATGAAGAATCCAAATGACAATCCGGAAAATTCCAGCATCTGTTTCAAATAATTAGATGACCGTGTTGTACTTACACATTACTGTGATCAGTAGCGTGAAACGTTAGCTATTAAGGGTGTTTTCGGCAACAACATATGCTCATGGTCTGCAAGCAGTTCGTGAGGCCAACAAACTGTGAATTCAAGAAAGTTCATCTGCCCTTCATTAGTCGATGTAGATTTCTTATCCTTCCTGTACATCTGTAGTTTACTAAATGGTTTCTCAACATCACCTACTGCTTTATTTGATGACGACGTTTGTGAATGCTACCGGAACCGACGTGGTTCAGTGAACCATCTAGTCTATTGTGTTGTCTGATATAGGCCTACACACACATTTGAGTAAAGAACACAAAAACGTTGTTCCCGATATTTTGTTTGTTTATGAGTTTTGTGCAAAGCTACATGAGGGCTATCTGAGTTGACTGTCCTTAATTTAACAGTGTAAAATTAGAGGGATTGGTTTATTTCGAATTTCGCACAAAGCTACACAAGGGCTATCTGTGCTAGCAGTCCCTAATTTAGCAGTGTAAGACTAGAAGGAAGACAGCTAGTCATCACCACTCACCGGCAACTGTTGGGCTATTATTTTACCAAAAATTAGTGGGGTTGACTGACACATTATAATGCCACCACGGCTGAAAGGGCGAGCATATTTGGTGCGACGGAAATTTGAACCCGCGACCCTTAGATTACGAGTCGAACGCTTTAATCCACTTGGTCAATTAGAGGGAAGGAAGCAAGCCATCACATCCCACAGCCAACTCTTGGGGCTACTATTTTACCAAAGAACAGTGGGATTGATCGTGACATTTAGAAAGTCCACATGACTGAAATAGGCGAACGTGTTTGGTGTGGCAGCTTATTCGGATTACGAGTCGAGCGTCTTACGCACTTGTCCATGTAGGGTCCAGTGTTTGGATGTGATCACAAAATTTATTTACACCTAATGTGACTGTGTTTTGACAATACCATCGAAAACAACCGAAGTCTTCCCATGTATGTGGTAAAGAAAAAAAAGTCATATATATATATATATATATATATTGTCATTTTTCAGCACCACAAGTATTTCACAAAATGTTGTTTATTTTTTGTTTCGACTATAATAACGATAAAAGTACTCCCATAGTGTAATTCACGTCTGGTGTTTCAAATAAATTGAATAAAAATGTATAGTTATTCTTCCTCTGTTTTGAGTAAATATTAATGTTTTTTTCTTAAGTGTCGATTCTGCATATTCTATAAATAACAAGAAACTTACTAAAAGATATTTGTATTAGCTAACTGAACTGAAAGAATTTAAAGGTCGCGTAGTTTTTGATGGGTGAACATTGTGGAGGTCACTAGTTTCAGATTTCCAACATCTGCAATATTAAAACAAAGTCATAGGTTGGTTTGGATCAATGGTATCTGGGTATTTTGCCCTGGAGGGTCAGGTTCACTTTGACCTCTTCCTCCCATAGGTTGGTTGTTAAGCGCGAATTTTGGTTTTTGAGTTTCGCGCAAAGCTACACGAGAGCAATCTGCGTTAACCGTCCCTAATTCATCACCACCCACCGTCAATTCTTGGGCTATTTTTTACCAACGAATAGTGGGACTGACTCTCACATTATAACGGCTGAAAGGGCGAGCATGCTTGATGTGACGGGGATTTGAACCCGCGACTCTTGGATTACGAGTCGAGTGCCTTAACCACCTGGCCATGCTAGGCCTAAGAGCGAAGCTTGTTTCTTTGTTGGAATTCATCAGATGAGTAAATGTATAAATGGAAAAACCGAAGAACCCCCTGCATTGCACTTGATACAAGACGTAATTTTAAGTTGAAATGATATTGTAGATATTTAATAAATTTGTTTGTGGACTATCGTAAGGGTTCTTAATAATTTGCTAATCACAAAATATAACTTACAAAAGTTATTTATGACAATTATAATTCAAAGATTAAGTCATGAGGAATTGTACAGTGAATCAAAACGAAGCAAGAATTAATCCGGAAACCATGTTATCCTTCACGACAAGAAGTTTAAAAAGTTCACGCTTTGAACAACAGGAAAAATCGACGGATATCTTTAATTTTCGCAAAAAAAAAAGAACTCAAATGGGTCTTCGGTCGAATGCATAAAAGAATGTCATTGTTTTTGCATTTTCTTTTGACTTGCATAAATCACATAAATACAAAGGGCCAGGTGGTGCATGTAAGCTAAAAATGAGAATTAAAGCGTGGTGGAATTTGTTACACGTCAGTGAATCTTATAAACCGGATGTTGGTTCCTTGTACATGTTGTACCTATTTCAACAAAGATGTGAAGTCACAGAAAACTTATATGTATTCTCTATTTAAATAGCTTAAGTAGTGTGTTTGACTTGTCTGCTTGTGAGTAGCAGATTTCATTCAAATCTTTATTTAGCCCTAAAATTATTTCAGGACCTAACATTACCACCTTCCCCCCTCAAAAAAGAATGTATAAAAGACATGTTTATCAAACGTAACGCTCACTCAGTTTATTATTTTGCGAAATTGTCGCAAACGTTATGTTTGGATGATTATAAATTATATGATTTTCATTTATTAATATATATACACACATTTAGCTCGAGTTGAATTTATAATAACGTTTTGCTAGTCCCTCTTTCTACTGAAGTCTAGGCAAGCGATCCGAAATAGAACTTGTAGCTCGTGAATGGTATTGAAAACGTCTAACAGAGCAACAGAAATACCACCTGATTTTCTGTCCAACCAACCGTTAATTTAACAACGAGGCGAAACAAATTGACTTTTGTTCCACAATATTCCACTACTGCTATTACGTGTCCTGATCTATCGGCAATTATTACAGAACACCGATTTTGAGAAACAAGCAGCGATTCCACTTCTTGGACCCCCCCTCTCCCCAGAAATAAGCATCTTAACGAAAGGTGGATATTTAAACCAATATCAGAGCTTTTAATTAAGTTTTCAAATCGGAAACGTGAACTGCTGATAAACGCAATAACGATCCAACTAAATAATTTCTTACATCCGATTATATTTAAAACTACACATACTATAGAAAGCATCTGATAGTCGTAGTTCTGATGGCGTGGATCCCACTTTTTAAAAAATTGAAGTGTATGACATAATTTTGTCATAACTTCTTACCTTTATATTTTCTTTCTTTATTATCCAGTCAAGCCGTCTCTAAACTCATTATTGTTAACAACAACCTTGACTGAAAGTTAACAATAAATATTATTTAATATACCGGTTTACAGAACTTGCCATGCCACTCTTGATGACTAAAAATCCACTTGAAATAAAAACGTATCTTAGAACGGCTGGTATGGGTAATAACACTTATTGACTTAAAACTTTTGTCACTAGATGTAAAAACAGTTTATGTTAATTCTTCTATGATCGATTATTTCACTCTCTCTCATGCCCACGTTAACAAAAGAACGATTCTTCTCTAAGATTATTCTTGACTTGTGTGTATATTAAAAAGGCAAAAAAGCCACAATTTTATATATCCTATTGCCACAATAGTCCCTAGATAGCGCTACCATCATCCGTGTAATTCTATGTGCAGAGAAGGCAGGCATTGTGACTGTTCTGGTTTAGCTCTAATTAATCTAAAATTGAGTGTATCACGAAAATATTTTTTGTTTTGTAAGAGCTAATAGTTTATACCTGACTGTCAAAATATCACCAAGGACACATTTCGACTTTTTTAGGTCATTCTCATGTTAACATCATTCTCTTAACTGTTATTAAAATGGACACTTAAAGTTTCTAGCGTCACTATGTCCCCAAAACCTTTAATGTTATTTATATAATATCAATTATTGTAACTTTGTTGTTTCTTTCTTTTAAACAATTTAAACTATGTACTTCTTGAAGAAAATAAGTGAGAAAATATCTCAATGTTTTATACTATTACAGCTCTTAAAGTATTATCGCTTGGTGCACAAGTAGAGAAACTTGTTATTCCACACTCTGATGAGCTGGATTAATGTGCGTTTTACAGTTAAAATATTTCATTTCCGAATTTTTATATGCACAAAAATTATACGTTTAACTAAAAATGAAATATCGCATTAAACATTTTGTAATTTCATAAGACTTACAAACCCCAGTAGCTCACAAATTTGCATGATTGTAAATATTGTTATACAGTTGCACATTCTTGTTGCAACAAGCTTTTATAGCACAACCTAGGATCACTTTTATTACATAGTTTTTTTCTTTGCTTTACAATTTGGTTGGCCAAATAATTCTGGGCACATAACCACTAATATTTGATCAAGTTTTTGGAATATGAAGAATAGCTTATCTCTAATACAGTTTTGGCAGAAATAAGTTTTTTATTAATATTGTATTGACATGTGTATTTAATAAGTTTTGTCTTTTTTTTTCCCAATAAAGCATGGGAGCCCAAATAATAATATTTGAAATAAAAAAAATTGTTATATTTTGAGGAGTAATTTAGTTTAAATTTACCTAAATAACTAGGTTGGGAACCCTCATCTCCTCGGAGACATTTACCTGTAACATCTTTTTAGGTGCCCAACCTAACTGGATAGAAAAACCTCAGCATTCAAAGTTCCAGTGCACTCTTTCATTTATAAAAAATAGAAAATTGGTGGGAAAAGTTATGACTAAACAGAGAATTATACAGTTAGTTGGAAAATAACAAATATCTGGATATGCATGACAACCATCTTTTGTAGTTTCTATAACAGTGCAACTAATTCCACAAGCAATGGTTTCCACTGGAACCTAAGCTTTTATTTCTTTAAAGCAACTCTACTGTTTCTCATAATTGTTCATTGATTGAAATTCTGTTATCTAGTGGGCAACTGTTTCAGCCATTTGATCCCCCTCCTTGTTATGCAGTCATCAGATAATTGGTAAACTCAAGTCAAAACAAAAACATCATCTTTTCACTAGTTAGAGGCCAAGTAACTGTATGGTCAAGATTATGGTTTTTGGTTTGAAAAAAATGAATTCTATTGTAATCTGTCTTTCTAAAAAAAATTAAAGACACATGAGGTGATTTCTCAGCTCAAAGTCTGACTTTTGAACTAAAAAATGGTGTACTGTTTTATAACAAAATCAATCCACATACACTTTACAAAACTTGTTCAGTACATTAATTCTCCAAGATTCATTTCAATAAATTTAGCTACATTCAGAATTATTCTACCATTATCTTGGAAATCCTAATACATGTGTGGAAACAAGTTTCACCTGAGAATACCACAAAGTATATGGTGTATGCTCACCTTCAATGAAGTCTACAAGTTCTTTTTTCTATCACTTTGCTGGTCTGTGTGATTTCACAAAACTTGACAGCATATTCACCTGTAAATTGTAATGGTTTTTCATAATATTCCTACAGTTTAGGGAGACTATGAGTTAGTCCTAGGATTCAACAGGTTGAGAAACACTGCTCTGGACTTGACTAATCAACTATAGTCCAGTCAAGGTGGTTTCTATAAGAGTAAAAGTTTTATTAGACTACAAGAACTTACTACATGAGTTCTCAAAATAAAACAGCATTCAGCTGTTTCTCTTAAACCTCCTTACAACTCAGTTTGGACTGATGGTTTAGTCATAAATCTATCACCTTAGGCATAAAAATCACATTTACAATGTTACCACATAAAAGTACATTTTTTTTATTAAACTATGCAATACTCAATCCACAGTTTAACACCAGTTGAATGGTTTACTTGAAGGTCTAAACTTAATCTTACCCTTTTGCAATGCCATTTTATCTGTAGGTATTTATGCTGATGATGTTGCAGTAGAGAGAAAAGATAGAAATTCTACAATTAGCTGCACCTCAATTCAAGAAAGTTTGACAGATGTGAAGTGGGTTTTGAAATCTAGGTTTTCTGAAATGCAGACATCTGGTCTTCTCTAGCTGTTGCAACATTTAATTTCTGAAGATTCATAACTTAAACCCAACTCGTACTACAGAATACTTTTATTTGTGGCTTGTCCTCACTTGATGACCACATTCTTTGGAGATAAAAATAAAAAAAAACAGCTGTCAGAAACATCCAAATCTCGTGTGCAATTTGCAGTTCAGTAGGGGCTATTGAACTTCTTAAATTTCCCTTTTGTAACACCTTTGGCCAATCCAAGTTAGACTTTGGCCACTTATTACAATATTTCCTATCACTTTAGTTTAATCTTACCCAAAATGCAGCCTTGCATAATTGTTTAAAAGTATAAAACACCAATTTTTGCCTTATCAATTGTGGCCCAAGAGTCTCCTCCTATTTTATGCTAGGACTGTTTCAGATGTTACATTTTTCTTTAATATGACAACTGTTGATGTGTTTGACCATGTTTTCTAATGACCTTTCTTATTCAGTATTGGATAGGTGAGGACTTGGATTAAACCCTATGCAGAACATTTCACTTCTACTCTTGTGAGTCTTACTTGTGAAGCTGGACCAGATAGATCTCTATGTAAGTCTAATCATTCAAAGTTGAAAAGCTTAATCCATAGAACTATAGAAACTAGGTATTATATGTTAAGCATACCTTGTCTGCCATGCTAAACAAGCTAGATAAACCTTTACTCTAATGGACAGTACTAGTTTACCACTGGTCATATTCAAAACTGGACATTTTTATAACCAAACTTGGCAGAACTGAATTCACATTTGACCTTTTTTTTTTTTCAAGGTTGGGTGTACAAGGACAGCTTTGTAGGACCAAATGGTTCTCTGTATTCTAGAGATAAAATAGTATTATGATGAGCATATAACTGTGTCATTATATAAATTAAATCACTTATATGTTGTAGTGTACACATAACTCAAAGTTGTGTATTGGAATAAAATTGCCTATGTCTTTACCATTGCAAGATTTTAAAACTTTCAGTATTATAATGTGATGAAACTAGGAATTCATTTGTGGATATGTATACCTTCCACTGAACATCTACCACCCAAGTCTCGGATTTACCATGTATGTATTATTTACATAATTCTTTCTATTTAACAGCAATACAGATTAAAGTAAAAGATATTCTCCTATCAGATGTCTTATACTTTGAAATAGCTAATAATACAAGGTGGTCGCAAGAAAAGCGGAAAATTTGAGGGTCAGATGAGATCATGAATAAAATGCGTGCTTACTCATTTCTATTTTGATTTCTTGACATCATGAATAAAATGCATGATTTTAATAATTTTGAGCATCTATGAGTGTAATATAACATATGCCTTTAAAAAACTTTGTAAAAGTTATTCTTTTTAAAAATAAATAGCTGTTTGACAAATTTTCCGCTTTTCTAGCGACCACCCTGTATATTGCATACTATTGATAACTTTTAACAAAAAACTTCTAAAACCCCAAAACTCACATTTTTGTTTGTCAGTTGAGTAAAAATACAAAAAATTTGAATTTGAGAATTTGATTTACTGTTAAAACGGAAATTTTATTTTCTGAGGTAACATAGTAGTTATTGTGCATGACAGTTGAAAACTGGGGGTAAAAATTAACACCAAAAGTTTCACAAACTATGAAAACCATTGTTGCTGGACAAATGAAAAAGAAGAATAAAGATTGTACTTCAAAAGTAGACCACTGGCATAAGATAACAATTTGGTAAACCTTGCTCATAACTTCTGTGTCTAGAGACTCATCATAACTACAACATTCAACAAGCAATGAACCTGATGGATAAATACAATCTTAGAAATAACCCCAGACTAAGACATTTTTGGCCCTTAGTTCTAACTGTCAAACCCTAAAGAAATAAAAAGTCAATCCTACTTCAGCAGTCAAAAATCTAAAAAAAACAAAAAGGTGCTAATTTCTCAGGATTATTAAAATAAAAGCAGTACGTGGAAGAACAAACAGAGAACAACAATAATAATTTAAAGGTTAAAAGTAAATAATAATAAAGATACAAGACACAATTACACAGTTGTTTGCAGGTGTATCAGAACATATATTTCAAACAGAAAAAAGAAGTAGTAAAATTAAAAACAGTTTCCAAGTTCACAAGATTTTTACAAAGAACTAGTTCTGTTATAAGTTAGTAATAAAATCCTGTAATGAATCCAAAAGCTATAAATTAACATCAAAGATTATTAGATGCATTGAAAACTTGGCATTTCATCTTATCTGAACTGTAGTTATGGAAAAAATATAATTAGGAAAATTGAAAAGTGTTTGTATGAGTTCAAAGAATCAAATATTTAACTATTACATTAAGTTAGAATCCTGTACTTCACAGTTTTACTTGAAGTAGACCAAATATTCTATCCACTTATAGTTTAACATTATTAATGAACTGTTTTAAGTAATAAATCCCATTAACAGTTCAAGGTATTAATATTTAATACCTTTACTGAGCTATCACTGGTACAAAGGGTAATAAAACTCATGGTAAAAATAAACTCTTGACTACAACATTAAGGTTTGAAGTTTTTTTCTATTATAAACAGAAAAAGATAAATAAACACCTTTAATTTACAAGTACTTATTTGAAATACAAATTAATAACACACAATATTGATACACAGGTTATTATGTAGTTGTTTTTTATATTTCTTCAATATTGTTAACACACATTTGTGATGTTGCTTGAGAAACACAAAATGTCCACAGTAGGCAGTACATATTTTTGCAGGTTGGTTTTCAGTCACCTTAATTGCTTTATCTAACATCCAGGGATAATTAAAAACATTAAACCTTCTTGTAGAAGATACTTGTAACATTCCTCTAAATTTGTTTAATTTTTTAGGTCAATATAACCAAAAACAAACTGGAAAAGTTCCTTGTGAAGCACTTTACCAAACTTTAGTGATATATATAGTTTTTCCTTTGTACTGTTTTGATAAAAGTTGATATACCAATCATTTACATTTACTTCGTAGTCAGAAAAGGGTACAATGTCATCAATCGGTACGATAATGTCACGTCTGGAACCCCAGAATGTTAGATGGGCCACTTTTACCAGTTGTCTGTTCTTGTGTATATAAATAAAACCAATTAACCTTCTAAAATAATTGCCCATTGCATAAAGCATTGTAGACGCAAGTAACATCGTGCAAAAAACATATTTCACACCCTGTATACCCATTATCCCCTCAACATACAAAAACAGTGCAACAGGGACACATCCAACAGTGAAACATGTTTGAAACAACTTCAAGCGGTTAATTAATCGTGCCTCAATAATATATGGAAATCTGTATATTGTCACCCAATCATTAGATAAGTTCTGGGATATGCTTGAACCTGATAGGCTACGATATTGTTGACGTACTTCAAAACCTTTAATTAACATTGGGTTCGTAGTGCAACCGGTCACAAAATCAGATATGGTAAAACAATGTAGTAAATTATTCCACTCAACACAGGATCTCATCACAAGGCAGCGTGATAAACGATAAGGAAGACTAGAATGACAAAAATTTATCATTGCCATTGGTTAACATAAATTAATTACTTCTGTTAAGTTTATTTTACAATACTCTTTATCAATTTTAGTAGTTTGAGAATATAACTAAACCATAGGTTTTAAAAATACAAAGCATACCACCATTTCCAATCAACACACCAACTTTACATTTGTCCCTCTGGTGTCAAAAGTATAAATGTTTCTTTAAAGAAGAAAAAAACCGCATTTTTATCACAATGAGTTAGATCTGTTATTATCCAACATTTTAATAACTTTGAACATTCACAATTGTAAAACAATAATAAGAAGTTTATAAATGAACTGTCTTTATTTCCATGTAAATAAAATGCCCTAGTGTTTTGTTTTTACATAGAGGCCCTTAGTTTGAATTCTATTGACCCTCTCCTAATCCACAGTTGGATTCAAACACACGATCCTCGGATTAAGAGTCAGGGACCTTAACCACCTGGCTATGCTGAGCTTAACTACTCACAAAAGAAATAAAACTAAATGAACTTGAACAAGCAATCAAAAATTCAAAAAAACAAAGCGCTGAGAAATGATGGAATACAAACAATACTTCTCAAAAAAAGGCACACCAAATTATTGGATCACCTATTAGCCATATTTAACTTATCTCTATACTCTGGATACATTCCAATTTCTTGGAAGGAACCTTACATTTTAATATCCCACAAAGACAGAAAACCAGCCAATAAACCAAACAGTTATCAACCGATCAGCCAAACCAGCTGTGTAGGCAAAATTCTTGAAAGAATAATAAGCAACATATTCCACATATTTGGAAATTATTTCAAAATTACCAGAAGAGCAAAACGGATTTAAAAAATATAGACAAACAACAGATCACTTAATTAGATTAACTGAAACAATAATAAACAGCTTTAATTTTAAAAAAAATTACTGTCGCCTGCTTCCTTAATATCGAGAAAGCATTCGACGCTGTATAGCACAATGGTCTTCGGTTCCGTATGTATGAAATGGGACTACCGCGAGAAATTATTCGCTGGTTATCCAAATTTTTGGAAAATAGAAAATGTAGAAAAAATGTAGAGAGAAATTTCTCGGAGTTCTTCACTCCATAAGCTGGCGTCCCTCAAGGACGGGTGGTTAGTCCTATTCTCTTCAACATGTATTTAAATAATATGCCACTCAAAGACCCAAACCATGGATACGCGTCACAGTTCGCTAATGATGTAGCAATTTGGAAAAGTGCCCCTACACCAGAAATAGCTGCTACTAACTTACAACCGCAACTAAATAGATTATGTGAATATTGTGAAAAATATAAAATTAAAATATGCAGCGAAGACACAATTAGTAATATTTTTAAAATCAACGAAATATCAAAACGTTCAACCTCAGATCAGCATGAACGGAAAGCTTCTCTAAACTGCTACATCTGCATATGATTTGAAACTTACAGCGCCCCCAAACAACACAGTAGCATGTTTGCATACTTTCAACGCTGGATTTCTGTATTTGTGATAAACAGAACACAGATAGCCCATTGTATAGAATTGCGAGTAGCTACAAATAAAATTAAATATTTTAAACACCTAGCGACGCTTCTGGTTTTACACTTATATAAAGAATTACACCTACTGGCGAGGCTTGGCTATGACTTTTGAGTTTTCAGTTGTTCTACACTAAAATCTCCATCATCTATAACATATTTTGATATATTTTCACATAGTTGCACTGAACTAAAACGAGATATCTGCTAGTACAATCTATTTCCCCTCGGTGTGCTCAGCAGATAGTCTGATGTGGCTTTGCTATAAGAAAAATACCCACCCCACTAAAACAAAAAACTGCCGCTTTACGGTGTCATCTGGAAACTCTAATATAAATTACACGTACCTGGTATATATGTATTACGCATTCTCCAAATATAACTGTCCCCTCTTCTGATATATTTTAATGTAATTGGATCAAAGCAACAGGATCACAAATATCCGAGTGATTGTCCTGACAATGGATGGATTTACTGTGAGGATTTTAATAAACAGATTTATTAGAATGGAAGAGTGCAATAAAATTATTGTAATTAAATTTCTACTTTTATTTGTTATTAATTAGCATCTCATGATAAGAATGACAGAGTAAATGTTTTGTTGTGTTGTTGTTTTTTGCCACATTTCGGTATAAAGTTAGTTTTGATAAATTTCGTTGAGACAAAGCTGGGACAACTTTTGTTTGTTTGTTTTGGAATTTCGCACAAAGCTACTCGAGGGCTATCTGTGCTAGCCGTCCCTAATTTAGCAGTGTAAGACTAGAGGGAAGGGAACTAGTCATCACCACCCACCGCCAACTCTTGGGCTACTCTTTTACCAACGAATAGTGGGATTGACCGTCACATAATACACCCCCACGGCTGGGAGGGCGAGCATGTTTAGCGCGACGTGGGCACGAACCCGCAACCCTTGGATTACGAGCGCACGCCTTAACGCGCTCGGCCATGCCGGGCCAGCTGGGACAACTAAATTAATTAAAACGTTTAGGAGCTATCATGTTTGGTTATTTATCCCTTCCTTATTTTAATAAGCCTGAAGCTTTCAACATTTTCATTTGTGGTATACTGTTTGCTACATTCTGATGATGACTATTCCAAGTGCTACACAACGAAGTCATACACGCATATATATATATATTTATTTATTTATTTTACGTCCCTTTGTCTTGTAAATCCGACGTTTCTAATTGCTTTTTAAGTTCCACGTGCTCCTCACTGTTACGTATTTCTTGTGGTTTTAAAGGGTGGATATCGTGAGTTTTTTGGTTTATAGTTTTCGGTTTAAGAAATAACTGTGCCAGATTAATTCATTACAACATAACAAACAAAACGATTTCTACGTATAAAAATTAATTTTTTTTTATTATTTTCCCATTTATAAATTATATTTTTAAATAAATAATTATTAACCCTAAATTGTATATAAACTTTTTGAAGGTGCTGTGAAATAGGCATACTAATTAAGACTGTATACGTATAAGCTACGCTCGTAACAAAATTACGATTATAGATTAATGTGTTTTTAGCTTTGTTTTTTCTTAGTTCATTGGATCAATAAAATAAGTTAGGTTAAGAATTTGGACTTGACCACAGAACCATTGGTAAGTTCCAACCTTTTAGAATCAACAATACATGGACAATGAATGATATATTTTAAAACTATAGATAAAAGTTAAGAAAACAATAACAACGACCTTTACACTTCAGACAAATATAAAAAATATATATATATTTTTATTACAGCCAGTGTTTCATCTTTGCTGCTTTTTCAGATTAAGAATGGTAGTTTTTTTTATTAACTTTTATCAACGTGTAAATCCCTCCAGTATTCACTACAAATTTTGAAAGACAACAAAAATATTAAAATGTTGGACTATCCTCCAGTTTTTTGGAATATGAGACTCATCTTTTTTTATTTAATATTAGAAAAAATTCTCTCATACCTCCATAAGACTATCCTCCTATTCTCAAAGGTATGTTTACCACAGATTTAGAACCTCTGTTCTATAGTCTATTATCAAAGTTAAAGTTATCATCCTACAATTGTTGTGGGGCAGTATTAGGGAATAGATACTTTTTCAAAATTTACTACTGTTTATTCACTTGTTAACACTTCTATTATAATAGCATTATTTCTAGGAAAACATCCTGTGTGTTAATCTGATGACCATATTTTAAACTGCATTTTGGAGGAAACATCCTGTGTGAAAACATTTAAACATTAATTTTTTAAGGTGAATGAGATAATTAGAAAGGTTTTACAACTTGTATAAGAAAATTTTATGATATGTTTATAAAAATAGAGAAATAATGTATTTTCTTTCCTTGTGTATATAAATCTAACAAATAAATTAACACTGAGGACTAATTTGTGTAGACCTTTAAAACTTGCACAAATGTCGCTGCAACAGTAACTGCTATTGGATGAAACAGGTGGACGCAAGTTAGGTTAGAACTTGGCATAATGCTTGAAGCATAATTACTGGACTACACTAAAAGAATTGTGAAATGCTCATTTTAATCTCAAGATATTCGCATACAGCTTTGTAACAGGTAATCAGTATTGGACACATTCTTTGCCTTAAAACATAATGTAACTACAATCATACCTGATTGTAGTAAAACTTCAGAAATTAGATTATTATTACTTTTTAGTTATTATGTTTACTTTAGTACTTCTTAAAATATGATAAGTAAAACTTCAGAAATTAGATTATTATTACTTTTTAGTTATTATGTTTACTTTGGTACTTCTTAAAATATGATAAACTTACTACCTAGTAATTTCTTGTATTGAGATAAACTTGTAGGCTTATTTTAGGCATTGCTAAGACCAATATATTAGGTTAGTGATAATTCAAGGCTGTTATGGCCAAATCAGGTTAAAATTTGAATACAGATGGTATGATGTAAGTGGATCTAATAATGTTGATAATCAATTAGTTTTGTTATTTTTAAGATATTATTTACTTTTTTTCTGTTACATATTTGTATCAATAACAAAAACTGTGATAATATAACTATTTAAACAACTGCATAGAGAGGTGATAGCCATTTTAAAGTTTTCTGAGCTTTTAATCTGTGTAGTGCTGATATTACTATTAAGCCTAATACCATTTGTATGCACACTGATTCACACAAAAATACATCCATGGATATTGACATTGTTTCAGAATTTGTTGTGATCCATTTATATTTTTGAGCCAGAAAAATCAAATGGACACAAACCTAGTTTACCAAAGCTCGTCTCAGCCTATCCAACAAACTAACGACAACCAGAAAGCCAGATACTAAGTTTATCCCATTGCATCTATATACTTATTCAAAGAAAAACAGTAATAAAATGAAAATATGCCATACTCACCAAACTGGTTTATAATTACAATGTTTGAATTAAGGCTTTCAAAGCTGAAACTTGCTAACACTAATGTTACAGTTTTGTTTGTAAGAAGCTTTTAGAGATTTTAATGGAATTTCCTTTTTTCAATTGCTGCTACAGTGAGCTGTCCAGATCATTTGAGGCTTGACCAAAGTAGTAGTACACCTACTACTAGTTGCATAATTGTGGAAATGCCTTTTTTCAATTCCTGCTACAGTGAGCTGTCTGGGTCATTTGAGGCTTGACCAGAGAAGTAGTAGTATGCCTATTACTATTTTCATGTGTATATGATGTCACAATGATATTCACTGTGTCTTAATGAAAGACAGTAGAAAAGGTTCCCAGCAATGCCAGATTTTGACAAGTTATGAATTGAGGGCTTGAGTCCTCCCCTTCAACAGTTCTGACCCATGTTACCTGAACCTTTTTTTATTGTAAAGGTACCCATTCTATGTGTATTGTTAATTGTCTTTTGTTTGGTTCAGTTTTCTGTGTATCATTACAAATGTCCATGTTTAGATGGTAGAATTGAAATGACTGCTGAATTTGAACTCCTCCTGTAATTACATGATGAGGGTTCTGTCAGAGTTAATAAAAATTGGTCGTACAGCTTTTCATAACTATAGATAGACAACCCTGCTTTTACGCATAGATTCACAAACAAAAAGTTGGAAAAAATTTCACTTATACATACCTAATGTTGGTACAAGTATATACAGAAGTAGAGTGTGTTAAGTATTTGCACATTCATATTGTATTTTGTCATCAAACGTAGAGCTCTCTCATACATTTATGTACAATTCACTTTGTTTTGGGATAAGTATGTGGCTTGTTTCTGAAAGCATAAATATTTGTAAGGATGCTATTTTGGTAAGATGAAAATTTTGAATCATTCATTATTGATTAAGTTGTATATTTTTATGTAAATAATCTTTTATACACTTTGTAATCTAGGATAGAATTAACATTTCATGGTGGAAATGGTATCAGATTTCATGATGAGAATTAAACTCTTGTAAAACTATGTTGTTAAAAGTCTATTGCGCATTATCAAATTTATATGGATATGTATATATATTTTACAGTTAAATTAATTGAATGTTTTACTTTATTTTGAATTGTTTAAATTCTTATATGTTGCTTGAGAGAAGAGATTGTATGTGTATACACAAAAGTTTGTAGATTGTAAAGGTTTGAGCTAGTTTTGTATTTGAAACTTAAGAGTAAGTACCCTTTAAAATTTGACTCCTGATATGCTATAACTGTTTTCAGTTTCACTGGTGACCGTGTGAAATATCCTCAGTAACTTGCAACACAAGGAGAAGGTTCATTTTGGCACAGTTCTTTTATCAGGACAATGATAGAGGAAGGGATTCCTAAAAAACCTAAAAAGAAAAGTAAAAAGAAGACTGCAAAAGAAAGTAAAAATTCAGTTTTGGAAAAAGCTCATAAATATGTAGACACACTAGTTACTAATTTAGAGGGTAAAGCAGGTCAAGTTGAGTGTAAAAGGAAACTAGAAACAGGCTTTGGTGAAGAGGAGGAATTGGTTTTGAAAAGAAAAGCCACAGAAGCTGACAAAGAACGGAAACGAGAGAAAAGTCGTCTGAAGCGTCAAAAAAAGAAAGAAGAAAAGGCTAAGAAAAAATTCAAGGAAGAAACAAATGAGAAAGCTAAAGAAAATGCTCTTCAGTACTTAAAGATGTGGTACACTGATCGACATAATTGGTCCTTTAAAAAAATTCAACAAATATGGCTTCTGAAGAACCTTTACCAAATGGAGCAGGTAGAAAAATTAAACCTATTAGTAATGTGTGCCATCATCATATATGTGCTCTTAATTAACATACTCTGTTTAAATAATGTGCATGTTGGATAATTTCATATGGACCACTGATCCCTTCTTTCTACATTGAGTTCTTTACCAGAAATCCCAAACATTATTTTCAAAATCAGGCAGATGGCAGCAGAAATCCATAGAAAGCTCTTCAATAACAACTGAAGTGCTTTTAACATTTCATTCAGAGATACAGTTAAGACCTGGTGGGCAAGGGTGAGGTCTGGGTATTTTTTATGCAACAAACGTTATCATCTAAGTAACATTTTAATATAAAAGCAAGAGTAACAATGGAAATAAAAACTTGATATTTCTAACTTTAGGTCTTGTAAAAATATACTGATAGTTGCCTTAGTCTTGGCCTTGAAAGGTTCCATCTTACCTACCCAGTTTAAACACAATCTCTGGCGACTCAGTTGATGATAGCTCATAAAACTGTCTAGGTTTGCTTTTGTGATAAAATCTTTGTAATTTGTGTGAAATGGGTATAGCACTGTCAAGCTGAAAAGAAGCAGTGACAGTCTGAAGGAATTGTGGGTACTGTATTAAGTTTAGTCTGTTACCCACTTTATTATTATTATTATTATGGTAAGATGAAGGTTTATATTAACATTGCTCAGATAAGACAGAAGCATTTTATTGGTTTGAATCTACTATAATTTCCCCTCAGTGGGGACCTCACAGGGAAGGTTTTGTTCTTTGAGGTTACCTCCTCTGGGGTCCAAACCTTCACCCACGTGTTTGTCATGTATGGTGACCCATGAAGGGGAGGAGAGGATCCTGGTGGTTGAGGGGTCCAACCCTGACACTCCACTTTGGCCTTGGATTCCTGTAGACAGATGGCCTTTGGGTCAATTGGCTGGTCCACTTGGGCTAGAATGAACCAAGTACCAGTGTTGTGTACATTGTGTCTGATGCTGGTGTTTGGGTATAGTGCTCAAGAAACCCTGGCATTGCTGCAGTATCCTTGCTTGACATTGAAGTGCATTCCCTCATAGGGCTCCATGGTGGGTTGGGTCAGTGGGCACCAAAATTTCTTTTTTTCCTAAGGATCCTCCTAATAAAAATTTATATAAAATAGTGAAAAAAACAGTCAATATGTAAATGACCACATTTTGAAGACTCTGTACCACCAGTTGTACCTCATTTTCTTACCCTACATACTCTTTCAGAAAACCTTTAGGGCAAATGTCCCCCTTTTTTATTCAGAAAGGACTGAAGGGACTTGCTGGCTCTCCAAAGTCAGTGAAGAAGCTTCGATCTGGAGACATATTGGTTGAAACATCCACATTCCAACACAGTGAATTCCTCTTGCATTCAAAGGTGATTGGGGATATATCTATTGAGGTTACACCTCACACTACTTGAAATTCGTCATGAGGAGCTATTGTTGAGAGGAATTTGAAGAATGTCCTCGAGTTAGAGATTCTTGCTGGTTTCTTCACTCAAGGAGTTTCTGCAGTGAGGTGCATCTCTACTTACAAAGATGGAGTAACACTGCCAACAAATATACTCATTTTGACATTTACATCACCACATGCACTTGCCACCATTAAAGCAGGTTATCTAAATTGCAGGGTACGGCCATACATTCCAAACCTTCTTCGATATTTCCAATGTCAGAGGTTTGACCACTCAAAGACATCTTGTCATGATTCCTTGACATATGTTCATTGTGGTGGCAATGAGTGTGAAACGGACCCACATTGTGTCAACTGCAATGGTTCTCACCCTTCCTACTTTTGTTCTTGCCCTAAATGGTTGGAGGAAAAAGAGATGCAGCATTTGAAAATGACTCATGACATTACTTTCCTGAGGCTTGGAAATTGCTGTTCACCACTTCATCTTGGACATATGCTGCTGCACTTCGTTCCATAACTGCAGTGGGAGTGCAGACAGATCTCTCTGTTCCTCTAAGAGAATTGTTCTCAAAATATATGAAAAGCCTTTTGACCTCCATGGTTAAAAAAGTTGATGAATCAACTTGTACACCCATCTCTGTTCTTCCCATTCCAACAAACCAAAAGATCCACATTCTTTGGTTCCAGGTACAAGCATTTCTTCAGATACATCTTTTTCTCCCACCCCAAGATGCAAAACAATTATATGTTTGCATCCTCAGTCACTGAAATCCCCTTTCAACAACAAAGATGTGCCCAATCGACAAAGATTTTAAGTTCATTAAAACCTTTGAAACAAAAAGTTTTTAGTTAATGTTTGATATCAACATTTTTTTCCTTCAGTAAATGGTCTATGAAACTGAAATGACAACATTTCCTTTGATCGTATACTTAATTAGTCCTAAGTAAAGCTCAACTGGACTTTAGTGATCTTAATCTATTTAAATATGGTCTTGGTAGACGACTCTATTTAGGGCAGAAACCATGGAGGTCAATATAACTCTCCCGAATAAGGGCAGTAAAGAAAAAAGACATGGTCATAAACAGAAGGGTTCTCTAGCCACTATGCCTGCGCATCATTGAAAATGGCCACTTTGATACAATAAAACTGTCGAGGATGACATTAAAGCACTGATTTCTTCCTACCACACTGTATGTCTTTCCTTACAGGAAATATTTTTGTTGATACTGTCACCTTTTGGCAATTTTCTCTAAACAGAAATGACAGGCTGTGTGACGGATGAATACATGGAGTGGTGGCACTGTTGATTGATCAGCATGTGCCCACTCTGTCTTTGATGGCAACCATCAATAGATGACGATGTGGCAGCATTAACTGTCTGTATTGTACAAGCAGCTGCTCAATGTATTTTTAAAACCTTGACACGTTTTCCACTATATCCTTGTCTATGGTGGAATATTGCCTGCCACATGGCACGTAAAGCTCAAAAACGGGCCTGGGATACTTTCTGTAGATATCCCACACTTTCAAACCACATCGCTTTCCAGCAGGCCTGTGCACATGCTAGATGGGTAAGATGTCAAAGCCAAAAGGAATCTTGGATTAAGTTCACAGCTAGCATATCTTCTACCACCAGTTCCAAGGTCATATGGGACAGAGGTCAAAAGGTCGGTGGGCACTACAATTCTGTCCCCCTCTCGATTTTACTCTCTGATGTCCTGAGCATCGCTGATACTCTAAGTGAAAGCTTTTGCCAAGTATCTAGCACTTCTGCTTGTTCCTCCACCTTCTTGGCCATTAAGACTGGGTGGAGCATTCACCTCTTTCTTTTAGAACTGATTGTCTCTTTGACTATAATTGTCCCTTTACACTGGTGGAACTGAAAATGACCCTTCATCTGTGTGGTAGTACATCTATTGGATCAGATGATGTACACTATGACATGCTGCACCATCTATCTCCTGCTTTTCTTGATATTCTTGTAATTGTTTTTAATTAGATCTGGCAGGAGAATGTTTTTCCTAATGCCTGGCACTAGGCTGTTATCTTACCTATTTCTAAGCCTGGGAAACATCTCAAGATTCCTTCAAACTATCGTCTAATTGCTTTGACGAGCTGTCTCTGTCGGACCTTAGAGAGGATCGTTAATGCTTGTCTTGTTTGGTTCTTCGAATCAAACAACCTCCTCTCACCCACCCAGTGTAGGTTCCAACAACAGCACTCCACCATGGACCACCTAATTTGACTTGAAATGTCAATCAGAGAATTGTTTCTAAAATTGCTACATCTTGTATCAGTATTTTTTGACATTTAATAAGGCTCCTAACACAACATGAAGGTATGGCATTTTGCAAGACCATATATATATGAGTTACATGGCCATTTACCCATGTTTATTAAAAAAATTTTAACAGACAGGTGATTCCAAGTTCGTGTGGGTTTGACACTTTCCCGTTCTTTTCTACAGGAACTTGGGGTCCCTCAGGGATGACTTGAGTGTCACACATTTCAGTATAAAGATTAATGCCATCACTAAACAATTTCCTCTCATTGTTGCAAACGGGTTCTGTGTTAACGACTTTCACATCTCATGTCAGTTGTCAAACATGAGATATATTGAGCGGCAACTACAAACTGCCCCACGATCATGTACTGAAGTAGGCCACTGCAAATGGCTTTAATTTCTCTGTCTCTAAAACCATTTGCATGCACTTTTGCTGCCAACAGGGTATTCACCCTGATCCTGAACTCCGTATCGATGAAGTTTTGCTGCCTGTGGTCCCTGAGACAAAGTTTTTGGGCTTATCTTTGACCGTACGCTGACCTTTATACTGCACTTAAAGCAGCTACGGATCAAATGCACAAGAGCACTGAAATCCTCCGTGTCCTCTCTTCTACCAGTTGGGGAGCAGATCAGTGTTCTGAGTTAAAGATATATCTGCTCTTATTCGATCGAAACTTGACTATGGATCAGTGGTCTATGGCTCTGCCAGACCCTTGGCCTTAAATATGCTGGACCCTATTCATCATCAAGGACTTCAACTCTGCACTGAGTCTTTCCACACCTCTCCAGTTCAGAGCTTATATGTAGAATCTCAAGAACCTTCTTTGCATCTTTGTCATTTGCAATTGACTTCACTATATTCTTTGAATCTTTGTTCCTTACCACAGCATTCCACCAGGAGTTGTGTTTTTCTTCTTCGGTGGGCTGTACTTTTTCAGAACAGACAATCTGCCATTACTCCTTTTGGCCTTTGCGTCCAGGTGAAATTGGATGAATTGGGTCTGTCCTTGGATAACATTGCAAAATCCACTAGTCAGCCCATCCCACCATGGCTTATTGCAGTCCCCAAATGTGACCTTTCTTTAAGTCATCTGAGAAATGCAGATACTCCTGATTGGAAGTATGGTCTTTTATTTACTGAATATCTTTTGTACAATCTTTCCATTCCAGTTTAAACAGATGGTTCGAAATCAGGTGACTGTGTGGGCTCTGCCATGGTTTGTTGCAGTTCAGAGGTTGCGGGCAGAATCCCCTCTACAGCTTCTGTGTTCATTGCTGATCTGTATACCATTTCTCTTGTCCTGGATCACATTGAAGCTAAGCAGTACTCCAACTGTACTATTTATATTGACTCGCTTAGTTTTCTACTGAACCTGGAATCGCTTCACACCCTGTTCTCGCTGTTCTCATTTCTCATTAACATCTACTTCTATCCAGTTTTTCTGGATACCAGGCCACGTTGGTATTCATGGGAATGAGCTTGCCGACACTGCAGCTAAATCTGTCTGCTCTGGCACTATCATCACTGTGCCTCTTTTGTACATGGACTATGGTCCTGTATTCAAGGCTCAATTTTGTGCCAGCTAGGAGTCGACTTGAAGTGAACAATGCGAAAACAAGCTTTTCCAAATAAAACCCAGTATTGGACTTTGGCCATCTTGCTTCTGTAAGGATCAGAAGGAGAAAGTTGTTCTGACTAGACTACGCATTAATCACAGTTCTTTAACTCATCATTTTCTTTTATTTGGAACTGATACACCAGTGTGTAGTTTGTGTAACACTCAGGTCCCTTATAAGGAACATTTTACTTTCTTGCCATCGTTACGACTCTCAACAATAGTACTTTTTTAACCATGTTCTGTCCCAAGGTTTCTCCGTAACATTAGACAGTGTTATTGGTGATGGTGACACTGTCCACCTTGGTAAAGTTTTTAGTTTTTTAACAGCCATTAATGTTTTTAATGTCATTTAAGTTTTTTATATTTCTTCATTAAACCTTTTTCATTGTGGTTCCCTTTTATGAGTCACAATCTCTCTAGTTTGATTTGAAATTAGAAAATGGCCGTAACATTAAATAACTCAACACTAGGACTGGAAAGACCAACTTCAGGTGACTAATGCTGCTTTTTGAACTACGTGTTAGTTGTCCTGGCAAGTTATTTTTACAATTTTGCTGCATGTCTTTTAACATTTTTATTACTTAACTTTTTGATAATGGCTGTAATGACATATAACCAAGAACCAGGACTGGAAAGGCCAACTTCAGGTGACTGACGGTGGTTCTTGTACTTACCTGTTAGTCTTCCTGTACCATTATGCTACAGAAAGTCCTTTATAACTTCTCTTACTGTAGTTTCTCTCTTAACGTTGTGGACTGTATGTCAACATTGGTTTTCTGCCATTTATATTTTTAATTGCTGTTTTGTTTTATCTTTATTTCCTTTTATGAATTTTACTACATCTACTTTACTTTTACCTTTTAACTGGATGTTTGGTGCAGATAGCCTAGCTGTTTTGTGCCATAAAACACAAAATCAACCAACCAACTTCTATAATTTTATGTTATACATTTTTTTTAACACGTTATATTTCTTTTCGAAAACAATAGATTAGGAGAGGACGTTTAAGTTAGTTGTATAATAATGTATAATTAGTTTATGTACTTTTAAGACTTCAGTGGAAGCTACAGGATTTTGATTGGATTTTTTATTTTAGTAACTGACAAATGTGCAAAGGTAGGTTGAACTTTGTATGTTACCTTCAGGAATATTTTTATTTTCTAGTAGTAATGATGTAGAATGTGTGATACATTAGTAACAGTGTAGAATGTAATTATAAAGGAACTGACTAAACTGATCTTCAAACAGTTCTGTTTCAGAAGTTCATGGTGACCTGACACAGTTGGCTGTTGGAGTTCAAAAGTAAATAAAATTATAGTGATAAAATCTCACTATGTAAGTAGTAAAAAAGAAACAAAGTTTTGAGGTTACTTATGTGAGAGTTGGGAACTTGTAGGTTTACTAAAATGAAAGAAGTTCAAGGACTAAGAAAGTAAATTGTATCAAACATAATTTATGATGAATCCCAGGTGTATTTGTATTAAATATACGGATATATGGTGGAAGTCAGGGCTGCATTGTGCTCTGCCTCTCAAACTCAAAGTGAAAACTTGAAATCATTTAACTAAAGTTAGCCCCTTATAGTAGAAATTGTTTGGATGTTAAGAGTCTTCCTGAACATTTTGTTAGATTCTGCAGCTCTAATGGAGAAATCACATTAGCTTTCTCTCCAGAAGAGCCAGGAAGGAGTCTTGGCCAGTATCACAACAAACATAACCATTTTTAAAATTTCTTTGAAGACAGCAACAGATTAGCATCTGAAACTTAGGGTGAATTAATACTTTGTAATAATAGTAGTGAGTGATCAATAATTACACTGATGTAATCATGTAGGTTATTAACCATGGCTTTGGCGTAATACCAGATTTAGTCAATGGTATCAGTGAACACATTGTATAACAATAGTTTGAGTCTTAAGAACTGTGAATGAAGAACATGTTCATATGAAAAGTGTAAACCTTTCGTTGCTATTTAAAGAACATTCTTTAAGTGAATAGTGTTCAATTAACTCACTAATAACATTTCCATGTGATTTAAAAAAAGTTGTGTATTATTATGTATTTCTACCATGACAAATATCTGGACATCCAGTTTAAAAATTTTTTTTATAGATATCTGATGATGATTTTGACATTCTGCTAGAATACTTAGTAGGATTAAAAGGGGCTGCTAGAGATCGACTGGTGAGGGAAGCAGAGAAGTTTATACAGACATTGGATCGTCAACTTGAGTCTGAAAATTGTAGTTCTGATGGTACAAGGATCGGACTTAATGACAAAACAAGAAGTAAGCTGATAGTTTTAATAAAGTTAAAGAAAAATAAACTAGCATATGAATGATATTTGTAAGTTGCTAGAACTGACTTGCTGTTTAGTTTATTGTCCATTTACAGATATTATCAAATAGTTATCAACAGATAGGCTGATCATTTCCCTTCCAAACATTTCCTTTGCTATAACAAGATTGAAAATTTATGTTTTCTTTAGCCAGATGACCTTGACCTTTTTCTTTCAAAATGAATAAGGAATACAACCTGCTTAGAATTTTTATTGTGTGGAAAACAAATGGTGGCCTTGACCTTTTAACTTCAAAATCTGTGAGGTTTTTTTCTAGCCCAAGGGGTAGTACAATAATGTATTTTAATAAGAATTGGATGAAAAATGAATTACCATGCAAACTAGACAGGTACCTCATATATGATGAAGCTAGTCTTAAATATCTCTCCCCAGTTAATTTATATTTTAAATATAAAAATAAATACAAATATATTAAAAAAATAATAATTAAAATACACACACACACACATATATATATATATATATATATGTATAAAACAATAATAAAATTGCCACCAATAAACTTGACATTCTGTTGATGGAATAAAATAATCACTATATATGAGCCACAATACATGGACATTGCCCTGAAAAGGATCAAAATAATATTCAGTTCTATAATTACAAATACCCATCTGGCAAGAACATAAGTACGGGGAGGAGGAAGAGGTCATAGAGAACCTGACCCTCTTGGGTATGAACTTTTCTTACCCAAACACCGACAGAGCCCAAAGGGATATAAGGAAATTTACCAGTTTTTATATCTTCTAGTTAGCATGTGGAAAGTTCTTGATCGTGGGTTGTCATTACTTTCATTATATTCTATCAGATGTTTATTTTCAGATGGGGTGAAAATAATCATTAGACATTGCTTTCTTTAGTCTTAGAATTAGCACAGCTAAAATATGTATATGGAAACAAATTATAGCTTTGTTTACAAATGAAGAGTGGATTTATCAAAAAGTGTCTTGCAGTTGAGAAATCATGCTTGTGATGGTTACAACCACTATGGCATCAAATGCAGAATATTGTTTCTCCATCATGCTCGTAATAGTGACGAATCTTTAATTAGATCCCAAAAGCTCTTAGAAATGAAATATTTTGTGAGCACATGTGATGAACTTGAGTTAGTGTGTTTTGATCATCAGAACATGATTCTCATGGTTGGTTAAGATGAAGTGTTTATTTTTACCAATTTATTTTTGTTAAAAGGAATAGATGGTGGCAGCACTATTGCTGATATTTATGTGGTCTAACACGTTTTCTCTGATATGTAATACCATATATAAAATTACAGAAATTGTTACTTTTGCCACTAAGATTATCACTTCAGTAGGTTACGCCTAGAATTTTATGTAAAAGAAACAAAATTGTGAATCATTTGTAACTTTAGTCTAATATGGAACTGTATATAAAGACCCTTTTTTTACCTTCTCTAGTGAAACATTTTCCAATTTATACAGATGTTTTTATTGGAGAGGACGTTAGGGAATGTGCCTACAATCGAGCAAGGATGATTATCCAGACATTGGAATGAAAACTAAATGATGAATTAGAAGGTATTGTTAGTTGACCTTTGTTAGGAACATTTAAGAGATGCATTACATTATTATTCCATATTGATGCTAGATAAATGCATAAAGAAACAACTATTTTGCTGAGAGGGGGAATTGTTGATTGTAAAGAGCTATCAAAGTTACGGTTCGGCAAATAAATGTATTTTAACAACCATCACTTGTATCATTTGCTTTAAAAACATGTTTAACATTGTGGTTTAGCCAAGCAGTATTTTAATACATATTCATGGTGGCATTCCCTTTTAATACCTGTTTCTAACAAAATATCAATTTAAACAATCCAATTTGTGTAATTTACTCTAAAAACATATCTTTCTTCTGGTTTAATATCATATTTGAGTGACCTCAGTTGTATAATTCCTTTTAAAAACATATCTTTAACATTGTGGTTTTAAAAAGTTGCATTTCCACGTACCCTGATTGCATCATTCATTTTAAAATCATGTCTTTGACACATGAGAATCCATAACGCTGTTGAAAATTTTATTCTTCCCTGCATGTAAACATAGGTTTCTAGTACGATAGTTATAAATTTAAACCTCTCTTCAGTTTGAACAAAGTAACAAGAAAATCTCCCAATGTTATATAACCAGAATACATTAGGAGAGAAGAGTTTGAAAGTATCCCAAATGGTGTGTAAATATTTATTCCCATTTCAGATCCTCAGCTCAAGTAACAAAATCTCAAAAGATGCCACTTTTGGCATTTGTAAACATCTTTGTTACAGTGGGTTCATTGAAATCATTCCAAATTCATACTGAAATATACATATTTCCTAATTCTTATTGAATGCATCTTGTTTCAAAACACCAAAGGTTTTAGGTGTACTACCAGTTAATAAATTAAATATCCTCTTTATCCAATATATGTTTGATGACAATGTTGGGTTTCTGTGTCTGTTAGGGAATTTAAGATGTTAAGATCATCAGAACAGTCTTAAATTATTACAGCTCATACTTTAGATATAATTTTAGACTAATGTTTACCTTTCAGATCTTATGAATTGATATTATTAACATGTTACTATTCAATGAATGTTGTAAGTTTTAGAGCTCTCCAACATCAGGGTGCCATCAAAACACTGAACAGGGTTGGTTATGTGGTTTGTGTCAGGTGTTAAAACCGGTTAGTCCGTCACTAGCTTTAAGAAAATAGATGATTAATGTATTCCTAAAAGTAGTAACTTAGGTTTGTTAGAAAATGTATCTATGACGCTGATTCAAATTTTATGGAAATTTATTGTTTTAAAGGCGAGAACAAAATGTGAGCTGGATTTCATCTATCTAGACCATCACTTCCACTAAACTGAACTGTAATGTAAAATATTGAAAGCCAGCCTCTATTGTATATTGCACTTACCACTTCTGATGGTAATCCATTTGAAAAACACACTAGTGTAAAACTAGGAAAGTAGAACTGCCCTAGTTGAATACAATTCCTACACTGCAACAATTTATATTTATCTCCTAGTTCTAACATTCTCGATGTCAATGTGTTCAGTACTCAAAACAATCTTAAACCTCTCCATTAAATCTTTTCTATCTCTTCTTTTAGGCAAGAGAAAACAATTTCACATATCTTCAACTTTCATTGTGTGATAACCTTTCCATCCAGGTGTCATTCTACTAGCTTTTCTCTGAACAGTTCAATATCCTTCTTACAGTATGTAACCCCAGTGATCTATATTATGAAATTATAACCTCTAGACCTGTATTCTGTAGATACACTGTACAGTAGATTTGTCTTGTCAATAGTAACAACACACTGCTTTAGTTACCTTATGATTAACCAGAACACCAAGTTCCTTTTCTCTGATAGTATCAACATGTTTTATTTCAGATATTTGTACACCATTAACCACACATTGTAAACCTAAATTAGATTTGCATTAATTTTATTGTTGTTTTACTAGCTCCCTCTAGAGGTTTGTTTCTGAGGTTGTCAGTAATAGGAAGACATGCTGATTAAACAGATCGACTAATCGTGTATGATGGAGACAAGCCCCATGGCAGTAAAAACTGCTTTCTTAGTATATCTTGGTAAAATTATAGAAAAAATTTAAACAAAATCAATGGCTTGGATTAAATTTATGGTTATTAAAACTTTTAAAGATGACCTCTGGAAAGGAACAGATGTAAGAATAAAAAAAAATATTCCAAAGCTCTGAATTCTTTAGTAACAGTCAAGAACAGCATATGAATCTACTTTTGGTTAAAGTTGGTGCCAGGTTTTAGGAGTGGATGTATAGTGTTCAAAATAATTTCAAAATGTATTGATGCAATTCAAAGTAAGGGTGGTTATGAAACAAAAATTAAACAGAAGATATGCTAACAATGTTCTTATCAACTCCAGATGGTTCCTTGACAACAACGTTAAATAATAAAAGCTGGCAACAGTTTGATAATAAACTTTATTAGTGGCCTTGCTGTTGGTAGAACAGATTATTATAATCACAAAAAACAGTAGATTAGACAAAGTATTAATTATTTTACTGATGATTTGTTACTTCAATAGACATACAACAGTGAGGTATCAACAGATCTTGACTTCAATAGAACATACAACAGTGGGATCTCAACAGATCTGCGACTTCAATAGAACATACAACAGTAGGATCTCAACAGATCTGACTTCAGTAGAACATAGAGTAATTGAGTTTGAGAATAATACAGTAAATGTTCTTTAACAAAGTGAATATTCAATAACTGGTGTAATACTAGCAGTCCACAAAACACCATATTATATACTTCAAAGTAACCATAGTATCAGTTTTGTTCTGAAATATTTCTTTACATCACACAGTAAGAGTTTCTTTTGATAGGAATACAGAACAACCTTCAATGTGGATATTAAAAGAATAAATATCTACACCATTAAACAAAAGAAAAAGGATTTGTTTCTCTAGTCAAATTGGAATTATTTTCTCCAACATTATGCCATTATAGCTTCTTCAGAGCTCACACAAAATGTATTGGTTGGATACAATAGTTCCAACTGGTTTGCAGAAGATGGTTGTTTTTCTTATTACTGTTTTGTAAATGATAAAAGTTGTCCAGTTGACACTATAAAGCCAGAAAACATTTTTACTTTTCTTACCTCACTTATATTTAAGAACATTGCTATACAATGATGTTATCTGTATTTGAAACACTAACAATGCAATACTTTGAAATTTTCTAAGGCAATTAAAACCATAATGAAAATGTTTATTTTTCATATCTTAAGGGTAAAAAAAAACCTAATGTTTACTGGTATGAAGATATTAAAGTCTTTATTGTTGGTTAAAGCTGATTAGTTTTCATACCAATTATTGTCACTAGTCCCGATTACTGAAACTAGTTGGCTGTAACTAACAACAAATATTTTACTTTCTTTTGTGCCAAAAAATATCTTGTTTTTTTACTTTTAATATAATATACCCAAAAAGATATTGTAAAATCTTTCAAATTTCAAGATTCCATAAACAGAAGTTTTTCTTTTCAATTAGAATACACTTGTTTAGAAACATGAAATATACCTTTCTTCAAAATATAAATCATTATCCTTTTTACTTATTTGAAAGCTGGTTACTAGTATTGAATAATTAAGATATGAATTAGCTGTTTGTTGTTTCTAGCACAAGCTAGTATCACTTTTTAATGTTTTTTTACATATTGGACCCCAGAGTTGCAGTGAATCAACATTTATTCACAAATTAAATTTATAAGTGTTTGAATGAAACTCTTACTTTCTGAAATTTTAATGTTTTTCATAAAGGTTCCCAAAATGTGACTTAATGTCTAATAGATAACCCAAGAAATTAATTTGTTCTTGTCTTAACAATAACAAGTGGTTTAGCACATATAATAAGGGAAAACCATAGAGCTACCTGAATTTTCTAATAATGACACAGATTTAAACATAAAACATATCTACTGTGACCATCACCAGTTACACACACACACAAAACCAATATAAACACTTGGTATAAATATTCACCATTAACGTACAAAAACACACCAAGTTATCAGTTACGAACCACCACAATTATCATATGATAAATTACTCAGTAATAAGTGGAACTATCAACATAATTTTACAGCAATTGTTTTGAAAGTTGCCAGATAGAAAATATGATATTTTTAACACCATTAAATCACAGCAACTCCAAAGTGAAAGTTAAATATGAATGCTAGTACATCTCACTGAGAAATACAAGTCTCTTTATCTATGTTCATAAACAAAATTAGTCCTCACTTAAACTGGACATAAGTCACACCATTACTTAAAGGTATTTTGTTTTTACTTGAGAATATATTTAAAAAAGAAAAAAAAAGATGAACCCAGGTTGGGGTAGGGCTCTCTGACAACAAACAATATTTTCACTCATAGTTACTGTTTAATTTATCATGACACTGATAAAAAAAAAGAGCATTAAAAAATACTGGCAATTAACCCTTGAAATCTTTAATTCAATGAATGGCCCATTACATTGCTTTTGTTTACAGTAGAAATCCAGTTGAGTGATTTTCAATTCTAGGAAAGATATACAAAATAATTAACACAAGATTTAAATTGTTTTATATATTAAATGTTAAAAACCATAAAATATGTGAACACACACACATATATATATATATATGAATAGCTTAGATATAAAACATGGTACATCCCACTTCAAAAATGAGCTGCTACTGGAATTTCATTCATGGATATGCAACATTTTAATAAATAGAACATATCCATACAAAATCCTGTTAAATAAAAGGAAACTCTTAAAAAAAAAAAAAAAGTTATATTCTATATTTATAGTTCATTTTATAGGATAAAGAAAGTAGATTATTCATAAATTTTTTTTAAATATATATTCTGCACCCTCTGTCAGTCTCTCAGTTTTGCTGCTTCTAGTTGTTTATCAAGAGAAAACAAGCCATCTGCCACAACAGAAATAGTTTGTTTTTGTTACTGAAGATAAAATGACTGTTGTGTCAGGTGGCATAATTTATATTTAAGTTTATTTGTTTTCACTATTTCATGGTTCATTTGTTGTAAACATTGTAGGAAGGGCTGTGGCTGAGGAATATATATTTTTTTACTTTAATAAATACATGATGATGTTGGCTTCATTTTATACATGGTTTAGAACTGCATCTCAGAACAGCTGGTATGGGTATTAACACTTTTACTGATAAGCAGAGAACAACGATTCAACTTTCCTAGGTCATCTTGCAACTCTCTGCAAACTCTTTCTTTGTTCACCTGAAGATAACCTAGGAAGGTTGAAACATTGTTCTCTCCTTATCAATAAAAGCCACACCAGCCATTCTGAGATACGTTTTTATTTCAAGTGGGTTTCTTATCATCAATGATGGTTTAGAGCTGTTTTCAAGTTTTTAAATCGTACTTCATTACCTAAATAATTCTCGTACCATATAACACACAGTTCATGTTTTAAAATACTCTTAAATTAAGTAATAGTGTTTTCCTTAACATTTATACAGTGATACAGAAGGTAATAAAAAATACTACATTACCATTACTTCTTCTGTCCAAAAGCTTTTGTGTTAAAAGATATGTATAGTTTTGGGTGTTTAAATTAATTGTAAAAGAAGTAAATTGATTAACAGTAGCTTATCTCATGAGTTACAACTTAAATATTTATTTTACACCATTAACTACAAAAACTGTGACTTTATGTAACATGTTTTAAAGTGAAATTTGTTGTGGCCAATGTGAAATTTCTACAAGTTCATCATACCTCATGATACATATTTACAGGTCATTCATGTTAACTGACCTTACCTTACAGTTTGAGAAGCCCCCAGATCTTTCTTCTAAAGACTAGAAAATATAAAATTTAACAGAAAAATACTGACATTTTGAGAAGTGATTTCTTTCTTATATCTAATTATGGTGTATTTCTATGTACAGCTTCACAAGGCAAAAAACGAGTTTTCCTCCTCTTCTCTCCCCATGGTTCTTCTTCCAGCTGAGTTGGTGGTGGATGTTGTTCGGATCTCATCACCCACCATCACTGCTGGTAGCTGTTCAGCTTTAGCTGCTCTCTCTGCCAAGAAATGGTCAAATTCTGTCAAGAAATAATATCCAATAATTAGAAGAATAACATTCTAAAAGGACCAATAGTTTAAAAAGTTTTTTTTTGCATTTATTAAAGTGTGATATCAATAAATGACAGCAAAGGAAACCAAATTAGGGCAACCCTGTGATGAAATAAGGAAACAAATTATCGTTTCATGTGAACTAACATGCACATGTTCTTTATGGCAGCCCTGTGATGAAATATTGAAACAAATTATTGTTTTATATAAACTAACATACACATTCTTTTGTAACATCACAATAACCTGAACTGATGACAGAATACTGTTTTATCTGAGTTATAGACAGGTGGTTGGTACCCAGTAATCGAAAATAGAATACACCAATCTTAAGGGAAAAAATGGCTCATCTAGGTTTTCACTCAAACTTTTATTCAGTATCTGTGACATACTGTTACTCAGGTAACAAGTGATACTGAGTCAGTATTATGTAACAAACTGTACTGTTTGTTATTATGTAACAAACATCACTGAACCACACATTTTTAAAACTTAATTTGAATTAATTCAATTTTTCATAAGTGAAGGAACCATAAAATGTAAATAATAAACACAACATAAATCATTATGAATGACACCAGATAAAGGAATATTGACAGTAAGTTTTTAGTTTCCACTTTCAATAAAGCTCAAGGGTCTGGTAAATGACTAGTTGTGGTAGCTGAAACTCTGAGTGGTCAGTATTATTGTAGTTTGGGTGATGTTACATTTAATATCAATTTTATTGTCTCAGAGATGTAGATATTTGTTACTATTTCACCAAATATATAGCTGGGGAATAAAATGAAGGAGAAATTAGAACACGCTGACAAAAGAAAGTTTTTGAATTTCGTGCAAAGCTAAATTAGGGCTATCTGCACTAGCCATCCATAATTTAGCAGTAGAAAACTAGAGGAAAGGCAGTTAGTTATCACCACTCACCCTCAACTCTTTTACTACTCTTTTTACCAATGAATAGTGAGACTGACCATCATGTTATAACACCTCCACAACACAGTTGAAAGGTGTGACTGGAATTTGAACTTGTGACCCTCAGATTACGAGATGAGCGCTCTAACCGCTGAGCCCTGACAGAAGAGAGAGATGTTGTGTGAGAAATACTTTAACATATATCTTGGTATAGTTGATTGGAGAATAATTTATCTGAAACCTTATTTAAAAACTGTTCAAAACAACTTCTAGCAACAGCAAAGATCAGTTCCATTTCTCTGTACCAACAGCTTGACAAGATTCCATCTATCAACAGTCAATAGATTTCTGAACTGGACAGAGACTGTTAGACTATACTACATGTAGTGTGACACATACCTATGCTTGTGATTGAAGGTTGGTCCCCTTTATCTTCTGAAGGCTATAGTAAGAGAAAGATGCAGCAGCTGGAATTAAAATCTGTATAATTTTATGTTTAATAGAGAAACATGTTTCTAATAGTATCTGTCAAACACCATATTATACACTTTTTTATTCAGTAAAAACTAAGAAAATATAAAAAGGTCTTATTTTATTTACATCACCACTACCTCAGTTTACTTTATGTCCATGCTGTTATCAGTTTGCTTCTACACAACAAATTTATTTTATAACTGTGGCTTATGTTATCAGTATCTGAGATAGTTCCAGTAAAGTTAGTTCACAACCATGGTTGGTGTTATCAATGTAGCAACATTTAAAATGGGCCCAACAAAGTTAGTTCACAACCATGGCTGGTATTATCAATATAGTAACAGTTTAAATGGGTCTAATAATGCAGTAGATTTAATTAGAACTGAATTTTCTTGCATTAAAGTAATTTTTTACTAATATATTATATTGTAGTTATTGGGTATTTAATTAAATGTTGGTAACTTGGTTTAAGATAGAATTTTTAACCTTGTCTTGTAACCATCTTTCCATTTCACCAAAGTCTTGTTCTTTGTGTAGCCAAAAAGAAATTAATATCATAAATTGTGGCCTACTAGAAACACCAGATGCATTTACTCAAAAAAATAGCTTAATTACATTTTGATTTCATTTAATGTCTTGCAATTGGAAAAGAGAAAAAAAACTACTGTTATGACTTTTCCAGTGTGTCTACCTCGGATTTTAATATCAACTTTTAATTTCAAAATGTCAATAATATTTTTATCTTAATACCAAGTGTTTTTATCAAAACGGATGTCATTTAAAACCCAGTGCTATGAATAAAACAACAAATTACCTTTTACCTTAGAAATCTGTGATTTTATAACTTAATATAAAACTTGTAGATATTTAAATACAAGAATCTTCCAACTAGAACAACAGCAAGTGTAATCAGAAAAAAATTATGCTAACAATCATCTCTTGCAAACACTAAATGATCCTAACAATCACCTCTAGCTAACAAATAAATGATCCTAACAATCACCTCTAGCTAACAAATAAATGATCCTAACAATCACCTCTAGCTAACAAATAAATGATCCTAACAATCACCTCTAGCTAACAAATAAATGATGCTAACAGTCATCTCTTGCTAACACTAAATGATGTCAACAGTCATCTCTTGCTAACACTAAATGATGTCAACAGTCATCTCTTGCTAACACTAAATGATGTCAACAATCATCTCTAGCTAATACTAAATGATGCTAACAATCATCTCTAGCTAACACTAAATGATGCTAACAATCATCTCTAGCTAACACTAAATGATGCTAACAATCATCTCTAGCTAATACTACATGCAGTTTAAAAATATCTGCATGATAAGCAATAACAAAAACTAATTTCCCAAACAAGTAAAATTGTAAGGAACCTCACCTTGTTAATAATTTTTTCTTCCTATCAAATGGAAAGAATTAAACAAAAATCACACATGAGACACATACAATAAGACAAACACTAGGTAGGTAATTAAACAAGTTAGGGTTCAAAGGAAATAAATTTATCTGCAACATTTCACTGAAGTAATTCAGCATCATCAGATCAAAACCAAACGTTGCCTTCCAAGTGTTTAAAATATTTTTAAAAAGTTTAAAAACTAATAACCCTTAAAATAATAACAAACTCAAAATTGCTACTTGAAAAAAATGGACAACCACAAGTGTTAGCAATTACCCTTGATAGTTACATTTCTGTCATTAAACTTGTGTGTATTTCTCACTTACTTTCGAATAACCGTCTACTTTAATAACATAATGTGATGCTTATTCATTCTTATTAATGCTTACAGGCTAATTTTATGCCTTTTAAGTTTTAAGGTAAATTAACTGATATAATTTTCATACTTAATATAACAGTATTTTCCCCCTTTACCATTCATGACATCTCCCAATTTTGTTAATTTCTCCTATGTTCCTTGTAATGTCACTTGTGAATCACCTTTTGTTCACATGACATTGTTGTGAAGATATTAACTCAGTGAGATATATTCATAACATGTATCTTTTAATTCTAAATTTATTGCACATGACGTCTCTTTTATTTACTACTACATAAGCAGCTTAAACTACAAGATTGCTATGGTAAAAAACTTATAACAATAGCTAAAAAGCTATGAAAGTTCTTATTTTCCTTGAAATCCATAATGGAATAGTTAAGAAACAAGTTTTTAAAACCAGCTAAGAAAAACGAGGTGGGTATTAACCAGAATGTGACCATTCAGAGACAAGCATTAAAACCAGAATGGCCAGTTTAAGTGTTAAGTGTTTAAGTGTTAAAAAGTGTTAAACTATAACTGGGCAGAAAAGAAAGATATATTAAAACCCATTGTGGGTTTGTCAATAAAAAAGGTGTTAATCCCAGAAGAAAAACGGTTGAGAAAAAGATGACAAAAACATAATAGACTGCTTTGGAATGAAGTAATAAAAACATAAAGAAGCTAGTTACAAAGAAATGTTAAGAGCCATAATGGGCTAGTTAAGAAAAAAGTGTAAAATTACTAGAAGTTATATTGTGACGTTTCTAGTTCAGGAATGCTCCATTTAACTTAATTCAGTGGAAATCAAAAATTCAAACACCATTAATCAATAAAACAATATCAAATAATACAGTTTACATCAGCTATCATATCTTATCAGAGAAGTATTCTCAATAACTAAAAGCACTATACAAATGGCAACATGGGAACACAACAGCCAATAGTGATCGCTACAATAAAATGTATAACAAAACATGAGCAAACAAATAATGCCAACAGTACTTAGTAGATGACTACCTGCTGAGGCCTGACTTTAGAGTATGAGTGTGAGCTAAGACTGTCACCAGTCCGATTCACATCACTGTTCTCAGCACTAGGACTGCCACTGAAATAAACAAATAAATGGTTTAAAGAGCCAGTACAACTTCTTTATAAAAACACCAGACAGTTTAACGAGAGTGGCCACTTCAAATAAAAAAAACGTTTATCACCATAACAACCATTTACTGAAGTAGCTGCTTCAACTTACAAAGTGTTTATGAAGACAGTAAATGTTTACTGAGCATTAAAGTGTTCAACCTGGTGATAAATATCAACTGAGAGTGGTTAGTTTAACTTACAATTTCTCTCTTAACCACAGATTCACTTTGTATTCTTGGACACATCAGTATTTTGACAAATTTATTACAGTTAAAAACACACTATCATTCAAAGCAGAGTTCATTAAACAACACGATAAAAAGCACAACATTACAGAACTAAGGAAAAGTAAACAGCAGAATAATGGACTATAACACTTACTGAAAAATTACACTTACTTCAGAAAACAAGTTAACAGTATTGAATCACAGAGATTGTCATAAAACAAAATGGAGGTCACAAAAATTACCCATTTAAAAAGACAACTTTAAAATGTTTGAATATTATCCATGACTATTTCACAGAATTGACTGAGCAAAACTAAAGCTTATCATGAAAACGTCTAAATCACTATATATGTGTTTATGGAGTGAATCTAAATTCAACTATTTCAAAAAGTTTTCATTTAAGTAAATAAATAAGTGACTTTTCCAGACACGTATATAGATACAAAATAACAAATTTTATCACTCTAATTCTCTGATAGAAGTCTTCCATCTGAGGTTCCAACAATTCCTTATTGGTACAGAAAAGAACACCAGCATACATAGGTAATAAATGTTCAGGTTAGATCTGTAAGAATCTTACTGATTGATAAAACTGAATTGGGCATGTGTGTGTACGTCACACTTAGTATCGTTGGCACACAAAAATATAGGAAATAAGAAGGAAACAAACAAGAATAAAAAAAAACTTAATAAATGTTATAAAAACAACCAGGAATCAATATATACATAACCTAGATATATAAAGTAATATAGAAAGTTTAATGCTACAAAACTGATTGAAACAAAAAAATCAAAACTACAAAAATCAAATTTAAAAAAATGTTATCTTCACTTTAACTAAGACCAACATAATCACATCGAATTTGTCAAAGTAGAGATTAAATTTGTAAATCTTTAAGCCATTCAGTTTTTGCAGCTTTAACTATATTGTTTCAAAAAATTTTCCACATTACTATAGCTAGTTAGGTTAACATATGCATTGATACCTACTTGTTCATATAATATTTACAAATGATTTTATTGTACTTTTACATATATATCAATGTATTAAGATTGTTTATCTACAAACAAACTTACTTAGAAGCACTATTTCTCTCTACCTTTGAGATTTGGCAATAGATCTCAGAGCACAACAATTTTTTTTCTTAAAGTTTTGCTTCCTGAAAAGTATTTGCTGATTATGACAGGTACCTGGTGGGTATGCACAAACATAGTTTTGGTTTTGCTTCATCACGTAGGAACTCTGAGAAATAAACAGTTAACTGTTTACCAGCAATAACGTATTTAATTGAGTTTATGTTTCTTATACACTATTAAGTTCAACATAATTAAAAGGGTTTTGCTCATGATTTTCATTTGTATTCAATGTCTAGTGCATCACATTGCAGTGTCCAAGAGTAGTCAGCAAGCATTCATGGATTCCAGTTGCACTGATATCATTTTTCCATTGTAGCAATGTCATGGTGAAACCTTTCACCGTGTTCGTCACTGACAGCACAAAGGTTTGAGGGGAAGAAGTCCAAGTGTGAGTGGAGGAAATAAATCTTGAGTGACATGTTGCACTTCATTGTTTTGTATGTTTTGAGAAGTTTGTCTACCAGCTGAATGTAATGTGGGGCTTTGTAATTGCCAAGAAAATTGTCAACAATGTCTTTGAAAGCTTTCCAGGAAATCTTTTCTGGCCCAACTAACAGATCTTCGAACCGCTTGTACCTCATAACATGTCTGATCTGAGGGCCAACAAAAATGCCCTCTTTGATCTTGGCCTCAGTTATTCTTGGGAACACTTGTCTTAAATAACGAAAACCTTCACCTTCTTTGTTCATTGTTTTCATGAAATTTTAAGTGAAGAGCAGGCAAAAAAATCTGTGCTGGGTTGACAAGCAGTTCATGCACCACATTTTTCTGTCCTGGAACTAACTTTTTACAGAGTGTCCAGCTCTGTCTAGAATAATGTGACTCTTTGGCATGACTGTCCCATTCTCAGATGAAACAACAGTACTTTGTATAGCCGAGCTGCAGTCCCACTAACAGACTTTCAGATCTTCACAGATATTCCAGTTGTACTTGCTGCACTAGATGTGCTTCAGCAACATTTCCATGTTCTCGTAGGTTTCTTTCATGTTTGTTGCATGTGTAATGAAGGGTGAACATTATTATTGTGTAACAGAACAGCTTTGAGGCTTAACATTGATGAATCAATAAAGAGATGGCACTCTTGCCAGTCACAACCCAAAGCAGAGAACAATCCTTTGATGTCAATACAAAAACAGAGACTGTCAACTTGTGCAAAGAATTTGGTTATATCATTTTGTCAGCTTTGAGAAATAGAAATTTTCGTACCTGGTGACAGCAAACACCATTCCTGCAGTCTTGAACCCATCAATTTGGCTTTTGCTTTTGACAGACCCAAATCTCTGACCAGATCATTTAATTCTGACTGTGTTATGAGATGTGGATTGCCTGAGGAGCAAGGTTCAAAATCCAGATCAATGTCACTACCAGTTCCCTGCATTGCAGTTTCTTCATCTGGTTTGTCTGAGGTCCATTCCTCTGGTCATTTCGGAATTGGAAGACTGTCATGTGGCATGGGTCTCATTGCTGAAGGCAGATTAGAGTATAATTGAATTCTTTTTGGCAGAGAAACCAGACACATTAGTCAAACAGAAGTAACAGTCCTTCACATGGTCTTTCTATTCTTGCCATGTCATCGGGACAGCAAATGGCATTGTCTTTCGAGTGCTTCTGAGCCAAGCTCTCACACAGACAGCACATATCAGTCAAAACAAATGTAAGTTGCTTATTCTTAGTCTTGATCACCAATTTTACAGCCGAAGTACAGATGATACGCTTTCTTCACAAGAACTGTCATTGAGCATCTCTGATGAACAAGCGTATACTCGCCACAAATATAGCAGATTGTATGGCAGCTGTTACAACATTGATAAGATGTACTGACTGACACCAATCGTCCTGTAAAATGTGTATAACATCTAACTTACTTGTTACAGTGCTACTGAGGCAATTCTATATTATAAAACAATACGTACACATTATAAGGTCTATATAAATCCAATGAGTAGCATCTGTGTATGCAAGCCACTTTCACAGCCTGCTAAGACAGTGTCAAGCTGGCTCTGGCCTCCTCACGCATGTCCGGGCTGCATCCTTTCAAAGAACAGCTTCCAACCTTGCCTGATTTCATACCTCAACATGCTGAGACAGCACAAGACATTGTTCATAGGTCTCTTACACAAACAAAAATTTTTTGACACAAATATAAGGAAGAAACATGACAAAACTAAAGATTTTGATGAAATGGAGTGTGATGGGTAAATGTGGATGTGATTTTTGTAATCAGCACGAAAAAATCTATAAAATCTATAAGGAACACCCAACAGTGTTCAAGAAGCAAAAAGTTTGTTGTGCAGTGTCTTTGAAAAATAATGGACAAAAACTTTGTAAATAATAATTAAGTGGCAATTGATAATCTTCTGGTTAATTACCTCGTCTTAGGATATTTGCATGAAACATTATGAGACTGGGCACATTCATCAAAGTCGTTAGTTTCTGCTCGTTTTTCATTTTGGAGCTGGTTGGATGCTGACACAGTTTTTATCTGAACAACTGCACTGGTAGCATTTGTAGATCCCAAGTCTGGAAATGGGAAAAATATAGCATTAGGAAATTAAAGTGACAGCCTCGAATGCTGAAGGTCACTGAAATATTAAAAATATGTAAGAAGAAAGGTCTACCTTTGAAAGCTCTTGGATTATAAAGTATTGTGTTTTTTCAGCCTAATTTCTGTGAGAAAAACAAAAACACATTGTACTACAATGAGATTTTTTATCCACCTTCTACCGCCAAGTTTAAGTTGACAATTTTTGAAAATTGCACACCTGGTAGCTCTGAAATCTGCTTTATACCAATGTTCATGAGAAAACTTCACAATTTCGTAAGCAAATAGACCTTTAACCACAGGTTAATTTCATATGAAGTGCAAAGTCAGTTTTTGGGTATTTTCTGGTTACAAATCTATGATGTTAAGAAAGCCCATCAGGTATTTATGAAATATTAAGCATGAAATTAAATGAATCCCCAATCCAGGTACAGGAAAAAACAACACAGTTTATCAAATTTCATGCAACGCTAAACAAGAACTACCTGTACTAGCTGTCCTTAATTAAGAATTGACAGACTAGAGGGAAGGCAGTTAGTCAACACCACTGATTACCAGCTCTCTGACTGTTGTTGTCGAACTGTTTTCAGCAATTTGTTTTTGTTTTTTTTGCGGTAAAAGGATACAACTGTTAAAATCTAACCCTAGCTGTTAAATCTAATTCCATAAACAATACCATAACTTACTCATTCCTGCAAGATGAGCTTCGATGCTCTCATTATTTATGACACCATTCTCTCTGAAATCTCTAAGTGAATTATCATCTGCAGCATTTCCCTAAAGACAATGAAATATATTATTCAAAGAAAATGCAACAGCCAGAGGTAGAATCCATCAAATATACATCAAAATTATCAACTGTAATAAATGTACATTCACTTGAAAACAAAGGTGTATCAAACTAAACAATCTATTATATCTTATTCCCTACTCCTTTTCTTTCATCCTAGTGCTTTTTATATTAGTGTTTGTAAAACATGTTGAAGCCATGAAAAATACACAGATAACGTGCACAATGTAGGCAAATTAAGCTGTTATTTTTCAAACACTGGAAGTGTTACCTACACAAATAGGTGTATCTCAAGTCCTATTAGTTATGGTTTAGTAATTATTGTGTTTACATGAGGTTCTATAAATACATGGTTTAACAATTATTGTGGGTTTACATGAGGTTCTTTTAATACATGGTTTAATAACTGTTGTGTGTTTAGATTAAGTCCTATTAATACATAGTTGATTAATTAATGTGTGTTTACGTGAGACCCTATTAATACGTGGTTTAATTATTGTGTGTTTACACGATGTCATATTAATACATGGTTTAATAATTATGTATTTACATGAGGTCCTATTAATACATGGTTTGATAATTCTTGTGTGTTTATACGAAGTCCAATTAACCATGTTGCACAAGTTTGTCTACATATTTGGACAAATATTTATGCTACAACTTTTGGTGCAGTACATGTATCTTCAAAAATTTGTAAAAGTTACAAGTTTTTATACAAAAAATATCGGTTTTTTAGTGAAGCATTTTTAATAAAGCTTTATTTGTGAAAATATTGATTCTGTTTCTTTACCAGCCTAAGTAAGAAGTGATTTTCATATCATTACTAAAAACTATTCTTCATCCCTCAAAATTCTCAAATATTATTTGTGTAATCACTAAAACCACCTTCTAAATACATTTCAAACATTTGTTTTCAGCAAGATTTATATTTGTTAGTTATTTTCTATACTCTATGTACGGTGTGTAAATTTGACTGATCTCATAAACATCATAAAAAATTAGAAAATAAATATAAATTATGCTTTTTTCATGCAAGAATGACTACATATTACAAAAAAGTGCAAACATTTAGTCAAAACAGCTTAAGTCTCATAAGACTGTATATATATTTATTATTTCTATTATGCTGACCTTCCAATCAAGCTAAGCTAACATTACATAGCTTCCATTGATGTGGTACATGTGTGCTTATGTTAAATATCCAGTAATATAAAACTGACCTTTAGTCTTCTCTCTCTTGGTTGTGTTTTTTTTGGGGACTAATATTTTGTAATATACAGTCACATTTCAATAATTACAAATCATATATGTATACAGATTATTACTATTTAGAAATAAATTATTAAACTTATGTTTATTAAATTATAGAACAATAAAGAAAGAAAGAAAACAAGCAACTATTTCTTCCAGCTGTGATCTTTAAATTCGATTGCTAAGTATTTTCAAATTTCACATGTGAAATATATGAACTAAAAATCATACATTACAATGTCGATATCACTGAATCCCACAATAATTTATCAACCTGAGTAAATAAGTTGTATTTAGGTCTTAAAAAACACCAAACTTCTTGCAGGTTGAAGACACAACATACCTCCTTGAAATATTAGTTTGACAGAATATGGTAGCCTTTTAACAGATTAAAATAGGTGAGAAAACCACAACAAGGACAATCAAATGTGTTGATTGGTTATTCACATGCCACATTTTGAAGTAAATATATATAAGGGACAGAATCTGGAAATGGAAAGAGGTGAACAGGTCCACTCTGTTTGATTCAGTGCATAACCCATATCTTAGCAAAATAAAAAAGTACAAGGTTCTTTTATATTCTAACTTGTCAATATTGGTAATTTGAGTTCCTAATTCATATGAAACTTAAGACATAGTATTTTTACATCACAAACATCTAATCTGAACCAGTCCTGCATTCAACATATCATGTGACTCACTAAAATCTATATTTAAATGTGTTCTTTTAATATTTACTTTTAAATTATGAAATTAACTCATGTATAACATTAAAGTTTCAATTATAATCTACAATTTGACATCAAACTCACTGACATAAAATAATAGTTCTGTGAAACTTTGAATGCATGTCAACAAACACAATAACATGGCTTTTGACCCATTACCCATAGTAAAAGGTTATCAAGGTTGAATAATTGTTCTGAGTATTTAGATGAAGTGCAATTAACATAGGGTCTAACAACTGTTGTGTGTCATTAAATAAAGTCCTATTAATGTGTTATATCTCTGAGAGTTTATATCATATGAAGTGCTATTTTACATTAATCTAACAACTGTTTCAGGTTCACAGAAACGTTGAGAGGATAGAATTTGTCTTCTATACAAAGTCTCCAAACAAATCTTATGTAATGTTCAATACTGTGCTGCAGTTTAGCAGAATACATAGTACTAACAACATGTCTAAAACTAATAATCAAGGAACATATACTGAAAAATGCTACATTAACACAGTGTTGAAACCATCAGGAAATGTTACAGTCTACTGATGGATTAAATTAATTGAAAGTTTAAAAGAGATGCTCAAGAATTATTTCACTACAAATTCAAAAGTTGTGAAGCAAATCAGCTTAAGGGGACCTGTTCTATACCATGTGATTAATATGTATCATTCTAATAATGTTGGAGATAGAAACTACAAAACTTTCTCAAGTTGAAATTGAATCAGTCTAATGAAAAATTAAGAGAACAATTAAATTACTTTATAAATTAAATACAAAAAAATAATGTTATTAAAATAATGATTAAACATACAAGAAATGACAATGTAGAACTGTCTCTGTCATTAAAATAATAATTAAACATACAAAAAATGACAATGTAGAACTGTGTGTTATTAAAATAATGATTAAACATACAAGAAATGACAATGTATGAACTGTCCAAGTTATTAAAATAATGATTAAACATACAAGAAATGACAATGTATGAACTGTCCGAGTTATTAAAATAATGATTAAACATACAAAAAATAAAAATGTATGAATTGTCTGTGTTATTAAAATAATGATTAAACATACACGAAATGACAATGTATGAACTGTCTGTGTTATTAAAATAATGATGAAACAACATCAGAATTTTTTTAGTCAATTTTTCTGAACAAACCTGTTTTGACTGGGTCTGTACGGGTTGGTTTTGACCAACTGTTGTTTTTTCCTTTTCAGAACATTCGTACTGAAGAAATAAATTATTCAGCTCATCGTTAATTCTCAGGAGTTCACCTGTAGAACAATAAATGGTTTCTGTAAACTGTTTCACTTTTATCAGCATTGAATTAATGCAGTGATTCAGAAAAAAATTAAACTTAAAATCTTGTGTTTCTCGTGTCATAAAGACTAATATTTTATGCTGTGGTTTTAAGATACTTTTAAACAAAAACAGCTAAATTAGTTTTTCTTACAACTTACTAAAAATGTTGAAACAATTAATGCTAAAATGAATCAAATATGAGCAAACAAGAAGGGAAGATGATTCTTTAGTATATTTCTCACTTGTTACTTCTTCATCACCCACTCGATCTACCAGCTCCACAACACGACTCTGCATAGCTCGACATGTCCGCTGCAGTTCCTGTTAGTTCAAGAGAAAACAGAGTAATAATATCTTTCTTACTGTAAAAATAGGGTAAAAGTATGTGGTTGTCATTAAGAGGACTGATAAATGAAACTCTGTACACTGGTTCACTTTGATTTAAACATATTTCATCTCACAGACAACCACAATAATATGTCATAACTTCCTTCACCTGCAAAAGTTCCCAGTCACTAGTACAGCCCTTCTCTGAGGTCATTTCGGTCAACATTTCTCCAAACACTTTCATGTTTCCTTTGACCACGTCCAGCTCATTCCGAAGCTTGGCCAGCTGTTCAGAGGATAAACTCATGGAACTTAAACTCTGGTTTGGATTCATCTGTGTACAGATAGAGAAAAGAATGATTTACAAGTTTTTTATGTCAGAATGTTGTAAGTTTTAAACTTATGGATTAAATTCAGTCATTATAAACTAACTCTAACTTTTTCCTGCTGTAAAACATAGTTTTGGGTTATCCAATTAAACCTAACATTTATAAGGTCTTCAAGATTGTATAACAAAAGACACCACCTTATTATGTTTATCCAGCAACCTAAACACTGACTGTGAGCTACATCAAATATTATCAACTCAGCTTTGCTGAAGGTTGCTATCAATGGGTTCTGCATGGCTTTTGGTAGAGAAATATAAGAAGGTTTGTAGAAAGCAATGAGTTGACAGATTGAATAGTTTCTTACCCACTTATCCCACCCTCTATGTAGTTTGGAAGAGAATGTTTTGGACAATGTGTCAAGTTTTTTTATCAGCTCCTTCCCACTACAAAGTGAACAATTTACCATAAAGACCATAATTTTGTTGTGTTTAATATGAGAAGAGAAAAATCAATATAACACAAACACAAAACCTTATATATAAAGAGGTTGCATATATTTTATTGAAATCATTTAGGGGGCACTACCCAGGTGCTTCCAGTTCTTGTCACCATGACCAGTCATGTTTAGGGAAACTAAACTTTTATGAGGACAAAAGACAATACAGATATAATTATTTTAAAATATTACCAAACCAATATGATAAAATACTAAAAAACATCCAAAGAAAAAGCTAAACAGACATTGTAAGGAGAGAGTTAGCCATAAAACTACCTGATGAACAAGTGGTTCTTGAGGAGGAGGATCTGTGAGATGTGGTGGTTCTTTTACTTCACTTTGAGGTTGGTGGTGTTCAGACTGAAGTGGAACACTCTATAAAATAATAACAATCAAGAAAAACTATGTGAAAAATCTTTGAAGAATACAGTTTTAAATATGACAGACAATATTGACTGGGTTAAAAGATTAAGTCTACACTTAAAATAAATATTCAATGAAACCTCAAAACATTTTACCTGAATTTTAAGAGACATTAGGGTAAAATATCAGTAAAATTCCTAACCATAATCATAAAAGAAATAACTGTAAACTAGACTGAGAAATGGTGGTATACATTTACAAAATAAAGACAACTGTTACTTGTAACAATGGTATTATGACAAATGTGATTTTCTTTGAGAAGTTTAGATCAATAGGTATTTCATGTTTATTGGCACAAAGCTACCAGGCAATTTGTGCCAAACAAGATGCAGTATACTAAAATGATATATGGAAATGAAGGTTAAAATATGTAAAATTTAGACCTGCCAGAAAGACTAAAGCATTAATCAAGTTCAAACTTGCTGTCAGTCAGCTGAAGCTGGCCTTTCCACTCCTGGGTTCAGGTCAAAATAAAATTAAAATGTGTAAAAGAAATCATGTTAAAACAGTGTACAGTCCAATAAAAACCTCAAGTTAAAAAGACGAATGACTTTTAAAAATGTAAAAACACGAGTGAGGCGGCCAGTATTACCTATTACATTGGTAATATATTCAAGTGTGTCCTTGAAAATATGTTTAAAATGGCATGGTCGTTCTTTGTCATAATGACAGCATGAAAATAAAACATGTAAGACTGTGACCTGAGTGCCATACAGACCACACATTGGTGCATCAGTACCAGATAAAAGGAAGTGGTGAGTTAAAAAGCTGTGACCAATGTGTAGCCTAGTTAAAACAACTTCCTCCCTTCGATTTTTCCAGAAACAGAATGGCCAAAGAGCTACAGAAGGCTTGATTTGAAAAAACTAATTATTTTGCAGCTCACTCCGGATTGACTGTCAACTGGTGTACAGTCAGGTTTTGATAACTGGACCATACTCCATATATGAAAGAGGTACAGTGGTGACAGAGCCAGAGCAAATGGACTTTGCCGCTCTGTCAGCTGGCTCATTCCCATGAACACCAATATGACCTGGTATCCAACAAAACTGGAGAAAGATAGATGAAAGAGAAAGAAAGGCCAGTTTCTTTTGGATATTGATAAGAATAGGATGGTAACTAACATGGAATGATGTCAGGGCCAATAGACAGCTGAGTGAATCAGTACAGATCATAAAATTTGTATAATGCATAGCTTCAATATGATTCAGGGCAAGAGAAATGGCATACAATTCAGCAGTGAACACAGAAACTGTAGAGGAAATTCTTTGTGCTGCAACAAACTGTAACAAAACATGGTAGAGTCAACAGAGTCACCTAATTTTTAACCATCAGTATATATGGGAAGAGATGAATTGTTTGAAAGATGTTCAACAAATAAAGAGCAATATTTCCAATACAGAGTACCAGCCTTTGTCAGATAACTCGAAGATAGGCCACAGTTGAGGATAGTAATTAGCCATTGTGGAAGAGGCTAATCTGTTGACACTGCTATGCTATTCAAAGATATATCCAATTTTTCTGACTGTGCCTGAATACAAAGACTAAATTAAACAATGGAAGAGTTTCTATTATAGAAAAGTGAGCCCCACATAGGATGGAAAACACAACCCCAAGTAGGAGCAAAGTTTGGAAGCATACATAAGAGACAGTTGCAAACAGCAAATATACAGAGGGGGTTCATGGGACTCCACATACAAACTTTGGACTGGAGAAGTATGAAAGGCCCCAGTGCAAAGCCAGGATCCAGCATTTTCAGTGCGGAGGTCCTGGAAGAACCATAAACCAGGGACAACAGGAAGTGCATTATCATCAATACAAAGTTCTGAATCTGAATGAATACCCCTTTTGTGGCAGAAATGTACATAAACAATTTTAGGGAGAGAAAACCATTTGCTGTGGTCCACTTAAGTGTATGACTTATTGCAGTTTGTAGCTGCTGCTCAATAATCATCATGTTTGATGACTGACATGAGATGTGAAAGTCATGAAAAAAAAGACCATTTGTAACTGTAGGGGGTAGCTGTTCATTGATGGCATAAATTTTTATAATGAAAAGTGTGACACTCAGAACACAACCCTGAGGAACTCCAAGTTTCTATGAGAAAAAAAGGGGAAAGTGTTGAGCCCGCATGGGCCTGAAATCGATGGTTCATTAAAAAATACTTGATAAAAAGTGGCAAACAACAACAGAAGCCTGCAAGATAGCCTTAGAACTCTATATTCGAGACCCTAACCCAATTATAGACATTCCCAGTAACCAGTTAGCAACCCTCATAGAATTCACCACAATAAAGACAAACTTCATGTTCAACAACCAAAACTATATACAAACAAATGGCCTAAGCATGGGCAACCCAGTATCACCAGTTCTAGCCAATATTTTTATGACACAAATTGAAACACAAGCAATTAATACTGCATTACATCCACCACTATACTGGTACAGATATGTAGATGACACAGTTGCGGGATTCAAATCTACAGAACATACTTAATTTTTTCACTCACATTAACTCTATACATCCCAACATTAACTTCACATGTGAACAGGAATAAAGCAATCAAATATCATTTCTTAACCTCAAAATTATACGAACCGACACACAATTCAAAACAGAAATCCACCGAAAAATCACCCATACTGGACTATACATTCCTTGGGACTCAGCACATGAAACAAAACAAAAACTCAACATACTAAGAAACCAGATAAACACCGCCATAAAACTGTGCTCACCAGATAAAATTAACGATGAATTAGACAAAATAAAACAATACTTCATCAACATCAATAAGTTTCCTCCACAAACCATAGAAAACATTATACACACACACCTAGACAGAAAGCAAAATCAACCAACAAAAGTGAATATATCTCACGAATCAAAAAATCACGAAACCATATACTACTGTATACCATATATTCCTGACATCAGCAAACAAATAACCAACATTTGGCAAAAACTAGTAACAAAATATAACATTCCAGTTAACACTAAATTTATTCAAAAACCAGGCACAAAACTAAGGTCTATACTATGTAAGAACTACACTGACAAACACCACACCAGCATTATTTATAAAATACAACGTGATAACTGCCACGACTTCTATATAGGAGAAACAAGTAGAAAAATGGAAACCAGATTCAAAGAACATAAAAAGTCACCTTCACACGTTTTCGAACACTGCAAGTCAAATGGACACAACATAACCATAGAAAACACTAAAATACTAAATAAAGAAACAAACATAAACAAACAAAAAATTAAAGAAGCCTTACTTATACAACAACTTAAACCCAAAATAAACCAATATAAAGGAACGCCATTATACCTATATTAATATTATAGATTATTATATATTCAAACATCTAACCGCGCCCTCTACATTGCAACACTCAGTTATACAACCCCTTCCAAACATGTGGTCAGCTTCCGGTCAGTTACCTCTTTCTTTGTGAACCTGACGATGACCGAAGAAGGTTGAAACATTGTTTGCTCTTCTATTTAAAATATTTTCTGAACCCAAAACGAGCCGTTTTTGCATATAAAATTCTCAACAAGTGGGTTTCTCGACATCACTGATTGATAATGTCCCCTACACCAACTGATAACATCCTATGTCGACACTCAGTTGACCCTGGCCCAAATAAACAAGCTAATATTAGGGGGACCACTCCAAAACCAACCCTCAACAGGAATTCAAGGCCAAAGTGGTGTGTTGGAGTTGGACCCCTCAACCACCAAGATCCTCTCCTCCCCTTCACAGGTCACCACACACAGCAAACATGCAGATGGATGTTTAGATCCCAGAGGAAGTAATTTGAAAGTTCAGAACATTGATGAGTTTAAAAACACAATTTCACTGATAAACCACTCTATTATTTCACACAAAATGTTGAAAACAAAAAAATTACAAACCATCAGCAACAATAACCATGATTACTGAATACTTTATATGCCTTCAACATGAAAAAGAAATTTCGTGATTCTACAATAACACTGACAATTTCCTCTCTCTAGTCTTACTTACAACAATAATACTGATTATTTCCTCTCTCTCTAGTATTACTTAGAATAATAACACCAATTATTTCCTCTCTCTAAGCTTACAATAATAACACTAATTATTTCCTCTCTCTAGTTTTACTTACAATATTAAAACTGATTATTTCCTCTCTCTGAGCTTAGAATAATAACACTAATTATTTCCTCCATATAGTCTAGACTTCTGCTAGCCATTAGCCACATTGCCATTGGCAAAAAAAAACAGCCTATGGCAATAGAACCTGGTGTTGGTTTCGCCACAGTGGCAAAAGATAATAATATTTCGGTCTTGGATGGTTTTCCTTTATTTATTTTCCTCAAGCTTTGGTCTTAACAGCTTTCATGCTTTTTACAGCCATCCATGCCATTAATGATGAAAATGAACAGAGGTGCCCCAGCGAGTTGAAGAAATAAGAAACGTTTTTAAAAACTACCACTGACTGTAATCTATATTTTCTTTATAAATGTATTTTTATGATTTTGGGAATATGACAACTAACAAATTAAATATTAGCACTCAGCTGTGTTAAATGATTTCTTTTATTTTCATTTCTTATGCTACACGTTTGATTCCACCTGTGGTACACAAACAGTAATCAGAGAAAACCTGACTTTCATCAAACCAACATATTGTCTGTATCAAAGTGAAAATCTCAAGTTTTGTTTGACATGTGTTTGAATTGAGATTATAACAACTCCTAGATCAGATAAAAAGACATCTAAACAGTAAGATATATCAAGTTTTTTTCAAAAGAAGGTTGAAACAACAACATCAACTGATGATGGGAAATCCACTTCCAAAAGAAAAGACAGATCTGAAGAAACTGAAGTTTGCAGCAGTGATCAGACTGTCAGCGTGAAAAAAATATATACCTGCAATTTTCATAGAGTTGTTAAGGAAACTTGGTTTTCACAGTTTTCTTGGCTGGAACATTTCCCAACAAAATACATTTTGTTGCAAATAATGCAGGGACAACAAGAAGACAAATATTTATGCTACCATTGGGAAAACTGCTACTAAGCCTAAAAAAGACGACTTGGTGAAGCATGCATGGTCAGAAGGTCATCGCAGTGCAGTAGCATCACAAGTTTTGAAGAAGGACAAGTCAACTGCTGCTGTGAATGTGTATGTGGGGTGTAAAGGTGGCATTCAGGCACAGATGGCCACATTACTAGTAGAAGCAAAGGAAGCCATACCAACTGTGAAGTTTCATTCCCTCCTTTCACAACAAGTATTCATTGTAAGAATATTCTTCATTCTAGTATTAATAAGATACTTTGTGTTTTCTACAGTATTTCCTTAAAACAAAAGGCAATTTGACAATTTTCAAAAAGTGAAACATTTTGAAAATATCTATTAAAAATTAAGTAGCTAGCCAACTGTTCCAAATATCTGTTTATTACTTTAATTGGTGGTCCAAGCACTAGTCAACTGTATTGCATCTGTGATAAGCTGCCTGCAGGTCACAGCAATGGAACGTGGTACTCCAGGCTGAACCTTGCTGCATGGTCTAGTACAGCAAATATCATGTTACAGCTTTGTCATGATGACACATTTCTTGGCTGATGCTGTTGGCATTCTTGAACTTTTGTCAAGATTTCTACAGAGAGCTAATTTATCTTAAGATCAGGCTAAAGCAATTATTGATGGGTCAGTTCTGTTAATTCAGTTGCTGGTACACATCCCTGGTTCTTACACACACACTGCACTGAAGGAACTCCCACAACCTGATGTTAGTGGTTACACTTCTTACGAAGGCCATAGCATCAAAAATATTGAAAAACAATGTGAAAAGTACAGTTCAGCTGCTGAGTCATTTGTTGAAGAGGTGGTTACAAGACTACAAGTAGCATTCCCAGACACTAACATCATGTCATTATTTTCAATATTTAGCCCACTTCACAGCAGAGCAGTATCTGATGAGGATAATCTGAAGAAACTCATTCATCACTAATTTCGTCAATGAGGATGAGGCACTGACTGAATGGCTGCTACTAACGAACATAATGAAACAGGATGTTCCCAAAAACAGAAACATGAAGACCTTCTACAAGGAATACATCCGCCAGACCCGCAAAACTTTTCAAAATCATTCTCAGCTTGCAGCAATTGGATAAATAATTCCAGTTACATCTGTTGACTGTGAGCAGGGAATTAGCAGGTACAACAGCATCAAAACAGATGCCAGGAGCAGTCTGTCTCTGTCTGTGGCCAAGACAGAAATGTTACTGAACTTATCCATGGTGTCCAAACCTTTAGATCATTTTAATTTCAATTCTGCATTCAGATACTGGGTCACTCAAAAAGACAGACGTGAGTACTATTCCCTGTTGAAGAAATCTGCTTCAGAACTTCAGGTGTCAACTTCAACCATATCTTCCGTTAAGAATGATTTGGCTGAAGAGCTGCCATTGGATTTATCCACTTACTTTTCATGCTACAGTATTCTAGTTTTAAGTCATTTTTTTGTTTCTGTGTTATTTTGAAAAATGTATCTCTTTATTTTCCTCTTTATCATGTTTATTTTGTGAAGGGAAGATTGCTGGGGAATAAAAAAATAGTACAAAATTTACTGTCTTTGTAGATTTTCACATAATTACTAATTTTTTACTGGATGGAATTGATGCATATTAGAAGTTACACACCCCACAGATTTTGGCAACCTAAAATTGTGGCTAAACAACTGTCACTGTGGCTAAAAGAAAATTACTTTGTTTAGCCACAGTGGCAAAGACAATTATTTTTCTTGTGGAAGCCCAGCTAGTATTAATTAGAATAATAACACTGATTATTTCCTCTCTTTCTAGTCTTGCTTACAATAATAGCACTCATTATTAATAATTATAGATAGGAGTATTTCAGTCTATTGAATTAATAATTTTATTTAGATTAAAAACTGGAATAATCAAAAACAATAAATCAGAGTTAACAACATTTCATTATTGATCACTTGGCATCATTCGGTTCTTGCAAAAACTGGTGAAACATCATTTTGATAATTAAGTTATTCCAATTAGTAGCCAATAATTTTTTTTTAAATAATACTCATTATTTCCTCAAGATTTATTAGAAGGAATAAAACTGATGGGTAATGATTTATTCCAGGCTGTTTAAGCAAAGGAATGCAGATGAAACATTAACTTTTGAAACTTCTTAGAATAATAAAACTGTTGATTTCCAGAAAACAATAACAATAATTGAACTTTAAATACACTCAAAACCTAACAGTAACCAGTGTACTTATTAACAACAATGAATGTAAGCTAATTATTACAATAATTACTATTAAAAGCATAGAACACAAAAAATAAAAAATATAGAAGATAAAACATACAAAGACACATTTTTAAGTGTTGTGGAAAAACAAATTTGTATAAATCGAGTGTTTCAGTTAGTTATTAATAACAAAACTCTACAACACTCTGTACTCTATCCATCACTGGTACAAAACCTAAAGTTTAACATTATAAGACCTCAAATTGACAGGTGAGCCACAAGAGAGCTACATGATTGTGACAAAACTCTAAAGTTGAATTAATACCAGCGAGGTTAAGATGTTAATACTGTTCCAATGTTCAACAAAATATTACATAACAATTGTAAAGGTACTAATTATGTAGACAGCATTCGTGATGGAAGTTTGAAATGCTAGCCTATTCTCACTGTGAAATGTGACTTAATATTACATCATTTTATTTGTATGTTTCTCTCTCTCTCACCATACAAATATGGATGATATATACAGGGCGTTTGGAAAGTCACTGTGCAGTTATGCAATCATATTTTATTATATTTCAGATTTTGATCCCAATATGGTTTTAACAACTGAAGTAAGTGTATGGCTCATCAAACACGTATTCTGTGAAGGTGGTAGGTACACAGATGTGGTGCAACAGCAATTAGCTGAAAAATTCTCAGATATACCTGTTTCGCATCGCAATGTAGTTCATAACACTGTTGATAAGTATCGGGAAACAGAATCAGTGAATCATGCCAAACGCTGTGCCAAAGCTATCGGAGGAGAAACTGTTGGATATTTCTGACTCTGACAGTGTGATGCAGAGTCCATCAAAATCATTACGAAAGTTAGCTCAGCAGCATATTGGTCTTGGAACTGCTTATAAGGCCATCAGAAAGAAATTAAAGCTCTTCCCACACAAAATAATGGTGATACAAGAACTGGAAGCAACTGATAATGAAAAACGAACATGCTATTGCAGATGGTTTAACCTATTTATCAAAAAGAATACAGCTAATGTGTTAAATGTGACCTTTTTCACTGACAAAGCATGGTTCCATCCCTTGGATTACGTTAATTTACAAAATTCAAGATTATGGTCATCCGATAATTCTCACAGTTTACACGAAACACCACTGGATGATTTCAAGGTTGATGTGTGGGTTCAAATTTCCAGATGTCGAATTGTTGGCCCTCTTTTCTTCATGAACACAATAAACAGTGAGCGCTATTGTTCGGAGATTCTTTACACCTTTATCAGTCATAAGACAAGTGATGAAATCAATTACTCATGGTTTCAACAGGATGATGCTTTTGCCCACACATCTCATAAATCTATGCAGTTATTAAAGGAATGTTTTGAAGACCGCATTATTTCCAAAGACGTGTGGACCCCACACTCACCAGATCTTAATCCACCAAACAATAAGGAGAAGCAGTGCAAAATCTGCAGTGTACCAAGATTGTCCGCACATGCTGGATGACTTGAAAGCAGCAATAACAACATTCATTCAGTCTATTTCAAGCTAGCAAATGATAGCAGTGTTCAGAAACAAAATCAGAAGTATCCAAGCCTGTATTGATGCCAACGAGGGTCACTTTCAACATTGTTTATAATTGTCATTCATATTGACCTCCTGTATTCTATATTGAAACATATTTGTTAATAAATATATAAGAACATGGTGACTTTCTGAACACCCTGTATATACACCTCTATAAACTATACAATAAACTGAAGTGCTGATATGCTCATCTCAACTCTGTTACTTGTTATGAGCAGTGTATGATAATTTTAACATACCATACTTCTAGTTTCGAACCCAGAATTTATTCAGTTGCATTAAAATGTCTATTTGTTTTATATGACTCCACCCAACCAAGCAATTTGTTTCAAACTTAACCCTAGTATTGCCAACAGACTCCATGAGGACTTCTTTTTTTTAACCATATTGTTTTATGATAATTCTGAATATCATACTGCTGCTATTTTATTGTTTAACCACTGTAATATTTATTTAAGTTTCTGAAAACCAAACTGGCTACTACACAGGTGAAATGAATTCAAGGGCACAGAAAGCAAAAAAATATAAATATTTGATGAAAATTTAAGAGTAATATGCAAGAGTTGCCACATGGTCAGTCACCTGGTGGTACAACATAACACTTCATTTAAATATCACCTTCAGAATAGACAGATAACTATATGACACACCAGTGTAATAACAAAAATAACTATAACACCCTAATGTATTGATTGATTGATTGATTTTGTGTCTTATGGCACAAAGCAGCTAGGCTATCTGTGCCAAACATCCGGTAAAAAGGTAAAAATAAAGTAAATGTAAAATACATAAAAGGAAATGAAGGTAAAACAAAAAAGGATAAAACCAATGTTGACACCTAGTCTACAATGTTAAGAGAGAAAGCACAGTAAAAAAAGTTGTAAAGTATTCACTCTACCAAAATGGTAATGATCATAACCTGCCAGGAAGACTAACAGATAAGTTCAAGAACCACCATCAGTCACCTGAAGTTGGCCTTTCCAGTCCTGGTTCCAGGTTATGTGTCATAGCAGCCATTATCAAAATGTAAAAGAATAGAAGTTTTGAAAGACACATAGCAAAATCGTAATAATGAGTAGCTAAATGTCCAGTAAAAAGATAAAAGTCAAGTACATGAGTAAAATTTGTAAAAGTAAATGAAGGTAAAAACAAAACAGCAATTAAAACAGAAAATGGCATAAAAACCAATGTTGACATCCAGTCTAAAAAGTTGTAAAGGACTACCTGTAGCAGAATGGTAATGATCATAACCTGCCAGGAAGACTAACAGGTAAGTATAAGAACCACCGTCAGTCACCTGAAGTTGTCTTTCTAGTCCTGGTTCCGGGTTATGTGTCATTATGGCCAGTACTAAAAGCTAAAGTAGTAAAAGTGTGAAATGACATATGGCAAAAGGGTAATAACAACTTGCCAGGAAGACTAACGAGTAGTTCAAACAGTAGCGTTAGTCACCTGAAGTTAGCCTTTCCAGTCCTGGTGTTGAGTTGTTTAATGTTCTGGCCATTGTCCAATGTCAAATTGAACGAGAAAGAATCAAACTGTAAAAAAGGAACCACAATTAAAAAGACGTAATAAATAAATATGCAACACTTAAATGAGATAAAAAAGATTAATGGTCATTAAAAATTTAAAAACGTTATCAAGGTGGACAGTGTCACCATCACCAATAACACTCTCCAATGTTACAGACAGACCCCGGGAAAAAATATGTTTAAAATATTGCCGTCATTGAGAATTGTAACGATGGCAAGAAAGTAAAACGTAACTGATAGTGATTTGAGTGTCACACAAACTACACATTGGTGCATCAGTTCCAAATAAAAAAAAACGATGAGTTAAAAAACTGACCAATGCGTAGTCTAGTTAGAACAACTTCCTACTTCTGAACTTTACGGAAGCTGGATGGCCAAAGTCCAATATAGGGTTGGATTTGAAAAAGCTTGTTGTCGCATTGTTCACTCCTAAGCAAATGTAGTATAAATAGTGCAGTTGGAGTACTGCTCAGCTGCAATATGATCCAGGGCAAGAGATGTGGTATACAGTTCAGTAGTGAACACAGAAGCTGTAGAGGGGATTCTCCACACAACTACTGAACCACAGCAAACCATAGCAGAACCCACTGAATTACCTGATTTGGAACCATCTGTATAAATGGGAACTGAATGATTGTTCGAAAGATGTTCATTACATAAAAGACGGTACTTCCAATCTGGAGTATCTGTCTTTTTTTGGATGACTGAAAGAAAGGTCACATGTGGGGGCTGTAATAAGTCATGGTGGGATGGGCTGACCTGTGGAATCTGAAATGTTATCCAAGGCAGACCCAATTCATCCAATTGCACCCAGATGCGAAGGCCAAACGGAGCAATGACAGATCATCTGTTCTGAAAAAGTACTGCCCACTGAGGAAGGAAAATGCATCTCCAGGTGGGATGCTTTGTTAAGGATTGAAGTTTCGAAGTATATTGTAAAGATAGTTGCAAACAGTGAAGGTGAAGAGAAGGTTCATGAGATTTAACATCTAAGCTATAAACTGGAGAGGTACGGAAAGCCCAGTGCAGTGTCTAAGTCCTTAGTGATCAATGAGGTCCAGCATCTTTAAGGCCAAGGGTCTCACAGAGCCATAGACCATTCATTCACAGTCAACTTTTGATTGAATAAGAGCACGGTATACCTTTAACATTGAAGATCGATCTGCTCCCCGACTTGTAGAAGAGAGAACACGGAGGATGTTCAGTGCACTTGTGCATTTGACCTGAAGCTGCTTTAAGTGTGGTATAAAGGTCAGCTTACAATCAAAGATAAGTCCCAAGAACTTGGTCTCTGGGACCACTGGCAGCAAAACTTCAATGATACAGAGTTCAGGATCAGGGTGAATACCCCATTGACGGCAAAAGTTCATGCAAACGGTTTTAGAGAGAGAGAAATTAAAGCCGTTCGCCATAGTCCACTTCAGTGCACGATTGAGGGCAGTTTGTAGTTGCCGCTCAATATATCTCATGTTCGACGATTGACATGAGATATGAAAGTCATCAACATACATCCCATTCGCAAGAGTGAGAGGGAGTTGTTCAGTGATGACATTTATCTTTATACTGAAAAGTGTGACACTCAAAACACAGCCTTGAGGGACTCCAAGTTCTTGTACAAAAGAATGGAAAAGTATCAAATCCACACGAGCTTGAAATCTTCTGTCCATTTAAAATTTTTTAATAAACATGGGTAAATGGCCACGTAACCCATATGTATAGAGGTCTTGCAAAACATCATACCTCCATGTTGTGTCGTAAGCCTTCTCTATATCAAAGAATATTGATACAAGATATTGGCATTTGAAAAAGGCTTCTCTGATAGATGTTTCAAGAAGAATTAGGTGATCTGTGGTGGAGTGCTGTCATCAGAACCCACACTGAGTGGATGAGAGGAGGTTGTTTGATTTCAAAGAGCCAAACAAGACTAGCATTAACCATCCTTTCTAAGGTCTTACAGAGACAAAGCAATTGGATGGTAGTTTGAAGGAATCTTGGGATCTTTCCCTGGCTAAGAGAAAAGTAAAATAATAGCCTGACACCAGGCATCAGGAAAAACATTCTCCTGGCAGTTCTGGTTAAAGACAATCAGAAGGACATCAAGAATAGCAGGAGATAGATGGTGCAGCATGTCATAGTATACATCATCACAATCAACAGATGTATTGCCAGACTGGTGAAGGGTCATTTTCAGTTCCACCAGTGTAAAGAGACAATTGTAATCAAAGAAACAGTCAGTTCGAAAAGGAAAGAGGTGAACGCTCTGCCCGAGTCTTGATGGCCAAGAAGGTGGAGGAACAAGCAGAAGTGCTAGATACCTGGCAAAAGCTTTCAACTAGAGTATCAGCGATGCTCCGGACATCAGCCACCTCCTGACCATCAGAGAGTGAGATCGAGAGGGGGACAGAATTGTAGTGCCCATTAACCTTTCAAATCCTGTCCCATATGATTTTGGAACTGGTGGTAGAAGATATGATAGTTGGGAACTTAATCCAAGATTCCTTCTGGCTTTGACGTCTTAACCACCTAGCATGTGCACGAGCCTGTTGGAAAGTGACACGGTTTGAAAGTGGGATATCTACAAAAAGTATCCAAGGCCCATTTTTGAGCCTTCCGTGATAAGTGGCAAGCAGGATTCCACCACGGACGAGGATATCGTGGAAAACATGTCGAGTTTTTAGGAATACACTGAGCAGTTGCTTGTATAATACAGCCAGTTACATGATGTCTTTGAGTAGCCGAATCTCGGACATTGGAAACATCGGAGAGGGTTTGGAATGTATGGCCGAACCCTCCAAATGAGATAACCTGCCTTGATGGTGGCAGGTGCACGTGATGAAGTAAATGTCAGAACTAGGGTATTTGTTGGCAGTGTAACTCCATCTTTGCAAGTGGAGATGCACCTCACTGCAGAAACTCCTTGAGTGGAGAGACCAGCGAGAATCTCTGACTCGGGGACGTTCTTCAAATCCCTCTCAACAATAACTTCTCGTGATGAGTTCAAAGTAGCATGAGGTGTAACCTCAACAGGTATATCCCCAATTGCCTTTGAATTCAAGAGGAGTTCACTGTGTTGAGATGTGGATGTTTCAACCAATGTCTCCAGATCGAAGCTTCTTCACTGACTTTGGAGAGCCAGCAAGTCCCTCCAGTCCCTTCTGAATAAAAAAGGGGACAATTGCCCTAAAGGTTTTTTCAAAAGAGAATGTAATATAAGAAAATGAGGTACGTGTGTTACAGATGTTGAAGATTGCTGTTCAGAGTCTTCAAGACGTGGTCGCTTACCCATTGACTGTTTTTCCACAATTTTATTTAAATTTTTTGAAGGGGGATCCATAGGAAAAAGGAAAAATTTCGGTACCCAGTGACCCCACCCACCATGGAGCCCTACAAGGGGATGCACTACAAAGTCATGCAAGGACAATGCAGCAACACCAGGGTTTTGTGAGCACTATACCCAAACATCAGCATCAGGCACAATGTCCACAACACCCATTGAGAACTTCCAATACTGGTACTTGGTTGACTCTAGCCAAAGTGGACCAGCCGATTGACCCAAGGGGGGCCACCTGAAGGCCGCCGTGTACAGGAATTCAAGACCAAAGTGGTGTGTTGGGGTTGGACCCCTCAACCACCAGGATCCTCTCCTCCCCTTCACAGGCCGCCACACACTGCAAACATGTGGGTGGATGTTTAGATCCCAGAGAAGGTAACTAGACAAAACAGAACCATCCCTGGGAGGTCCCCTCACCATGTACAGGAATCCACCGAGGGGCACACTAATGTAATGACCAAAATAACCATAACACACTAATGTAATAACCAAAGTAACTTTGTAACACACTGATGTGATAACCAAAATAACTATACAACACACTTGCGTAATAACCCAGGTGATTATATAACACTCTTTTGTAGTAACCTGTGTGTTAAGAAGCCTGCTAAAACTGTATCAACTTATTTTGTATATCATACACTGTATATGAAAGTAAATGGTTACTGGCTTACTCTTTGTGGTGTGTATATTGGGGCCACTGTGTCCAAGTCTGTCAATGGAAATTCAATACCCTTCTGTTTGAGATCATGATAAACCTGAACAACTCCTTGCATTTCTGGGTTCTTAAAGAAAGCATCTGCCCAGCTCTATACAAAGAGTTGAAATATTTTAGCCAAAATCAAAACACAATGAAATAGAAACTACATTAATAAGAGAAAGAAAGACATACATTGAGTAAATTAAATAGAAACTAAATTTGGGACAAAAGAAAGGAAAGATATATTAATACACAAGGGACAAAAGATAGGAAAGGTATGTTAATACATTAGGGACAAAAGAAAGATATGTCAATACATAAGGGACAAAAGATTGGAAAGATATGTCAATACATAAGGAACAAAAGAAAGGAAAGATATGTTAATACATTAGGGACAAAAGAGAGGAAAGATATGTTAATACATTAGGGACAAAAGAGAGGAAAGATATGTTAATACGTTAGGGATAAAGGAAATTAAATATTTGTTAAAAAAAATGAAGTGAAAAGTATATTATGGAAATGAAATAAAAACCATGTTAAGAAAAGGAAATGAAACTTTTGTTCAAAAAATGCAAGAGCAAGAGTTTGGTTTTGTTTATACATACACAAAAAAAACAAAAACAATTAATACACCAGAAAGTATGAATACAAACCCTGAAATATTTAGAGAATGATATAAATATTCTGAAATTCACTGAAAATTGTCACAAGTGGTGAATTGAGAGCTGTTATGTGAATGTCGTGTAAATATTTTGTAAACGACATGTCGTGTTGTGTTTAAATTTTCATTTCTATTATTCATTTTTCCATATATATATTATTGTTTCGAAGTTTAAACTAATATGTTGTTATTCATTTAGGGTAACATTTAGAATTTTCTTGAATTAAGTAGACCAATCATGTGTTTATAAATGAAGTGCTGGTGACTTCGTGTCTAGACGTGTAGTCTCGTGCAAGAACGGACATGTGCGGATTGCTCTGGAGATCTGTAGAAATTTCGCAGTCTTTCGAGGAGTTTAGGCCTACAATATATAAACAGACGAAGATGCGAGAGAGATAAGAGAGATTCAGACATCAATTTTTATTTGAAGAAAAGAGGAAAGGAGAGTCAGACATTAGTTTTATTTCAAAAGAAGAGAGTCAGTTATTTGAGAAAGATTAAGTGTTTGCTGTGATTATTCAACTTGGATTTGTGACTAAAGTTAGATCTACGGAAGCTGTGATTTTATTTCGTCAATCTCTACGATTCATCTGAATTACTGCTTGTGCTGAGAGTCGGTGAATTTATTGAACTGTGAACTGTTTCTGAGCTTCTTCATTTAAGCTTCGGAATTTCTTCGTGGGACGAAATTCACACCCTAGACTGGAATTTGAGACTTTCATTTTAGATCATTATATTAGATACAGGCCAGTACCATTTTGTATTGTGATTAATTTTTAAGTTTGAAACTAGTATTATTTTATTTTGTAATTAATTTCGAATGTTGTAACTTAATATCTGTCACTGTTATTATATAATTTATGTTATATCTGTTATATTTGTTAATAGTTTAGTGTAATAAATTATACAAGCTGTTGTCTGTGTTTTTCTGTTGTGTTTAGCCTACGAAGAACATAAAACATAAATACGTAACAGAGCAATATTTAAAAACATGGTCACATTGATAAAAAGTGTTGAAATACCAGTGTACACAGAACAACTGACTTACTACAGTATATTAAAGTTAACAGTAGACACTGAACAACCAACTATAGTACATTAAAGTTAACAGTAGACACTGAACAACTGACTTATTGAACCACAATAATTTAGTGCTAGTTACAAAAAAAAATGCCCATAATTTATTTTCTTTCTTTCTTAACTTATTATTTCTACCACACAACCTCCTATCTTGTCAGCTGAATGTTCACTCACCTGTATTAGACTCAGTACCTTTTCTTGTACAACAGTGGGAGGGTCATTTTTTGGTCCTATCAGCTTCACTAAGTCCATGATAAAGTCCTTTTGGGTAACGAGCTGGTGAAGTCGTTTCCCACAGTTTTTGACACAAGTCTCAAGAACCTAGGATATAATTTACTGTTGGCATTTTCCTTTACAATCTACCAGCTTACATGACAATATTTTGGTAATAACTGGTTGTTTCAATCAATAATTTTAAGAAACATATCCTTTGGTACCTGATGGTTTACATTAACCTTCAAATTTAATGATGACTAGCTGTGTAAGACCAGAGGGAAGACAGCTAGTCATCATCACTCACCTCTAATTCATAGGCTACTCTTTTACCAATGAATAGTGGGATTGACCGACACATCAAAAATGTCCCAAAGCTGAAAGGGTGATCATGTTTGGTGTGATGAGTATGTAATGTTCTCTGGGTAAAGTATACAATGTTATTTGTTGACTTAATTTCAACAGCACTGAATATACTATTTAGTTCATCAACTGTCATTATTTTTTTAATTTCATTTCATTTATTTATTTATTATTTTACTTATTGTATAAAGACTGCCTTGAACTGCAGCTGATACATAAATTAACCTATATTACCCAGATTAGCTGAACTTTGTGATACATTAAGATAATGGCTGAAAATATTGTTAACAGTAAAAATAATACACTGATAGAACAATACACTACAATATTTAGAAGCTGAACTATAAGGAGAGTGTATTTAACTAACTGTTCTCATTACCAGGTTGATTTTCAGCTTTGCTCTAAGTACGTAACTTGCTCTGAAGTTCATATTGACAATTTTTGGATTAAAAACAGAGGCCTCTGTAATTTTCATTTTTGTTTGTTTTTCGTATGGACTTCAATCCACATTTTGGGCAAATGTAACAATATAACTCACTACATTATATTCCAATAAAAGATTGTTTCTGTTTTGTCACAGACCATTTTGTTACAAAACCATTGACTGGATACAGAGCAACATCATGCCATTTGTGAATCAAATATTTTAAAATAATATGATTTGTCAACACCCTAAAAAGAAATAAGAATAAAATCATCATTTTAAGCAAACAGATAGTCACACTAACCAATTACAATGTCAGAAAAAAGACACAACTAAATTAAGTCAGTAACAAACACTGCCAGTACAGTTCATGATGTTATTTAGAGCATTTCTAAATGCCATGCCAGTACCTGAACAAATTACACATAAAGTGGATCATTAAATAAACCTACATGAGAAACAGACCATAACCAGGAAATAATAAGCTACCCATAACACTATATTAGTCAGTGAAATACTCACCGTTAATGTGTACATTACCACAGTGTAATTTTTTCCAGCATTCTGTTGTAATCTTTTTCTAACAGCTTTGATTGCATCTTTAGGTCTAAAAGGAACACATGGAATACCTTTTATTATTGGATTTCAGCTAAATTCTCTAACCAATACAGAAAACTATGAGAAGACACACTCACCTTTAGAAATGAAATACAAACAGATATATTGATGGTATAACTGAAAACAATACACTTATTGTTGATATAATGAAATATAAACAAAATTACTGTTGGTGTAAGGAAATACAAACAAACTTATAGTTGATAAAAGTAAATACAAAGTTATTGTTGGTGTAATGAAATACAAACAAACTTACAGTTGATGTAATGAAATACAAGCTTATTGTTCAGTGGAATTTTAAACAAATTAGTCATAATAAGACTGGAAACTTTAGTGAACTAAAACTGTCTATTTGAAGAAAATGGGGGTTCTATGGCCTTCTTCAACCAGACTGGTATTGAGTAAAAACCTCATGAGCAGTAGCATACAGCACACAAGGTGTGCTTTAAGCTCATGTTTCATACTCCTTACTGGAAAGCCATATATAACCAGTAAAGAAAATTTATTGGAGTAACTGTGATATGAGTCACACAAACACTGACAACTTGTGGAGGTAAACTTATTTGGTCAAACATTCTTTTTCCAACTTGTTCAGTACCACTGTCTATAACATGCACTTGATATGAACATCATACAAGTGAACATAACATCCTACAATCACATCAACAGTATTAAGACACATGTAACTCACCCCTCATCTGTCTCATTGATGAGGTCACATATCTCCATGTATAAAGCCCAACTCTCTGATGCTAAGGCAGCATCAGTGGCTTGCTCTAAAACAGAGAAAATATGTTGGTTGGCATTCACACAAAAGTATGAAAAACAAAAGAAGTAAATTTTGTTTCTAGCATATAAATAATATCAGACCTCAATGTATTTTGTGTAAGTGTTATTAAAAACAGATCACTTGTAAAATAATTAAGCTTTTTTTGTTGTTGTTGTTGATATTAAAATATTTAGTACATATCTAAATAGTAGTTTGTTTTAAACAGTAATCCCAGTGGTGTGAACACCATAGAAAACAAGCATAAAAACCTAACTATACCCACAAAAGTCAAACAACCAAACACAAGTAAAAAAAATCTTTATCATCAACTAACATGTTCCAAAAAAACCCAAAAACTTCCAAGTTATCTATAAATGTAAAAACGGCTTGTTTGGGTTGATAAAATATTTTACGTAGAGAAGTGAACAACATTTTGACCTTCTTTGGTCATCGTCAAGTTCACAAAGAAAGAAAGAGGTAACTGACTGGAAGCTGACCACATGTTAGTTCTTTGTATTTTGTGTTCAACGTGGCTTTTGGTAGATTTTTCTGTAAATCTATTTCATTCAACAATGTAGAAAGGAGCAACTAATCCCTAATTTTGTAAAGGTAAAATTATCAAAAAAATTTAAGAAATACACAAACATTATCCAAAATTTAACCTCCTTTGGTTATCGTCAGGTTCACAAAGAAAGAAAGAGGTAACTGACCAGAAGCTGACCACACGTTAGTTTTTTGTATTTTGTGTTCAACACGGCTTTTAGTATTTTTTTCTCTAAATTTCTGTAAATGGTCACCTTTACTTTTCATTACAAAAGGGATTAGAAAACCATGATAGTTACAGAATAGTTTGTCTCCTGTAAGAGGGAAAAAATTAGAGCCTGACAAAGAAAACAACAACTACATAATTTTGTGAAATATTGTATTAAAAATGAAAGCTAACACAGACCGAACAAAAAAAATGTCTTATCTTACTAATCTGTTTTTTTTCTGGGGGGAAGTGATCTTACTCCTCTGGATGATGCAAGTGTGTGGAATTGGTGTACTTCAATTTGTTATGAACACATCACACAAGACTTCAATTAAGAAGATAAACATCTGTAGGGGTTGAAGAAAGACTACTTAATTGGACTGAGTGTCAGAATCAAGGAAAGGAAAAGGTTGCTATTATTAATGGAGTTTAACAGTTAAACTGTGCCCATGTTACTGGAGTGCCCCAATGGTCTCTTTTATGTTTTTCCACACATTAATGATGCTGAGAAGAGAATAATAGTAAATTAGTTAAGTTTGCTGATAACATTCAGTTCTTGGGTGTTTATAGCTGTATTTTTATAAAAATTATTTGTATCAATTAGTAAGTCAGAAAAATACTTATTAAATGACCATGAATTACAGAAAATGCAAGGAAAGGTGCTATGTTTAATATAATTAACTGTGTGACCGAAGAAAAGGATCTTGACACAGTGGTGGATAAAAACAGTAACTGAAGAAATTCTTCATTACTAGTCATAAAACTGACAGAGTTTTACAAAACAGGAAAGAATTACCTGTATAGAAATTACTAGTTAAGCCTAACTTGAAATACCATGTGCAGTTCTGATCTCCGTATATGAGAATAGATACTGGCTCACCAGACAGATTTCACATGATGGCTACCAGGATGACTCTAAAGAATTAACATTAATGGTTCTTATTTTCTGTTAAGAAAATCAATGCAAGAGGCGGTGCTACTGAAGTTTACAAGATCATCCATATGGTCACATTGATAAATGGCCTTGATATTTTCAATATAATTGGATGATAATAGGATTAAAAGAGACAATTTTAAAGTTTGACAATGGCATGCTACATTCCTGTTTATATAATTTTTAATAATAACAGGATGGTTGACTTGTGTAATGAATTATCATCTGCACAATGAATTAAAGGTCTTTACATGAGTTTAAGCAAAAAATCAACAACTTTAAAATGTTACCTTAAATTTCCACTTTTCTTAAGATTCAGTGTAAAAGGACAGCTTTAAAGGACCAAAATCCCTTCTTGTAATATATGTGGTGTTAATTTGTTATAAATGACTTTAATCACATGTTTACATCAGAAGAAAAGCATTAAAATAATTTAAAAACTGATAAAGTGACTCCTAAAAACTTATAGCTTAACAAATATGCATCTACAGTCCACACGTGAAACAAAAATTTCTCATGCTTAGTAAATTTCTTTTAAACTTAAAACTGCAGATCTATTACTAGCATTATTTAGCATACATATATCAGTATTACACAAATATGACTGTGGTATTGAACATTAATATAAAGTCTCTAAGACTAGTGTATTTCACATAATCCAGCATCACAATCTAACAATTAGTTAAATAACTGTACGTTTTTATTATAATATTGTAGCATTTCCCTGCCTCAGAGTTTAAATGTATCTCCGAAAGAATGGCATGAGTATTAAAACTTAGTAATAAGGCAGAGAACAACGTTTCGACCTTCTTCAGTTATCTTCAGATTAACAAAGTCAAAATTTTGTTTTCTGCTTTATTAGTAAGTGTTAATACCAATACCAGCTGTCCTGAGATACATTTTTACTTCAAATGGGTTTCTCTTCATCACAGAAGCCTCAAAGTTTAATTGATAGGTTATAATTATAATTTATACTAAATTTCTGAATGTCTATTGTTGACAGAACTGTTAATGTGACTAATCGTATTACTATGTGGTGATTTCAGTTAAAGTTTATAAACGTTACAATTACTAACCAATTTTCTGTCCCACAGGAGTGGCAAATGGATTTCCTCCAAACTGAGCTAATATTGCTGCCATGTTGTTTACAGTCAGTCGTGAACAAATTTAGCAAGACGAGTTAATTTCACACAATAATAATTTCAATTTATTTTTTATCAAATTTAAATTAAAAACTTTCCTCAGTAAAACGTCAAGTCATTTAATTCATGGAAGTAAACAGTCTATTCTCAACACCAGATGAAGTTTAACATCTTCCAATTGTTCATGAAGTCGGAACGATTGACTTTTGCTGTCACCTAGCGCCTAAAAAAACAGTTTTTTTTTTCAAGAGAAGCAATTAAAGTGCCTAGATGTTAAAATCACCGTGTATATATTTTCATAACCTACAATTGCACATAGAAAAACTGATTTTCCACAGTACAATAAGACTATAGATTTACTAATATGATAAAGAGAAATGAACCAAAGATTTGTATTTGTTTGTTAAATATTTAAGTATTTTGTAAAATATCATCTACTTCTTTTGGTTTTTCTGTCACTAAAACAGATATATGTTGTTGCTTCTTTGTTATCTTGGTTTACTCCTTTCAAAAGGCCCACTATGACCAAGTAGACAAGGCACTCGACTCCTAATCCGAAGGGCGTGGATTCGAACCCACGTCGTCACACCAAATATGCGCACTCTTTCAGTCATGGGGACGCTATAATGTAACGACCAATCCCACTATTCATTGGTAAAAGAGTAACCCAAGAAAAGGAGATGGATAAATGATGACTAGCTGCCCTCCATTGTAAAATTAGGGACAGCTAGCGCAGATAGCCCTCGCGTAGTTTTGAGCGAAATTCAAAACAAACTAATCCTTTCAGAAAAAAATGTTACATCCCCTGTTTCATGTAATTATTATAAATTTAATTTTTATTTTTGTTCATTAAGTTCTTAAGAATACGATATTAAAGCTCTTCATAAACCTTTTGTCAAATTTACTTTGATAGTTTATGAAGTTATTATTTTTTGTCGCTGTATTCAACATGTTTTAAATCTTACAGTTTTATTAATATTGAAAAAAACAACAACACTTGTTTCACGTATTCATTTGTATTTATTTCGTTCCTTTACTAGCAAACTTTAATTTACTTTATGCGAACATGAATGGTTTTCAATTTTTCTAATGGATATATAATAAACTGAATATCATATTAAAAGAAATAAAAAGCGTATTTACGGTGTTAAAGTTGGCAAAATGTATACACTGATTAAACAACTTTCAGGTAGCTGTGTTTGATCATCGCATTTTGCACTAAAAAATTATTTGGTATTTTATACCTAAATAGCACATTATGAATTAAATGGCATTGTCAGAGATCTCTTTGGTTTAAGGTAGAACAAGAGAACAATCGATAATCAATGGTCGACACGCAAAATAAATTAGCATCTTTATGTGAAGTATTTAATGTTTGAATCCCGAATTACTCTTGTTAGCCAGATTTCTATTGGTAGAGTGCCAGTTATAGAGTGTAGTGTTTAATTTTATTAAAATGCTTGAATCACTGTCAGTTATCAACTCTGTTCAGTTACTCGATCAAATAGCGGTGAAACTGTACAAGTAAGTTATTCTGGGTACCATTAGTAATGGTATTTCGGTTGATACTTCATTTGCAAACTTATGTATAGTATGAAGATATCGCAATGATTAATTTCGTTTGGCTTGTTTTGCATTTCGCGCATAGCTAATCAGGGGCTATCTGATGTAGCTGTCCTTAATTTAGCAGTGTAAGACTAGAGGGAAAGGAGCTAGTTTTCACCACCCACCGCTAACTCTTGGGCTACTCTTTTATCAACGAATCGTTATAGCGTCCCCACAGCTGAAAGGGTGAGTATGTTTGGTGTGACGTGGATTCGAACCTCAGACTCTCAGATTACGAGTCGAGTACTTAAGTTACCTGGTCATGCCGGACCACATCGGTTTAACTAAAAATATATTATATTTATCTGGAGTGTAAAGGTAGTTTTTTTAACTTTTATTGAAATGTTCTAACCTAAGGCCTATAATTTACAAGTGCATACAACATAAATGATAGTAGACTGTATGTTAAGGTAGAAATAACCCAATTTAATACTATTACGTGGCCTGAAGTTGGAATTATTTTCAGCAAATAATTTAAAAATACTTACTCAACGAAAAAACAAAATTACAAGAATATCTTCTACCAGCTGTTGAAGACACAGTGTAAACAGGATCAAAACAAATTCTGAGAAAGAAAAAATTACCGGTTTTTGTTAAACCGAGAAGTCAATACGTTAGTGAGAGTTTATAACAGAATTTCAACAAAATTTCTTCAGTTATACGTTGCGGTCAACGAGGCTTGTTTTTATTATCCATATTTGGACCAAGATTAAAGTATTTTAAAAATATCTTAGAATTCGTTGTCACGTGTGATTGATTTAACAAAATGGGCATTTTTTTTTCAAGGTTTGGTGGCGCTCTAGTTTAGAATTAGAGCTGAAGACAACAACTCTTTATTTAACGTCGGGGAATCTTTCATTTCTACAAATGTAATGATTTAGTTGTGTTAATGAAATTTAATTTTTGTTCAGAATTGAAGTACAGAAATTATTTTATTTGTATTTATTATTTAAATCCCTTATATTTCTCTCAAAGATCAAGTTCCTTCTCGCAGTCGGAAAAGTTAAGTAGCAATACTGCTATTGGTAGAATAACTATTATAATTTCGCTAATAATTATAATTTTTGATCTAGGCTCATTCCAGTATCAGGTAAATACTACCACATACCTGAAGGTTACAAGTTACCGTTTGGTGGGCGAACTAAGATGTCTATATATCTAGATTTGTCATGAACGTAAATATTATTATCATATCAGACAGTCTTAATAGCTCTACCACAACAAAGACGGCAAGCAAGTTTGGGGGTAAAATTTTAATTACGTGGACTGGAATAATTTGAAATATTAAATTTTGATTACCCGATTATTTTAGTGACAATTGATTTTAACCATGAGTTAAATTGATCAGTTGTTGGATTATCAAAAAAAAGTAATAATCAGAAATGCTAACTTTGATAAGGTGATTATACTTGGGACAAACAATATGATTTCAAATTCAGTTACTTGATTGTTATAACAGGAAACACTAATTTTGATTAATTGGTATAACTGCCATTTTGAGTAACTGATAAGAATAGTCTGCACTTGTAGGTAGGTACTTGTATCAGTTAACCTTTTTGCAAATTATCATAAGTGAATGAACATTTTATGTTTTGCTGATTTGTATTCAAGATATTAAACTATTATTTTATGAATATATATCAATAATTTTGGAATCAAAGTGTAGATTATAATTCAAACTTTAATATTTAGTGAGTCATATTTTGAATGCAGCACTGTTTAAAATTAGATGTTTCTGATGCTCAAATACCATGTCTATAGTTTCTTACAAATTAAGAACTCAAATTACTAATATAAACAAACTAGAATATAAAATAAGAGCCTTATATCTTTCTATCTGCTGAGATATGGCTTATATGCTGAATCAAACTGTGGTCCTGTTCAACTATAACCATTTTTTAAAACAGTCCTTTGTATACTCTTGCTACAGGATATGACGTTTATAGCCAATCAACAGCTCAGAATGACCCTGAAGTGGTTTCTTCAGACGTTTTAATCTGTAAAAAGACTACCAAGGTTTCACGGAGCTAGGTTGTGTCTTTAGTCTGGTCAAAGTTTCATATTTTTAAAATCTAAATACATTTTTGTTACTTAGCATAATGAATTATATTAGAATTCTATGGTGTCAGTGCAGTTATTTATGATTTTTAAAATTATTCAACTTATAAGAAATTTAAGATATTTTGAATGACATTCTACATGTACAAAATTTTAGAAGTATATGTGTAAAAACAGCTGGTTATGGGTTGAGAAAAGTTTTATGTGGAGGAGTGAACAACATTTAGACCTTTTTTGATTATTGTCAGGTTCACAAAGAAAGAAAGAAGTACCTGGCCTATAGCTGACCACATGTTTGAAGGGGCTTGTGTAACTGAGTGTAGGAATATAGATGGCGTGTTTTAGATGTTTCATTATATTTATTAATATAGGTATAAAGAGTTCCTTTGTATTTGTTTATATTGGTCTTCAGTTGTTGTACAAGTAAGGCTTCTTTAATTTTGTTTGTTTATGTTTGTTTCTTTATTTAGTATTTGGGTGTTCTCTATGGTTATATTGTGTTTATTTGATTTGCTGTGTTCAAAACATGTAAAGGTGAATTTTTGTGTACTTTGAATCTGGTTTCCATTTTTCTACTTGTTTCTCCAATACAGAAGTTGTGGCAGTTATCACATTGTATTTTATAAATTATGTTGGTGTGGTGTTTGTCCCAAATTCTAAATAAACAAACATAAACAAATGCAAAATTAAAGAAACCTTACTTGTATGACAACTCAAGCTCCAAAAAGTAAAACCAATACAAAGGAACACCTTTATACCTGTATTAATAAATATAATAAAACATCTAAAGCATGCCCTCTACATTCCTACACTCACTTACACAGCCCCCTTCAAACATGTGGTCAGCTATCAGCCAGTTATCTTTCTTTCTTTGTGAACCTGAAGATTACCGAAGGTCAAAACGTTGTTTGCTTCTCTACATAAATATTTTCTCAACCAAAACCAGCTGTTTTTATGTGTGTGTGGATTTTCTCGTCATCACTGATTAAAATTAAAAGGTTTAGCAACCTATGCCAGTAACAACCAAGTTCAAAGGTATTAGCTGGAAGAGATAGTTTGCTTCACTTCCTTATTTACTGTTCTATATTTTGAGAAAACCAAATTTAATTTTTCTACATAGTAATAATCTATATACATATATAATGTATAATAATTGAAATTTGGCTATATTACAAAATATCAGACCACTAAAACAACCAACACAGGGAAGACTAAAGGTCAATTTTATATTGTTGCATGGGTGACATGAGTACACATGCCATATCAATACCAGTAATATGACATGGCTGGAAGGTCCATATAATAAAAATAATAAATGCATGTCTATACATATAGTGTTATGAGACTTAAACTATTTAGACTAAACATTTGTATTTTGTTTTATAATATGTAGTCATTCCAGCATAAAGATAGCATAATTTATATATTTTCTAATTTTTTTATGATAGTTACAAGGTTGGTCATGTGACAGGCTTTAAAATTGTTGAGAGAAAATAGCAAAATGTCTTACTGTCGGAGGTTTCAGAGATTATGCAAATAATATTACATTTTGGGGACAAAGAATAGTGTTTTTTAATCAACATAAAATCACTTTGCACTCAGACTAAGTAACAAAACAAACTCTATTTTCACAAACAATTCTAAGTAAAATTTTTTTGGTAAAACTAATTTTGATGAACAAAATACTAGTAATCTTTACTGAAAGTTTACTAAACCTTGTGAAGACACATGTTGTATCAAAAGTTAGATTGCAGATAATCAGTGATGTCGAGAAACCCACTTGTTGAGAAATTTATATGCAAAATTGGTTCGTTTGAGTTGAGAAAATATTTTACATAGAAAAGCAAACAATGTTTTGACCTTCTTCGGTCATCGTCAGATTCACAAAGAAAGAGGGAACTGACTGGAAGCTGACCACATGTTTGGAAGGGGTTGTGTAACTGAGTGTCGAAATGTAGAGAACGGTATTAGATGTTTGAATATATAATTTTATTTTATTATATTAATATAGGTATAAAGGCATTCCTTTATATTGGTTTATTTTGGGTTTGAGTTGTTGTATAAGTAAGGCTTCTTTCATTTTGCATTTGTTTATGTTTGTTTCTTTATTTAATATTTGAGTGTTTTCTATAGTTATGTTGTGTTTGACTTGCAGTGTTCAAAAACGTGTGAAGGTGACTTTTTATGTTCTCTGAATCTGGTTTCCATTTTACTACTTGTTTCTCCAATATAGAAGTCGTGGCAGTTATCACATTGTATTTTATAAATAATGTTGGTGTGGTGTTTGTCAGTGTAGTTCTTACATAGTATAGACCTCAGTTTTGTGCCTGGTTTTTGAATAAATTTGGTATTAACTGGGATGTCATATTTTGTTACTAGTTTTTGCCAAATGTTGGTTATTTGCTAATGTCAGGAATATATGGTATGCAGCAGTATATGGTTTTGTGATTTTTTGATTCATGAGATATATTTACTCTTGTTGGTTGTTTTTGCTTTCTGTCTAGGTGTGTGCGTATAATGTTTTCTACGGTTTGTGGAGGAAAGTTATTGATGTTGATGAAGTATTGTTTTATTTTGTCTAATTCACTGTTAATTTTATCTGGTGAGTGTAGTTTTATGGCTGTGTTTATTTGGTTTCTTTGTATGTTGAGTTTTTATTTTGTTTCATGTGCTGAGTCCCAAGTATGGGTGATTTTTCAGTGAATTTCTGTTTTGAATTGTGTGTCTGTTCTCATAATTTTGAAGTTAAGAAATGATATTTGATTGCTTTTTTCCTGTTCACATGTGAAGTTAATGTTGGGATGTAGAGAGTTAATGTGATTGAAAAAATTAAGTATGTGTTCTGTAGATTTGAATCCTGCAACCGTGTCATCTACATATCTGTACCAGTATAGTGGTGGATGTAATGTTGTGTTAATTGCTTATGTTTCAACTTGTGTCATAAAAATATTGGCTAAAACTGGTAATACTGGGTTGCCCATGCTTAGGCCATTTGTTTGTGTATAGTTGTGGTTGTTGAACATGAAGTTTGTCTTTATTGTGGTGAATTCTGAGGGTTGCTAACTGGTTACTGGGAATGTCTATAGTTGGGTTAGAGTCTCAGATATAGAGTTCTAAGGCTATCTTGCTGGCTTCAGTGGTTGGAACTTCTGTAAAAAGGGATATAAACCAATATAAAGGAACACCTTTATACCTATATTAATATAATAAAATAAAATTATATATTCAAACATCTAATACCACCCTCTACATTCCGACACTCAGTTACACAACCCCTTTAAAACACGTGGTCAGCTTCTGGTCAGTTACCTCTTTCTTTGTGAACCTAAAGATGACCAAAGAAGGTCAAAAGGTTGTTTGCTCTTTTATATAAAATATTTTCTTAAATACCAAATGAGCCGTTTTTGCATATAAAAGAGTGCAGATAATTAACATGTGCAAATATGTATACAAAATTGTGTATATTATACCAAGCCTGTCGTGAAAGTGTTAAAATGTTCATGTTTAATAGTGGAGGTAGTAAATGTGGTAACAGATTTAAGACTTGAAAAGGTCAGTTTTATTTCTTTATTAAGTCAGTAGAGGTTGCAATTTTACATGATCCTTAAGGTAATAGTCAAATATTTACTGCATCATGTGAGGGAACCATAAACTGTGTCTCACAAGATGCTCTGCTAATAAATCTGTTTCTGAAGAGTGAGTGAATGTCTATCATATGCCACTTTATTTAACTTTATAAATTGCTTCATTATAGCTGGCAAAATCAGGATGGCTGATATTACCAAAGATGATGCTGACGAGAGGGTAAAGGTCTCTTACAGACCTCCTGCAGAGCGTTCGTTGCAAGAAATAGTGGAGGCTGATAAAGAGGACAAGAGTCTGAGAAAATATAAAGAAAACCTTTTAGGGACAGCTGTGAAAGAAGTAGTTGTTGTAGGTAAGAGGTGGGAATTAATTGAGGTGCAAGAAATAGTGGAGGCTGATAAAGAGGACAAGAGTCTGAGAAAATATAAAGAAAACCTTTTAGGGACAGCTGTGAAAGAAGTAGTTGTAGGTAAGAGGTGGGAATTAATTGAGGTGCAAGAAATAGTGGAGGCTGATAAAGAGGACAAGAGTCTTAGAAAATATAAAGAAAACCTTTTAGGGACAGCTGTGAAAGCAGTAGTTGTAGGTAAGAGGTGGGTATTAATTTTAATTGAGAGGAGAAATGCTACTGCTGAGTAACATGACTTGATGCTGAAGATAACACCTAAATATAAAATATATAAAAATATAGTTTGTCTTCAATTTATGTAAAAATTAATTTTCAATAATATTCAAGTGATTCTAGCAAGAAATTGAGTTTTGGGATGTTTGTACATGTCAACAAAAATAACAAAATGTGTGAAAATAAAGATATGGTATTTATTAACAAGATAATTTTCACAAGTTCAAGGTGCTATTTATATTTTGTCATTTTAAACTACAGTTGAGTTCCTTAAAACATTAATTTCTCAATGGTCAAACTTGTGTCATGGTTGTGAACTAAGCCTTTTTGGTTTTGATTTTTAGATCCAGCAAATCCAAACAGCATTCTTGTTAAGGGTCTTGCCCTGGTGGTTGATGGTCGACCTGATTTAACTCTGGATCTCTTGGGTAAAGAAACCGTTGTATCAGATATGTTAATTTCTTCACATGAAACAAATATTTAATAGTAGAATTATGTACATAACTTTAAATTTAACTAACACACTGTCTTCTTATTAATGCTCTAACTTTAGTCTTAACAACGTGGGAACCGAGGTGTGGGGTTAGGTGTACATTGCCTTGTGTGAAGTGGTCAGGTCTACACTATCTTGTATTAATTTGCTAGGCCTAATAGTTATTTTAGTAATATATTAAGTATTCATGTTTTTACACTTCACCGTTGAAGCATTAATTCTCTACATGCAGCTGTTGGGTGAATTGGTTGCCATGTCTTTATTACTGTGTCGACTGCTCCAATAAACTTTTTTCTGGCTTGCATGTTTTCCACTTGACTAACAGAACAGTTTGTTTCTTTTATACTATTTCATTAAAAGTTTTCAAAACAAATTTCAATGACAGAAATAGGTGTTCAGGGGTTTTATACTATTATTGGAGGAAAATTATTCTTCTTGATGGCTGTAGTAGTTAATACATTTTTATTAATTGAATCTTACCAATATTACCTACCCAAAGTTGGCAGATATGACATCAGCATAATGAACCTTGAAATTAACTTTTAATCTAGTGCTTGTTTGGGATTTCCTTTGGTTGAATCCACATAATTTTGATCCTCCTGAGATATAGATAAATTTACAGTGATTACAGATATTTTATTATTGTTATGCATTAGATTTCTGTTTAAGTGAACAATGGTCTTCAGTGACTTTGAGAAATAATCGTAGCAACCGACTTATTGCATGTTCCATAGTGTTAAAAGATTTGTAAGTGCCACTTGTTTTGATTTAAAAATAGACAAATTATCTTAAGGTAATTTAACTTAGAATAACTTGTTTCACAAAACATTGGAAAGTTTTACTTCATTTAAAAACATTTCACAATAGTTGAGCTCTAACCATACTTACTTTCAACTTTATGTAAAATTTATAGCATACACAGACACTGTCAGTCTTATTTTCTCTCTTGAACTCTAGACCTAATGCTCACAGTAATCAAACAACTAACATGCTTTATCATAATCTGTGGACAAGAAAGTACCATTTGGTCCTTCACAGCTTTCCTCGTATGTCCTCGCCCTTGAGGAAAGTAAAAATGTAAACTTATTTTCTGGAAATCTTTAGTAATCCTTATAAAATTTTAGCCTCCATTACTAATAATAGCAACTCATTCTGTTAACTATAGACTGCTGCCAGATGCTGGTCTCTGTTACTACCAATAGCAACTCGTTCCATCAGCCATGTACTACTTCCAGGTGCTGGCCTCCATTACTACCAATAGCGATTCATTCCTTTAGTCAGTTACCCTGTTAAAAAATAAAACTGTCTTGACTTGAGACTTTTTTACAAACATTAGGCTTCCCTTCCTGAATTCTCACCCATCTAGTACATTCTCTGTTAGACTGGTAATGTTTGACACATGACAATGCATCACTTGAAATGTTAGAGTTTGTTTGAAAATTTGTAATTCGCCTCAAATTTAATGTTATGGAAGGAACATAAAGTTTCACTATCTGTTGCTTGCTGATCTTTTTCACTATTCATGTAAATTCAGAAGAAATTAAGTGATTGCATTAAATATTTCTGGGAGGAGGGCTTGTGAATCTTCAATACAAAGATAAAGAGCCATGCTTGCCCTATTCTTATGAAATACTTTATGGTACAGATGTTGTGTGTTGTCAGTCTCAACCCTTTCAGTGCCACCCAACATTTTTTGAATCGGGTACAAAGTAAATTTTCCACTCGTGGTTTAGAATATGTGGACACCAAGACTATTTACTGCACAGGTTTAACTGGTTTTTTTTTTTTTGGTAATCATGACAGGTAACTTGGATGACCTCAAGGAGAAAGTTTTTGTTGTAAAAGAAGGAATTAAGTACAGGATTCGAATTGACTTTTTCGTTCAGCGAGAAATCGTGACTGGCCTGAAGTATGTTCAAAGGATTTTGAGATATGGAACTGAAGGTAATTTTGTATGTGACATTTACAATCTTGTGCTATCATCAGATGAGTTTATATTCTTTATTTATTGTAATTTTAGTCTCAAAGAGTAAATGAATTACAATGATTTTTAAAAAATTTCTCACCAGTCTCCCCTGTAGATTCCTGTATGTGGTGATGGGACCTCCCAGGGAAGGTTCTGTTCTTTCAGTTTACCTCCTCTGGGATCTAAACGTCCACCCATGTGTTTGCCGTGCATGGAAACCTGTGAAGGGGGAGGAGAGGATCCTGTTGGTTGAGGGTCCAACCCTAACACACCACTTTGGCCTCAAATTCCTGTAAACAAGCGGCCTTGGGGTAGCCCCTCTAGGGTCAGTTAGCTGATCCACTTGGGCTAGGATCAACCAAGTACCAGTGTTGGATGTTCTCAGCAGGTGTTGTGAACATTGTATCTGATGCTGGTGTTTATGTATAGCACTCACAAAACCCTGGCATTGCTGCAGTGTCCTAGTTTGACATTGTAGTATGTCCCCTTGTAGGGCTCCATGGTGGGTGGAGTCAGTGATTATCAAAATTTCCCTTTCTTTATTATGGATACTCCAATTAAAAATCTTAACAAAATAATGAAAAAACAGTCTATAGGTAAACGTACAACAATCCTCACCATCTGTACCACCTGTTGTACCTCATTTTCTTATATTGCACTCACTTTACAAACCTTCAGGACAAATGTCTCCCTTTTTCATTCAGAAAGGACAAGAGGGATTTTCTGGCTCTCCAAAGTCAGTAAAAAACCTTTAATCTGTTGATATATTGGTTGAAACATTCACATCTCACCACAGTGAATTCCTGTTGCATTAAAAGGTAATTGGGGATGTACCTAATGATGTTGTACCTCATGCTACTTTGAATTCATCACAAGGGGGTTTTTGTTATGAGGGATTTGAAGAACGTCCCTGAGTCGGAGATTTTCGCTGGTTTCTCCACCCAAGGAGTTTTTGCAGTGAGGTATATCTTCACTTGCAAAGATGGAATTAGTCCTTGTTCTGACATTTATGTCGCTACATCCACCTACTACCATCAAGGCAGGTTATCTTAATTACAGAATATGGCCATACATTTCAAACCCTCAGATGTATCCAGTGTCAATGGTTTGGTCACTCAAAGACATAATGCTTGACATGTGCTTGCTGCAGTGGCAAGGACCATCATGCTTACGAGTGTGAAACAGATCCTCGTTGCATCAATTGCAATGGTTCATCCGTCCTGCTTTTGTTCTTGCCCTAAATGGTTGGAAGAAAAAGAGGTGCAGCATTTGAAAGTTATTCATAACATAACCTATCCTGAGGCTCAAAAATTGCTGTCCACCACCTCATCCATTCTTCCATTTCTATTTATATAGATCATTCGAAATCAGGTGACTGTGTGGGCTCTACCATGGTTTGGTGATTGTGCACAGAATCCCCTGTACAGCTTCTGTGTTCATTGCTGAACTGTATGCCATTTCTCTTGCCCTGGATCACATAGAAGCTAAGCAGTACCCAAACTGAATGATTTATACTGACTTAGTTCTCTACTGGCCCTGGAATCGTTTCACATTGGTTCACACCCTGTTCTTGCCAATACTGGCCCATTTCTCTTCAACATCTCCTTTTTTCAAGTTTTTCTGGAAACCAGGCCATGTTGTTATTTGTGGGAAAAAGCTTGCCGACACTGCAGCTAAGTCTTTCTTCTCTGGTACTGTCACTGCTGTGCCTGTCCAATACATGGACTATGGTCATGTATTTAAGGCTCGGCTCTGTGTCAGATGGCAGTCGACTTGGAGTGAGCAATGCGAAAACAAGCTTTTCCAAATAAAACCCAATATTGGACCTTGGTCGTCTTGCTTCCGTAAGGATCGGAAAAAGGAAGTTGTTCTTACTAGACTATGTATTGGTCACAGTTTTTTTAACTCATCATTTTCTTTTATCTGGAACTGATGTACCAGTGTGTAGTTTGCGTAACATTCGGATCACTATAAGCCACATTTTACTTTCTTGTCATTGTTATGATTCATAACAATGGCACTATTTTTAGCATGTTGTCCCCCAAGGTTTGTCCATAACGTTAGACAGTGTTATTGGTGATGGTGATACTGTCCACATTGGTAATGTTTTTAGTTTTTTAAAGGCAGTTAATCTTTTTAATGCCATTTAAGTTTTTTAATATATCCTTTACACCTTTTTAATGTGGCTCCCTTTTAAAAACCACAGTTCATCTAGTTCACTTTGAAATTGGAAACTGACCAATAACATTAAGTAACTCAAAACCAGTACTGGAAAAGCCAACTTCAGGTGACTGATGGTGGTTTTTTGGACTTGCCCATTAGTCTTCCTTGTGAGTTACGATTATCACAGTCATGCTTCAGAAAGCCCTTTACAACTTGAATTACTGTAGTTTTTCTCTTGATGTTGTGGACTAGATGTAAACATTGATTTTATGCTATTTATTTATTTTTTTAACTTTGTTTTGCTTTACCTTAATTTCCTTTTATGAATGTTACTGAATGTACTTTTACCTTTTTACTGGACTTTTGGCACAGATAGCCTAGCTGCTTTGTGCCATAAAACACTAAATCAGCCAACCAAACAACTTTGCTGTAGGTTCTTGAGAACCATTGGTTCTCTCTTCATATAATTTAATTTGGACTTTTTTTGGTTTTGTTAATTGTACTTGAATTTGGTAAAATACTCCTCTTTGATTGTTTTCCTTACAGTTGAAATGATTACTCACATGGTTGGAAGCTATGGACCAAAAGTTGAACTTCAGTCATTCACCACACAACCTGAGGAGATGCCATCTGGTGTGGCTGCAAGAGGGAAGTACATTGTCAAGTCCTTATTCACTGATGATGACAGAAATGAACACTTGAAATGGGAGTGGTGCTTTGAGATACAGAAAGACTGGGAGTAAAGAAAACGTATGCACATAAGGTCATTTAAGACATTTAATGAAGTTCTATGTGCACGCTTAAACAGTTTTGTGCAGCTTATGAAGACACATTCCAATCTGGTACAGCAGTCTAGTATTTCCTGTTTGGTTTATGTTTGTTGTTCAGGTGCTATGAAGGAATAAATTATAATCAGCTTAAAGATAAAATTCATTATTGACCATCTGTATGTGTTCAATGTAGAATAGTCATCTTATTGGTGGTTTAATTGCTGAGGGATGCCAGCTTTATCAAAGCTATATTGTGTTCACATTTGATGAAGTAAAAGTTTCGATGCTTGTGTTCTTTACACGTAGTTTAAGGTTTGATAGAACCAACTGTGGAAATTTTTGTTTTGTCCAGCCTGATGTTAAAGTTACTGTACAAAATATTTTCCAACCTGTTACTGGTTAGTCTACCTAGAATAGGTGCAATAGGTAAAACTTCTGTTCACTTTTGCAGGATTGAGATTGTAGTGAATCCCCAAATTTTACATCTTGGTATCAGAGTTTCTATATATTTTGATCGTCACATGATCACATTAAAAACAAAAGATAAATATTGTGTGACATGTTTTGTTGATGCCATTTTTTTTTCTTTAGAATACATTGAATTTTTGATGACAGTTAATATCACGTGAAACACTGTTTGCATTACTGGTTAACGAAATTAAGTCACTGGAAATGTCATAATCATCATAATATGTGTTCCTGTAATTTTCTTCTTTCTCTTAAGGTTTTCATTCCAGTATGATTTTTACATTTTATGTTAAATACATGATTTTATTTTCTGTTAATCAGTTTTTTTCTTTTCTAGTGCCAAAGAAATTTAGAAAACCTGTTTTTATCTCAGAAATATTGCTGTTTCTGTAAATTTAAGTATTACTTGTAACATAATGTTGTAAAAAGTATTTTTATTTGGGTGAAGTATTTTCATCCTTCATTTCAACTCTTAAAATTTTAAGCCAAAATATATTAATAGTTTTAAAAACTATTAAAAATATTTTTGAGATTATTAAGTCCTTTTAACTCTCACAATCTAATTATTTAGGTTATTAATCAGTGAGTTAAAGGGTATTAAATTCTTCATTAATAGCATATACACACATACTCATTGGAAGAGGCCAAATTTATTTCTCTGGTTACCTGATCCAAGTTGTGCTTAGACTTGAATACATGAAATCGAAATTCTGGTTCACAGCAAGCAGAGTCCAGTGAGTCAAGGAGTAAATTAGGCTTATTAGTCACAGATTATATTTTCAATTTTACCTTGGTGAGGAGAAATCTGTAACATATTTTGAATACATAATTTTAATATATTTTTAACTAACATAAATAATGAAATAAGTTCAGAATTTTCAAAGTTTCCCATTTTAAATTCTAATTAGAAGATTTGGTGTCTGTTGTGGGAGATGTGTAAGTTTAAAGAAATGTTAAACTATTAACCAGCAGAAGTAATTTTTGTTCACATACAAAATTTTAGTAAAAATACCATCATTTATGTAAGGTTTAAAATTAGTCATAAAAAATTGCTCCAAATTATTCTGTTGAGATTTTAGTGTATGCATTTCAAGTTGAACACAAAAGTGCAATGAATGTTTTAGAAGTTAATTCTTTACTTATCTGGTACATACAAAGAGTTTTTGATATTCTAACATTGTTGTACGAACAAATGTTTTTATCAAAATGCTGAGAAATAATTTTTGAGTGATAAATTTTTACTTTATTAAATTTCATGCTAAGTTCACACAAAACATTCACTTTTTTTCAAACACGAGCTGCATTTTTAATAACATCCATTCTTTAACTGCCACTTAATATAATTGAGTGATTCACAGCAATTGTAGCAAATACTCTGGTTTTCAAATAATTAACTCAGTGATTAAATTCTAATTCTGAATAAAGGGTAGCAAAGCATTTTTTTCCCTGTTGCAAAAGACAATGCTTATCAAAATTCTGTACTTAAGAAAAATAGCAAGCTCTGTGTTTGTAACTTTTAATTAAATCATTACATGTTTGTAATGCAACAAAACTGAGAATGTCTCAAAGTGAAAATAGCATCCATTGTTGTACATGAAAAGTATTGTCAATGAAGCAAGTTTGGCCTAAGGTTGTTTTTGTGTATTTTACAGGAATGTTATTCATTGTTCTATTTCAGCATGGACTGCAAGTTATTCCTTATTTTTCAGCCATGCCAAATATTTGAAAATAAAAAATGTTATTGTAAGGCTTTTATTTGGCAGCCTTATTCTAGCCACAAGTTGAGAAAAGTTACTGTAGGACAGTACTGCACAATCATTGTTGTATTTATTGTGTTGCTGTTTAAATATAGCAAAATGAGTTTTAGATTAGTACACATTAAGCAAGAACTTTTTACAATGGCTGGGCCAAACATGTTTTGTTATTGATTTACATGTAGAGATGAGTTTGATAGTTATTACTTCAATATTTTTATGCATCTTGATTTTTTATCTTTATTTTAGCTATGGTTGTTTTAACTAAAATAGCCTTACATTTATTAATGACATAAGATAATTTACATGTTTTATATAATTTTGTGTATCTGTGAAATATGTAGTCATCCCCTTAACATGTGATTATCCATTTTAGAAAAATTCTTGACTTTTATTTAGTTTGTGCTCACAAAAATACAATTCTATTTGCAATTTTTGAAAAAAAACTTCAAAATTACTGCTTAAGGCTGTTTCCTTAATTTTGATGTACCCTAGTAAGAAAACTTACCCCTTTTTAAAGATTTTTTGTACATGTTCATATCTTCCAGTTTACAATAACTATTTTAGAAAACTATGACCATGATATGAACAGTTTGTTAAAACTTTATAGAAAATTTCAAACTTTTAAATTAATCAAAAACTACAAGAGAAGAAAACAAATGAATACTTCCTTGTCTAATGAACAGAAAAAGAATTTAATAGTCGCAAGCAATGTATAGAACAAGTGAAATATACAGAATTTGTTCATAGCTTTTAGGACAAACTCTAGTTTTGTTAAATTTACTAAGTCTTTGCACCTGGGGGCTTGGTTGTCAATTTGTATATGCGACAAATTGAATTTTGATAACCATGACCTACGGAGCTCACTCTATCTTTGTACTTCATATCAAACAAGCAGAATCAAATCTTTACAGTGGTGTTTAAGTTTTAATTTTTGTTTAAACAGTTAATTTTATAATGTAACCCAGTGTATGCTACTTTTAAATAAAATTGAATTTTAAATATGTGGTAGCAGTACTTGTCTTGCACACACTTCAGGGGAATTCCTATTAAGTGGAAATTAAATTTTAATGGTGAAGATTTCTTTGGGTTTGTGCAATTGCTAGTCTTTGAGGATGTAAAGTTAAAAAGGCTGGAAACCACCAGTTTTAAACTGGTGGTTAGGGTTTTTTTACTTGCACACTGTAGGATGGGCCGTTTTAATGTGATTAACTGTGCTGTTAAGTAAAGGCCAACAGGTGGTAGGATCTTAATTAGGCAGATAGCCTTTGTGGCTTCAACATAAACAATCATCCTTTTTTAAATTTCTGTAGTAAATATTAGGGTAGAAAAAGTATATCAGAAGTAAGCTTAACACTAAATTTATTGTATTTAATAGGACACTGTATTAGACCTTTTTTGGAAATTTTTTTACTAAAATGCAAACTCATGGTACACAGGTAATACTTTCATTTTTCATCTTCAAATTGGTATATTTAACATGAATTTTTACATTATTGTGCATACATTTTAAACTGTCTTAAATCAAAGTTGTTTAAAAGAAACTAAGGGCATCAGTGTAACAATAAAACTGTTTAACTGACGTTTCCAAAAGTAGAATAAGAAATATTTGGCTGGAGCATGAATGTTGTATTGAGGTATGTTAGTTTATAGGTAATAAAACTTGTGTGGACCATATTCAGCCATGGTAGATTAAATAAAGTGATTTTCAATTATATAACTGTGCTATAGTTTTGAAATATATCACAAAGTGTGTATGTACTAGGCTCAGTACACCTCCCCACAAGTTTCACAATAAGCTTTCATAGAAATTAAAGTAAAAAAAAAAAAAAAGGTTACCTCCAAGAAAACATTTATTAAAAAATGAACATACAAGAACCCTCACTTCATCTGAAGTGAATTCTACTCTACACAAAATACATTCATGGAACTTATTGTCTAATGAATAACATTTGTGAAAAGTAATAGAAAATTCTTTGCTAAACTACATGGACTATTCAAGACACTAGAATAGTAACAAGATTTTATTCTGAATGGGAAGAGATCCACTGAAACAAAGAACTTGGCTACAAACACACTGAACCATGTTTTTTTATTATTAAAAATTAAAACAAAGGTTAAATCTTTTGCTAATGTTACTAGATAAAATTAATTTTTGACAATTTAAGTGTTAAAAATACAGTGACAAACACGTTTGCTTATTGGGTTGCAGTTCCAATACATACGTTAAATGTTAAGGGTTCTGTACTACTGTTAAATAAAATTTACCCTCATTCATTTCTGGATAAGTATTATAATAAAACTGAAACACCCTTAAAATCTTATCTTGATATTTTAAACTGAAAATCAAAACTTTTTCATACACAAAACCTTAACATGGCAGATTTTATATCATTTAACCCATTTCCCTAACAGTTTTCCTTCTGTACAGTGTGGCTGTTTCATGTACAGGGCTCCAACAACATCTCAGGTATTGATAATTATAGACAAAAACCAGAAGTTTTATGGTGTGGTAACAATCAATGCTTGGATGGTTTGAGTGTCTAAACCTTCAAATACTACCTTCCAGTGCTGGCAGACAATTCAAAAATAGTTTCATACAGCATAGCTGTAGGGGACAAAAGGAAAAAGTGACTTGTATATGTAAAAACTGTAATGAATGAGATATGGTTACAGCAAAATATCTTCACAATGAAGAACTGTTTTGTTAAAAAAAAAATGACTGGGATGACCAAACGTTAAGTGAATATCATGTGATTAATAAAGTTTTAGCCTGTGATCTGGAATTTGCATTTTTAAGATTATGTATGGTTGTGGCAGTGTAGTGGTATGTTATCTGGTCACAGAATAGTTGAGCATGCAAAACCAATGTGATACAATAAATTTGTTCAGGAGTTGAAAGTTTTTACTGTGGAACACACACATTGGCGATCTCCCACGTTATGTTTTTGCATATTAAGTAAAGTTAATTTTAATGTAATAAATATTACAATTAATCCAACACCAGCATTACACTCACTAAGACGAGAGCTATTTTTAATTCCCCACTCCAGAAGAGCTGCAATGTGGAAGTAAACATTCAATCTTTCCACCCTGGGTCCTTCATATCAGAGGGGTGGAGTTTGTGCTCCAAAGACACTATCATCCTGTTACCCTGGTTTAGTCCTAAAGTACTGACATTAAATGCTACGTGTTTCTGGTTAACTTTATGCCTGAGAATTCCCCTAAAGTAATACAACACAAAGTTAAAATAACATGATTTTACAAAAACAGCAATCCCAGCTAGACTGTCACCAAATATATATATATCTGAGCAGTAAATAAGTTATTTCTCCAAAATGATTCCATTAAAATGGTGTTAAAAATATTACAATTCCTGTGTTTTAAGCTTGTTACATAGAGATGGAATTAAAGTGTGAATATGAGAACCAAAGGTGCTTGCAAAATACAGTTGACACTTATGCACGTTCTCCACGAATTCGTCGTGCCAACTGGATGTCTTTTGGCATGATTGTAACACGTTTTGCATGGATCGCACACAAGTTTGTGTCTTCAAACAGGCCAACCAGATAGGCCTCACTGGCTTCCTACAGAGAAAATGAAAGAGTATGAAATAAAATAACTTTTATGTACATTTAAAAAATGTTCTCTATTTGATGTGTATGTGACAAAAAAACAAATTTCCCATCAACAGTCCTTCTCAACATCAACTTATAATGGGAAATGTCTAGGGTCGTATGTCCCAATAGCTCTGGGTTCAATCTCTCAGACACAAACCAAACTAGTCAGCAAATATTGAAAATTAGATAAGGGTTAGGAATTAGGTGTTTCAGCCCACAACATTTCAATTCCTCCTGTCTACAACCATTTGCCCTTAATATTTAGACATAAAAATAACTTTATGGTAGAAACATGTCCGTACATGCTGCAGGTTTTACACCATACTTAGAGAAATGTAGACCTTTACAGGATACTGAAAAATGGCCTTGTTAACTTAAGTTTAAAACCACAACTCTCAGTTATTATATATTCTTGTTTAACTTGTAACTTCCATCTCTTATTTACTCCTTCAGTCAGAGTTTTTGTTAAAATCAAAGCCATTATAACAGAATCTCTTCCTCATCAACAACAATAAATAATAATGGATTATCCAACTAGAAGTTCACTTCTCTGGAGCACAGCTGGCTGATAAGTAATAGTTGCTAATCCATGCCCTCACTAGTCTAATTCTACAAATTATGTTATCTACAAAATCAGTGGTAAATGTTGTCAGACACCTTCCTTCACATTAGTCAGCAGTGATGGAGACTAAACAAATCACCCAATTCTGCCCGACTTTAAAGATATTTACATAGGAATGAATCAAGTTAGGGAAGGCAATAAAATATTCTCATGAACTGATGGGAACTCAAATTACTAATGGTAGTGGTATTTATAAAAGACAGCAGTAACAACCAAGTATTTGGTTAGCTCTGCAAATGATAGGCATCAAAGTATACATGTCACAACCATCTTTCGTATATGTATGCATGCAGTTGCATTCAAAATTTAACAAATGTATGTCAAAATACTGAAAAGTAGTTTATAATTCAAACTTTTGCACAAGTTTTATTTTTTTAATTTCAAAAGGAAGTATCAGAATACATTATCAACTCTCTTTGGAGTTTGGCATAACTTACAAACTTAAAAACATAGACACAGCTAAAACTTTCTTACTTGGGTGCAATATGAACAAGAAATTTGCACCCACATGCAAGGCCCCTCTATTCAAATCCCATCTTTCAAAATAATGTCAGTAAATACAAATAACGAGACTGGTTTGTTCAGAGGAAAACAAAGGGCTTCAGTTTCTTGTGTCGTTACAATGTTTGGCTGTAGCAGCTTGTCAAATTTCTTAGTCCATTTATAGCTCATTTTGTTTGATTCTTTGAGTATTGTAGATTTTCTTTATTCCCGTGTCAACGTTTTAATAAATCCATTTTTTACTCTCAGAGTAAATGATTGGATTAGTAATGTAGATGCATATATGGATTGGTTTCCTATGAACATTTTTGATAATGTAGGATTATTGATAGTGTATTAGGACAGCTACAAATGGCTCTTGATGTTCTGACTTTTTCACAACATGGAAATGAGTTGAAAAAATTGCCGTGGACCTAAAAACATCCTCCTTAAACCAAGAGAAACAGCAAAACACCACAGAAACCTTGGTCTACATCTTCATATTACCATTACCATGTGGTAAGATGCAATGTGGTGTAACCCATCCTTGAGAGGACAAGAAAGATGTTAGGTGAAAGTTATGTGGGTGTGAAGGAACTATCAAACCTACAAACGTTTTAACTGTAGTAATTCACATTATGAGTAGTATTGGTCCTAGAATTATCATGTTTTAGAAGGACATCAGATAGTGATGTAATAACATTTATTGGAAGGAGTGGGTACTGTCTGAAATTTTGTCTTGTGGTATCTGTAAGTACTGAGGTTACTTTACTTATTGGTTGCATAGGCATAGCTTAACAATACTGAGTACAACTTGTGTTATAGCAGTTTAAAATATTCCTTCCTTTGAACATAATACTTCATGGAATACCCAAACAGTTACAAAAAGACAAGCATGAAGGTAGAAGTAGCACAATTATTATGTCTACTTTTTTATAAAACACAATTGTTTGAAATGTATTAAATGAAAAAAAAAACCACTAAATAACAAAGCACCCATTCTCTATCACAGCAAGAAGTCACTGTGATGGCTGACAGTAATACGACCATAGCGTGTTTGTAATAAACATTTACGCAAAACAAATGAACCCAGATTTGAAAAGTCAACTGGCTTTGGATATATGATTGAGTAAATTGTGATTATTTGTGAAAATATGCAGTCATTCTAGAAAGAAAAAGAAACCAAGTTAGATTCATCCTGTAATTTTCAATTTTACTAAAGTTAATGATAAAATAAAAATAATAACAGGTAAATTAAGTTCTACTATAACAAATGTTAATGTTTATTTAGAAGCTCCAAAAGGTTATGAACAGGAAAAACTAATTTCCAAAAGATTTTCATTCATATTATGAAAAATCATTTTTTTCTCAGACTTTGTAAATCTTTAACATGTATAATTTACTGAAAGATATCATTTTTTGTTTATAACTAACCAACAATGTTTACTCAAAGTTTCTGAAGTTCACTGAGATACATAAAATGGATTTACAGTTACAGTAAACAGTACTACCTATACTCCATAGGTAAACAAGACCTTTCCAAAAGACTGCTGCTGTTGACAGCATAAAGTACCTCTAACAGCTTGAGGTAGGTTACAGTACAAATGTTTTTAACCCAGACATATAGGATAATACATTGAGACCTCTGTAAACTTGTTCAATACAATTTAAACATTTCAAGAATTGTAACAAAACGAATTAATCCAAGTTACAAAATTAAGTGAACATTCAGCTGAAAGATTTTTGTTAAAAACAAGGTATATAATGTCTTAGTACTTGAACTATCCAATTACTTTAACTTCCCTTTTGCTTAAACGATATTTCAGAAATATTTCTTACTAAATAACACAAATGCGAACATGTTTGTTCACACTAAGTACATTCCCTCTAACAACAAATTACATGAGATTTCATTTGTCTGTTCCTTACCTGAAGAGCTCCAATGGCTGCACTCTGAAATCTCAGGTCTGTTTTGAAATCCTGTGCTATTTCTCTCACGAGACGCTGGAATGGCAGTTTTCTGATTAGTAACTCAGTGGACTTCTGATAACGTCTGATTTCTCTCAAGGCAACAGTTCCAGGCCTGTATCGGTGAGGTTTCTTCACACCACCTGTAGAAGGTGCACTTTTACGAGCTGCTTTGGTTGCCAGCTGTTTACGTGGGGCTTTTCCTCCTGTTGACTTTCTAGCAGTTTGTTTTGTACGAGCCATTTTTTAAGAAATCTGAAAGAAACCGTAATATACATATTTCACCATGGAAAAAAGAAATTTAATATGTGAATTAAAAAAAAATCACTGTAAATTTGTTTCCATTACCACAGGAGAGGTAAAGATGTTGCAAAGCATTCAGACATAGTTAAAAAATTCTTAATAAAAGAGATGATATAAATTTGTTTTTAAAGCCCAGTTATACAACTGTATGATAAAATGATTCACATAGTATTAATAACAACTTGTAAAAAAAACTTTGATTATGTGGATAACAGATAAATACAAATAAGTTACTTGTTTTATTCTGGTGACCATCTTAGTCTAAATGATCTAACTACCATCTTGCACTTTTCAACTGTAACTTGTCATGCTGTTTATAACAGTATAAAACTAACCTTGTGAATGATATAGAAATTATTTTAGTAAGTATAACAAATCAAAGTAGATACTGGAGAATTTTACATCCGAGTAAACTGAGGTGTAATTATTAAAGAAACATGCATGCACAACTGATGTGTAAAGATGTCAGACAGAAGCAAGCCAAAACAGTTATCAAGGCATTCATCTAAAATTTAAATTTTTATCAAAATAAGGTTTACATAATAAAGATTTTGAGACAATGAAAACGTACAATGTTTTGACGAGATTATCATCCTCAGGTACAGAATCTTCTTGAAACATCTAATATTTATAATAATTCTTTTTTCCTTGCTTAGTTGTGTCCAAAATGTTATTTTCAAGAAGTGGATTCCTCGTTGTAAAGTTTACAAAGAGGTGATGAAGACCTGTAGTAAACGTAATATCTGACATACAGTAATAAACCAAATGACAGATTGGACTTTCCAATTTTAAACAACTCCTCAGTTGAATAATTCACAATAATAAATTATTAAAACCAGTGCTGTCTGCTGGGTTACTCATGTATTTTATTCTTCCAATTTGGCAAAATTTATAACACAATGAAAAGTAGTAAATCGAATAAAAGACTTGGTTCCAGATACATTCTTTGTATTTCCGATTTTTTGCCAAACATAACGCAATTCCATTCTAAACTTGGCTGAATTTGGGAAAATATAACACTTAAATTTACGTTTTGACTAAACCTTAATTAATACTCGCACACTGTTCTTAATTTATTCTTTCCAAAACAGTATATTTATAAACTAATAAAAATGCGATCTCAAACCATGTGGGCCCCCCAGTGGCTCAGCGGTATGTCTGCGGACTTACACGCTAAAATCCGGGTTTCGATACCCGTGGTGGGCAGAGCACAGATAGCCCATTGTGTAGCTTTGTGCTTAATTCAAAACAACAACAACAACAAACCACGTGCAATAAATGCATTTATTTCTAATAACAAACTCATAAAAATAGCGAAAAAATAACTGGTTCTGATTTTAATCAATAACGTTTCGAAATCACTTATCGATTAAGTCCATTTTTGGGACTCAATGTTAACGCCAACGCATCTTTTATGACTTGTAACTGTAGTAACACTATTAGTTATTTAGGTCATGATCGGACATTGTCCTCGTATTAACCAATCACAAACCACTTCTCGAAAAATGGTGGTATACGTCATAACTACCTTTGACGTTTCACTGCTACTAACTACCGTTAGGTCCTATAGAAAGGTAACTGTTTTAAATAAAACTGTCTAGGTGAAAAAACACACTAATCAAACACAATTATATTTTTTTAAAATATTTTTATTACCAAAAGACTAACTAAATAATTGGTACCAAAGCCAATGTCGAGGTTGAAGCTGTGCGAGGACGCTTCTTACATCATGGCGTCTACACTGTAGTTAATGTTAAATAAGGAAAACCGTAAACGCGCTGTCAGTTAAAATTCAAACAGGAAATAATACTAACCATGAAAAATATGGTAACAAAATATTACTCATAATACAAACAATTTCATTTCAAAAATTAGTTTTCATAACAAAATAAACTTGTACATACCCTTCAAACGTATCCCAAATATTGAAAAAATGCTTCTTTAGCCACTTCTACCCTTATAATCTTACACAAAGTAAACGTTCGTGAACTAAAAACACTAATTTCGTCATATAACAAAAGATTATTGGTTAAGAGCGCCACCTAGAGCTACACACTTTTATTGTTTAGTGCAATACAACCGCAAACAATTGTAAACATTAGACAGAAGAAACCTAAAACAGCTAAAATTCTAATGTTTATTTATTAGCACGCATCACAGATTTAAGGTATAAAGAAAATTATATAAACAAAAATGAAGAATAAGTGACAATTTTTAATTTCATTACTTTTATCTTATTTTTATTCGATTTTCTGTATTATTTATAACACGACAAGTAATCATTTCACAAGTAATTAGAATTGTAAATAATTCGAGAATTGTTATCTATAACCTATATGAATTCAAAACAAAAACTAATTATATGAAGACACTAAAACAAAGTATATAAACTGCTATTATTCACCAAAATGTTTGAAATTATCTGCAGAGACTGGGGCGGGAAGTTAGGAGGCACCAAAATTTTTACAGTTCATATAATTATAACATATTTCTGTTATGTTGTCAAACCATCATTAATTATATATATTATGTTACTTAAAAAAAACCAAGAAGATAAAACGCGTAAATTATAATTTACACATTGGCAGAAACGTATATTTATGCGATTGTTATAATATGTGAATAAGTTTCAGCACTTAGAATATAATACATACATGTACATGATTAGTAACATGTTATTTAAAATGTATTGAAGGGTCAGCCCAGCTCCTACGCTCCAAACATGAAGAATAGTCGAGAGAAAATATTACTGAGTTACCATAATGTTTTTCTAGTTTCACAAGAGTGAGCGAAAACCAGGAAGTATGGAAATCAGATAAATAGTTGTACCTTTCAAGCGGAAACACTTCATTCTTGCTTAATTTAATACTTCCATCTATCATGTAAAGAATGATAAAGTTTTAATTCTGTAGATAAGAATGTTACTAAAATTAAATTGATAAAACTAAAAACTAAACATCTGTGAATGTTACAAACTGTTCCATGTTTCGTTAACCAAAGTTTGTTTTGTTTGTTTGAAGTAAAGCACAAAACTACACAATCTGTGTGATGCTCACCATTGGTATCGAAAGCCGGATTTAGTGATGTAATTCCATAGCCATGCCTCTGTGCCACCGGAAGACGTTATTAACGAGATAAAATTATGCAACTCACAGTTGGGGTGTTTTCTTTTAATTAGTTTTCTTCAGTTTGGTTAAAATAAACTTGTTAAACATTTAAGCTTTTGTGGTACCGGTCTATTCCCCTTTTAAATAATTAAAGAAGTTAAATCATTCAACAATCCAATCATTTGTGAAAAGTTATATTTACAGAAATTTTTAACTTTATCGCTTGAATTTGTGTTGATTCCTTCTTACGAAATACATAATTCACGAGTAACCTGAAGAGAATAGCAACGCGTCGAGACCCGGCATGACAAGTTGGTTAAGGCGCTCGACTTGTAACCTGAGGATTGCAGGTTCGAATCCCTGTCGCGCCGAACATGCTCACCCTTTCATTCGTGGAGGCGTTATAATGTGAAGAGCAATCCCATTATTCGTTGGTAAAATAGTAGCCTAAGAGTTGGCGGTAGGTGGTGATGACTAGCTGCCCTCCCTCAAGTCTTACACTTCTAACTTAGGGACGGCAAGTGCAAATAGCCCTCGAGTAGCTTTGCGCGAAATTCAAAAACAAACAAATAAACACTAGCACTAATATCCAGTAAGGTAGTCAGAAGTTTTCACAATTCATTTCAGAAACATTATGTAGACTATAAACTGAACAACGGACAGCAAAAAGAGCACGTGCATGCCTCTACTCACAATACAATGTAAGGCTTAACATCAGTATAAGCTGGATTTTTATTTTTTTCAGTGAGAAAGAAGAAATTTTTAACATTTGTATGTCCGGATAAAACAACAACAGGAAAAAAAATGTTGCATCTCATGTTCAAGACAGATGTTGTTTTTTTGGGGGGCTTTATAATGAGATTAGTAAAAGAGTAGCCCAAGTGTTGGCGGTGGGTGGTGATGACTAGTTGTCTTTTCTTTAGTTTTACAGTACTAAATTTCTATGCAAAATGTGAGTTGATTATATATGCACATCTATATAAACGCCTTTCACATACAATTTCTGTACAGAGTGTAATTTGATTATAGATGTACAGGCCAGGCATAACCAGGTGGTTAAGGCAATGGACTCATAATTTAAAAGTCGTGGGTTCGAATCCCTCCTCATACCAAATATGCTCCGCCCTTCAGCCGTGGGAGCATTATAATAATACGACCAATTCCACTATTCGTTAGTAAAAGACAAACCCAAGAGTTGGTGGTGAGGTGATGACAAGCTGTCTTCCCTCTAGTCTGATAAATTACAGACGACTAACGCAAATAGTTTTTGTGTAACCTTACGCGAAATTTAAGCTAATCCGTTAGCTTGTTAATTAGTGTCCAACATTTGAAATATTAATCACGTTTTACTGTGCGATTTTTTTTCAAATTGGTAATAATAATAATAATCTGGCAGAAACTAAGAATGTAATAAAATGAAATGTTGTGTTTTCCTTGTTTAACAAGTAATAAAAAGTGTACTGAAAGAAACATCTCTTTAGCAATGAATCATGAGAGAGAGAGAGAGAGAGAAAAGGATAGCAGTAAAATGACATTTGCCTTTTCTTCTGATTTTAGTTTAATACCTGAGTTTGCAATAAACGAATTAAAAGAAATGTGAAAAAATAAATCAAATAAAAAACAGCTGCAGCTAATAAGATTTTTATCACAAATTTAGGCTTATTAGTTTCTAACGCTTCGTCAGCTTTCGGTTTCAAAACCGTAACCTTTAAATTTTACTCTTATAAGTTTATTTTTAGCAAGGACGTTTTTGTCTGTAGTTAGGACTTGTACTGGTAATCACCATAACTCTTGATATGCTTTTAAACTGTTCCAATTTTAGTTGCCAGGGTTGATCACAGCATAAAAGAAAATTACAGGGAGAACATTGAAGCGACGCAAGTGGTATTGGAACTCATCCATTTTGAAAAGGCTGTCAGCCTTCTATCAGTAAATATTAACATCTTCTTGTTCCAAATTCAAAACAAAGTAATGATCTTATTTCTTGTTCTCTAACTTTGGAAATTTTAACTACACGTAATACAATAAACTCAACATGTTCTTTAAACAGTCAAATCTGCATCATTTTTTTCATACATACAATGAAGTGAAAATTAGTTTCAAGATTTGGAAAGAAAGAAAGTATTATTAGCTTTGTAATATATATAATAACAAGACTGATAAAGGATGTTCCATATGGTTTTAGTTTATACAATGATAACGGAAGCCGTACATATAAAACAGGAATGTTTTTATGTTATGTTTTTAATTATTCTTATCCCATCTCTTTCTGTTACAATAATGCTGGGGTATTCTCAGCTGCAGTACGTGCTTATCCCAAATAACACGAGGAACGATAAAATTATGTTACTCAGTTAAACTGAATTTCTGATTCTAGCTGACGCAAACAAAGGGGCTAAACACACTGTATAATGAGGAGTAGAATTTGATTTAAAATCTCAATAAGACAAGAAATTTCACAAAATAACCTCATCTCTTCCAGAGTGCATACAGAATCCAGTTAATGGTCATTCCATAAATCACAACAGCATACCTCAGTACAGCACTATACGATGTTAAACCACATATTCATCCATTGGCATATTCTGTAACTGATCTATGACAACGAATAACCAGAGGAATTACAAGTTAACGGCATAGGTAATCAGTTCCGATTTTTATTTTGAAATATTTCGCAATACCTGAACAATTTTTGGTGCATTTGAAAATTTTGAATTTTTGAAACTAAAGGAAAGACAATACTTTGTTTATTTTACATAAACTAACGGTACTATTTCATTGCATGCACAGGTCCTGTAGAAATGATTTAATTAATAATATGTTTGGAGTCTCACGTTGTTCTCGTTTAATCACTATGAACTCCATTCTGACCATTGTCTATTATTATGCACTCATTAAATCTCGTTTTTTAATATACATATATTTCATTAATTTTTACTGAATAAAGCAAGATATCAACTTAATTACTTATTTGCAGCTCTAACCATATCTTTCATTTAATATCACTTCGGTAACTGAATACATCCCAATACAGTATTAAAAAAAAACATCTTTGTGGTCCTTGAAAATATATTAGAAAGGATAACCCGTCTGATAAATTGATGGTTGTCACTGGTGAAATATAAAAAAATATTTCCATTTAGCAGCTATTAATAAATATGTTTATATATATATATATTGTCGTAAAGAGGTCTGATGGTACAAAACAAATAAACAAAAGCGTTGCCAGAGGTAACTTATATATAATCAGAACTATATTTGTATTAAAACAGTTTTAATTTTCTGTCATGGACAGTCATATTATTGTGACATTCTAATGTATACGTGGTTAACAATTAAGCCACCAAAGTGCACTGAATAATAATATTCACAAGAAGTCCTAACGCGTAGGGAAAATTGGAGTAAAACATGGTTTTACTTATGAAAATTCAAGTGTGCGTGACGTCCGTCTCCAAATTCTTTATCATAATCCTGTTCATGTGTTAGAAATCTATCAAAACTCCTTACCATAACCTTGTAAGAGAATAAAAAAAAAGTCCGTAACACTGGAAGAAGTACTAGCTGTTTCAAGACTGGAAGTTGGTGTCATACATGTAGATGTTGCTGCTGATTTTATGTGAAAGTAGGGTTTAAGATAAACGTGTGTGTCTACACTGAAAAATTAGAGAACAAAGAAAAGACTTTGAAGAGGAAAGGACAATGCCTATTTAAGTCCGTCATCGGGTTTCCATCAATTGATTTTATTTGCGATTTTGTCATTTTAGATGAAAGGTCACTCTTTGGTACTCTGAGCAAACGTTTTGCTATTTATGTTTGAGATGGATATTGTTCTGAATGGTATATCATGTATTGTAATGTCTGCTGTATATTTCTGGGCAGTTCAATTAAAGTCAACTATATGTCAGCCATTCGGGTCCTAACCAAGTGATTTGGTGTACTGAATAACTATGTAACCATCTTTCTTACTCAATTAGCTACCAGTCGTAGGTAACCATAATGTTCCTCAGTGCAAGATATCTTTTCAGTCTATCCATATAACAAATTTATTTGCACAGTCAAAGAAACGGTCTTTAATTGAGACACTCCTGTCAGAAGAAGCCTACTATAATACCTCTCTTAGGGTCTTTAACGTATGTGCTTTTCATCGTTCTCTTCAAGACTACCTGTTATACGGCTGATTATTTGGAATTATAAAAATTAATTCCCACATGACATATTGCATGTCCGTGCGAAGTTTTTATCGTACGAAGTGATGAAGACACACTAAGATAATTTCTCTGTGTACATACAAATGTCTTACTTTCTCTAAATCACTGACCTTTCGCGTTCTGAATGTGAAAACAATCTATTATTATAAAATTTAAAAGATTTTGGGGGATTTGTTTGTTTCTTTTGGAATTTCACACAAAGCTACTCGAGGGCAATCTGTGCTAGCCGTCCCTAATTTAGCAGTGTAAGACTAGAGGGAAGGCAGCTAATCATCACCACCCACCGCCAACTTTTGGGCTACTCTTTTACCAACGAATAGTGGGATTGACCGTAACATTATAACGCCCCCACGGCTTGGAGGGTGAGCATTTTTGGCACGACGGGGATGCGAACCCGCGACCCTCAGATTACGAGTCAAGTTTTTTTGGGGGAGGAAGGGATATATAAATATTTGTAAATCCACCCTACAATCGATTATTTAGAGTTTTACCTTTTTGTACTTCTTCACAGTGGTAGAATAGGAATACTGTAACGTAGATCTTTTGTTTGTTTGTTGTTAGTGCAAAGTTACGCAATGGATTATCTGTACTTTGCCCACCGCGGGTATAGAAACTCGATTCTTATTATTATAAAACTTCAGATTTGCTATCGACTTAACGGCTGATAACACCAACTTTCCATTCTAAACGCAGTGAATTTTCTCCTTATTTTAGAAGCATATATTGAAAACACCAACTTTACAATCATTTTAAGGCCTGGCATGGCCGAGCGCGTTAAGGCGTGCACTCGTAATCCGAGGGTCGCGGGTTCGCGCCCGCGTCGCGCTAAACATGCTCGCCCTCCCAGCCGTGGGGGCGTATAATGTGACGGTCAATCCCAATTCGTTGGTAAAAGAGTAGCCCAAGAGTTGACGGTGGGTGGTGATGACTAGCTGCCTTCCCTCTAGTCTTACACTGCAAAATTAGGGACGGCTAGCACAGATAGCCCTCGAGTAGCTTTGTGCGAATTTCCAAAAACAAAAAACCAACTTTACAAAGTGTATAAACAATGAATATTGTTTTATTTTAAATATAGATTAGGACAAATATGCTATTTTTAAAATTATTTGTGATACTTTGTTTAATGACTTCTTAGTTAATTTTGCTCTCTACAAAATGCTTGTTTACTTCGCAAAACTATTTTGTGATGAAAGGAATTATTTCAGAATTTACTAACTCAACTTTGCCTAATATTACATTTTAACATTGGCATTTTCAAACAGCCAACTGTTCGTTAGCAGAAACAGTCAAGGTGATATATTCTCGCGTTTGCGCTTGTGAACAAAGAGTTTCTTGTGAAAAGAAGTATTTCTTTTTTAAATATTTGTTTCTGTCGAGAGTCAAACAACATCTCTTGTTTAGTAATATATGGCTGACGTCAGCAAACTGGACCCCTAGTGAGTGATTATTTAAACACTGCACATGTGAAGTGTGGTACGATCGTTTTGGAACAGAAGCAGCTGACACGTGGAAATTTGTGCCATCTTATTTGCACTCGCATTAACACATTGTATGAATTGTTCCTGTATTTTGAGTGTAACCAATCTACGATACCCATGTTTCGGTTCATAAAAAGGCACCATAAATTAAATTAATTTATCGAAGCTGTTCGTAACTAACGGAAACCAAGCTAAACATAGCGAAGGCAGCATTTCAGTCTGCAGAAATTTTATTTAGAATTAAGATAACAAGCTCAGCATAACTTAAAGAATTAGTATGGTATAAGATTGAAGTTTCCCGTGTTAGGTAACGTAATATACAAAACTGAAATATTTATAACGTGAAACGAACGTAGACTATAGTAAAACTCGTTATTCGAAAACTTTAAACATTCCAAATATTAAACTTACCCCCCAAAATAAGACATAATAAGACATTAGATGTCGCTTCATGGAATCTGTGATAATTTTAATATGATTCTGTGTTCTATCTCTTTTCCTCTAGAATCAAATTTATTTTTGTTAAAAGTTTCACTGGGTTTCTTTTCCTGCTCTGAATTCAAGGTTCTTTTTGTCAAAAGACTTACCTGGGTTTCATTACTTCCACTCTGAAAGTTGTTTCTTTATTCATTCAGGAAAGAGCTAACGATTCCTGAAATAACATGAACTTTAATTATTTGGTTAATACTTCATCCAGGAACGGAGAAAATCAACTGAATCTGACGAAACCCACAACACTGCAAGAATTATGGGAGGACCGGAAGTTTTTAAATACGTTTTTTCGTTACTTTGTCCTGTCGGAACGAGCGATTTTAGTGCAAGTTTGTCGTGTATGGAAAGAGTGTCTTTACCAGCCCAAGTACTGGCGTAATGCACTGCCCGTGTTATCTTGTCGAGAACTCCGTCGCTGCTCCGATGGATCCAGGCGGAGGATTTATCGTAGCTGGGAAAAGCGAGGAGTTGATTCACTTGGATTGTTCGAACTCTCTGATCATGATATTGGAGACCTGATTTACAACTGGCCGTTGGGAAAATTGCGACATTTGGTAGTTCGTTGGTCAAACATTTCGAATGAAGGGATAAAAACACTGCTTGCCAGTTTCAGGTCACTGAGGCAGTTGGAATTAGTTGGATGTAATGACGTCACAGACGATGGCTTGTGGTCCAGTCTTTGTCCAAGAATTGTATCTGTGACCGTAGCGGACTGTGTCCACGTGGCTGATCATAGCGTAGCAGCAGTCTTACATCTTCTTCCTTCTTTGTATGAGTTCAACCTGCAGGCATACCACGTGACTGACAGCGGCCTGGCCTTTTTCAACCACCAGCAACCAGCTGCACTGACTGTCTTGAGGCTTCATTCCTGCTGGAAACTAACTGACCAAGGAGTAGAAAACCTTGTTCACTCAATACCCACACTGGCTGATCTATCCCTGTCAGGATGTTGTAGGATAACAGATAATGCAATAGAGTTAGTAGCCACCAATCTACGGAACCTACGTTCCCTCGATCTTTCGTGGTGTCCTAAAGTCACCGACATAGCTTTACAGTACTTGGTACGGGGTCTAACATTCCTGGAGGAACTCATACTGGACAGGTATAAAACCTTTATGTAAATAAAACAAAAGTTCAAATGGCAACCCGTTATATTACTAGGGGTAATATCACAATGAACTTTAAACACTGAAAATTAGATAAAAACGTGAAATAAAGCACGTCTTAATTAATTAACTCGAGCTTATGAGACCGAAAAATTTTATAGTACATAAAATAGAAGGAGAGAGAGCTGTAGAGAAAGATAGACATGACACACAAAGTTAGAGAAAACTTTGCACAAGAAAGGTAAGAACGTTAAATTATGTTATTTAGAACTGTTGGTCGTAACTTTCTCTGAAATGTTGGTGTTTGTAACTACACGTCCACCATAATTATAAACAAATAAATTGTATTGTTGTTTCAACCGTGCTGTTGATTGTTACGTATAACAATTTATTTCGAACTAGTCTCTGATTTATTATATTACTTATCTTCGAGTTTCATTGTGTGGGTATTTGGGTATTGATGTTAAATACCCAGGAGAGTCAGGTACTTTAGACCTCTTCCTCCCGAACGTTGATAGTTACTTATGTTATGAATTACGATTCTTTGTTTTGGAATTTCGCGCAAAGCTACACGAGGGATATTTGTGCTCGTCGACCCTAATTTAACAGTGTAAGACTAGAGGGAAGGCAGCTAGTCATCACCACCACCGCAAACTTTTGAACTACTCATTTACCAACGAATAATGGGATTGATTGTAAACATTATAACGCACCCACGGCTAAAGGGGCGAGCATGCTTGGTGCAACGGGAATTCGAACCTACGATTACGAGTCGAACGCCTTAACCCACCTGGGCATGCCGGACTTATGTATTACGATTACAAATACCTAGAAATTTGAATTTATAAGTTAATTAAATGTCAATATGTGTCGGATTTATGACATTTGCCAACAAGATTGATACACATAATTTTATTTCTTGACATAAATATATTTTAATATACAAATAATAATATTATCGATAATGTTTATTACAAACATTTTAGAGTCTCACAAACAATATTCAGTCTTCTATCTGGTTTGGAACTGAATATTTTAAAGAATGTCCAAGTACGTGACAAGCAAATTAATGTTATGCTGATGCATCGATATATTTCACTTGATGGGAATGTTAAACAATTTTATTTTCCATTCGTGAGTTTTAACCAAAGACCCTATCTTATGTGCTCATAGAAATACAAACTAATTCACTGAAGTTTATAATGATCAAAATCTGTAAACTTTTCTGGTAAAATGTTTGTAGTTTTTCTGACTGCTATGCGTTAATCACAATATAGCTTCCGAGGCTTATAGTATGCTGAATGTAGTGACTAAATAATATTCTATTACTATCTCTTGGCACGCCGATTTATAAACTTTGAGGACATGTTTTAGAAAGTTCAATTGGTAATACTAGCAACAATTAGTGTTTTAAATGTATCATACAGTGTTGAATCTTAAGCGCGAGAATCTTTTACAAATTTATAGAACCGGCAGGACTTGTGCAATGCGCATTTAACAATATATGTTACACTCATTAAAATGAAAAACTTAGATTGTAAAATAAATGTATAACAGTGAATCTGTTACCTCATTCAAGGTTATACTGTGTTGTTGTTGTCTCAAAGTTATGCTGTGTTGTTGTTGTCTCAAGGTTATACTCTATTGTTGTTGTTGTTTCAAGGTTATACTATTCTTATTGTTTCAAGGTTATACTTGGTTGTTGTTTTAAGGTTATATTGTATTACTAATATTCACAGTAATAACTTTTTATCTTCCATGCTCTAACTTACACTCTTCTAAATAGCGTAACTTGTTATATACACATGTTATTCCATGTTACTTTACATTATTTTTCATCTTAGACTCTTTTAAATAATGTGATTTGTTACATACACATGTTACTCCATGTTACTTTACATCATGTTACATCTTAGACTCTTTTAAATACCATGGATTAACCAAGGACTGGCGATTAATGTTGCTAACCAGCTTTTTAGTCTATCTTTTCAGAATTATGAAAGACGGTGCCCAGACAACCGTTTATGTTTAGTTGTGCACGTAAATTCTGAGATAAACAAATCACCCTTTGAAAAGGACTTACAATGACACTGTTTTAACATTACTATATGTTAACATTTTTCTGAGAAATGTTATTTCTCTTCCATTTTGTTTGTTTAAACAAACGCCTGGAGCATTCAAAGAGCATTATTCTTTTTGGCAGAAGGAAGGGTTTGAAACTACAGTAATTATTCACTTGCCATCTTGGTTGAATGCGCAATAAAAATAAGTTTCTGTGTCGAATCTCGGAAGCCGCTGAGTTTGTATTTTTTTAACATTACACCCGTATCGTTTTAAAACTCTCTGGAATGACAGTAGTTGTTGGAATGTGTCTTTTCCTTTCAGCGCGTGACTCATGCGCTCCACGTGGCAATATCACTCCTGTAACAGATTTGTTTTATCCTAAGAAAGCGTCTTCTTATTTTAGACTATAGAAGGCGATCATCACGAAAACCTGTACAGTGGAAATAAGAAGTTATGTGTTTCTTTGGTTCATCATTTGGCAGAACAGCTTCTATATATAGTACAATACCCAGCTGTCCTTTTTCTCGTGTTAATACGCTACAAATTTTAGGAAACATTTTCAACGTTAAAATTTGCGGGAAATGAGAAATTCGCAAAAACACTCGCTTGTGTTTTTTCAACCTTTAAAGCACGTCTGTGGAACCAGTCTCTAAAGTATCACAACCTACCTTGATATCCATTTAGGGGGACAAATATATAAAAAAGAAAGTTTTAACGTGCTTATTTTCAATGGTCTCTTACATGTTCATCCCGATTTTCGAGCAAATTCCCTGTGGTCTGAAACTGGAACGTTCCGAAATTTTAAAATACTTCTCATCAATTTCTATATAAATATCTTATTAAAACTTGGGATCTCTCTCTCTCCCTTCCTTCAGTTCCTTACTCTCACTTTTGAGGTCTCATCACGACCCTCTTTAAAATTATTTTATCATTCTTTTTGTTTTGTCAGGACACCAAGAGTTACTTTCTCCATAATTGTGAAAGAAGTTTTAAAAATTGCTATTTAACAGACAGAAATTTAGGTTACTGTATGAAAAGTTTCTATTTTTAAAAATAGTTGTTGTCTCTGTTGTGACTAATGATAATTAACTTATTATCCTTTTGATCAAGAAGGTACAGTGTAAATGGTTTGTATGAATTTCTCGAGAGTTATATGCAATAACCATCCCCAATTTGGAGTAGGCTTGTGTTTTATTAACAAATATTGGAATTGACCGCAATACTACAACAGTTCCTCGTATAGCGAAATGCAACGTGATTGTCTTTGGATACGAACAGCAATATTAACATTTTCATTTTAATCGAAATCTTGTGCGCACGTGAGCTAAACACTCGCGTCAGGTTTTAGACTTAGCCCTTTCTAATGTTTGAAATACTGACCACAAAAAAGATAGCAAACAAGCAGCACTCGCCACCACAAGCGATTTTTCAGGCTCCTTTTTTATCAGGTAACGAGACTCAAACTAACTTTTAAAACTGTATCCAGACCCGGCATGGCCACGTGGTTAAGGCACTGGACACGTAATTCCTGTAACACCAAACATACTCGTATTTTCAGCTGTGGTGGTGTTATAATGTGACGGTCTATTCCGCTATTATGTCAGTGGATGGTGATGACTAGCTGCCTTCACTCTAATCTTACACTGCTAAATTAGGGACGGCTAGCGCAGATAGTACTCGTGTAGCTTTGCGAAAAATTCAAAACAAAACAAACAAACAGACTACAACTCCATTTATAGAGCGTGTTCAGCAGCGTCACGTCTTGAGCCAGACACATTGACATCAGATGTATTCACTTGTTTGAAAACGAGTAATCTTTCAGTCAGTTTACTATGTGTCTAGTGAGGTTTACCTAACAGTTGAAGCCCCTAGTTCTTGCACATACAGGGGCACAAGTTTTTTTCAAAGAAATAGAAGAAGAGTTACGAATATTCTTTAAAAAACACCCAAATAGTAATGGTGTTGCAGTCCGAAGAGAGACAGTTCTTCGTTAATAAAAAACTAAGGGGGGATATTCCCCTCCATAAATTACACATCAAAAAGTTATACCTCTTTGCTCAGTAACACGGTGGGGGAAATCCTTCGTGGTCTATTTGAAAGTTACACAGATGGAAGACAGCAGTTCGATTCGAATCCTTCACGTGACATTTTGTCTCAAACTTCGGAAAGCTGAACAGCACTGGATAATCATTATAACGTGTAGCGGATAGGCAAGAGTTGGACCTTTTGACCTATTTTATTTTCGTTAGGATAATTTTCTCAGAAAAAAAACTATACGACGTTTAGATAGGTATTGTATATTTAATGACAACGTTTCTCAGAGATAGATGTTTCTTCTCTTGATACTTTTATGCAAGTTTTCAGCCTTCAGAGGATACAGGTTAAAAGCTACAGAAATGAGTGTATGGCGAAACAGTCACAGAGCGTTGAGGGTAAACGAAACATTGATATAAAACGTGTCAATGGCATGACCAAACTATGAGTTACAAAATGCAGAAGGTATGCCGAAACGTTAAGTTACACAGCGTGAGGGTATGACGAAATGTTCAGTTTTTCAGAAGATTGGGTTTATAAGAGCAAACACTGTTTATAAGACATTTTTAAAATAACAATAACCGTCGATCCATAAAATATAATTAATATCGTATTTTGTTCGTTTTTTTATCTGTTGAATATGACGAAGAAAATTTGTATTCCCAACATAATGCCCTCCAGTGGCTCAGCGGTATGTCTGCGGACTTACACGCTAAAATCCGGGTTTCGATACCCGTGGTGGGCAGAGCACAGATAGCCCATTGTGTAGCTTTGTGCTTAATTCAAAACAACAACAACAACCCAACATAATTATTTCGTCGCTGTATTACTTTAACTTTAATTCCCCTCTCTTTAATCAATCGCCGCCATCTTACATCTTTGTGACAGTCCCTGTATTAAGAGGAAGGGAATCTTAAAACCTGTCTTTCGAAAGGCGTTAAAGCGCTATACAAATAAACACGTGTTTGAAGAGAAATTTTATCTTACTCCAACGTGTTAACGCCATCTAGTAACTCAATATATTATAGATGTTGGTCGTCATCTACCAGATCGGATTACAAACTTGATGGAATCTGTACCAAAATACGGAAAGTAAAGTTTTTGAAGATCCCAAACTCTTAATGGCGACTCACCACAATACAGTATTTTTTTCTTATTTTCAATTTAACTCCCGTATCCAATCATAAAAACCCTAAAACATTTATTTCTCGCGTTACATAATTATTTGCTTGTTTATTTATTTTGAATTTCGCGCAAACCTACGCGAGGGCTATCTGCGCTAGCCATCCCTAATTTAGTAGTGTAAGACTAGAAGGAAAGCAGTTATTCATCACCACTCATCGCCAACACTTGGACTACTCTTTTACCAACGAATAGTGAGATTCACCGTGACGTTATAACACAACCACGGCGAAAGGGCAAACATGTTTGATGTGACGGAGATTTGAACCCGCGATCCTCAGCTTGCGATTCGAACAACCCTAGCCACCGGGCTATGCCGGACCAATAACAATGAAAGACCACAACAGATGTACGATAATCGAAACCATCGTAATCTAGTCTCACTTTTAACAAACCTTTCTTCATTTTTTAAAACTTAATTTGTCACTTGATTCATTGGGTTGAAGTGGCGTCTGTTCTCATCACACACAAGTTTATTTCTAGTTGCCGTGATTCACCCCCACTTTCAGAAAGAGTAACCTGAATGATTCAAACAGACATTGCTTCTCTTGCCAGAAAATAATGAAACAAACGCAGAATGCTTTTACGAGAGTTCCACTATTGAATGGATCAGAATTTGAAAATGTTAACGTTTTCTGTAAGTCCAAGTAATGTTGATGAGTTGGTTCTCAGGCATATGTGGACGTTTTTAAAACGTATTTTTTCTCCTTTACTGTGAGTTTACTAGTAAGTTTATTTTGGGTTTTCGCGCAAAGCTACTCGAGGGCTATTTGCGCTAGCCGTCCCTAATTTAGCAGTGTAGGACAAGAGAAAAGGCAGCTAGTTATCAACACCCATCGCTACACTTGGTCTACTATTTTACCAACGAATAATGGGATTGACCGTCAAATTATAATGTCCTACAGCTGCACAGGCGAGCATGTTTGGTGTGACGGGAATTTCAAATATTTGTCCCTATTGGCCTGCCTCTTTACGATTATCACTTCCTCGAGTGACCAGATAAATAATCGTCCAATAATTTAGAAAATAAAGAAAAAATAGCCATATGGTGAATTTTAATTGGTTCCATACCTTAACGTCTCTGTTTAATTTCTATTCATGAGAGAAGAAACATTTTTACTCATGCTAAATGATGGAATTGACGGGGAACATGGGGGTATGCTGTATCAAAAAACGTGTTAAATGCTTGATTATAATAATTTGGGCATGGTAGGGTGGTTAGGGTGTAATTGGAGGGTCGTGGGTTCGAATCCCCGTCGCACCAAATATACTTACCCTTTCAAGCGTAGAGACGTTATAACGTGACGGTGAATCCTACTATTCATTGGTAAAATAGTAGCCCAAGAGTTGGCAGTGGGTGGTGATGACTAGCTGCCTTTCCTCTAGTTTTACACTGCTAAACTAGGGATAGCTAGTGCAGATAGCCCTCGTTTAGCTTTGCGCGAATTTAAAAAACAAACAGTAATGATGTGGATCTAGGAATAGATTTCAGAAGTTCCCTACCCTGTTATCTCTCTACATCCTTAACTCCATTTATTTATGTCCCTAACAGTAGTACGAGGCGCAATGCGCTGTTATTACGATGCGTTTATATTTAATACAGTCGCCTACTTTGCATCTAAAGCTGTGTAATCGAATTACTCAAACCAACATGAGCAGCACATGACAGAAATATTCAAAAAATGTGTCTTAGACGTCCTTGAAGCTGACGTTTCGATCTGCTATAAAACACCGGTCTTTATCAGTATTAGTTCAGATTATTACTAGGTTCTAGTAGCAGAAAAATCGTATCTAGATTTTAAAATCCCAAAAACAAGTAAGAGTGTGTTCAACCTGTATAACATTATATATGCGATGAAGTGACCAGTTCAGAAAATCTAAGATTCAGAAATCACTTAAAGCAAAAAACAACACAACCAGCGTTTGACTTTACACATTTGTGCTCAACCCACTTTACACATTTTAACGGTTTTCCCTTTCTGTTATTTATTGATTTCAATACTTTCACATTAATGCTGAAATAGTCAGAAGTTCCTTTTGTCACTCGTTACCAAAGAGCAGGATTGTTTTCTTACTGTTGTAACGCATCCACACTTGAATGTGTAAAGCAGGTTGAGTGTTCGTGTCACATCTCTTTTCAGTCTTTGGCTCTTCAGATTTGCCACGTTCGGTGTCACATCAGATTCAGTCCTTGGCTCTTCAGATTTGTCACGTTCAGTGTCACATCAGGTTCAGTCCTTGGCTCTTTAAATATACCGTGTTCAGTGTCACATCACAATTTAGTCCTTGGCACTTTAGGTCTACCGTGTTCAATATCACATAACGATTCAGTCCTTGGCTCTTTAGATTTATCATGTTCAGTGTCACATCACGTTTCAGTCCTTGGCTCTTTAGATTTATCATGTTCAGTGTCACATCACGTTTCAGTCCTTGGCTCTTTAGATCTACTGTGTTCAATATCACATAACGATTCAGTCCTTGGCTCTTTAGATTTATCATGTTCAGTGTCACATCACGTTTCAGTCCTTGGCTCTTTAGATCTACTGTGTTCAGTTTCAGGAACTCCTGGCATAAATGAAAAACAAATAATTATTTTTTTTTCCAAAGGCTCTGAATAATTGATAGTCAGTGAGTTGTTAAAAATTTGATACGTATGAAAAACATATACATGATCTAATATTGGATTGTTCTAAGACATTGACGACTCACAGTTATATAAAGAATGTAATGTTGGATTGTTTTAATGCAGTCAGTCAGTTCAAAGTTACACAGTGTAACTTTGCTGTGCCCGCTGCAAGTATCGAAACGCGGTTTTCAGCGTTATAAGTTTACAGACATTCCGCTGAGCGACTGACCAGCGGGCGTGAGGATAAAAATATAAAAAATCCCGTGCTAGATTGTGGAGAGTTGATTATGACAAACAGCTACCTACAAGGTCAAACTTTGCCATAATTTTAGAAAGAATTTCAAGATCAGCCTATTTGTAAAACTTTTGACGTCACCTAGTCTAATGACACAACAACTTTCATTATATAAGAGCTGTCTGCTTCAAGATTAGATATCCTGCATGAGCTCACAGCTGTTTTTTTTATCATTGATCTCCAAGGCAACTCTTACGCACGTTACGTTTTCTTCTTTATTCAAAATAAAGATTTGATTAGGGTAGGTCTTGACTGCGAAAATTAAAATAACTACAAGAGAAATTAGATGACATCAAGGGTTTAGACGTTCATCCAAAACACGAGATGTAAACAGGTGTATTTTGTTTTAAACAATTCAGAAAATATTCTTAAGCATTTACAATGTATCCCTCATTAGGGTCCACACACTATTATCAAAAGAAGATGTTGGAACTAGTCCATGGTGAAACAGTAGGGATACACATAGACAGGAGATTCAGGAATATTAAAGAAACGTTTGTTCACGGTTGAGAGAAATAATATCCCACAACGCTGTTCTTGTTTTCCCATCCGTGAAATTCAGAACAAATCATAGTTCAATAGTTAGTACACATAAATATGGAGTTTAGGCTTCCCCATTCGCATCCAGTTATCGCAAAAAAAAGTTCTACTCTACATATTTGGGTCATGGGTATGATATAAAAAAATCGATCTCAAACAAGAATATGATAGTTTTATAAAATTACCGCTGTGGTACAGGATAATTATGCGCCTAATATTCCTTTAGACACAACAAAACTCTTTGTTCTTTCAAAATTACTTTTGCTTATCAGAGTTTATAGTTTGAATTTACAACTTCGTTCAAGTAGCACTTTTTAGCTTTGAGAGTATGAAAAATAAAAATTCGTTAACTTCTAATAAACCTACTTTCTTGAAAGGAAGATAAACACTAAAACATGATTTCCACAATTAGAAAGTTATCCTTTCAGTCCTTGAATCAAATAAAGGCCAAGAGCAAGATGTGTGTGTCCTCGAGCTCGAATCGTAGTGGACATAGATCGTGAACGTGAGATCGGTTTTGTGTACAAATATAGCTTTGTTTGTGTATCATGCTTAGTATTTTAGCTTTGAGGTTTTAAAATTGGAGAAGGAAATGATAACAGGAGATCTGCTTTATGAAGCGAATCTCAATAGTTCAACATGCACCAATAAACATGTCTTTGTTTAGCTTTGCTTTTGTGGGTATTTTATTGTATAAATAAATGTTTACAAACTTGTTAAACTATCGATGTCAATTTGTTCTTGGTGACCCTGGTTGTAGTTTAGAGAAAGTTATATTTCCTTGTGAGGCATTCTTTGAACCTTCAGTTAGCGAGCCTAACTTTCTGTTGTACAGAAAAATCGTTTTACCAGAAATACCACACACAAAAAAATTGAGTTTCATGTTTGTTTTAGAATTTCCTTGCAAAGCTACACAAGGGTTATCTGAGCATAGCTGTCCCTAATTTTGGATTGAGCGGACAGAGGGAAGGCATCCAGTCAACGAGTCCCGCTGCCAACTCTTCAACAGCTCTCATCTGAATGAATAGTAGTATTTAATCATTGCTGTTGTAGCACATCTATGGCCTCAAAGTGAAGTGGGAGTTTTAATCGTGAACTTTGTAACCACTGACCATTAAACCAAGCACAATCCCTAGAGATTTTATGAAAAATAAAAATAAAAGAACCATGAAGCAACAGAATGTTGTATTAAAAAGTTGTCCCTATCTTTAATGTATATAATCCATATTATCTGCTGTTATTTAGGTGTGTAACTGTTAAAAGGTAAATCAAACTCATAAAAGCAACACCTCTCCTTTTAAGCACCTCAGCTGTCATATAAAAGAAGCAATAACTTTTTCTTGGAAGCATCAACTTCCAGATGAACTAGAATTACTATTCCTGATGCAGGACAAACAACTTTTCAGCTGGGAACTTCATCTCCAAAAGTATTTTGTTTATTTATTAAATTTTGCGCAAAGCTGCTCCAGGACTATTGCGCTAACTGTTTCTGATATTGAAGTTATAGATTCGGCAGTTTTTTTACCTCACGCACCATCAACTCTTATCCTACTCCTGTCAAACTGACCAATACTTTTATAACACACTTACGGTCTCAGGATGCTTTTGGTGTTTTCTTCGTAACTAGGCTCAAATCATAGAACCTAAAATCCATAGTTCAGCACCAGAAAAAGATAGGAGTAACAGTCCTCCTATTGGGAACTTCAGCTTACAGAAGAGATAGGACTAACAACTTAGCTTTGTGAATCTTTAATAAAAACACCATGAGCATTCCATTGTATTAATAGTTTAATATTTAAGTGAGCAACGAACCAATTGGACACTATACCACAGGACCATACATGCAAAATAAACACACTAAGTTTTTTATCTATACCATAGTACATCTGTGGACCAGTCATACCTCCCCTAGTGGCACAGCAATTTATCTGTAGACTCACACCATTAGAAACTGGGCTTCAATACCCGTAGTGGGCAGGGCACAGATAGCACATTGTGTCGCTTTGTGCTCATTCCCAAGCACACAAACAAAACGGTCATAAAGGTTGTCTATCAATACGACAGTATGTCTGTGGATGGGTTTGTTTGTTTTGGAATTTCGCACAAAGCTACTCGAGGGCTATCTGTGCTAGTCGTCCCTAATTTTGCCGTGCAAGACTAGAGGGAAGGCAGCTAATCATCACCACCCACCGCCAACTCTTGGGCTACTCTTTTACCAACGAATAGTGGAATTGACCGTCACATTATACACCTCCACGGCTGGGAGGGCCAGCATGTTTAACGCGACCCTCGGATTACGAGTCGCACGCCTTACGCGCTCGGCCATGCCAGGCCCTTTGGATGGGTCATCATCATTTTGCATTCCTCTGACATAAACCAAGATCGGGCGTCATCTCTTGGAAATTCCAGGTTGTTCAAAAGGTTACCCAACAATATGATGACGAGATCTATGTGCTGTTTCGTGACCTTAACCTGCTGTTTTGAGAAAAATGAAAAGCTGACGTTTTGGAACAGAGACAGTAATTTTCTTTACATTAAAAATGATAACTTTAGTACTCTCAAATTTCTGTACTTAAGTTGTTTATATCGTGAGATGATGTCATATCATTGCGTTGAAATAATCTTAAAGACGGTTTCTTAACATACGTAAACCTCAATAAACACTCTAGAGGGCCGTTGATTTTTGAATAGGCTAAGCGAATAAATTTTGAAATAAAGCTTTCTGTTATTTTATTATGTATGAAATGCTGAATAAGTATCATTATACCACCAGGTGCTCTGGTATCACAGACACGGGAATTAGTTATATATCTACCATGGCCAACCTCAACGCCCTCTACCTGAGATGGTGTCCTCGTGTGCATGACACTGGTCTTCGACAGTTGAGTAGGTTACGAAACCTTCTGGTACTCTCATTGGCAGGTACAAGTGAATCTATTTAATTATTTCAATTAATAACTATTTAAAAATGTTCAAATAATACTTTTCAGTTACTTGCCGCCCCCCAGTGGCTCAGCGGTATGTCTGCGGACTTACACGCTAAAATCCGGGTTTCGATACCCGTGGTGGGCAGAGCACAGATAGCCCATTGTGTAGCTTTGTGCTCAATTCAAAACAACAACAACAGTTACTTGCTTTCTGTAACATTTAAAATCACATTTACGGAAATAATTAACTAGAGATTCAGCCCGATCGTGAATTGTAAAATTCTAACTGTTGTTAGAATTTTGTTTTGTTCAATATTTATCAAATTTCAAAAAAATATTATTTTGACTTAAATGTAAAAATCACAGACAAATAAACATAGTGAAACCAATGATATCTTTATTTTCTGTCTCTCTTTAATTTTTATTTTCATGAGACAGTATGGTACAATTTTGAAAGTCCTTTGACTTAGGAAGTAAAGAAATGTGTAATCTTTTATCATTTATTTCTAAGTGCAAAGAAGTGTCTGGAAAATGTATTATTTTGATTGAAGCTATTTGAAGGTGACTAAGACCAGCGGCGGCTCTAGTTCTTTGCGGACCCTAAGAAGAAACGTTTTCGTTCCCATTTGACCAGGTGGTTAATGCACTCGCTTCGCAATCTGAGAGTCTCAGGTTCAAATCCCAGTTGCCCCAAACATGTTCACTTTTTCAGCGCTCAAGACATTGTAATATGTCGGTTGATCCCACTATTCGTTGATAAGAGAGTACCCCAAGAGCTAGCGCTGAGTGGTGATAACCTATCTTCTCTCTAGTCTTACACTGTTAATTTAGGAATAGCTAGCGCAGATAGCCCTCGTGTAGCGTTGCGCAAAATTATAAACAAGTGCCGCACTAAAAAATAAAATCAGATGCATTATCTTACGCTAACCCAAATATATGTTTACAAAACACATTTGTCTCAAGAGCAATTCTACTCAGTAAAAACGCTGCTCCATTATCGTGCGTTATGCACGTGTGGTGCACTTAACAACCAATGAGAGCACTGCACTGTGCTTACCGAAGTCTTACAGTCCCAAATTTTAAACTTCCATCCGTTACTGAGTTGTGCATTTGGTGAATTCCCTTGGAAACTTTTTTCAAATGATTAAAACACTAAACTAAACACAAGTCAAAATTTCAATTGTTGTTGTTGTTTTGAATTAAGCACAAAGCTACACAATGGGCTATCTGTGCTCTGCCCACCACGGGTATCGAAACCCGGATTTTAGCGTGCAAGTCCGCAGACATACCGCTGAGCCAGTGGGGGGGGGCAAAATTTCAATTTTAAAACAAATCTTTGTGAATTGGGGCTCTCTTTAAACTATTCGTAGTTTTAAATTATTTTTGATTCTCCTTACGTCTAGCGCTATCTTTGACCAAGAGTAATTGATAAAAAATAGTTCAACTCATTCATTCGAAAAAAATAAACACTGAGAAAAATAACGAACTGGTTTTTATTTTAAATTTTTTGTTATTGTTCACCCATCTTTAATATCGAGCCTTATTTTTATCATTAATGCTGAGCCTTTTCTTTACATTTTTCTATTACAGGATGCCAGTCACTAACAGAAGAAGGATTCGCTTCGCTCGTTCAACTTTGTCATCTAGAAGAGTTAGAACTGACAAACTGTCCGGGAACGTCGCCAGAATTGTTGGATTACTTACACGATCAACTTCCTAAATGTTTGATAGTAAATTGATATTATTGGAAACGTTGCGCCCTCTAGGAAAATTTAGTGTCATACTGACATATAGAAACACATTCTGGTCGCTTTCATCTTGCATTGCGTTGAAGTTTAACACAAGCAGTAGTGTCCAACATGTTAGAGCATTGACATGGCTAGGTAGTTAAGGCATTCAACTCGTAATCCGAGGATCGCGAGTTTGAATGCTCGTCACACCAAACATGCTCATTCTTTCAGCAGTGGTGGCGTTATGATGGTACGGTCAATCCCACTATTCGTTGGTAAAAGAGTAGCCCAAGAGTTGGCGGTGGGTGATGATGACTAGCTGCTTTCCCTGTAGTCGTATGCTGCTAAATTAGGTACGACCAGCGCAGATAGTTCTCGTGTAGCTTTGCGCAAAATTCAAAAAACAAACCAAGTTAGAGATAGGAGACTGTAACACGACGTTGTTTATCATAGTTAGGACTAAGTCCAAATATTATGTCAGTCTGTCTTCTGGCTCTGTAAGGACAATAATACTTTAAGACTTAACTTTTATAAAATAAATTGAGTTCGTTGCACCGTCTGGAAAAAAAAAAGAAAGATTTTAATCCAATTTGACTCGAACTGTGTCTTCGTTTTTATTTCACATTTCGTTATATTTATAAACTTGTTACCTGAAAGAAGATGTTTTTGAAAGTTCATTATATGAGCAAAGAGATGTTTATTTAATCTGTTGCTTATATGTTTAGAGCTAATATCCGAAAGAAGTCACAACTAAAATTCAGCAATGAAATCTGAGTTTGATGTTTTTGCCAATGGGGTATTCATTACCTTAGCATTTAGATGATTAAGGAGTGAGATAATTTATCAACGATTTATGGCATTTAGTGAAACATATATGTAGTTTTGTTTGCTAAATGTATCAAGAAATGCAGGGCTGTTTCATTTTTTGAATGATTGCTACTCCTACAGTTGTTTTGGATCAATGCATTAAATCATTCTAATATGTATAAGTTCTCTACTTTTCCCAAATAGTCTCTGCATCCTCTCTTGCGATTTTTTTAAATTTTCTAATCAACTCGCGAATATAATAAGGAATGCAAACACAAGTACTTATTTCATTCGTTTTTTGTTTTTTTTTAATTTATTTTTGTAGTAAAATAAAAGGGAATCATCGATAGTCATGATATTTGGCATTTTATTAGGCAGGATTAAAGTAAATTAATCAATGAGATCTTTATTTTCTTATTACCATCTGTATTTCTGTGTGTCAGCAATACCAAACGTGGGGTGCGCGAGTACCTGATTTGATTTTATTACTCATTAAAATCTTTAATGGAATACCTCAAATTGAAAAAAAATTAGAGTAAATTAAATTATAAGACCTTGAGCATAGTCAAATAGATCAATCAAAATGGTTTCACAGTCCACAATCGTAATCAGATACTAAATCTATCAAGAGATGATGGAGCCATGATTTAAAGTTTGTATTTAAAAAATACAAAAAAAACTCAGAGACATTTTATGAGCCATTATGCCGTGAATAAAAATATTATGAAATTTTCTATTCTTGATGCCTTCGTTGGTGGTAATCTTATTTTCGTAGAGGATATATTAAATTAAAGTGCTACTCATTTAATTGGAGAAAGGAGGTAAATTACATTCATGGTGTTATCACTATTAAATTATTAAGAACCCTTCAATCAATATTTATCTTTTAAAGTCTCAGCGTAATATCTGGTGTAAAACGTAGCATCCCAGTATAACCATCGATACAAATGTAAGGTCCGTATATAAACCTGATATAAATTGTAAGGTATCAGTACACCTACCGGAACAAATTTAAAGGTGTCAGTATTACTTGTTAAGAAGTGTAAGGTCTCAAGGTAAAACTGCATATTATAAGATCAAGCACTCTGGTTCCAGTGTCATAACTTTTTCTTTAAAGATTTTCGGATGACTCAAGAATGATTCTAGACACATCAGATTAGTTATTGATAACCCTTTGTTTATGTTAAATTACTTTTGCTGACACAAAACACTATTTCTCTGTATACAGCTATAACGCTCATAAATTATTATGTTTGTTTGTTTGTTTTGGAATTTAGCACAAAGCTACTCGAGGGCTATCTATGCTAGCCGTCCCTAATTTAGCAATGTAAGACCAGAGGGAAGGCAGCTAGTCATCACCACCCACCACCAACTCTTGGGCTGCTCTTTTACCAACGAATAGTGGGATTGACCGTCACATTATAACGCCCCACGGCTGGGAGGGCGAGCATGTTTGGCGCGACTCGGGCGCTAACCCGCGACCCTCAGATTACGAAGCGCACGCCTTAACGCGCTAGGCCATGCCGGGCCCTATAAATTATAATGATTGGATGTAACAATGTCTAAGGCACGTAATAAATACGGATATTTTAACTTGATTGTTGTATCCTGTTTCTTGTCGCAAAATTACTATTCAAGTTTGAGCTTCAGAGGCACGAGACTCAGATGGCGCTATGCCAAATACTTCGCAACATTAACTGCAAATACTCATATTCATGACGTCAGAAAATACTAGATTTTGGATTTTATCTTAACAAATAAACCCAAAAAAAGGCTGTAAATAATTACTTGATTCACGTGCAGCTAGTTAATTAAACAATAGCCCATAATCCTAACTTGTATGTAGCATTTTTAAGTTCAGGATACTTTAAAAGCGTCCTAGTTTCTGAGTGGTACTAAACTATAAACTAACGGGAGGCCCGATATGGCTAGATAGGCTAAGGCTTTCGACCTGTAATTTGAGGGTCATGGGTTCGAATTCCCGTCACTTCAAACATGCTCACCCTTTCAGCCGTGAGGGCGCTATAACGTGACTGTCAATCCCAATTCGTTAATTAAAGAGATGCCTAAGAGTTGGCGGTGGGTGATGATACTAGTCTTTCCTTTAGTCTTATACTGCTAAATTAGGGAAGGCTAGCGCAGATAGCCCTCGTGTAGCTTTGCGCGAAATTTAAAAACAAACTAACTGACATGGAAGTATTTATTAGGCGTGTAATAAGTCACGTAATACAATTTAAACTGAACCCTGAAAAATATGGTGGGAGGTAATAATGCCACACAATATATCAAAAGCGAGGACCCTGAAGAAACAAAATGTTTAAGTGTGTAAATAAAATTCAAAAGCATCTAAAAATAAACACCGGTAACACAAAAGTCAAACTATACTTCCTGTTATAATTTAAAATTAACACTACGTTAAAATTATGAGATATTTGATTCAGATCTAAACTTCGTTATCAAATTTTAACATCGTGCCAATTTTAAAGTCTAACCGAAAGTATAATTTGAGAGAAGGTTTTGATACCCTTGATGAGTACTACGTAGATAGTCGAATCTTTATGGTCCACAACAAACACACAATATATTAAATATATATATATTTATCATCTTAGTATAGTTTAGTTTTATGTCTAGAAGAAGCGCAGATAACCCTTGTGTAGCTTTGCCCAAAATTTCAAAGAAACCAAACCAAAAACCAAGATAGAAGAAATTCCAGCTGGAATTATAAAGAGCGGGATAAAACGGGAACGGATCACAGGAAACAGTACGAACCATAAACATACCCCAGTTTCCTGTCAAGTAATGAAAACTGAAATCTATTTAAGTTTAGAAAGTAAAGTCTGTGGAGTATAAATCGCTACACTGAAAAACTCTGGTTTACATTTACTGAAAGCTAGATAACCTGAACAATAAACTGAATATTTCAACAATAACTCGCTCGCTTTCAAAAGTCAGATTTTTAAGCCTTTCTGTTATTAACTTTATTTGTCATGATTACAAGCTACTGAACAATAAAAATCTACAAAAACAAATCAATTTCATGAAACCAGATTACACGTATATATTGTTATCTTTAAGTTAAAGTTGTTAACTTTGTAGTACGTCCAATTTTAGATAAAGTAAAACGTCAAATGAAAGTTGACATTTAACCTTTGAGGGATTTACAATATGTCAGTAAAAATTACAAAAATTTACTCTTAAACAGGGACAAAGCTAAATGTACCTGTGTGCATAACACTGAAAATTTAATATACACTTTTTCTGACGTACAGTTTTATTTTGATTGTTTTGTCAAAACAAAACAAAAATAAAAGAGAAAAATATCAGTGATGAAAATTTAATTGCCAAGAACTTGACAAAAAATGTATCGGAACGTGCCATTTCAACCGGCTTTCGATACCAGTCGTGGGCAGAATGCAGATAACTCTGTGTATCTTTGTGCTTTATTACAAACAAACACGCTATTTGAGGCTTAAATTTCAAAATTTTCTTTTTTCAGTGGCTCAGCGGTATGTCTGCGGACTTCCACGCTAAAATCTGGGTTTTCGATACCCGTAGTGGGCAGAGCACAGATAGCCCATTGTGCAGCTTTGTGCTTAATTCCAAAACAACAACATCTTTTTTCAGAGGCTCCTCACACCTTAATAATTCAAACTTAGGCCTAGCTACGCACATGTTAACCTTTTTTTTACTGATAAAAATTAGTTTATCTAGCTAAAAGTGATTGAAAACATTAAGTGTTAAAATTATTCCAGCGTTGATCTTAATGCCAGCACGTGAATAACAAAAAGTAAGATCATAAAAAACATGTGACTTGCTTCCATATCGAACCCTATCTTCATGATTGATCAGTTGTTTAGGGTTTTTGTATAAAACTACTCTAGGTACATGTGCTCTAGCTGCCCTATTTAGATCCATGTGCTCTAGCTGCCCTATTTAGATCCATGTGCTCCAGCTGTCTCTATTCAGGCCTTTGTGGTCTAATTGTCCCTATATTTGAAATAAGACAGCTGACCTAAAACATTTATTGTCAACACTTAGAATGCTCTAATCAAATCGTGGGCTTTGACTATCAATCTTATAACTCATTCAAGGCCTAAAGAAGTGAATGCGTTTTACGTAAACTTTGTTTTTATCTTTTCTCATACTCTCAGCATTACCAACCTTATTACAGAAGGGAAGAAGGTGTTGTCATTAAGGCATTCATATAACAAAATGTAGCTTTTATTTACTTGTTTGTTTATTGAAGAACAAAGCCGTATTGAGGTATCAGCTGAGTTCACCACTGGAAATCAGAGTTTGAATTTCAGTTTTGTAATTCCTTAAATTACCGTTGTTCCACCAGGGGACGATTTTTATTCATCTTAGTACGAGAATTCTTTCGCATATCATCCAGTTTCATATGATCATAAATTTAAAAACAGAAGCAAAGCCACTGCCCTCACAATAACTGATCGTGACAAAACATGCTACGATGCCTACAAAATGGCGTCGTATGTGTTTGCTTTACATACTTTACAGCGTGAGATCTTAAATGCATCGGTTCACCTAATCTGATTACAGATACTTTAAAAATTCACAGATATGAAGTTTTGGGTGATTATCAATAATATTATTGAAAATGAGATTAAAAGATAGTATATTACAATCTTTGGATAATGCCAAATCCACCAGTAACGCTGCTTTCGTGAATTAAGGCAAAAACTATATCCATCCAAGACATCAAGAATCCACTGGCAAAGAACTTTTCAGAAAAGCCAGAGCAGTCTTGCAGATATTTTTCGACAGTTGGAACTTTTAATGCCACAACACAAAGTCCATACGATTAAATATAACGTCCAACAGTTTTCACGGTTTTCTATATTTTTCAAGATTATCGACCATGTCTAGTTAAAAGGGATTGCATATAACTCTTAACTTGAAAAACAGATTAAAAACGATTATTTAAAATCACACCTAAAGTAGGTCAGTCTGACCATTACATTGCAGCAACAACCAGCGATCAAAAATGACCAACAAAAAAAACTGATAGAACAGCCAAAAGATTAACACCATTTTCATAAGCGACAGGAATAAGCAAGGTGCGTCAGGCTAAACCTCAAAATAACTAGCGGGTCAACAGAGGGTTTAGGCATATAATGTGTACTTTTTCTTTTGTCATTTCATCACAGCTCGAAAGATTGGTGGGTCATGAAAGTGTTATGAGACTCTTCAGCCAAGAGATGAGTGAAAATTGGAGTGTAAGAAGACCTGAAGAAATTGGTGTTGCTTTGAACGATCTGAAATATTTATTAGAGACAAGGTATATAATTAAAGCACAAAGTGTAAGAAGACCTGAAACAACAGCATGGTTTGAACTGGATAAATTTGGTTTTCAAATGGTAATTGTGATCAGGTTCATTAGGTGGGATCGGCATGACACAAACATTTAATAAATGACTGATTAGAAGTACTGAGAAGATCGGGAAATATGCCATTTTAATTGCAAAAATATCATCATGGAGATGGGTGAATTATTGTGTAAGACTAGACAGTTTGGTTTGAAAAGCCGTTTTAAGAGTATGTTGTTTCTTAACTTGTAGTCAATGACAAAAGACAGAGGGAGTAGAAAGCCAGGTAATGAGACAGTATTGAATAAAGGTCAGGTAAGTGTATAATAGAAGAGATGGATTCAACTTTTACAAGGTTCCTGTCAGCTGATAAAAGAGATGTAGATGAAAGATGTATTTCTGGTTGAGAATCATCATCTGAGTATCCCAGGAAAAATATTTGTTGAAATAATTACATCAAGGATAGCACTTATGGGATGTAAGACAAAAATAAAAGAAATAAATATGGATTTATTCTAAAATTTATTTGTTTTTAAATGGGCTATTTGCGTCCACAACTGGTGTCGAAACCAAGTTTCTTTTAGGGTTATAAGACTTTTGATATACTACTGAATCGTATTTAAATAAAACCACTCACAAAATGTGCTTTTAATGAAAATGAAACTGGTATTATTTAAGCATAGACATTAATAACAAAATCAAACAATTACTGATTATTTAAGGAACTGGGCGAAGATTTTCTTCTGAAGTTTCTTCATTCTTTTAGCAAAATTATAGCGTTCAAGATAATATTTGTATCCTGACAATTAACACGTCACTCTTCCTGTCCAAACTGTACTTTGATACTTTGGTAAATAGTTTTACGTTACTATTGCTCTACAGAAATATACACGAAAAACAGAGAAGCTAATACTTGTAATCAAAGTTTTTTATAACAAAATGAAATCTGTACTTTTAGAAACTATCGTCTGCAGACAGTGACAAATATAAAATCCTAATTAAGGGCCCTTAGTGGCTTAGCAGTATGTAAATTCCATTGTGTCGCTTTGTGCTCATTCCAAAGCACACAAACAAAACGGTCATAAAGGTTGTCTATCAATACGACAGTATGTCTGTGGATGGGTCATCATCATTTTGCATTCCTCTGACATAAACCAAGATCGGGCGTCATCTCTTGGAAATTCCAGGTTGTTCAAAAGGTTACCCAACAATATGATGACGAGATCTATGTGCTGTTTCGTGACCTTAACCTGCTGTTTTGAGAAAAATGAAAAGCTGACGTTTTGGAACAGAGACAGTAATTTTCTTTACATTAAAAATGATAACTTTAGTACTCTCAAATTTCTGTACTTAAGTTGTTTATATCGTGAGATGATGTCATATCATTGCGTTGAAATAATCTTAAAGACGGTTTCTTAACATACGTAAACCTCAATAAACACTCTAGAGGGCCATTGATTTTTGAATAGGCTAAGCGAATAAATTTTGAAATAAAGCTTTCTGTTATTTTATTATGTATGAAATACTGAATAAGTATCATTATACCACCAGGTGCTCTGGTATCACAGACACGGGAATTAGTTATATATCTACCATCGCCAACCTCAACGCCCTCTACCTGAGATGGTGTCCTCGTGTGCATGACACTGGTCTTCGACAGTTGAGTAGGTTGCGAAACCTTCTGGTACTCTCATTGGCAGGTACAAGTGAATCTATTTAATTATTTCAATTAATAACTATTTAACAATGTTCAAATAATACTTTTCAGTTACTTGCCGCCCCCCAGTGGCTCAGCGGTATGTCTGCGGACTTACACGCTAAAATCCGGGTTTCGATACCCGTGGTGGGCAGAGCACAGATAGCCCATTGTGTAGCTTTGTGCTCAATTCAAAACAACAACAACAGTTACTTGCTTTCTGTAACATTTAAAATCACATTTACGGAAATAATTAACTAGAGATTCAGCCCGATCGTGAATTGTAAAATTCTAACTGTTGTTAGAATTTTGTTTTGTTCAATATTTATCAAATTTCAAAAAAATATTATTTTGACTTAAATGTAAAAATCACAGACAAATAAACATAGTGAAACCAATGATATCTTTATTTTCTGTCTCTCTTTAATTTTTATTTTCATGAGATAGTATGGTACAATTTTGAAAGTCCTTTGACTTAGGAAGTAAAGAAATGTGTAATCTTTTATCATTTATTTCTAAGTGCAAAGAAGTGTCTGGAAAATGTATTATTTTGATTGAAGCTATTTGAAGGTGACCAAGACCAGCGGCGGCTCTAGTTCTTTGCGGACCCTAAGAAGAAACGTTTTCGTTCCCATTTGACCAGGTGGTTAATGCACTCGCTTCGCAATCTGAGAGTCTCAGGTTCCAATCCCGGTTGCCCCAAACATGTTCACTTTTTCAGCCCTCAAGACATTGTAAAATGTCGGTTGATCCCACTATTCGTTGATAAGAGAGTACCCCAAGAGCTGGCACTGCGTGGTGATAACCTATCTTCTCTCTAGTCTTACACTGTTAAATTAGGAATAGCTAGCGCAGATAGCCCTCGTATAACGTTGCGCAAAATTATAAACAAGTGCCGCACTTAAAAATAAAATCAGATGCATTATCTTACGCTAACCCAAATATATGTTTACACAACACATTTGTTACAAAAACAATTCTATTCAGTAAAAACGCTGATCCATTATCGTGCGTTATGCACGTGTGGTGCACTTAACAACCAATTAGAGCACCGCATTGTGCTCTTACAGTCCCAAATTTTAAACCTCCATCCGTTACTGAGTTGTGCATTTGGTGAGTTCCCTTGAAAACTTTTTTCAAATGATTAAAACACTAAACTAAACACAAGTCAAAATTTCAATTTTAAAACAAATCTTTGTGAATTGGGGCTCTCTTTAAACTATTCGTAGTTTTAAATTATTTTTGATTCTCCTTACGTCTAGCGCTATCTTTGACCAAAAGTAATTGATAAAAATAGTTCAACTCATTCATTCGAAAAAATAAGCACTGAGAAAAATAACGAACTGGTTTTTATTTTAAAATTTTGTTATTGTTTATCCATCTTTAATATCGAGCCTTAAATTCATACATCCTGAATAAAATGTGAATTAAAAAATGTAAAGAAAAAGCACTCAAAGCCATGGTGCTAGCATAGTTTCTTTTTTATTTTATCAAAAACCTACATACGCCACTCCTTAAAATACTAACAACTTTAATTTAATTTGTAACCCTTCTTTGAAAATAGATATTTATTTCAAAATGCCTGTTTTCAGTTTATGCAACATATTTTGTCAAAACATCTTTAAATATCCCTACAAAATGATATTGAAAGTCGTAATACAAAACTGAAAGGTTTTTTTACAACAACAAAAAGTTTAAAAGAGGTGAATGGTGTTCCTTTCATTTTAAACTGAAGATATATCAATGGCAAGTAATAATAAGAAAACCGAAGTTGAGATGGGAACCAGCACTTTAACAAGCCAGTCATGTGATGATAAGATCAAGCACAAAAGAACTGGTACTTGTTACGTTGCAGAGATTTAAGAGGGAAATAAGTGTAATATATTGAATTTAGATAGTCATATAAAAAAATACAAGGTGCTTTTGCAGTGAAAGGTATTTGTAGTTAGATTTCAGACTCAGAAAATTTACTTTGTTTGGTTTATAAAAATAGTGTATGAAGACAGAATAATAATTACAACAAACACAGTGATGTTTGAAGTTGTGATGGCTGATATAAGTATTGGAAACTTTTACCTGAAACATTAAACAAAGAATTCAAAATGTAGTTAATTGTTTGTGTTTTCAATAAAAGTTTATAATATCCATATAAGGAAATTCATTCATACATTGTTTGGGTGAATAAATAAATTGAGTGAGAAAAGCAAGGTCTTTCAAAAATGCATAAAATGTATTTGAGATCATTTTTAGATCATTTAGTCTAGCATGGTTTCGGTATAAAGATTAGTTCTTGATTTTACTTTGATATTTTGTTGTTGTTTTTTCATCCACTTAATGCAAAATGTAAAAGATTTACAATCTTAAAGGCCATTAGGAACTAAGATCCTGAATCATATTGGTTTCTTTCTTTTTTCGGGCCTGGCATGGCCTAGCGCGTTAAGATGTGCGCTTCGTAATCTGAGGGTCGCGGGTTCGCGAGTCACGCCAAAATATGCTAGCCTTCCCAGCCGTGAGGACGTTATAATGTCACGGTCAATCCCACTATTCGTTAGTATAAGAGTAGCCCAAGAGTTGGCGGTGGGTGGTGATGACTAGCTGCCTTCCTTCTAATCTTACACTGCAAAATTAGGGACGGCTAGCACAGATAGCCCTCGAGTAGCTTTGTGCGAAATTCCAAAAAACCAAACCAAACTTTCTAATCTTTAAAAAGTTGAAAAGATTTATAGAATTTTGTGGAATTAGAAGTCAGAGTTGAACCTCTTATCCTAACTGTGTGTTAGAAAAATTCTTTGAAGGTCTGTTTTGAAGAAATTACTTCAAGTTTTAAAGTTTAATAAATTGTTTAATTTATTTTATTATTATTTGTCAGTTATTTTTATGGTAATTCTAAGGACTTTTTTGTTTTATGAAAATATCAGTATTATTATTTCAATTAGTTTTTCTTAAATTGCAGGCTTTAGGATTATTAAATTTAGTAAGGACATTTTATGTGACTGAACGTCAAAACTTTGGTCGTTTAGCTCTACCTTAACTCATTTGTTATAAATTCATTATTAGTATTATTAGAAGTCCTATGTCAACCTATTCTATTACTATAGAAACATGTTCATTGTCTTTGCAAGTCCTGTGTCAATCTGTTATGTTACTATAGAAACACGTTCCTTGTGTTTACAAGTCCTGTGTCAACCTGTTATACCACTAAGAATCATGTTTCTTATGTTTGAAAGTCCTGTGTCAACCTGTTATACTACTACAGAAATATGTTCCTTGTAGTTACAAGTCCTGTGTCAACCTGTTATGTTACTTCAGAAATATGTTCCTTGTGTTTAGAAGTCCTGTGTCAGCCTGTTATATTATCATAGAAACATGTTCCTTGTGTGAATAAATAAAACCTGCAACTAGGAAGTTTTGTTACTGTGTCATTTTGAGATGTGCATCAATGAAATAATTTGGGGATTGCTGACTCTAAACGTTACCAGATGATTAATGAACTGGACAAAACTTAAAAGGTCGTGAGTTTGAATCCTCGTTCCACTAGCTATGGGGAATGTAATGTGATGATCAGTCCCGTTATTTGTTAGTAAAAGAGTAGCCCAGGAGCTGGTGGTGGTTGAGGATAATTGCTGCCTTCCATCTAGCTTTTCATTACTATTACAGATAAATTTCGCATAGGTTTGTGTGAAATTCAAATCAAACAAAACTTAGCTCTAAACATTCTAAACTCTAAAATTAGCATGAGGTAAAATGGCTTAGAAAAAGTAGTTGAACACATAAAAACATCTTTCTGACACTGAAAGTGTTTCCATTATTTCACTGTTATTCTGGTTTTAATTCATTTCTTTGTTGTTGTTTTATTTCCGCAAAAGAAAACAAGGCTGTAATTTTAAACAGTTTTCAATCATGGTCAAGCAGTCTAGTTACTTTTATGAAATTACTTGAGTGATAATAGGACACTGAGCTCACAACAACAGGCGAGACTATTGTTTTCCCTGGGTCTCTTTGTAATGCATATTTCACGATATTAAAATTGTATTATCACGCTATGTTTTGACGTATGTTGATGAAGTGAACTACTGGTAAAGTGTATGGGTAAATTATAAAGATGTATCAAATATGTGATTGGAAGAGTAATGGTTATCATGTGGAAAATCAATTCCAACACTCCAACAAACAATGAGAGTGACGTTATCCACTTTACTAGCTTTTGTTGTTACATACTCTGATTAATATGGAGGGAGGGATAACTTTTACTGAAGTTTGAGTTTTAAGACTAAATGACGTAGATTTCACGTACAGACATAAATCAGGATGAATGGCGATACTTATTCGTTGGACATCAATGTTCTTCACTTCTTAGCTTCGTTTGTTAAAAAGCATAATAAAAATATTCATTATGGTAATGAATAATAATTTGATTTAAATACGAGTTCTCCCCCCAATCATACAAAATCCTTATGTGATAGAAAAAAATGAATCTTATTTTCGAAATCTGCCTAACTGAATTATGAACAATCCGTTGTTAAAACCTAAACAGGTTTTCGAAGTGTAAATTTTTAGGCCTGTGTTCGCTCAAAACAATATATTTATTACTATGTAACCATGAAACATTATTTTAAAAGCAACTTACAACGATAAATTTGCCTCGGTGTAGGTTTAAATGTGCGAAAGTCCTACTTTAATAATTAACTTTATGCACTAAGTAAATAAACTATTAAATAATAAACATTTATCTAACTTACTTCCAATTAAGGTAGCTAAGCCTGTCTTTCAGTAATTCGAGTCCCTCTCACATCAACAGAATTCGGGTTTCGATACTCGTGGTGGGCAGAGCACAGATAGCCTATTATGTAGCTTTATGCTTGATTCCAAACAACAATTCGAAAAATAGTTCGATGTTATTATTTTTCTGCTAACTATAAGAAGATATAATATTTTAAAACTTGATGAAATTTAAAACATTACTTTTGCAAATCAAGCAAGACCGACACCAAGCTCAGTGGCTATGCTATATATGCACAATGGAAATTTTTATTTCAATGATAAATTAATATATATCGGCTATAAAAAAGTCGTACTTAATTCGCAAGCCCATTCTTGTAGTTTTAAAACTTTTAAGCTACTAACCAAACAAGATAAATGAGAAATTAATATATACCGACTATAAAAATTCGTACTTAATTCGTGAGCCAATTCTTGTAATTTTAATTTTTTAAGCTATTAACCAAATATCATACTCGGTCAGTCTTAGTAACAAGATAAATGAGATTGGCATCTATATCGCCTCTTGTTCGAAAACGATGGTCTTCATAACTATCAAATTTTTTATTATAAACAATAAAAAATGAATAAATTTAGAGAGTGAAAGAAGACGTACGGTAAAGCCATGTTAAACTGATATCAATCGTTGCTATGTTTAGTTACCTGTAAGATTACTTTAGTCTAATTATTAACAACAATAAATTGCGATCATATAGGTTACTAACCAAGACAACGAGACACTTTGTTTTAATTGAAATTATTTATATTAAACCACCGAAGTTCATAATAATAGATAGCGCTGTACCTGGTCGAGTAAATTTTCAATTTTTTTATGCAAATAAAAAAATATAAAATTGTTATTGGTCTGATGAATAGCGCTGTAAATAAATTCAACTGTAATTCACTGTTTGAATGTTACTGAATTGACTTAGTGTCATTTAAAAAACACAAAAGCGACGAATGTGTAAAAAATTGTATCCTTTAGGCCTAAATGTATGACTTATTTCTTTTAAGCCTAATTTTAGGTGGCGCTAAAGAACATTAACAAGTTAATGTTGTAGTTAGTAATAGATCATATAAATTTAATTGTCTGTTACAATATTCTTTTGGGAAATTTTTTGTAATGTCTGTTGAAGAAGGATTTGTTTCTAAGAGACAAGCAAGAAAGTCAGCAGATCTGAAAAGAATTAGGATGAAGGAAGAACAAACAGTGAAACTTAAAAGGGTCAGTAATTATTATTTTGGACTTAGTGTTTGAGCGAACTGTAAGGCTCTTTAGGAATGTAGTTCAGGTTTACACTCCAATAAAGTTAAACTTAATAAAGTTAACCTTTAAAAAGTTTATATTCGTCTGTTTGCTGGTGGAAAAGTCAACATCTGTTAAAAGATACAATTCAAAGAAACATTTGTAGGTGACTAACGTTGATATAAATTTATTATGATACTTTTTTATAACTGGATTAGGTTAAACAGTTTTCACAGAATGAAAGATTTGTGATCGTTTATTTCTAAAATAACAAGACAGCATATTAGACTTCAAATTGTGGAACGCAATCACAATTAACAATACCAATTACGTTTAACTTACGTTGCCAATACATTCTAAGTTTACTTATAGTACTATTTACTTATTAATACATGTGGTGGAGTTGTATTTTTAGCCTTTCATTTGTAAACACTGACTAAAGAAAGACGTAGGGAAATACACTCCAAATATTCTGAAGGAATTATGTAACTTCAAACAAGTAGATGTTTTATTTTTGTTTTTTAAAAGTAGCACTGATAAATCATTTAATAATTTTGTTTGCTCAACAACATTAAATCCATAATGTGCTAACATATAAATGATAAGAAACCTAGAGTACTTATTCGTGTAGGTGAGAGCTATACTGAAAAAGGCTGGATGTGATAGAACAGAAGATGAAACCAAAGTGCTCAATCAGTTTCAGGATGTGGTAGAGGTCGTGGAACAACAGATGATAAAACACAAGTCTTTGAAGGACAGGTTGAAAGAGGCAAGTTTTTACTCAGAAACATTTTTGGGGAATAATACTGAGCTTATACATATTTTTAAACTGTTCATGTGGTTCTGTCAACTTTATCCATTGGATAACAGATTATCACAGAAAGACTTTAATTGCAGAATGTGATTTTGTGAACATCTTGAAACATTTACAAAACATACAAATGACAGAATACTCCTTACAAATCGTCTAGTTTTCATGATGGAAAAGGAAAGGTGAGTTTAATTTTAATGTCAGTTTGCATTATTATTGTTTTATTAAAATTACACGTCTAAAAATAATTTATAAAATATGAACTTGTATAGAGAACAAGTACATTTAGTTGGCAGTTGTATGATTATTAGGTTTCTTATTACCAAATAAAACTTTTGTTTAACATGACATTTTCAAAAATTATTAACAAAATAAATTTTAAGGGTAGTTTCAATGCCATTAAATTTGGCATTTTTAAATCACCAACTTAACTGTTTAACATTAAATTTTGATCATGTTTACTTAGAATCACTTAAAAAATATTAATTTTTTTTTATACAGCTTGTTTTCAAACATCCAGGCCTCTTGTAACATGTTTTAAACGTTGGTATCAAGAATTTACCACCACTCTGACAAATAGCTACTATTTTAAGTTTGTTTTCTTTAAAATTTACATTAAGTTCTTCATGATGTTTCTTATGACCTTCACCTGGTTTCTTTTTTCATCATTAGAGTAAAATATTTACAAGAATATTAATATATTCTTTTACAGACAGAAGATCCCCCTGATGTTTTGAAAGCTAAATGTATTGAACTAGCAGAAACAATAACAAATGCTGACTTTCTTGTAGCATACACGGGTGCTGGTATTAGCACAGTAAGTACATGTTAACTTTTCATATAATAGCTTGGTCATTTTTGACTGACCATTTACTCACCAGGTAACCATAAAACTATTCAAATTACAACTTTTTATGTAATAATTGTATCTATGCAAAATTTTCTATGCTTTTAGTAAATATTGTACAAAAAAACATTTTAAATCAAGTGTTAGAGGTGAGTGGATGTTCAATCATTTCTTTCAGAGTTAAAGTAAATATCAGTAACAGTAGGGGTGGATGAACTATTTACATTTTGAAATTTCCATATTTCATTTGCATGACCTCTACAACTTCCTGAATGAAAACCAAAATTATTTTTACTAAAAATTTATATTTTATGTTTTTTTATGTACTGTAAAATTGTGTACAGATTTGGTCCATTTAGCCTACCTTGTAACCACCATATAAAAATAAACCTAAACAGACTTTTTTGTTTTTAGAATAACTGCATATTGTTACAGGTGTATTTCTTCTTACAATCAAAGTTAACACAGTTTAAGAAATATTCTGGTCATTTAAATATATTGCTTAGCACCACAGTAAATTGTCACAGCAGGGAATTTTTTTGTGAGTATAACATTGAGTTACTAGTGTACTTTGTGATATTACAGCAAGCTGTATCAAGAAATATGTTTATGCTATCGGATAATGTTTTTTGTAATTTTTTTTCATCTAACCTGAAGCATTTCTAATTTTTAAATTTGTTACAGCAAATAAAGTATAGTTCAAAATCAGTTTGAAAAATTTAGTTCAACACTGTACTAATTAAACTAAAAACAGGTTAGCTAGTATAGTTTTTTGTTTTTTTTTCTCTCAAATTTTCAATGAAAGTTAGCCCTATTTTTTTAGTAGAGATGTTATTAGTAATTAATTTGTATGAATTTTAAATATGCAAATTATAATACAAAATAGTAAAATGCAATAAAAACAATGTCCTGAAAGTGTTATAGTTAAACTGGTTTTGTTAGATAGCAGATAGGGACAGTGTGAATCTCATTAATCCATTCATGCGCATCAGTGATTAGATGAAATGGAATTTGGCTGCCTTAAGAGAGTTATAGTTACTCCTGCTGTTTACCCGTGCTTATTTTGAATTTCTTCACTTTGACATTCAGAGCACTGGGCAGAAATCACATTGCATCAGGAAAGCATTAAATTAAAACCTTTTTTACAATGAAAACATACAAAGAATGGCATGAAAGTATTAGTTTATGGGATATAATTCATTAAAGTAAGAAGGAGATGATATACATTTTCACATGGATATAACTCAGTAAAGTAAGAAGGAGATGACATACATTTTCACATCAGTTTGGGGATATCTAACACAGAAACGTGTAAGCCTTGGAAATTTATGAAGTAGTGTTGATGTGAAAAGAAATACTAAAATGTGTAATCCTGAGTAAAGGAGTGTCATGTGATACATATAAGAGGATACTGAGAATTCATTTAAATATTACCTTTTGAAATTCAAATTTCAATAGTTTTAAAAACTATGTTTTAATGTTGAGTTTATTGATAAACATTAACAATTAAGTGGTTTTATTAAATTGTATGATGTGCACTTTGGTGTACTGTATCTACAGGGTTAACTGTTAAAGAATCTGTACTTTATGGCTCCATAAAGTACTTGAGAATGATTTTTTCTGCTGGCCAAATGTTTAAATTAGTTTGAAAGTAACTTTGATCAAGAACTGCCTACTGCTACTGTTTTAGCACTTACCAGTTCAAAGGACTTATTTCTAAAATATCAGGATTGTTGCCTGAAAGAAACCTATGGTTATGTGTAGATTTACTACATATTTCTGTTAAGTAAAACACTAACTAAATTGCACGAGATAAAGTATATCAGCTAGGTTTCCGCTAGCCATTAGCCACATTGCCATTGGCAAAAAGAAACAGCCTATGGCTATAATACCTAGTGTTGGTTTTGCCACAGTGGCAAAAGATAATAATATTTCGGTCTTGGATGGTTTTCATTTATTTATTCTTCTCAAGTTTCAGTCTTAATAGTTTTCATGGTTTTTATAGCCATCCACGCCATTATTGATGACAAATGACCAGAGGCACCCCCAGCGAGTTGAAGAAATAAGAAACGTTTTTGAAAACTACCACTGACTGTAATCTATATTTTCTTTAAATGTATTTTTATGACTTTGGGAATATGACAACTAACAAATTAAATTTGAAAACAAAATTAGCACTCAGCATTGTTAAATTTCTTTTATTTTCATTTCTTATGCTACACGTTTGATTCCACCTGTGGTACACAAACAGTAATCAGAGAAAACCTGACTTCATCAAACCAACATATTGTCTGTATCAAAGTGAAAATCTCAAGTTTTGTTTGACATGTGTTTGAATTCAGATTATAACAACTCCTAGATCAGATAAAAAGATGTCTAAACAGTTAGATATATCAAGTTTTTTTCAAAAGAAGGTCGAAGCAACAACATCAACTGATGGTAGGAAATCCACTTCTAAAAGAAAAGATAGCTCTAAAGAAACTGAAGCTTGCAGCAGTGATCAGACTGTCGGTGTGAAAAAAAAATATATACCTGCAATTTTCATAGAGTTGTTAAGGAAACTTGGTTTTCACAGTTTTCTTGGCTGGAACATGTTTCCCAACAAAATACATTTTGTTGCAAATAATGCAGGGACAACAAGAAGACAAATATTTATGCTACCATTGGGAAAACTGCTACTAAGCCTAAAAAAGACGACTTGATGAAGCATGCATGGTCAGAAGGTCATCGCAGTGCAGTAGCATCACAAGTTTTGAAGAAGGACAAGTCAACTGCTGCTGTGAATGTGTATGTGGGGTGTAAAGGTGGCATTCAGGCACAGATGGCCACATTACTTGTAGAAGCAAAGGAAGCCAAACCAACTGTGAAGTTTCATTCCCTCCTTTCACAACAAGTATTCAATGAAAGAATATTCATTCTAGTATTAATAAGATACTTTGTGTTTTTTACAGTATTTCCTTAAAACAAAAGGCAATTTGACAATTTTCTAAAAGTGAAATATTTTGAAAATATCTATTAAAAATTAAGTAGCTAGCCAACTCTTCCAAATGTCTTTGTTTATTACTTTAATTGGTGGTCTTATTTCAAAACACAAGTTCATATATATTTTTTAACAGGGAGTGACCTCTCTTAAGAAACTACAGACTGAGTCACAAAGTGGAACAGAGAGCTTCATATACGCCCACAGCCAGTCTCTGGATGAAATGCAGGCAGATTTTCAGGCATTGCCTTACCCATTTTTTGCTCTTGAAGCAACCGATGCAAGAAACACCTCTGTACTGATAATTGATATTAGGTATTTTTCATTATTGGGTGAGGTTACAAGTTGATTCCTTGCTGTGTGTGAGCTGACCAACACTGGGGTTTATTCTATCTGCAACACAATGCACTCAGTCATGGCAGATCAAGGATTGTTTTATGTATACTTGGTTGGAGTTGCAACTGATGGTGCTAATGTCATGGTGGGAATAAAAGCAGGTGTTGCTACAAAATTTATGTTGGAATACCCCTGGATAATAACAAGTCATTCTTTGGCACACAGATTACAGTTGGCAGCTGAAAAGGCAGCAAACCAGAAGCCATACCTTGTGAAGTACATTTCAGTTTTGAACCAGTTTGCAAAAAGCCTGAAATATTCTCCTATGTTGTGTCGGGTTCTGGAAGAGAGCAAAGCATTGCATGGAGAGAAAAGCAACAAAATCAAGCAAAAGTTCTTCACATGATGGTTCTCTTTTAATGATTCCGTCCAAGCACTAGTCAACTGTATTGCATTTGTGATAAGCTGCTTGCAGGTTGTAGCAATGGAGTGTGGTACTGCAGGCTGAACCTTGCTACACGATATATTCCAGTAAATGTAATGTTACAGCTTTGTCATGATGAGACATTTTTTGGATGATGCTGTTGGCATTCTTGGACTTTTGTCAAGATTTCTACAGAGAGCTGATTTATCTTAAGATCAGGCTAAAGCAATTATTGATGGGTTAATTCAGTTGCTGGTACACATCCCTGGTTCTTACATATACACTGCACTGAAGGAACTCCCACAAGCTTCTGATGCCAGTGGTTATACTTCTTATGGAGGCCATGACTTCAAAGATATTGACAAACAATGTGAAAAGTACAGATCAGCTGCTGAGTCATTTGTTGAAGAGGTGGTTACAAGACTACAAGTAGCATTCCAAGACACTAACATCATGTCATTGTTTTCAATATTTAGCTCATGTCGCAGCAGAGCAGTATCTGATGAGGATGATCTGAAGAAACTCATCCAGCACTTCTTTCGTCAATGAGGATGAGGCACTGACTGAATGGCTGCTACTAAGGAACATAATGAAACAGGATGCTCCCAAAACCAGAAACATGAAGAGCTTCTACAAGGAATACATCTGCCAGACCCGCAAAACTTTTCAAAATCATTCTCAGCTTGAAGCAATTGGATTAATAATTCCAGTTACATCTGTTGACTGTGAGCAGGGAATTAGCAGGTACAACAGCATCAAAACAGATGCCAGGAACAGTCTGTCTGTGGCCAAGACAGAAATGTTACTGAACTTATCCATGGTGTCCAAACCTTTAGATCATTTTAACTTCAATTCTGGATTCAGATACTGGGTCACTTGCAAAGACAGATGTGGGTACCATTCCCTGTTGAAGAAATGTACTTTGGAGCCTCAGTTGTCAACTTCTACCACATCTTTTGTTCAGAATGATTTGGCTGATGAGCTGCCATTGGATTTATCTACTTACTTTTCATGCTACCGTATTTTAGTTTTAAGTCATTTTTTTGTTTCTGTGTTATTTTGAGAAATGTATCTCTTTATTTTCCTCTTTATCATGTTTGTTTTGTTTTTTTGGCAGGGAATAAAAAAAAAAAGCACAAAAATTACTTAATGTCTTGTTGATTTTCACGTAATTACAACTAATTTTTATTGGATAGAATTGATGCATATTTCAAGTCACGCACCATACAGTTTTTGACAATCTAAAATTGTGGCTAAAAGAAAATTACTTTGTTCAGCCACAGTGGCTAAGAGAGTTACTTTTCTAGTGGAAGCACAGATCAGGTATTACCTAACTTAAACTGATTAGGTGTTTGAGAGTTGTGTCTTAAAATGGATTGATTTTGAATTTCTTCTTTACTTAAGTATGGAAATTTAAACTCCTGTTACCATGTGCAGGTTTCTTTGTAATGTTCTTGATGTTTTGTGTTGCAAGGTCTCCACATTTAATTATTACTTTGATCTTGTTTTTGTTTGTTTGTTTGTTTCCAGGCAGCCAAAATTCCAGACTACAGAGGACCTGAAGGAGTGTGGACCCTGCTTCAAAAAGGTCAAGATGTCAAGTATGAGAATGTTTATTGGAAAATGCTAATTATGTGTAAAAAAATAATCCAGACAAAAGATATTGAATGTTTTTAGGTTGTACCTAGACTTGGATCATTTGGTCTAAACTGTATACAAATCATGTGGATAGACTTGTATACTGGATTAGATGTAAAGTCTGTTGTTTCTGTGTCATTGAAACAGACATTGAGTAACAAGTACACCTTTGTTTGACTGTGTCTTCATACAACACACATTATGCCCACCAAATACAGTGGATTGATTTTTGTTTTTGTAAAAAATTAAAACAGACTGTGATGACTTTAACTGTAACTGTAGTAATTTTTTCATGTTTGAATGAAGAAAAAAATTCAGTCATTTCATGGTTTGACGTGATTTCATTTGTTTATTGAGTTTTTCAATGAAGTTTATAATTAATGCACTCTGTAAGTTTCAGGTTACAATCAATTGTAAAGAGGTGAGTGGATGTTCAGTCATTTTTTTTCAGAGTTAAAGTAAATATCAGTAACAGAAGGTAGGGGTGTGTATGAACATTTTTGATTCAAGAACAAAGAGTATGGTAGAAGTCTAATAATGTTATCTTGAATGAGTTTATCATGGATTAACATATATATGTCATTAGTTTGAAATCATAATCTTTTAAGGTTCCTCTTGCATTCTTCCTGAACAAATCTGCCATCATAGATTTGTGGTGTTACTAATAAATATACGTTTTCTACATCTTCTAGGTTCATAGGTAGGTTTGTTTGTTTTATTTTCTAGAGGTTTGGACATCACCACTGCAGAACCTACATACACTCACATGTGTGTAAGTGAACTTTACAGACGTGGATACGTTGCTCATGTCGTCTCTCAAAACTGTGATGGTCTGCACTTGCGCAGTGGTCTTCCTCGAGGTGCTTTATCTGAAGTTCATGGAAATATGTACATAGAGGTACATAATATTACCAATATCCATCTCGTATAGTCAACATATAGCTTCCTCTCCTCTTATTTATAAACTTTCTACTTTGGTTAAATTAAATTATAATTCTTAGTTAGTTCTTTGTGGATCAGTTATTACTGTAATTCTACATGAATTGGTTGTTACTCTAGTTCTATTTGTTTGTTTTTTGAATTTCATGCAAAGCAACATGAAGGCTATCTGTGCCCCAAGTTCTACATGGACCAGTTATTGCTTTCAGTAAATGATTTTAACCATGATAGGCCAGTAGCTGATAACCTGGAACAAATGAAGATAGTTGATATGAGAAATGTAACACTTTCTTTATTCTGTATGAATAGTAAATATTTTGAAATAAGCTTTCACTTGGTAATAATTGATTTTAGCTTTTAAAATAAAAAACAACTTGAAATGATTTTATTTTTTAAATTCTAACAGAAACAAAACTATTTGGAAGTGTATATTCCAAATAGGCAGTAAGAGATACTTGTAAAGTATTTGTGATCTAAAGTTTGAAATGTATTTTAGCTTGAAAGATCATCTCATACATTTATGTACAAGCAGTTTTAGGCAGGTGAAAGGGGTGCAGTCTCACCTGACCTTTTTCTTTTGGGTTAAATAAAAAAATGTTCTAATTTAAATTTTACTTTTCATGATGAGATATTTTTGTATTCCATGCTGCTGGTTCTAGTTATCACTACTTTTGTTTGAAAAATTCAGTTGAACATTATAATAACCAAACTGAAAGTGATTTTCAAGCTTCCAATCTTTTTGTCTGCAAACGTTGTTGAAATCCTTAAGTGGCTGTAAAAGGACAAAAGAAATCTTAATTTCATTTATGCATCTTCACTTGCAAAAAAAAAGTGTAAATGTATTGTTGTAGTTTTTCATGATACACCACTTAGATTGTGGTGTGTGGAAAGTAATTACTAATCTTGAATGGTGTTCTGCTCGTATCTTTCACACTTGCGAAATAAAGCTTAGTCCAGTGCTTATGATCCACCACAGGTATAGTCAGTTGTCGACATGTTATCCATTTCATTGGACTTTTACAGCATTGATTTGAGGTTTGTTTTTTGACTCCTTGGCAGTGTGTCCCATTTTCTAACTTTTTATATCCTTTGGGTTGGGAAAAAACGCACACTTTGAAACCATGTAATCAGTGCTCATTGTTGTTGATTTATCGTAATATTCACCAGACTCTTATGTTACACCATTTAGAAATTAACTAAACTTTGAAGCATTAGTATCATGAAGATTTTTCTCTGCGATTTTTTCAGACTCTTAGAGAGGTTGGACTGAAGGGACGGGTTTTTCATCCTTCCATTGTTAAATTTGTACAGAACCCTTCATTTCTCTAAGGTTATCTCTGTGTACTGGTGCTATTTAGAAACCTGTAATATTATGGAACATGTTTTAAAAGAGTCTAAGGATGTTTACAAATTACTGTTTCAACTACCATGGTTGTGGCATGAGGCTCTTTGTTGTTTGTATTTTTTCTTTACAGCAAAATTTAATTTTTAGCAGAAAATATCTATGAAGGAGATATAAAGTTTTCTAAACTACACTAAATGCCTGTTGTAAATTGGTATTTAAAAATATGTACAGTTATTTCTTATGAGAGATGTGTTATTAAATATGTACCTGAACCACATGTACTGCAAGCTCAGAAAACTAAACATCTACTGGATTGTACCCTAACAACATGTACTGATATGCAGTGAACTAAGCATGTGCTGGGTTCTACCTTAACCACATTTGTTAACAGTGTAAAAGTTACTTCTAAGTTTCTTATGTGATTCTCACCATCTTTCTTCAAGTGGAAGATTTTAAACTCGTAAACAGAATGTATAACTTGTTTCTAAAACTATCCTGCAGAGGTTGGAGTCTTTGATGGATTGGAGATTACAAGACATTAGTAAAGTAATGATTGAGTAAAATGGAAGCATACATATTTTCACATCATTGGCTTTACTGATGATAGATGTAGAGTAGCAGTGTTAGAGTTGAGGGGAAGTCACTGCTCGTCTGTTTTGTTACAAGCAGATGCATTGTGCCAGCTCTTTTTTTTGGGGGGGGAGGTAACATTTTTTATACAGCTATTAGCACTTTTATCTCTGTGTTGTACAGTCCTTTACTGTCCACTTTAACACACTTTTCTGTGGGAATCTAATCCTTTTAAACAGGATTCTGTTTGACAGTCTTTGGTCAACGAGGTTTTTGTTTGTTACTCTAAGTATATTGATGACACATTATACCTAGAAACAAAATGGTTACTTTTGCAAATTTCTCATTTGTATTTTGAATTTCCTGTTTCTTTGTGCATGAATTTGTTTTTGTCTTGTAAGATGATTAAATAAGAAAACAAGAAACTGTTCTTTATATAATCTTAAATATTGGAGGACATGTGAAATAAAACTATTAAAAGTTCTAGTCAAAATTATTTTGAATCATTATCTTTAAGTGATAATACTTTAGGGTTAAAATAATATAAAATATGTCTGATACCGTGGTACTCCAGTTATTCATGTTATTCATAGGTTTGTACAAAATGTAAACCTCTACGTCAGTATGTAAGGCTGTTTGATGTCACAGAACGGACAAGTCTCCGTCGACATAAAACTGGGAGGTACTGCCACAAGTGTGGTGCTGAACTGATTGATACAATAGTTCACTTTGGAGAGAGGGGTCGACTTAGGTGGCCCATCAACTGGGAAGGTGCTGTGAAAGCTGTAGAAAATTGCAATGTTATTGTTTGTCTTGGGACCAGTCTAAAGGTAATTTTTAGATCTAGAGATGTTTAATAACAAATCAAAACCTGATTTAACACTTCTAGAACAGTGAATATAAAATATGAACATTTTTAGATATTTGTATATTTATAAGTTTTCAGAAATGTTTAGATATAAATAAAAAACTTAGTTTAAGATTTTTATAAAGGTTAATTAAGAGTTTCAAATTTTCTAAGATACAGGTTTGTATTTATGAACATTTTGTGTCATGTGTGACCAAAAACATTTATTTTTTTGTTTCCTGCATAATATTTTACAATGAAATTACTGTGAAGGTGTTTTAAACTATTGTATAGTTGTTTTTTTTCATTTTCTTCGCAAGGAGAAATATGCAGCACATCTTAAATTGAATGACTGGACAAAATTCGTAGTTAGTAAAAATTAGCTTTAAGTTTTTGTATCATATGTTCACATTTGCTTTTCTAAAAACTGTAATGGTTTTATATTAACATTTATTTTGATAATAATAACTCACCTATTTTTTTTTAATTATGACCATTCTTGTTATGTTACAAACTTTTAAGTTTGAAATATTCTTTGCATATTAAAATCTACATTATTAGCTAGCTTGTTTAAATCAACTTACATTGAAGAGATAATGTTTCATTTGGTATAAACAATATTACAGTGCCTGTTGATGTAGGTTTTCTTTATTGTTGACATAGGTTTAACCTGCTCAAAGAACTTGGATGGGGGAGAAAATCTGATTAAAATATGCAAATTTTCAAAAATTTACCAGTTATTTGTATGTTTTGCAAGCACTGCAGTTTTAAAGAGCTTTCATTTCTCATTGGATGTTGAAAACTCTAGTGGATCAATTCTCATGTTGCATTTATACAAGCAAGAACACATTTGGTTATTTGATATTATGGTCCCTTAGGTTCTCAGGAAGTACCACTGTCTCTGGGCACTAGATAAACCTCTGCACGAGCGTCCAAAAGTGTACATTGTCAACCTGCAGTGGACCCCAAAAGATGACAAAGCAGTTTTGAAAATAAATGGTTTGCTTACTTTATATGTTATCATTTGTTTATGCTGTAATCCAAGTATAGATAAATCTTGAAACCTTTTTTTGATGTGTAGTTTTAGTGGAATAGGCATGTCTTGTATCCATGTTCTAAAACTGTGCAATCCTCTCAGAACATTTGTTTGTAGCCACATTTTAAAACTACAGGGTTCCTTCAATTCATTATAGAGATGGCTTTGTATCCATACATGTTTTCATTTTCTTGAAAATTTTCTGTGTTCCAAAGTTATCCATTTACAACTGTCTGTGTGTATTAGGTAGCTTCTACAGATAATTTACAATCTTACTTCTTTGATTCATTTATGTATTCTCTTATGTGTGGGAAGAAACTTGTGGTTGTTTCAAATGAGCTTTCAATATTTAATGTGAATACCAAACAAATAACTTTGACTTCATGTATAGAATATAGAGGGTTTTAAGATATATAACTTATCTATTTTGTCTACCCATCATGATAACTTGAGTAGGTTTTTAAGGTGTCTAAATTATTGTTTCATCTACCTATTACAATAGCCCAAGTCAGTTTTTAAGGTATGTAAACTGTCATTTCTTGTGTGTGTGTGTGTGTTTATGTTATATAAATCTCATACAAAATACTTCAAACTTTAATAAGATGTTTTGGAAAACAAATTATTACATGTTAATTTAAAATGCATGTATGTTAAAAATCATATTTTAACATCCAAACTTTCTTGTGGTACAGGCAAGTGTGATGAAGTTATGAAGTTAGTTATGGACCATTTAGGAATTCCAGTGTCAAACTATAGTAGGTGTGTATAAGTTGGTGTCACTTTCTTTAATAGAAACTTGTATCATAACTAAACTTTAATTTAAATAAAAAGTAGACCTAAGAAACTGGGCATTGATACTAAAGGTAAATATGGCACAAATAGTTCATTGTGTGGCTTTTGTGCTTAACAAAGAAACTATTCTTAGTTTTAGAATGTGCGATCAAGAGCTTTATTTTAAGACATGACGAAATAGGTTTAAGTTTTGGTAATCACATTTAAAACTTAATTCTGTGTTAAAACTACATTTGAGCAATCATGAAATCTGAAAACCTTTGATCATACCTGGGTGTATATTTATGAAAGTAATATTTTTACCAAAAGAGCAGTACAAAACAACATGGATTTTTATGTTGCTCTATTGACTGTTTTTGTCACTTGAAACAGTTAAATATTCTTTGAGTTACCAATTCACTTAATTTTTTCATTCTAACACAGGGAAAAAGACCAAATTTTCCGACTAGCAGTACCACTCACTCCAGAAGAAGAAGAGACTACCACGAGACAACAGCTAACTTTTATGCAACAGGAACCTGATTTAAATAATTGCAAAATGAAATCTACACCTGGGCCTTCTTTTGATACAGGCTCTTTTTGTAAATCTAGTAATGAATCAACTGCCAGCAATACAAAAGAGGATCCTAATGGTGGTTCTGCACCTGTGGATGAACTACCTCGACACAGCACCCAAGAAATGTTAACTTCAGCAGTTAAGAATGAGCAACATTTCACACCTTGGCTTCACAGAGAACCTTTTCAAGTCAAAGGTGAAGTAAGTTTATCAAAGTCCTCCCGTTGTATAAGAGGAGATCAGGTATCTTCGACTGAAAATGAGAGAAAAGATTATTCTGAAATTCCTATGAATGTTGAAAACAATGGGTGCCACAGACTTGCAGAAGAAATTTCAGAGGAAAAAGAAATTATACCTGGCTGGTTTGGAAAGGGTCTTGCAAAACTGAAAAAAGCAAAGAAGAAACGGCCTTGAATTCTAGTGCAAGTTTTCTAAGTACTTGTTTTTTAATATACACTCATCCAATGAAAGTAAATATGGAAGACAAAGAACAAAGAGAAAGTAAGTCTTACATCACTCAGTCCATTGTCTGGGCTAGCATAACTGTGTTTAGGTTTATAGTATGATAAACAGACCGATACTTTAATGAATGTACAATTTGTGTGGAACAATACTTTGGATACATTTCAGTTAGAACATAACCTCAATCTAGATTAATAATTACAGTTATGATTTGTGTATGAGAGAAAATTCTGGCTAGAAATTTTTTTAACTTTCTACAGTTTTTATCTACATACTGAAATACTTTCTCACGATATTAAACTGATGACAAAACATGGGATAGACTCGTGAATTGGCTGAAAACCCTTGAGAAATACAAAATGCAAAATTGTAAATACCTTGAAATTAAAGTGTTTTTTTTCCAAAACTCAAATATTTCAAATGTAAGATCCTTTGTATAAAGTTGTGTCCTGCAAGGGAACAGAAACTGTGGAAACTGTTTTTTTAAAGTTCCAGCGTAATCCATATTCCTGTCTTTTATTATATTGCTTTTAAAAGTCCTCTCTTAGCATGAGAAGTTCCAACACCACACAATGATCATTCACTTGTGGTTTTTACTGATAAATACAGTTTACAGATACCTTAGTTAATTGTAGTGAAAACAATGAAATGTCTAAGGATTCTGAATTGTTCAATAAATCGTAAAAAAACCAGGAAATCTCATTTTAAGAACTTTTTCCTGGTCTCGTTATGTTCACTTCTATGTATTGTATGCAGTTAAAAACACCAAAAACAGGACACCTCCTCCCCTTAAGGAGTCATAGGAATCCTCTTCCTTAATCAAAAAACTGGTGGATAAAAATGTTTTTAGATATTTGTGTCATATCACATGTATTATGGTTGTGATTAGAAAATTAATGTTAAAATGTGTTGAAAGAACAAAATGTTTTGTTTGTATAATGTCTTTAGAAGTTAAGTTTTCACAGAGTACAAATTATTCCAGGATTATGAACTTTATTCAGAATGTTTATATATTGATAATGGAAGTGTGGTTAGAGTTGTAATTCACCATTTAGAACTATACAAAAAACTACTGCTTTAATGGGAGATTTGGAACTTATTCCAGTTTGTAAATCACTCTTAATCTCATTCAAGATCAGTGGTTATAGTTCTCACCAACTTTATCCTAGCCTAATTGTATCTTGCTTTGAAAGTAAAATTCACGGTTCCCGTGAGTGCTGAGTATAGCTCTTGTTACATTCCATATTGCAGGTTTTTGGAGAAGAATCTAATAAGCAACCTTCTATGAACATTAGATCATGAGTGGTGTTTAATACTATGAGCCTTGTTTTCTCAACAGGTACAAATTAGGTGGACAATTGGAAGTTTCTGTATATAAAAAAAACTTATTTTAAAAGATCTAACACAAAATTAAATTTTTACTTCTTTAAACAGTTAAGAGTTTTCCTATTGTTAATTTCTAATATTCAGGACTTTTTATTTTTCCCACCAGGGTATTTGTACATAACTACTGTGCTTGATCCTGTCAGTTGTATTTTTAAATTGGTTGCTCTGTGGAACAGAAAGACTTAAAACTGTTCACATGGTTCTGTCAGGAACTTAAAGGGTTGGCAAACACTAACAAAGAAACAAGAATTTAAGAAGAACTACAATATGGTTAGGAAGACAGTATACTGTAGAAGATATATAAATAAACATTGTGATGAAAGTTGTTACATTCCTCAGGGAAACAAACATTTCATGGATGTTTGATTTAGGTCAACAGTAAAACATGTGGTTTGTCAACTCAGTTTTCCCTCACCCCCTTGTACCAATGGATACTCAGAAAGACAGGTGGTATATGTTGGCACTGCAAATTATTAGTTACTAAATACCAATAAGTTTTTAAAATGTAATCTATATCCATGTAGTGTTTGTATGAATGTTGTGCAATTTTTTGTTGTTTGTTTGTGTGGAAAACTGGGCATATTATATAAATAATTGTGATGCATTTTAATAAAGGTTATAAAAATAATTACAAAGTTTGAATTGTGTATTTTATCACCATTAAGATATAGTTTCACAACTTCATTGATATTTACTCCATAAATCCTATGTATGGGCTCAACAAGCAAAGGAAATTGCATGATAAAAAAGCCAAAACTATGACATTACATTGACCAGTACAGGCTTCATTGTCTTGCACATTTGTTTCTCAACTACCAATATTCTTTGTTTGTCTTAAACACTTATTATTTAAATTGATGTTAATTTTCTTCAGTGTGTTTAACCCATGACTTTACTTAAACACTAAATGTATGGGCGTAACTTTTATCTCACAAATACATAAACTGTAATACATTGTGTCAAGTCACTAAATTTCTAATAGATCAGGTATCAGAAGAACTAGATAAAATATGTTAGGTGAAGTAGTAATTCAGTAACATGTAAAACTTGTTAAAGTTAATGAAAGAATAGAAAGAAGAAAAAGCACTATGATAATTTTCCTTACAGGTGTATCCAATGCAGGTAAAAATAACAATTGTAGATTTTCTAACACACATGCTTATTGTAAATATATTACTATACATATTCAAAATAAAAATATTAAAAATCAAATAGAAGCATAATAACATGAAAAAAATATCAGATTTTAACCTGATTGGCAAAAATAATTACTGTCAGCTCACTCACTGATGTTGAAATACAATCACTGAAACAGTATTAAATGTAAAAGAGTTGGTTTCGGTATGAATATGGTGTATCTTGTTATACTTGATCTATTAATTACCGTAAGTAAATGTTGTACTGTTTTGTTTAACTTATTTCCTAAATATTGGTCCATGGTACAATGTGACAGATAACACTGCACAACAATTGCTTTGAAAAGTTTTTGCTGATTGTGGGTATGCACAAATATAGTTTTAGTTTTGCTTCATGTAGGAACTCTTGAGAAATACAGTTAACTGTTTACTGGCAATAACATATTTAATTGCATTTATGTTTCTAACACATTATTAACTTCAAAATAATTAAAGATGTTTTGCTCCTGATTTTTGTTTGTATTCAATGTCCAGTGCATCACGTTGCAGTGTCCAACAGCAAGCATTGACAGATTCCAGTTGCTCTGATATCATTTTTACATTGTAGCAAAACTAAAGATTTTAATGAAATGGTATGCGAGGGGAAATTTGGATGTAATTTTTGTGATCAGCAGCCAAAAATTTACAAGGAACATCTAAGTGTTCAAGAAGCAAAAACTTTGCTGTGCAGTGTAATGTATAATCTTTCACACAAACTGCAAAAAATGTCACTTCAGTAACAAACAGGGCTTTAGTCTTTTGATTATGTTAGAAAGATTATATTTATTTAGATTTACCTCAATATTTTTCCACTAAAGCTAATCATAAAATAACACCTTCATTCTGATGGATCTGTGAACAACATGCAAAAATCAGTCTGGAAATGCTTGAAAAATTTATTGCATGTAAACTGTTCTGACATGGTTTGGAAAGCCAGGGGAATCTATCACAACACAAAATCTCAAGAAATTCTAGGAATTCTTCAAAACCCTTGGTTCTCAATAGGGCGTACTTGGAACCCTAGGGTAAAAATTTAAAATCCAAGAGGATGAATTGAGGAGGGTTATGTACCTTCCCAAACTTTTCATTCAATGCGATGCTATTATCTGGTGAGCACCAGGTCAATTACACTAGGAATGCCTCCCTCATCTCTGGTGTGCTGAGAGAAAACAGTCCTGTGTTTTCTTGTTATTTCTTAAGGTTTTATGTCAGTTTATAAAAAGCTGCTAAAGCCTAAGTCTTATGGTAGTATGTGTATCATACTACTGTAGTGGAAGAATGTTTTGGTAAATATAGGATTGTGAATGTATGTACCAGTATTGTTTCTGGTTGTGTGTGATTTTATGGTAGCCAGTGATATTCATGTCTCATATCCACGTATAGCTAGTTGTGGTCCATTGAATTGTGTCTCGCTGTGATATGTGAGCAGTTGCAAATTTCTTCTGTTTTATTATATTTATCTTTTTATTTTTCCAGATTTGTGTGCAAAATACCTACATGTCTGTGTTAGGTCTAACTCTCTGTTTTCCGTTTTTCCGTGTTTGTATCCAAAATGCAAAAACAGTTATTTTCTGAGCAGCTGGCATCTACAAATTTCAACAACAAAATTCACCAATATTCAGCAGACTATTTAAATTCTGGTTTTATTTATTATGCTACTGATGAAACCAAACTTTACTGCCTGTTTTTGCTGCAATTCCTTCCAATGATTCCATGGGACCAGCAAAACTGGTAGGACACTTCAAAAATGTACATCCAGAACATGCAGAAAACCTCTCAAGTGCTTCAAATATTTGTATGAACAGAGGTCAAAGAGCAAACAGAAGTCACTTGATGTAATGTTCAAAATACAAACTATTATGAATGAATGTTGTCTCCAAGCTAATTATGAACTTGGTTTTCTTCTCACTAAGAAATCTTTCCCACACACCAATGGTGAAGAGTTGCTGAAACCAGCTCTTGAGGTATGCCTCCAGATAACAAAAGAGCTGACTGGGAACTTGCCACTTTACCCCCCAGCACAACTCAAAATTCATGGAAGAAATGATGTTTTGTGAATTTTGGGCGACCGTCACCATAGCACAAAATAACTGTCATCAGGAAGTATCTGACTGATAATAACATTCCAATCACCAACCTTGTGTCCACTGCTGCAGATGGTGTTCCAACAAGTTCTGTCAGATGATAATCCAGATATGATGAGCGTCCAATGTATCATTCACAGTTTAGCTGCTGCAATCCTTAGCTCTAAGGTTCACCAAATGATGAAAAAGGTGATCAAATTGGTAAATTTGGTAAAGCCCATCGTAAGACTGACTGTTCAAAGCATTTTGTCAGAACATGAACAATGATTACATGAGACTGCTTGTTTATACACACTTGAAATGGCTCTCAGAAGTCAACTGTCTAGAAAGGTTCATTGCTCTGTACAACACCTTACTGGACTTTGGTGGGGACCATGAGGGCTTTCCATTCTCAAAATCCAGTGAATGCAAGGCCTCAATTTCATATCCTGCAGGTATTGTGGATAGACTAAATGTTTTAAACAAGGAACTACAGGGTGAACAAAAAAACTCTCATGGACTGTAAAACCAAAATTTGTGGTTTTATAAATTACTGGAAGGCCCAGGTCTTCAAGAATAATCTATCCCAGTTCATGTACCTCAATACATGTGAACCATCATATGATGTCCTCCAAATCATCTCTGAACATATTTCAAACCTACAAGTTGAGATGAATGTTTACTACAAATTTACTCATCTCCAACAACTAAACTTTCCCTCTTGGATTAACTCTGCCATTTTTATTAACTGTGAAAATAACAAGCATCTGGCTATGGACTCTGACCACATTGACAAATTGATGGACTTACAAATGATCCATGCCTCAAGAAAACAATTAATGTGGTTGGATCTCAAAGTCAATGTCAAATATAACAAATTAAATGGCGGCCCAGCAAGTACCTCTACAATTTCCAACCACTTACTTAGTTGAATGTGTCTTCAGTGGTGTTATGAAAAATTATTATTTCATGATAATTTAAGAATGGGGATCTCTAAGGCAGGAATGTGATGTAGGACGTTGAGAAACACTGTTAAAAACCACAAGATAGGAATTATTCCCCCCTCTTGAACATGACATCTGGCAAACCATCACTAGCACGATTATCTATCATGATATGAATCTTTTATTTCATTGTTGTTAATATGTGCTGATTCTTTGGCTTAGCTATAGTAGTTCAGCAAAGTGATTTTACAAAAATATTTTCCATAAACATCTTTATAACTGTCTTTCTACTGAAGCCAGGAATTCCAAACAGTGTACTAAGCCGTAAGTGAATATTCATCCAGTAATGACAACCAAATAAAAACCTTATACTATAGTTCTGTAAATAACCACCTCACTAAAGTTAAAAGTATAGAAACAATAGTGGGTAAAAAACACTGGGTTGAAACAGATTATAGAATGATGCATTACAATATATCTAATTACTCAATATGGGTGTAATCATATATCTTTCACACAGAAAACAGTGTATATTTTTAATTTTGCTAAAAAAGTTCAGTAAGTGGTTTAAGATTCTCAAAACCTTCCTGTTATTTCAAGTGAGTTTCTCACCATCAAAAAGTTACTCCTTCTGTCCCCTATACTGCAAATGTGTTTGCATCTAAAAATCCACAACTTGTTGTGTTATAACATATCCATTTTGAATTATTGTTTTTGCATCCCAGATTGTCTCAGTGAAACCCACATATCTATTGGCTCTTTTAAAAGTGTACAAGTAAATCCTGAAGTTAATGAATCAACATTTTTGATTGAAAAGTGACATACAATCTCCACCTTTAAACACTTGGCTTCAGTCTATACCCTCAATAAGTTGTTTCTCACAGGCTACAACTATCTTCTCTCAACTAAAATTTAGAATTATAACTAATTTCTGTACTGACTTCAGTGTACATGTGTTGTGCAATAAATGTCAGTTGTTGCAGATTCCTCTGAATGTAATAAAGAAGTGAGAAAGATAGTAACTCAATAAATAAAAACAAACTCATTTTTAAATCATACAAATTTCATAAAAACAAGCCACTAGAGTTAGCAAGTGATAATTTAAAAAAACCAAAAAGCATAAAAGAAACATAATTAGTATAAGTTCCACTGGTATAAAAACTTACCTAGCCCAATTTTTTTTTGAAGAACTTGTATGTGAAATGAGAAGATATGTAACAAAACGTATTAAACTATATAAATCTTGTAACAACAGGATATTATAAAACTCTCATCTAAGGCATACAGTTCTTAAACTCCACTTCTAATACCTAAATAAATCAGGAACGACAGAGTTTGTACAATCTCCAAGTACACATCGACATAGCTGTCAGCGTGGTCAGAGTCTGAATAATCTTTCTTCTTGTGTCATCTCGCCTCACCAATACCACAGGTGTAGCAGACGTTAGTGTATGTAAAGGTAGCCTAGATAGAGACTCTGGATTTTTCTCCAGTTGGTACTTACAACATGGGTCAAACTGCCAAGCTACGATGTACAGTCCAGCTGTAAGAAGACTTATAGCACCCATTGGACATGATATGTATAACCTACTGGGCCACACACATGCAGAGGCTATAGTACCAAATCCAGCAAAAACAGCAGTTTTATGTAGACAGTTTCCAGCAGCTATCCACCTGGCAGTTTCATCACCCAGTTGCGATGGTTCGATGATTATTGTGGAACAGCCTGCTTCAAGTGCCCTTTCTAATTCATTTTCAAAGACTTCATGAGAATTCTCTCCATCATATATTTCTCTCACAATAGCTGTATCTGGAATATCTAGATATTCCCTGAATTGCAACAAAAAACAAACTATACACACACACACACACACACACAAATGTACATATGATATTATTAATTATTTAAATTATTAAGATACAAGTTTTAGAAATGTAATTATGTAGTGATATTAATTCCAAAAATTAAAACATAATTAGTATAATTTACTATGGAAGAAGTATGAGTAACACCTTTAAAAATAGGTAGTGTCATCTGGGAGAAAATATGAAATATACCAATTTTTTGTTTTTCTTGGTTTAAGAAATCAATTTAATTCCAAATTCTATTACATTTTTTGTTGCTAAAACATCACATTTAGTTGTTATTTCTTCCATTACACCATTCACTCTGTATTAAATCCAAATACCTCCATCATAAATTTAACATTTTCTCAATTATACATGTAATTTACTAATATTTTATTAAGGCATGTCATACATTGTTCACAATGAGTTTCAAATAATTCAGTACATGTCTGGGGTAAGTATTCTTACAAATAAATGACACAGTTTTCCAATACACTCAATCAAAGCTCATACATCTGATCGGTTGACAACAGTAGTATTGCCTTGGCAACTTAACCCAACAATCAAGTTAGTTTCCTTTTCCTTCCCCATTTCTTTTCTCTTTTACCATAATCTAAAATTATTCCCTGATTTTCAGCATTATTCTCCATACCTTTTGAACATGTATGATATAATTTTTAGACTAACAGCTGTTTTAGGAACAATTTCAAAAGATACTAGTTGCAATTTTATCTTTTACTTCAACATAAAAATAAAAATATTAAAAACTACTAATAACTGATTGAGAAAGTAGAATAAAGTAAGAAAGATCTATATCCTTGTGTAAGTTGTCATTCTAGAAAATGAAATTCATAATATCTATGTACAAAAAGATTCCCTAGCCCAGTGTTTCTGAAAAACCACTTTGCAATCCAGCACCTGCATGTCACAAAAATCTTGTCAGTCTGCAGGATTTCAAAAAAACAAATAAAAAATGACAGAATATACAAATTTGTATTGTAATAATTTTCTCACTGTATGTTCACGTTAGTGGTCCATAACAGTTTAAGGAGGCAGTGAGTGATCCCCTAGTCTTAAAGAAATTGATAAACAATGGTCTAGTATACTCATTACTCACAAGACACCACATGACTTTAGTCTATTAAATAAATCATTTATAAATCTAAGAGCACAGTAATATTTTCTGTGAAAAGAACAAATTTAGTTTGTTCATGACATTCCATGAAAAAAAATATGAATGTTGTATAACAAGACCCTACATGCTAAAAAAGCTTTTTTTAACTTGTTGAGTAGAAAGTTTCCTGATGTAGAAAACTTTGGAGTGATAAAAGCAAAATATAAAGTATATTTATTCAATTAAGTTAGCTTTAAATTTATTACAAATTCATACACATATTTATTTAACTTTTTAAAAATAATAAATGAATAATCTGTATGTTAATACAGCAGAAATGACTAAAATTTGTCATTTAATAATTTTATTAATTGTATGGAAATGTATGGCAAACCTCTATGGTTTAAACAGGTTATATGCATAATAATAAGTAACTCAGAATATTATGGAAGAGAACATATAAAACTTGTATTAATTATGGTTGAATAAATAATATATTACACGTATATATTGTGGTAAAAGATGGTAGATTAAAACACGTTTTAAAAGAGTGATAACTTTAAAAGAAATATTACAACTACCATGGAAATAACTTGTAAATAGTGTCACTTCTCATAAACGGGCAATAGAACTGATAATTGATAAATTTCAAACAGATTATTAAAACTTGAAATGTCACAAACTGTACACTATTACTTTCACTGGTATATCCATCCATTACATGGTTTTGATAAATACTGATGGAAGCTCTTTACAAATTTTGTATTTTAGAATCAGATTTTGACAATTACGTGTTAATTTCGCATACCAGACTTTTTTTTTCGTCTTTGGTATACTTTAAATTAGTTTCATGAACACTGAGTGACACTAGTATTACCAGTACTACACTTTACACTACCTATTACTTATTGAACTGTAACAAAACTTTAATTTTACTTTACTACATTTATCGCTTATGTCTTACATATAAAAAATATTTACGACTTGTTTAAGACTTTAAAATCCAACTAAAAATACCTTTGTTCCTCGAAACTCTCCATCTTCACGTTTCTTTCCGACTTTTAGCACATATCGAATACAGTAGTGACATCTAATTATAGTATTTAAAATAAATATAAAAACATTAATATATTCAATATACATAAGGTTGTGTTTTTCATGGATTTAAACAAAAAATGAAAGTTAACAATCAATACAAAAAATAAAATAAAATATAAATAGTCCTCTTTAGAATTTATATAGAAGCACAGAATCTTTTAAAAATTCGTATACTGCTAGTGAATGGCTGAAAAGATGAATTATATGAATTCCGTGTTACATTACAAATTATTCACTTATAGTTGCAAATATAACAAAATATTTGCCTTTCCCCAGTGGCTCAGCGGTATATATGCTGTTTCGATACTGGTAGCGGACAGAGCACAGATAACCCATGGTGTAGCCTTGTGCTTAACTCAAAAATCAACAAAACCAAACAAACTGCAAAATATTCCACTTTACATAATGCAGACGAATGTTTTGAAAATTTAATTACACTAAAATGTATATATTTGCAGCAAATAGTTAGTTTATTTAGGTCTATTTAATTGTAATCCTAATATTAAAAATAAGTTAGCTATAATGTGTGATATAGGCATTTTGTGCATTGCTAGCGGATGATTTTAAAACCTAATTTTTGGAGTTTTAAATTTTTACAATGAAGACGTAAAACATCTTTATTTTAAAGTTAATTAAATTGAGCAAAAACTTATAATTGTTTGTTTTATTATAGACAATAAAACAATTTTAGATAAGCCTTGCGACTTGTTCACGAAACTTTACAGCAGTTCTTGGGAAGTTTGTATTGTAAAACCTGCCTAAGGCGGGCCCCTCAGTGGTATGTCTGCGGACTTACACACTAAAATCCGTGTTTTGATACCTGTGGTGGGCAGAGCACAGATAGCCCATTATGTAGCTTTGTGCTTAATTCAAAACAACCACACCAACGTCTAAGGCGGAATCGCACGGGACCGAGTAAAATTTCCGGCTTAAGCAGTTTCTTGGCTTAGATATAGTGAACCTGCATTTCCTTAATTATATGTAATTTTTGAGCGAAACGTTATACTTGCTTGACTCAAGGGAAGTGAGACGTTTGTGAAAAAAATTATTATACTGTTTATGCTAAATTTATTAGAATAAGAACAAAAATAGACATTAAAAATACACAGAAGTACACAGAATCTTAATCAAATTTATTTGAAGAAAGTGTACAGTTTCAATTGTTTCGTTTTTTAATGAACTTTCTCGTGGTGAAAACAGAACAACAATTCTACAGATTGTTCATAAAGCTCATTTCTTCCACTTCATTTTTTCATACAGTTTGATAGCTTTAATGTAACTTAACACTTGTGATGAAGTAGAAATATCTATTTCTTTACTGTCTTTTCCATTTTGTTAATCTTCTGAATCTCTCACATTGTTACCATCTTGCGATTCTATTATAGATTTTGAACCAGTTTCATCAGTTTCTGTTAAAAGATTCTTGTCAACGTTCACAAAACTTTTCGCTTTCACAGAATCATCTGCATCAATCTTCTCAATCAGAGTTTGGATTTCACAAGAATCTTCATAACAAACAACTTCTTCACAATTTCTACCATTATCAAGAATAAATCACAGTTTCGAAAGCACTTTATTTGGCATTCATCTTTTATGCATTTGATTGAATGACTTAAGAATGCAATCGTATCTAACACGTCAGTTTTCTTGGTCATTTCAGATGTTTTCTTACAGTCGCCCATGTTTGCAATAATATATAGAAGCATCAATTTTCCGTATTTCAATTTTATACACTGTATAATTTCATTATATAGTAGCTGTAGAATTGATATTGTACATGGAGGTAGAAAACTAAACAAACATTTGAAAGTTGAACCTTTGGGTGACAAGTTTCATTATCTAGGAAAAGTAGAATATTCCTATTTTCTTGTTCCATTCTTTTGTTTTATTTGTTCAAAAATTCTTCGAGTATAGCATTTAACATTCATGCGTTATTATTCGCTTTCCACTCCATAGGAAATTGATTCTTCCTCAATTTTTTTAAACGGCGCGAATTTTTACTTTTACCTATTACCCATGGTAAACTTTCTCCAAATTTTAAAATTAAGGAAAATAGGAATTTATATTTTTTGTGAGAATTGTTTAAAGAGCAGAACTTTGCACTTAAAAGAAAAACATATTTCTACAACTCATGAATCTAATTTAACTGGAAAAGTAATGATGGCAGAAAAAAGAACAGAATATATTTAATCAATACTTATTGTAACAAAATGCCAGAGAACTTATTAATATTTAAACACATTATTAATCAAACAAGAATTTATTAATATTTAAACAAATTATTAATTAAACAAGAATTTATTAATATTAAAAAAATATTAATTAAAGAAGAAATTAATATTTAATCAAAAAATATAACCGCCTTACTCAGGTTCTAATTTTTGTTGATAGATGATGCAAGTGAAAGATAATTTTTCGTCCGTGTTACGCAGGTTCAATCATATAGAGGGCCGTCAAAAAGAGAAATCATAAGATAATGCTGCAAAATTTTGATGTTTCCAGCTTTTATAGGTTTCCGCCCAATGCAGTTTTCGGTTTACATAGGTTTTAGTGTATTTGCGCATGCAAGTACGTGAATCTATTTTTCTGCATATTGAATTGAGGTAATGAAGGTTTTGTTGTTGACCCTACGAAGTCCCGGCATGGCCAGGTGGGTTGAGGCATGCGACTCGTAATCTGATTGTCGCGGGTTCACATCCCCGTCACACCAAACATACTCGCCCTTTCAGCTGTGGGAGAGTTGAAATGTTACAGTCAATCCCACTATTCGTTGGTGAAAGAGTAGCCCAAGATTTGGCGGTGGGTGGTGATAACTAGCTGCCTTCCCTCTAGTTTTACACTGCTAAATTAGGGACGGCTAGCACTGATAGCCTTCGAGTTGCTTTGTGCGAAAATTCCAAAAAAAAACAAAAAAAAACTGGAAATTTTATATATGGTATATTTCTCAATGGATTGTCTTAAAAACACAATTTCTTTTCACCTTATTAGAAGAGTGTTTGTTATTTCGTTTCTTGGAAATGAGTCTCATTAATTACCTGTTGAATTTTTACCTAAGATTAGTTATTTTTTTTCCAAAGATGAGTAGGATCACATATTTTATCGTGTTGATTCCAGTGATCAACATTAAGATTTTAAATATAGGATACTACATATTTGTTGGAAAAGCATGGGAAATCACACATTACTTAGGTTTAAGCTCAATATAGCAGGCTACTTTCTGTTATACCACATATTAAATATTTTAATTGTATTGTTTGTTTGTTTGTGAATTTCTCGCAAAACTACATGAGAATTATCTGTGCAAACCGTCCCTAATTTAACAGTGCAAGACTAGAGGGAAGGCAGCTAATCATCACCACCCACCGCCAACTCTTGGTCTACTCTTTTACTAATGAATAGGGGGATTAACCGTCACATTATAACGCACCCACGGTTGAAAGGGCGAGCATGTTTGGTGTAACGGAAATTCGAACCGGCGACCTTCAGATTACGAGTTAAACATTTTTAAATGTGTGTATTGTTCTCTTAAGTGCAATGATTCCCAATGGACTACCTTGCATTTCATTCACCGCGTGTAACTGAACTCGGGATTTCAGTGCAGCAATTCGTAAACGTATTACTGATCCCCAGGAGTATGAAATGTGAATATTTTTGTGTAGTTAGATAAATAGTTCTAAACATTGGTTATGAATACATTTATTTTCTCTCTTTCTATGAAATATTTTACAAAGCAGAACAATTCCCATATCAAACTCTTCAATACTGAGCACTTGTAAACAGTATTTAAGCCATTCTTTCGTTATACACATGTAAACAATAGATATAAAGTGTACATTTTTATTTAGACTTATATTAAGAGTTTATTATTTAAGCATGATTCTACCTCCCGCTAGTACAGTGGTAAGTCTACGGGTTCACAACACTAAAATTAGAGATTCAATTCCCCTCGGTAGACTCACCAGATTGATTGATGTGGCTTTTGCTATAAGAAAAACACACACAATTATGGTTTTTATTATGGGGGGAGAGAGGAGGGTGTGTAAGAAACAGAGAATATGGTAACATGTATTTATTCTTTGATATCTTTTCAAAGGTATGAAGAAACAAACGCCCCCCCAGTGGCTCAGCGGTATGTCTGCGGACTTACACGCTAAAATGCGGGTTTCGATACCCGTGGTGGGCAGAGCACAGATAGCCCATTGTGTAGCTTTGTGCTTAATTCAAAACAAACAAACAAACAAGAAGAAACAAACACAATTATATATATACATATAAGCCTTACGCCAAGCGCGTAAGGTGTGCGACTCGTAATCCGAGGGTCGCGCTAAACATGCTCGCCCTCCCAGCCGTGTGGGTGTATAATGTGACAGTCAATCCCACTATTCGTTGGTACAAGAGTAGCCCAAGAGTTGGCGGTGGGTGGTGATGACTAGCTGCCTTCTCTCTAGTCTTACACTGCTAAATTAGGGACGGCTAGCACAAATAGCCCTCGAGTAGCTTTGTGCGAAATTCCAAAACAAACAAACAAGTCTGTGTGCAAAAAGGCTGTAGATAACAGATAATTATAGTTGTGTGATAATATTCAGTCCATTCTCTAGATGTACAAATTTCACCGTCGTTATTTTAAGTTCACATTTAACTGTCAACGCCAGTCCAAAGTATGTCACAGCAGACTTACAACGCATGTAACTCTCTCTCTTGCGTCAAACCACAATTTAGCCTTACAAACGTAACATGCACGCGTGCATACACAGTATAGCACAATATAAAAGAAAAAAAAACATGAATTATAATTTTAAATGAAGTTTATACATCTTTATCTGTTATCGAATATCTCTCAATGGTATAATAAGAAACTGTACAGGGGAGAATACTCTGTAAACTTTGAATGGATTTGCCTCCATATTTTCTATGTATATTTTGAATATAGTAATATATATGTTTAGTATTTTTTGAAAGAAACATCGAAATTAATTCATTTTGTATTTTATTTTCTTTAATATTTTATGCTATTCTGCACGACACTATTATTTGTTTTATTAAAATAAACCATATCGATGACTCTTTTTTTTGGAATTTCGCCCAAAGCTACTCAAGGGCTATCTGTGCTAGCCGTCCCTAATTTAGCAGTGTAAAACAAGAGGGAAGGCAGCTAGTCATCACCACCCACCGCCAACTCTTGGGCTACTCTTGTACCAACGAATAGTTGGATTGACCGTCACATTATAACCCCCCCCCCACGGCTGGGAGGGCGAGCATGTTTGGCGTGTCTCGGGCGCAAACCCGCGACCCTCAGATATCGTTGACTAAATCTGTTATTTCAATTGTTATATTTTACGTCACACTGTTTTTTTTACACAGATGTGTGGCCTGACCAAGCGTGTTAAGGCATGCAACTCGTAATCTGAGGGTCGCGGGTTCGCATCCCCGTTGCACCAAACGTGTTCTGATACCCATAAAGAATATTAACTATTTTTAAAATATGCATCTTCGATCCCTTACATTACACTATATCATCACTGTAGATTATTTATGTGGTCGCCCCCCAGTGGCACAGTGGTATGTCTGCGGACTTACACACTAAAAACCGGGTTTCGATACTCGTGGTGGGCAGAGCACAGATAGCCCATTGAGTAGCTTTGTGCTTAATTCTAAACAAACAAACAAATTTATGTGGTCGTACTGGTTTCTTTAAAATACAAAAATATTTACTAATAAATTTAATCTCCTGTTTATAAGTAACAATGTGTCATACAAATATGTTTTATATGTGCTTTTCTGGTTCATATTTTATGTCACATTTCGCTTTAGTAGGGTATGTTAAAGTTTGGTTGTTCAATTTTGTTCAGTGTATATCTGATCAAGAAATAGTAAGTTTTCTAATAGTATTAAATACGGCGTTTAGAGAAATGTAAACTGACTTCTCTCATATTGCGTGTTTTGTTGTAGACCTAATATTAGGCTTCATGTTCAGTGAACTTTTTTTATACGCGTATGATGGCATGTCAATGCAAACTATTCTGCTTTCGCAAAATCCTGATAAAAACGAATGCAAATTAGATCAAGTATGATGTTATTATATTTTTCCTAAAGTTAGATATTAATTGATTTTATTAACTTACACCTTAGCCGGAGATGAAACAATAATTAACAATGACGAACTATTAATTTCGTATTAATCAATATTTCAATTAGAGTATGAAATATCTTGAGTTGTAACACTAATGAAAGTCAGAAAAGTTTATTCGGTTGTTAGTTTTTCCGCTAGGGCAATCCAACTTTTTTTCTTGGATTTTTGGCATCTATCTGTGTAAAGAGGTCTGCAGCGATGTCGCTGCGTACGTTACAACGCTGGCAAGTTCAAGTTCTTTGGCGGCAACATGCCATTGTACAGTTAGACTTTTATTTAGAACATAATAACTTTGTAATTCAGTCTAGTGCATGCACATGTAACCAAATTAAATACTTATATATATGTGTGTGTGAATACCACTTTTTTTTTTTATGGGATCGCGTACTTATATTATACATGGATTTTTTATAGGTGGTTGACGCAACTGAATACGAGTTTTGCAAACCATTTTCTCGTGATGAAATAACAATAACAAGATTGTTAAACCATCTTCTCCCCATCACTGTTTCTTTTATAGCTTTCTTTAGTCCTACAAAATCTGCTTTAGTACAGTTTTAAAGCTCTAGTAAACATCCATTTGACTGAGGAAAAGGAAAATTATATATATATATATTTATATGAAATATTTTATTTCATAATCCGAAGACATACCGCTGTACTAGCGGGAGGCATATTTAGAATGAGCATATACTTTTTACGTGTAATTTTAATTTAACAAAGAACGTATAATGTGATTTTTAATGTTAACAAACACAATACATAACATGTATCATTTTGAAAATAATTAATGACTTAATGAATTTTAAACGTGTATGTCTGTTGTATACTAATCTACTTCGTTGACGTCAAAAGTTAAACGAGTATTTGTAGTTACAAGCACAAAGTTACACAAAGGATTATCTCTACTGTGCTCACCGCTGCTATAAAAGGACCTGGCATGGCCAGGTGGTTAGGGAGCTCGACTTGTAATCTGAGAGTTGTGGTTTCGAATTTCTGTTATATCAAACATGCTCGCCCGTTTAGCCGTGGAAACGTTTTAATGTGATGGCAAATCCCACTATTCGTGGTCAAAAGAGTCGCCCAAGAGTTGGTGGTGGGTGGTGATGACTAGCTGCTGTACATGTAGTCTTAAACTGCTAATTTAGGAACAGCTAACGCAGATAGCCCTCGTGTAATTTTGTGCGAAATTCAAAACTAAAAACAAACACTGGGATAAAAAGCCTGGTTTTTATAGTTCAAAGTCCATAGATTTACAGCTGTGTCACTGGGGGACAAATACATAGGAGAAATATCAGTTTTTATCTAGTTTTATGTGCTTATTGAGTCTAAAACTGTATTTTTGCACAACTATGAGAGATGCAAAATACGAAGTCAGTTAAAATTTAACACCAAAAATATAAATTAAATTGCAGAAATAAATTAACCAGGAAAACTTAGAAATAAAATGTTTTTTATATACTTGGATTGAACTGTTTTAGACTTAATGTGTATGGAATATAAAACATTTATTTGTGGACGAGTTAAAATCCATAACGCTTGATCCTGAAATTGACAACTTTTTATCGTTCTTTTAGTAGTGAGTAATTTGACGTTTTCACCTGTTACGTTATTCAATACTAAAAATTGACATAATAATAATAAAATCAATAAAATCATAAATTTTCTGTATAGAATACATTAATGGAAACAATTACAATATTGACGGTATTCTTTATAAATCTGTTAGTGGATCATAGTGTGCAATTTTAGGGTTAGTTTGATAGTTACAGAGAATTGTTGTTACCAGTATGTCACTAATTAATGTTAGTATAAGAATTTAAACTAAAAACATGGATTGAATGTTGATATGAAAACCTGGAAGGAAAGTAAATGATTTTTTATCTAGTAAAGTAGGACGTTTCGTAAATAAAGTAATTTACGTTTAGTAAAGCGTTGTTATACAAATAAAATAAAGATTAAACTATAGCAAATGAAATGTTCCTGGGTAGGCTAGCAGTAAGTTTGTCAGTAAGACTAACAATGCTAAACTCCTGGTTTAAAGTCCTACGGTGAACTGAGTGTTGAGAGGTCAATGTGCAGCAATGCGCTAAAATAGACGAATAATAACATGAAATAAAGCTTTTAAACAAATAAGGAAATCACTGGTCCTCAGATCAATGATTTAGTGTTTTGGACAGATGAGCATTTTATCTAACCATTCATCTAGTGACAAAAATGAAACATAGTGACGTCAAGTGAAAATAAATCATCTCGACAACCTTTCGGTGTCGTAAGCACGCGCTGTTGAATCAAGTGGTGGTAGTGGTCGATGTTCTATTTAATGACCTACTTTAGATTTTACCCCACAGGTATATCAGTTCAATCCTACTCGTTAGAAAGGAGTTTCACCCTCACTGCTTTCTGTTCGCGAGTTTTCTCTCTAGAGGTAGAATACCAGGATTTTAATTACAGGTACACCAGTAGAGGAGAACTCATGTTGAAGAAAATTTATATTGGGTGGATTATTGAAACTGTTCACGTTATTACTTGAAGATATTTAACATATTCTATTCACGTTCCACCCAAAGTCATAATTACGAAACCAGAACATTTTTACTGGTCAGTATGAGACAGCAGGTTTCTCATTCTCAGCCCCTTCTTGTTCACTTTTCAGAAAGGTTGACTGGCCGTGGTCGATCTTCTTCACTGGCAATTCAGGAAGACCAAAATGATAAAAAGGAAAACGGAAATCGAAAGGCGAGGATATTTATTGCTATTGGGCTGATTCTTCCAATAGTTGCTGGAATTATAGGTGCGAAGTTTATTTTTATTTAGATAAACATATTTAGAAATGTTTCCTATTGATGTATTGTGCAACGTTATCGAGAGACTCGATAGTTCGATAGAAAGGAATGTTTTTGTATATGTTTGTTTGTTCATTTGATTAATAGAAAACAGACGTAACTTTGCAGTATTATTCAAGCTATAAAAGGAGCAAACAAATGGTGTGTAGTTGTAATGTGCGGAAGACGCTTGGAAGGAAGGTATGGTTAACTATGAGCAAATAGTAGTAGAACGGGTATACACAGCAAAGTTACAAGAATTAGGCCTATACTGTAACCTCACCACTAAAGTTTCATGATATATTTCCACTGAACAGATTTATTCCCATATAAGATAAATTACTTCAAATAATGTGAACAGTAATATGCTGTTATAAGTTTGAAGAAATTTGTATAATTATATAAAGTTTCGTCACGTTACGGAAAAACGAAAACGAAATAAATGTATTGTAGTGGAAGCAGATATAATTATCGAGTTAGCCTTTCGAACATCATAAAGTAGTTCCAGACTTCCACTCTATAAAACATAAACTTACTTTGCTCCTGCTTTAGCATTTTTAAAATTTTTTTTAGGGTTGAAATATCAGATAAATCATGAAAATTTCTTAACATAAATGACGTAGCAACAATCTTTGTAAACTATAACAATGATCTAACACTTAGGTCGTCGTTTAAGTTTTGTTACTAACATTTTTTCTAGAATTTTGATACGGAGTTAAAAGTTTGAATTTTTATAACGTTTCGTATTTCACGAAGTTATGTAATATTTTCAAAAAGTATATTTGTTTCATATGTTATCTGTACGACTCTCAAGTAGCTTTATAAATATAACAATTGAGTTTTTAGCTGTGTGACGTTGAACCAAAGCAAACTAAGCCTTTTAACCATTTGGAGGAATTTTTTATCATAATGCTAAGCATTACTTTATATAGAATGAAAACAATTTTAACATCTATGGTTTGTGAGATACATTAAACAGTAAAATTTTATTTTTTTCTTGTCGGATATCTTTCGATTTTCATTCCAAATACAACGGTGTTTTAATATTAATATGGTTGAAAATGAATCGAATTATCTGGGTGGTGACTAGTTGCCTTCCCTCTAGTCTTACACTGCTAAATTAGGGAAGGCTAGCGCAGATAGCTATAGTGTAGCTTTGCGCGAATTTCACAACACAAACAAACAATCAAATTACGTCTTGATTCCTCATGTAGGTATCGTAGCGTGGGCAGTGAACGCTGATGCGGTGCTGGGGAGAAACAGGGTCAACACACCTTTTAGGCCGACTTGGGTAAGTTTTTCGTAATATTTATAAAAAAGGACTATACTTTTGTTATTGTATTTCTTTTTGTTTATTTACAATGAAACACTTGTTAATGGTAAAAGAAGTTAGAAATTAATAGACGATTGGATTTAATTTAAAGTTTGACTGTCCGGGGAATTTATTTCGAAATTACGTGAACCGTAAAAATGAGAACAATTTTATAAATAAATTTATTACTACTGTATTGTTGTCTCAAGACTTTTTGTGAACAAATAAAAAACATACAGTTTTTACTATCTCTTAATAATATCATTTTATCAGATTATGACGTGTAACATCGTAAATATTACATGTTTTTTTCATAGCGAAATTTCTGCTTTCAATTAATTACTTTGTATTCATATATGAAATAATTTTAATTACAAATGATGTTTTGTTAATGTAAGGCCTAAAGACACGGTGGATAAACCCTAGGAACTATGTCACCAAGTGTGGGCTAGTCCTACACCAAACGTGTCATCTTTCACAAATTTATCTTAGATAGCCCAAAGATCATTCATAATGGAAGAAATACTTTTTTTTTATGTATAATGTGTATCACAGATTTATATTTACAAAAAGATCTGGCAATTTTTGCGTAAAATCGTTCACATGGTATTCGTAACTGGTTGGAAAACCATAATTGTATTGCACTCACGCCCAAGTGTTTGTCTGTGACCGTGACTTAATGATTTGAAAAGATTCAACAGACAGAAATTAATACCAACCCGCAGGGTAGGGCAGGATATTTACATGACCCACTTCCATTTCAAGCTGAATTCTCAAGTATTTAATTCGGTCAACCACCTCGGCATGTGCTCTGGGAAGACAGACAAGAAATGAATTATATCTCAATAATTCTAAAACTTAGAACTTGCTGGATGAACAGTACCTTGCTAGATCTATATAAGACGTGGTTATACGATGTCTAGAAAGACCATTTGTGCTTAGAAACTATAATTTTTAAAATGAACACGTTATGCGCTCGTGAGCTAAATAACCAGGTCAGACACCTCTAGGGTTTAAGCACATCCGTCTAGAATTTTGCGCTAGCGACGAGCGGGAAGAAAATTAATCAAAATCACCCACCGTCTACGAGACTTCTTTGAGCAGGATTTACTGTCAAATAGATATTGCTTACAGAGCTGAAAGTGCAGAACGTATTTAACAGAATATTGGGGCCTAAACTTTGGATCTTCCTAGGTACACTAACCATCATATTACGATCAACTGTACAATTTTACAATTGGAAAAGTAAAATTTCAAAGACCTTGGTTGTTGTTAGTGATTTTTTTTATTAACCTGAAAATGACATAAGAAGGTCAAAACGTTGTTCTCTGCTTTATTAGCGAAAGTGTTAATACTCATACCAGCCGTCCTGAAATATATCAGTTGTTGTTGTCGTCAGTGTCTAAACTGCACCCATGGTATTTTTCGGCGCACAGATTTTCCTTAAAGTAGTTACGGCCCACTAACTGAAGGATAACAGAATACAGAGTTATGGACTATTTTTCTCTCTCCAAACTCCGACCGAATTTGTTGGGAAGAGAAAGTTAGTGAACAAATGCAACACAAATCACAATATTTATTATCACAAAAATGTCAAAACAAACACAATAACAGACACAAAGTAAAGTGAAGAGATTAAAATGTTAAAACCTTCCGTTCCCTTATGAACAACACCAAAAGGAAATGTGGTTTAAAATGTAAAATAAACCTGGAAGTTAAATTTTGAAACAAAAAGCTAACAGTAACTCCCTCTATAGTTAACGCCTGTCACACTCTAGCAACAAGTTAAAATGTCACTATAACTTTAAGCAAAATATTTAATAAAACTAACAAACATTACAAAAGTTGGAGTTAAGAAAATGTCATCCAAAGTTACTCAACCTACTAAAAGATACAAAAGTTTAACTACTCTTACGGTAGCAAACACTGCTTTTAAATATAAAGTACACAACTCCGCCTGCCATACCTTACTTTTGTCGACTGTAATCTGAATATAAGGCTATGGTAGCTTCTGGCTATTATCTGATTGGTCTACAGAAAGGACCACCTATCTTATATGGTTATTCTACGTCATCACTTCTTTTCTTTAAGATATCACTGGTAATTGTCTGTTAGTGAATTCACAACCCATGTGCACTTCAGAAAGGGAAAGTTGAGCAACTTTTTGCATTCAAACGGAGCTAAAAATATAGAAATTTAGAAAATTGTACATATCAGCTTTGGGGAGGGGCAATGCATGGTACAGTCCTATATTACAGATCAAACACGTGATTCACTTTAACCCTGATGTATCTTTAGTAGTGGCTATTGATTTGAAAACGTAAATAATAAAGTTGAACAATTTTTTTTATCATTACCTTAAATGTTAAAGGATTATTTAATATTCTACACGTTTTACTAGCTATAGAATTTACGGTATGAAGTTGATCTTTCTAAAACGTTTAAAAGTAATGTTGTTTTATAGAGTTTTTTTTTCTTTCGAAAATATGATCCTGTGAACTGATTAATTCTACAGATTAATGGTGGAAACACTGGAATTAGACAAAAGCCTACCAATCCTTTTTTGGAAAATACATCGGAGAGTGGATTTGGACCAATTCCTGTTCTGACTGGAACTTTAGGCGAGTTACCCACTGCTAATTTGGAGAATAAAAATATGACAGTTTTAACAAGTAACTTTTACAACAGTATCAGTAATAAAGGAGTTACATTTAGTAATACTAGCCAGCCCAAACAGGGTGACCCAATGAGGGAAGAAACTTCTGTTGAAAGTCCAGTTGTGGATGAACAATCATCAACAGTACTGGCAACGAATGATGATTTAGATGTTAGTAAATTAATCACAGGGCTTAATGAATCCTTTAGAAAGAGAGACAATAACTCATCTCAGGCTATAGATTTTACGCCCTTGTCTACAGTTATGAAAAACACTACTACCAAGAAAATCACCTCACAGCTCACAGACAACGAAAATGACATCGTTCACTTTGATGATGAAGTAGATGATGTCACATTCGCAAAGATATCAACAATGAAGGAAGTGGAAGCTTTGAATGCTACTCGTTTGGAGGTTTCTACATCAGGAAACAATCAAATATCTTCTACCCAAACTTTGGACCCTAACAGGTCAGGAGAACATCCGTTTGGACATGCTGAACAATCAAAAGCACACGCTGGTAATGGTCACTCTGGAGAATCACAGTATACTTATGAAGGGTATGGTCCTCTACCACCACTTCTTCCTCCTCCTGTTCGTTTCCATTATCCACCCCCTTCACCAAACTATTCATCTAATAACCACGACTATCAGGCTCCAGTTCCTTCTTACTATTCTTCCGAACCCCTCAAAGTGGACCACAATAGTCATGGTAGCTACAAAGGTGGATACCATGAGAATGGTTATGGGAATGGATATCATGAGAGTGGTTATGGGGATGGATATCATGAGAGTGGTTATGGGGATGGATATCATGAAAGTGGCTATGATAGAGGTTATGACGACCATGCTACTTCAAAGGGATTATCAGTTCACATAAAAGGAGGAGGGGGTTATGGGGGATATAGCCCTATTGGATCTCTTACCAGCCTTCTTCTCCCCAACCTGAGAACGCAGAAATCTAACCTAAAGGGGCGAATGGTGTTTGGGGTGGTACTTGACAAAGGTGTGCAATTAGGAAATGATAAGGGACATAGTGGGTAATTTTAGAAGTAATATTACGTGTGATATTTCGTGGCTATTATTTTGTTTTTTTGTACAAACACACCAAATTAGTACTCTTTTCTATAATGCATGCGAAGGCTCTACAGTAACAGATTACTTTGTTTTATCAAATCTATTCGGATCCTTCAATGTGCGTTACTTTTTAAAGAATCTTACTTAATCTCTTTTACAGTATCCAAGAACTAAAACTTAAAATGAATATTCCAAACATTTTAAGTTAATCGAAAACCAACTGATGAATATGTTGTGTTGGCGTTTTTCTTAAAAACTTTTGTTTTTATTTGTATGAAATATTCCACTTTACTGAATGCGATAAAGACAGATGAAGTACACATTAACTGAGAGAGGTGTCCAGATGGGGTCCTGTAGTTGTTTCACAAGCAGGTGCTTAATTCTAAACAACTCTTTGTTTTGTTTGTTTGCTGTTAAGCGAAAAGATACGCAATGGGATATCCGTGCTGTGCCCATCACGAGTATCGAAGCTCATTTTTAAGCGTTATAAGCCTTTAAAGTTACTGCTGAGCCTATTGGGTCTACAGTTTGTTGAATTGGCACGCTAAAACGTTTCTGTGAATGCTCTTTAAAGTTGCAGTTTTTTCGGCAGTCTTCGCTTTTTAGTTAAAGATAATTTTTAATAAATCACACAAACCCTTGCTGAACCTTACTTGTCTATGCCAACTTGCCAACTCAACGTCTCCAAAGGCAGAAGAAACTGCATCTCACTTTTAGATTGACTGATTGGTCTGTAGCTACGAGCCAGTGGCTGCATTAGTTCATAGTAGAACCAGAATGGAATCCAGACTATCTGGTCTGTAACTACTGAGTTATCTCCGAAAATATTTGTTCACAAAATTGCACGTAAATTATTAAGAAATTTGAAAATTCAGATAATTAACAGATTGGAAAGATCGGCAATATATCGTTAAAGTCAATAGTTGTTAGGTATGGATGATATATCTAGTGTAACGACATGACGTGTGTTTGATGACATTCTCATGCTAATTATTATAATTTAGATGTCTACACTTTAAGTGTTATAATTTACAGACATGGAAGCAATCTCGGATATCTACACGTTGTTATAATACACAGACATGGGGACAAATTTGGATATCTGAATGTTAACTGTTATAATTTGCAGACGTGGAGACCACCTCGGATATCTACATGCTAAGTGTTATAATTTACAGACATGGGGATATTTAACATACCTTCACGTATAATTAACTGTTTTAACTTAATGGGAACATTTAAAGTGAAATACATTCTGGAATAGCTGTAAGTTTACAGCTACATATTTTTCATGATTATAAAGTAGATAGTAGAGGGGGTAATGCAAAAAGATATTTTTATTGTACGTGATTGCCCCATACGGCGACTCAATTGATGTTTTTTGATATATTCGTTTACTACATTTTAGATACTTTATTTTATTTTTAGAATATGAACATTTTCGTTAATGAAATGTTTTCTGCCAAAATCCTATGGCGACTGTAGGTGGTTACTTTGAAAATAAGACGCATACTGAAATTATTTTAAAAGTAGGATTATGAAAACTAACATAGCTTTTATAAACTTACACAACACACGCACGAGTAAACGCATAAAGTTCGCAAGTTAAAGAGTTTCGAGAAATATCTGAACGTTAAGATAGAGGCACTACATACTTAATATTCCGCTATGTATATTGACATAAGTCTTGGCATAATCAGTCAAAAGTCAAACCAAACTTTCAAAATGTAACATTTGGTGTAAGAGTGTATTTTTTCTTACAACAAAGCATATCGGGCTATATGCTGTGTCCACCGAGTGGACATTAACGTTTGAAATCCGTAAATTTACTGCTGTAATTAGTAAGACATTAATATAAGGCGTTCTAGCATCAAAGCTTTAGGTTAAGGATGAATCAAGTAGTCGTAGTCCATTGATGGAAGAAAAATCTTTCCATAAGGGGACGCTGCTGTCAGTATAAACTGAAAATATTACAGACATTACTGGTTTTGTGAATTGGATCGCCGCCTTTTCCTGAATAACAAAAGAGCAACACAAGAAATTGAATTTCGGTTAGTAGTTGTCTGCTTATTTGTTTGTTTTTTAAACTTCCCACAAAGCTACTCAAGGGCTATCTGTGCTAGCCGTCCCTAATTTAGTAGTGTAAGACTAGAGGGAAAGTAGCTAATCATCACCACCCACCGCCAACTCTTTTTCCAAGAAATAGTGGGATTGACCGTCACATTATAATGCCCCCACGGCTGAAAGGGCGAGCATGTTTGGTGCGGCCAGAATTCGAACCCGCGACCTTCAGATCACGAGTCGAACTCCTTAACCCATCTGGCCATAACGGACCCAGTGGTTGTCAACACTCCACTAAAAATTATGAAAAAAGCAAACCCTCATTTCTTTGTGTGCGCGCATGTGTGTAGGGAAAGCTGGGTAGTGATAGACCTCTTGAGTTTCGGGGAATAACAAACACATGTGATTCAAGTTTGCACTTATGAAATATCTTAACGTTTTGATATGTAATAACACATTTGAAGACTTACAGAAATGAATCTATTTCTACAATACACTCCGAGGAATCTGGTTACGAGTTTTTGTTTGTGATAGCTCCTGACGAGAAATTAAGTTCCCCTAATTATTTCAAATATATACAACACAATGTATTCTTAAGTAAGCGTTATACTGTGTGAAAAACCTTTGCATGATTGAAATACATTAGGAGGTAGTCAGATGTTCAATCATTTCTTAGTGACTTCATTTATAATCGTTGTCTTCGTGTTTAAAATAAGAAAATTCATGTTTGTCATACTTTATATATATATATATATATATGTCTAACCGGATGAACGCGAGTAATATTTTTGTAAGATAGTAATTTTGTGTGAATAAAATAATATACTTTGGAAAAATCGATGTGAATTACACTTCTTTTTGAAATATATTCTGTCACTGTTAACATTTAGTAATAAGATTTTAATGTTTTTTCTCAACAACAAAAAAGTTTGGTATTGTCTGACAAAAAACTGGTGACCCGAAAGTAAAAACAGAAACTTTGCAATCTTATCATGCAAAGTTTGTTTTCCGAAATTAATTTCCTTTCTTTTGCTTTGAAATAAAACCGTAGAGAAAGTAACTATTATTATTATTGATTGCCCTCTCTACGGTTAAAACATACATCAAACGGTCGTAACATAAATGCATACAAATTATTAATTATAAATATTAATCGAATGGTAGATAAAATTTATTTCACTTTTTTTTAATTTACGTAATTTTGACTGGAACAAATACAAATAAACTGACCGCAAATTTCAGAGAATCGAAAGTTCTTTGCCATTCTGTTTAGTTGTGATCAAGAAACAATTATTGTTGCCATTGTATATTTATTTTTTTAACGACACACTGACAATTAATATTTTCATGGTGAAACTTTACATGATGTGTGGCGTAATTCAAGTGAAATATGTACTAATCATGTTTGTAAAAATATATTCGTAAGTGTAGGCCTAACTAGAGTGTAGGAACCACCTGTTTTGGTACTGTAATACTCAGTAATGTATGAACAATTGTAATAGTAATTTATCGTATTTCTCGATATCTAAGTAACACTTTTTTATTAAGCTAATTTCAAAATTACAGAAATATGTGGATAAAGTTACGTTTGCACTTTCTATCTGTTGTAACATGTTTTGCACATTTCCTTCTCTATTGTGAAAATAACCATGAAGCCTCAGTTACGAAACATGAAATTTATAGGCTGATTCCTGGGGTAATAAAAAACTGATATCTTACAAACAATCAAAATTAGGTCGAGTTCACTAACCTCAACACTTTATTAAGTAACATTGATGTCAGAGGTATTTTGCTAGAAAAACACGAAAAGGTAGAACAAACATTTTATTATTTCCTCAGTTGAAAGTTGAAATATGTCGTAAGCCTTCGTTTAATAAACATGCTGTAGAGATAACAAATTGTGTGTGTAGATTTTAGTTCATTAAAGTAGCAGAGTTTTTTTATATCTAATTCTAAATCAACAGCTCTGGCAGAGATAAACTTGTTGAAATGCAATTTCAACTTTCAAGATTGAAATTTACACTGCAAGTATAATCCTTTAATTTAAAGAAAACGTGAAACAATGATAATTCCATATTCAAAAATTGTTTTCACACAGAAACAAGAATAGGTTCGTGACCGAGTAGCTGCATTTCACTGTGGCCTAAATTCAAGTTGTACTCCATATATTTTATCTCTGAACTGCTATAACTAAGTCTGTTTGTTTGTTTTGGAATTTCGCACAAAGCTACTCGAGGGCTATCTGTGCTAGTCGTCCCTAATTTAGCAGTGTAAGACTAGAGGGAAGGCAGCTAGTCATCACCACCCACCGCCAACTCTTGGGCTACTCTTGTACCAACGAATAGTGGGATTAACCGTAACATTATAACGCCCCCATGGCTGGGAGGGCGAGCATATTTAGCGCGACGCGGGCTCGATTACGAGTCGCACGCCTTAAGCGCTTGGCCATGCCAGGCCACTATAACTAAGCCTAAAATACAAACCTCTTATTAATGCTTCGATTATCTTGCGGTACCTGGAAGTTACTAACGACGTCTGGCGTATGAAACAATTCACACGTACTTTGACACTTTTAAGTCTCATTTTTTCTCTTCTTTCTTTTTTGCTTTATTTATTCATCTGTTTAGTTAATAACTGGAACACTTCTCAGCTAAATGATTTTGTTCTCCTAGCTTTGCTCAGTTCATTGCACTGAAGGCAATTAAGGAAAACATGATAAGATTGATACCCAAGAGTGCACTTGAAACGATTTTAAAAGTAACTAGGGCAGTAACCGTAAGTAGATTTTGAGCCTTCACTGTCAAGGTAGTGGAATAAATACGGCTGAGTAATTTGAATGAACTTGAGAACGACACGATGGAGGGCATTCACATATTATTTTTAAGTGTTACTAAAATTTTAATTAATTAGAAGCTGTTGAAAAGCATTAAGTGCCGTTGTTACGTGAATAATCACACACACACAAAATTAAAATTTATAAGGTTCAGGACATTTTACGTAAAGTGAGTGTTATATATATATATATATATATTTATATTGTGTCATCACAATTCCGGATGACTGTTTTCGAGAGTATGCTACATAACACTAATATTGACGTTCCCGAATTTCTCGCCCTCTCTGTGTTATGAGACGAACTGAAAACGAATTTACTGAGGCTTCAGTCTGGTTTCTAAAAAAATGTTTGTGACGACTCTCGTAATCTGAAAGTATTTATTTGCAACCAAGTAACTGTGGAAACAGCAATTTTAGTCGTTGTCTTTATTTTATATTTATTATAAACATAATAATTAGTATTTTGTATACTATATACTTATCGTTTGTGTTTGTGTATTACTCGAATTGTAGCCGTAAATAATATTGAATTTGAATTATTCACTAAAATAATTTGTGAGACACCCCTTCAAAATATGATCCTCAACTCCATAATCTGACGTATATTTTCCCACATTCACTTGAGGACTTTAATTAGGTAATTCTTACCACCTTTCCTAGCATGGATGAAGTATGAATTATGTTTATTGCAATGTCATTGAACCGAGGGTCAGGCGTGGCCTTAGTAGTTAATATGCCCAAATTGTGAATCTAAAGTTAGCATCCCGTTGCCGTAAAAAACGTGCTTTGCACTCTCGGGCCGTGGATACACTATAAAAGTGTATTTTAATTTAACCATGAGTGTTGATGACTGGCTGCCATCCATGTGCTTTATACGATTAACGTTACGGACAGCTAGTTCTGTATAGATACCCCTGTGTAGTTTTGTGGAAAACTTCTGATAAAAAAACAAAGTTTAAAGCTAACTTTTGAACCCTGAAGTATCCAGTAAGACATTATAAACGTTAGAATATATTTCAAAATGTCCCTTCTGTTTATGTTTTCGCTAATAAGCCAATCAGGTTTGATCTTTCCTGTTTTCGTGTTTTTAAGGAATAAAAGTGTCATCGTGCTTTAAAATTAGTTCACTTTTCAAAAATTTTTCCCACATCACCCTTAGAGCTATTATTTTAATTCACTAATGACAAATTGCATGTCTTGTTTGTTAGTTCAACTGTTGTTTAAGAAATTTATTTGAAAATAGGGAAAAATCTGAAGCGCGTAATTAACATTTCACTACGTTGGTTTGTTTGTTTTTTAATTTCGCGCAAAGCTACACGAGGGCTATCTGCGCTAGCCATCCCAAATTTAGCAGTGTATGGCTATATGTACGATAGCTAGTCATCACCACTCACCGCCAACTCTTGAGTTACTCTTTTACCAACGAATAGTGGGCTTGACTGTTACATTATAAGGTGAGTATGTTTGGTACGACGGGGATTCGAAGCTGCAACCCTCAGATTACGAGTCGAACGGAGACTCTAAATTAAGAAATCAACAAATAATGTTCCAGTGTTGTTGTCGACAAAAGTCTATACTTTCATAGACTAACAACAACATTTCCTGCGAAGCAATGTGACATAAAAATCATTGTTGGAACAAAAACCCGCCTGGCCAGGTGGGTTAAGGTGTTCGGTTCGTAATTTAAGGGTCGCGAGTTCTAATCCCTGTTGCATCAAATATGCTCGCCCTTTCAGCCATAGGGGCCTTATAATGTGACGGTCAGTCCTACTATTCGTTGGTAAAAGAGTAGCCCAAGAGTTGGCGGTGGGCGATGATGACTAGCTGCCTTCCCTCTAGCCTTACACTGCTAAATTAGCGCAGATAGCCCTCGAGTAGCTTTGGGCGAAATTCCAAAAAAAAAAAAAAAAATTATAAAATACACGGCCACTCATCTTCATGATTCACCCTGTCATCTGGTGTGTGAAAAATAAACCTGGATAAATAAGTACCGTATCATGGGGTATTAGTTTCAGATGAATAAATAGACGTCAAGTAATATTACCGGCTTAGATGTTTGTGTGTTTATAATCAAGCACAGAACTACACAATAATTTAAGATTTACTTTCTTACCAATAACTATGTTCATGTCATTTTATGTAAATTACCTGAAAGTAAAAATTGCTGCAACGTATAATAAATCAATAACGTATGCAGTTGTAAACTGCAAAGTTTTATTGTGGTTTAACGCATGAACTTTTTACATTAATAAAAAGCACTTGTTCAAAAAATAAACTTAGGTGTCACCACTTTGATAAAGCAGGATATACAGGGTGTTCGGAAATTCACTGAGTAGTTCTGTAATCATATTTTATTCAGTCTATTTCAAGCCAGCAACTGATAGCGGTGTTTAGAAACAAAATAAGAAGGATCCAGGCCTGTATTGATGCTAACGGGGGTCACTTTCAACATTGTTTATAATTCTCATTCATATTTACCTCCTGTATCCTGTATTGAAACATGTCTGTTAATAAATATATAAGTGTACAGTGACTTTCCGAACACCCTGAAGTTTTAAACTTCATGAAAGTGGTCGTTAAGTTATATATCACTAGAGGGCAGCTGTGACAAAGATTTCCAATTTCAGTATCCGGTTTGTTCACATGGCCCTCGTCGATCTAAATACAAATAAATAAAAATATTATAGATTAAACTATGAATGTATTGTGGTAACAGACGCCAGTAACGCTCATATCATTCAACTAATCCGTTCCTAGGGAAAATGAAATAAAACTAATTTCGAGTGAGAACAGCGATGTTATTTTATATATTATTTTATCACGATGTTATAAAACATACACGATACAATGCCCTGCAACCCATGCGTTTTCGAAAGGTCTACAATTTCCTCTCAGTTTACCCCTGAAGAAGAAAGGTCTACCTTTTGAAAGCGCTCGAGTTATAGGATAATTTATCACTATGTTTCTTTACCATTTAGGCTTCTTGCTGAGAAGGAAAAGTCTCATATTCAAAATTACAGGAATTTTACTTATAATAGCTGCTTTTATCATATTATTCTACCACTTACAGCAGTGCCACCACTACCTTTCACTGTATTGGCGAATACATTATATTGATGATTACAGTAGGTTTTACTTACAGCGGTTAATCCCACCATATGCTTCTACCGCCTCCGATAATATTACTACCACCTCTTACACCCAGGCGAAGAGGAACGGCAAGAATTCCAAGAAAAGCACCACCTCTTCTTAAGCTTCCGTCCACAAATCCGAGGCTGCTTCCGATATCACCTCTGACAGTTCTTCCAAGACTTACTCCAACACCTCTTCCAAGAACTACTCTAAGACCTATTCCGAGACCTCTTCTGAGACTATCTCCAAGACCTACTCTGAGGCCTCCTCCCAGACCTACTCCGAGTCCTCTTCTAGGGCCACCTTCTTCTAGACTTCCTCCTCCAAAACCATCTCCACTAACTGCTAATGGTACAGCCTAGGGATAAAATGTTAAAATACATTTTCGTTTATTGTTGAATATGGTAGGCGTACAACGAAGTCTTCTTTGCTAAACCATCAATTTTAAATAAAGTTAGAATGTATACTGTTGTATTTCAATTTGATAAGCTAATAATTTTTATTAACTTTTTATGGCTAGATGTTGTTTAATGGTTAGCCATCTATCTGTTTAAGGTGCCTTTCATGTTGAGAAAGTTTGGCAAGATTAGTTGATTTCCTCTCCAGTGGGTCAGCAGTAAGTCTGAAGGCATACAAACTGAAACCCACTCTTCTATACGTGTAATGGGCAAAACACATATATAGTATAGTTTTGCGCTTAGCAGCAATCAAATCAAATCAAGTTTAGTTAGCCAGTAGCATGGCTTAAGACGGTATTCTGCTAGGTAGCAATTAAGTTAGGTCGTATATCGTTACAGTCATAGTTGTGGAATATTTTGTGATGTGACTAATAATTTAATCATCATTTTGAGGTCGGTTTCTTTGGTAAATTTGAAATGACCGGTATCTTCTGAAAATATTTCAACATCTAAAGTGCATGAAACCGATCAGTTGAGAACATTCAGTGTCAATGTAATAAGGTATTACATACTTATAAACGTATTACAAACGTATTTCAGAGGTTTCCAAAGATTAAGGTATAATCAGCTATGATTTTGAACTTTTAACTAGAGAAAAGGCAGCTAGGAAACAGCACCCTTCACCAAAAGGAACTTGTTGGGCTTTTTGGACCGAATATTGGGATTGAGAGTCATGACAAATGAAAGATGCATTTAGTGGTATCATAGCTCGAACTTTGAATCCTTAGAATACAGATTGACTCATAACTCATCTGACCGTGCTCAGCCCATCTTTAGAAAGTACAGAAGAGAGTAATGGAGAATTGGAATAGGCTCATTCCATATTTAAAAAATACATAATTTAATAAATTCAAGTTAGATTACACGTCGTTAGCAAAGTGTGGATGACTCTTCGATGTATAACTTAAACATCTCTAAACATTCCATGATAAAAGAAGAAATATCTCTTTATTTAAGTAAAACAGAAGATAAAAGATGATTCTAGTAAAGATTAATAAGGTAATTATTGGTGAACGCCACCTCACAACGATAGAAGTGAATAGTATAGTTATAGTTAGCAATATGCAGAAAAAACAAGAACGGATTTCTTTAATATAGGGGGAGTCGTGTTTCACCTTTTTAAATATATTTTTGGCTTACCAAATCAACTCATCACACAATTTGTTTCGTTTCTACTAGTCCACAGTGATTTGTAGAACTACACGTTTTTGTTTCTTACAAACAAACCATTATTGAATTTCCTTGATAATTTAATTGTGTTGTACACGAATATTACAAAATCAGCAGTTTATCAGTGGCAGTTATTACGTATGAAAAATGAAAACTATTGAAGAAGTTACAAGTTATTTGAGACTTAACAAATGCCTGAACTATTTCTCCTTCAAAGAATGAGAAAAACAATTAAATGTTAATGTATTCGAATAGTTAGGCCTCCTAAACCTCTCCTTTCGAGCAGTCCTCCATCATAACCATCATGCCTCCCATGTTTGGTTGCTGACCTTTTCAGGCTGTGTTGTGGTTTCACTGTGTTTGGATTTTTGGTCCTGACCACGGTTGTGAACAACAACAAGAAAAAAAGGAGTACAGTCTATAAAGATAAAACAAATAACATTTTAATACTGGGTGTATGAAACAGGAGAAAATAAAGTGAGTTATAACATTTAGCTGAAATCGTTACTCACCACTTTCGTCATTGTTTCTTTTACACTATCTGACAGAGAATCTGTATATTGTTAGATCTCTTCTCCAAACCTTCGTTTTATAAAGCAACTTAAGGCATGTAGTTTTCTTTCTCTAATAACTAGAAGGATAATAATTTCACATATTCTGATGTTGATCGCAGTGTAAATGAAATATTCTTAATCTTTCATGAATATAAATCCCTCCAGTGAGTTAGATAGCTATACTGGTTTATCATAGATTTTATTAGTGTTTTCTGGATTTCACGATCACGAATTGAACTTAATTTTAAAGCAGGTATGCATAAAATATTGGTTTAGTTGTAGTAGTTGTTAAATGTCGCCTGAAGAAACTGTATTTTATGATAAATTATAAGGAACTTCTACGTCTTCATTCACTTTTGTAATCGCGTAATTCTTAGAATTAAATTAAAAATGTTCTAGCGTTACCTTACGTTTTTCACATGATTGTAATGTATTTTCTATAACTGTAATTTCTATTATTGTGAGGTGAGTTAAAACAACAACAACAAAAAGCACGAAATGTTTCATTTTAATTAAAAATTCCATTGTACACAAACATGATAAAACAAACAACTCGTAGTTGATAAGAAAGTATGTGGAATTTACCTTAATTATTAAACACTGCTTTGAATGAACATTAAGTTGTGTCTTGAAATTTAGCTTTTCTAAGAATAAAAAAATCGGAAAAAATAGCTAGTTTTTATCAATCTTCACGCTTATGTTAAAAACGTGAGAATCTGTGTGTATGTGTGTGTCAATTCAAGTTAATGTTTCCTTTACATGAAAATATTATTTTTAAATATCTTACCTCGTGAATCAATAAAAAAACGTTTTATTCGTTGTTTCAGCAAAATATTCGTTTTTTAACTTGATATTTGTCAGTCATGTTGTCACCAAAGGTCAGAGGCTCTAACTAAAGACTCCAAAATGAAATGTGAAACTTTAGAATTTCAAAATCATGTCACCGAATAAGATTTTGTTGTCCAAAAACTTTCAGTTACAGCCTCAGGAATGTTTGTGAACATTAGGTTTTTACTTGGTGAAAATATATTTTCATGTGCAGAATGGAGGTTTTAAATGTCGCACGAATCTATCTGCGCTAACCATTTCTAATTTAGCAGTGATACTCTAGAAAGAAAGCAGAGTGTCAATAATACTCACCGCCAACTCTTGGGCTATTTTTTTATCAACGAATAATGAGACAAATCGTCACGTTATAACGCCTCCCCGTATCTGAAAGGGCGAGTATGTTCGGTGACGTGGGTTCATATTAAGTAGTAAAGAATTATTTACGTAGTTTGAATGAAACATATTCCGTTGGCTTGGCTTGACATGGCCAGATAGTTAAGGTGCTCTTCTCGTAATAAGATGGTTGCGTTTTCGAATCCCCGTTCCATCAAAAATGTTTGTCCTTTCATACATGGGGCGTTATAATGTGACGGTCAATCTCACTATTCTCTGGTAAAAAAGTTGGCGGTGAGTGGTGATAACCAGCTGCCTGCCTTCCTTCTAGTCTTTCACTGCTTAATTTGGGACTTTTAGTGCAAATAGCCCTCGAGTAGCTTTGGTCGAAATTCAAACCAAACTTATAGCGTTACTGCGACACTCAATGTTGGGTAGATTATAGCGTTACTACATTATTGAATATAGTTAATAACTTAATCAAAATGCTGAATCTTCAATACTTTTTAACGTCACTACAGCCATAATTTTGAGTAGATTATATAACTGCTGTGGTATTTAACATAACTTACAACTTCACTACAGCATTGGATTTTCAGTAGCTTACAACATTATAACAGTATTGAATTTTCAACAGCTTACAACATTATTATAGAATTCAAAACGGCCGGAATAAATTCAATAAAATAATTAATTTTCTGTATAGAATGCATTAATGGAATCAATTACAATATTGACGATATTCTTTTTAAATCTGTTAGTGGATTAATAGAGTATGTAATTTTAGGGTTAGTTTGATAGTCACAAAGAATTGTTGTTACCAGTAGGTCACTAATTAATGTTATTATAAGAATTTAAACTAAAAACATGGATTGAATGTTTTATTTTAAGAGTGAACTTAAATCTTACTGTTAGAGTAGCTCAAGAGTTAGCAACGAGAGTCGTCCACCAGCTGTCTTCTTTCTAGTCTGGAAGTTGAAAGTTAGGAAAGGTCAGCGTAAATAGCCCTTATGTACACTCACTGATACAAAGAAAAACAGGTGTATCTAAATCTTGTTCACAATGTATACATATCTGATCGAACTACTCCAAGATGCACACACTTTTCTCTAATACAATCAAGTATTAATACCAGGTACAAACATTTTTATGAACATTATCACCATAAATCTAATTACGACTATTGTAATTAAAAACAAAATCAGTATGAACTGAAACCTACCGCTTGAGTTTACAACTTGTTACTGAGCCATAACAGTTTGAGGGACTGTTACCCTTCATCAATGATTCTGAATAAGGACGAATAAAAATTAAACCTTTATCTGGGTGAAAAGGTAGGTGAGCCATACTGTTATTGAAATGTTTAGATCACAGTTTAGGGCCCAGCAAGGCCATATGCGTTAAGGCGTTCGACTCGTAAACTGACGGTCGCGGGTTCGAATCCCCGTCGCATCAAACATGCTCATCCTTTCAGCTGTAGGGGCACTATATTGTGACGGCCAATCCTACTATTCGTTGGTAAAAGAGTATTCCAAGAGTTGGCAGTGGATGGTAATGACGAGTTGCTTTCCCTCTAGTCTCACAGTGCAAAATTTGGGACGGCTAGCGCAGATAGCACTCGTGCAGCTTTGCAAGAAAATAAAAAAACAACAACGACAAAAACAAAGATCACAGTTAACAAATTATATAACAACTAGCTGGAGGATCCGAATTCCAGACGAAAGTTATGTACGATCATGATTTATGAAAGATTGGTTTCGGACATGCAAAGTTCCCTCCCTTATACATAGCTGCAAAAACGCTTATAAAATCTGCATAACGTCAAGTGGGAAACTGCAAGTCTCCAAGTATTTTCGCATTGAACCATCAAACCTCGATATAAAATTTGGAGAAGATCCATCTACAATAAACGAAATAGTGGTTAAAAACGCCCACAGAACTCACAAAATACGATATTTGAAATCTTTATTTACTACCGACGAACCTCCTTATCCTGCGAAGTATTTGTTTGTTTTGGAATTTCGCTCAAAGGTACTCGAGGGCTATCTGTGCTAGCCGTCCCTAATTTAGCAGTGTAAGACTAGAGGGAGGCAGCTAGTCATCACCACCCACCGCTAACTCTTGGGCTACTCTTTTACCAACGAATAGTGGGATTGACCGTACATTATACACCCCCACGGCTGGGAGGGCGAGCATGTTTAGCGCAACGTGGGCGCGAACCCGCGACCCTCGGATTACGAGTCGCACGCCTTACGAGCTTGGCCATGCCAGGCAATTCTGCGAAGTAATTACATGGGCATGCAACAGTTTGTTTGTTTTGGAATTTCGCACAAAGCTACTCGAGGGCTGTCTGATTAGTTTTGAGCTCTTTGATATGAGGTGGTGCACATACATGAATGCGATTTTTGTAATCAACGTAGTCTTTTTGAGCGTCTACTTAGGAAACTATAAGGCAAAAGAAATTAACGGTAATTAGGCAGAAAAAGAAGATATATAGCAATGGAGTTGATGTTACAATACCCTTAACATGGGCCGTAGCTCAACAAATTGACAACGAGTAAGGCTTAAGAAATAAAAAACGACATTACATTTTAAGCTTCCTTTGATGTTCACACAGGACTCTGAGATAATAATTCCGTTTTTGTGGACACTTGAATCCACCTAACTCATCTATGGTTTATAAGTGATTGGAATATTTAGATGTGAAGACAATCTTTCTTAATTGTTTGTTTTTAACTTTATAATATTTACAGTTTACGGAATAGGGTTAATTTCAACCCCATTGCGTCACTTTGTTTCAATTCGAATTCATCATGCAAACGTGTTAATAGTTAACTTTTGTGAATTATACTTTCTAAAGAAAACCTACCAAAATTGGATTCATGACCTACATTGGGCCCGGCATGGCCAAGCGTGTTAAGGCATGCGACTCGTAATCTGAGTGTCGCGGGTTCGCATCCCGGTCGCGCCAAACATGCTCGCCATTTCAGCAGTGAGGGCGTTATAATGTAACTGTCAACCCCACTATTCGTTGGTAAAAGAGTAGCCCAAGAGTTGACGGTGGGTGGTGATGACTAGCTGCCTTCCCTCTAGTCTTACACTGCTAAATTAGGGACGGCTTGCACAGATAGCCCTCGAGTAGCTTTGTGCGAAGTTTAAAGACAAACAAAAACATTATCGCGTCTAATAGTTTCAATTGAAAAAAAAGTAAGTCAGTAAGGCGATTATCTGTAAACGAGATAATTTGTACACGTGCCAACTTTTCATTTGGACACACATTTACTCGTGACATGTACTTTCGTTACGAAGTGCATGATTTTTCTTATGTAGCAGCTGGCTTTGAGAGTGTAATACAATTCTTTGTCGTGAAAAGTAGAAAAAAAATGTTGAAAGAAACAACGTAACAATTCAATAAACATATTTTTCCGCATAATTTAGTGCTACATAACTGTGTTAGATATTAAACTAGTTTTGAACCTAGTTTTATATTAGAAAAATTGAAAGTTTCTTTAAACTGCATGAAACAACTTTATTAAAGACGGAGTTATGGAAAATTAAGGAAAATAGCGTTTTACATATATTATCAGTATTAACAGTTTTTGTTTGTTTTTTAATTTCGCGCAAAGCTACACGAGGGCTAACTGTGTTGGCCGTCCCTAATTTAGCAGTTTAAGATCAGAGAGAAGTCAACTAGTCGTCACCACCCTCCGCCAACTCTTCACTAACGAATATAGGGATTGACCGTCACATTATAATGCCCCCACGGCTGATCGAGCGATCAGGTTCGTTGATGGGATCCTAACCAGTGACTCGCAGTTCACAAATCGACTGCCCTGACCAGACCACCAAACCGTGTGAAGTTAGGCTTTAGAAATACCACATTGGTAAAATCACACGCCTTCTTTTTTTACTTTTTTGGAATATTTACTGAGTCCGAATAATAGTGGCAAATATAAGCCGTATTTACATCATGAAGACAATACAAAGTTTTCAATGTTTGGATCTACCGCATACCACATTAAAAGCGAGTGATTTACTGACATACAGGGTTGGTCGTCTATTGTTTTATGTTTTAAGATCAGTAAGTATGATATAAAAACACAACTTTCTTAGAACTCATACGGTCTGGCATATCAAGGTGCTTAGGGAGCGCTGGACTCGTAACCTCAGGGTCGCTGGTTGGAATTCCTGTTACATCCAACACTCTTGCCCTTTCAGTCGTAGGGACGTTACCATATGACAGTTAATCCCACTATCCGTTGGTAAAAGAGTAGCCCAAGAGTTGGCGGTGGGTAATGATAACTAACTGCCTTTTCTCTAGTCTTACGTTGCTAAATTAAAAAGCTCTGTGACACTTTGCGCGAAAATCAAAAACAAACAAAGAATACAACTTCCACAACCAAAGGTATAATTAAACCACGTGGAGATGAATGACATTACTTGGCATAGAAAGTAACTTTTGTAATGGAACTCACACGATGAGTATTAGATACGTTTATATCTATGATTAGAAGAAGTGAAATCGGTAACAAGTCTGACTGTATCTATCATTTTATTGAGAAAGAAACGTTAAATAATAATAACAGTTGTTCAAGCCAGGTTATGGAATGACGCAACATTTTGTGTGGCATGGAAGATGCATTAATTACTCTGTTGATCTCTATGTTGAACACCTGTGCTCAATATTTTATAATTCAATCATGGGAACAGTTCCTTTGTTCACCTAAGAGTGCCTGTTTTTATTTATTAAAATTGCAGAACGTTTTTGTAATTAACAACCTTAGCCATTGTGGGTTTTTTTGTTTGATATATACATATATATATATATCAGGTCCGGTCGTCCAAGCAAGTTCACCCCGAGAGCAGACCGCAAGATGCTAAAGGAGGTATCCAAACACTCTAACATGTCATCACGAGACCTACAGCAGGTTCTGGCTACTGTTGATGTGAAAGTGCATACCTCTACAATCAGAAAGAAACTCTACAAGTTTAACTTGTATAGGAGGTGTGCAAGGAGGGAACCTTTGCTCTCCAAGAGAAACATCAAGGCCAGACTGAAGCTTGCCAGAGAGAATGTAGACAAAGGTCAGGACTTTTGGAATAATGTTCTTTGGATATGTTCGGCGTAAACTAAATACAACATTCCAGCAAAAGAACCTCATACCAACTGTTAAGCATGGAGGTGGAAGTGTCATGGTTTGGGACTACTTTGCTGCAACAGGACCTGGATAGCTCACAATAGTAGAATCCACCATAAGTCCTACTGTTTATCAGAGGGTGCTTGAGGATCATGTAAGATCATCTGTACGAAAATTAAAGCTGAAGTGGAACTGGACCCTGCAACACGACAATGATTCAAAACATACCAGTAAATCCACCAAGGATTGGCTGAAAACTAAGAAATGGAGAGTCCTGGAATGGCCGAGTTAAAACCCAGATCTTAATTCCATTGAGATATTCTGGGGTGACTTGAAATGGGCTGTAATGCAAGAAACCCCTCAAACATGTCACAGCTGAAAGAATTCTGCATTAAGAAGTGGGGCAAACATTCTTCAGACCGATGTCAGAGACTGGTAGATGGCTACAACAAGCGTCTAACTGCAGTTATTTCATCCAAAGGGGGTAACACTAGCTATTAGGGGGTAGGGTGCCCTAACGTTTTCTTCAGTTAGGATATGCAATTTTGTAGAATTACATATACAGAAGATCTTGGAAAGTTTTTTCTTCAGTTTTAATTGTTTGATTATATTCCTATAATCTCTCAGTATTGTTAAAATGTAGATTAAATATCTCTATATCCAAAAATGTTGCAAAAATAGACAGGCTTTCACAGGGTGTCCAACTTTTTCACATGACTGTATTACTGAACAATGACTATTATTGGATAGCTTACGTTGGTACCTTATGAATAACTTCAAGTGTTTGTGATTATGGGCGGAACTCGGAAACATATGTACATGTTTGTGAATTAACTGTGGTTATTAGCCTACTGGGCATTATTTGAGAAGGTACAGCTGTTCCCATATGCTCTGAAGATGTAGGTGAAGAAATCTGGGCAAAATTCGGTTTTAATAACGACCAAATGGTACTGAAGGGAATATGGTAGAGTTTCAGGTTAGCTGCAGACCATCATTAAGGATTCGATAGTGTTGGAGACTACACTTGAGGTTTAGGTGAAGCTCGAGGTGGATACGTGTATGCATCTTATCCATTTCACTGGTAGTAGGGATAGCTTTTACAGGCAGTTCAAGCGTGGACACAAAGTTTGACCACAGGCTTATGTTTCAAGTTTTACAGTTCCTTTTGATGGGATTTCCAGGATGAAGTATATTCATAACCTGATATTGTTGATTAAGTTTTTCCTGTCCATTTGCAATCCCGTGTCTTCTTATACAACATTAAGTTCTTAACCGTTTTGGCTGTTTTTATGTTGTAGAAAACATGTCTTGATCACAATTAATAATCGAAGAAGGTAACAGTGAATTAGTTCTATTTGATTATTGGATGTTCTATAGTTTCTTGTATTGCTTACGACATCTGGAATAGGTCTTGCTCTCCTAGGGAAAAATAGGAATCGCTCAATGATGCACAACAAAGAAGCTCTGGAGGTGTTAATGTGAGACTAAATCTGTCAGACTGTGAAACATGAGAAGAGGTCATCCATCATCTCACTATTCAACTACATATCCCAGTGAATCAGAAGTCGTATATTCAGACAAGCCCATGACATGCAGAAGAACAGCCATTTACCTGACGACAAATCTAGCCCTCATCCAAAAATTTCAAAGATCAATATTCAAGGATAAGATAACAGAACATCAGGAAGAAATACAAGTGTGCTCTTGTATAATGTTTCATGGGGTTAAACAATCGACATGGAATTTGAAGCCAACACTAGCGGAACCCCTGATTCACTCGTTCTACAGAACATCCCATACTTTTCGATGGTAAGAAATTTGACAACTGTGAGGTTATTTCATTGACCTAGATTATTTGTCCTTCACCTCATGGGCAAAAAACAAAGTGGTTGTCATCCTTTGGCAATAACTATGGTAGTGCTTTCAGCTCCAGTGGCAGTGTCTTCAGTAGGCACTTAGGTGTCAATGACAAAATTATATAGTAGTTTTAGATTTAAGAACGGAGAAGGAAGCATTCCCCATGAAGTCCTTAATTAATTTAAAACAGCAGTCCTTGTTCAAACAGTTAACAGTTTTAAACCACTATTGTCAATAACAGGCTAAAAGTTTACAAACCTCTTATTAAGTCTTCGTGGCGAAGCGCAAAGAACCAGGAACAAAGCTAGAGTTGGAAGTGCATCATCATGAAACACGAAAGACACTTGTGGTCATTATGGAACTGTATTATACATTTGCTTTTTCGTAAATTAATATCTACATTTGCCAAAATTATTGTTTCCGAAGTTCGTAATTTGAATTGAGAGAGAAAGTTGGTTGGTTGGTTAGAATTAAGCACAAAGCTACACAATGGGCTAACTGTGCTCTGGCCACGACGGGTATCGAAACCCGGATTTTAGCGTGGAAGTCCACAGACATACCGCTGTGCCACTGGGGGGCGAGAGAGAAAGTGAAATTTATCGCTTTTCAATGAGTACGGCGCGTGAGTTATTGAATAAAAAGCTATCCGACTTTTCTTGCAAGAAATGTTATTGCTAACATTGTGAAATAAGCAGCGATTCTTCTTGTTATTAGGTAAGGTTATAAATGAAGACTTCGGAATATTGTGTTTAAGCTATGGACAAACATGTTGTTTACAAACCCAGAGAGATGTACACGTCGTGTTTTAACAAGGTTAATATTGTTGTGGTAAATTCTTGGTTAGCCCTGAGGAAGGTCGTTTAATAATTATGAATGAGAACATTTCATTCTATAAACCCAGAAAGTATAACAAAGTTCAAAGAATTTTCTTAAATTTGATTTGATTTTTTCTGTGTTTAGTAGACGTGAACTTTAGAGGAAGATTTTATTTCCTTAACTACGGTTTAAATATCTGAGTTTGATTTATTCGATCTTAACTAAACTTGTTGGGATTGTTGTTAAATTCTAATTTACTGTTGAATGTTCAGCTTAATTATAGCTTAGTGGAAAACATTGGATTGATAAGAGAAACAATAATTTGAAACAAAATGCCTGTACTTTCTTTAAATATTCCGTTCAATATCTAAGTTTTTATTTCACTATAAAGCAATACAATTCTATCAAAGCAAATAATTGATTAATAAAGCAAAAATAGTCGATTAGTCGTGAAGTTGACTTTTCATAAGATGTTGATACAAGGTTTAAATTAATTTAACGTCGCCAGAGGGCAGGTAGATACATTACGGAGTTACAGGTCATTCACACGTCCTTTATCAAGTTCAGGCACATGTCACTTCCGTCGTGTTGTGGAAACACAATTGAATGGAACGCATAAACTAAACGACACGGAACAATAGGAAACATTAGATATACACACATAAAGTAAGAGTAAAATGTGAATTGAGTCTTGATTGTTTATAATAAAACTTTAGCAGTGAAATAGTCTTTTCGTAGGCTTTAACGTAAAATACCTCTGTAATTGTACTTATTTTACTTGAATCCACTTGACCTACCTTAATCCCACCATATTTGTCTACCACCTCCTCCACCACCACCAGCTTGTAATTGTAATGGTACAGCAAGGAGTCCGAGAACTGTGCCACCTCCACCCCCGCCTCCTCCAAAGCCACCACCCAGACCACCTCCTAGACCTCCACTACCTCCAAATCCTCCTCCTAAACCACCACCTGCACCGCCACCACCTCCAAATCCTCCTCCTAAACCTCCTCCGAGACCGCCTCCACCACCAAATCCTCCTCCTAAACCTCCACCTACACCGCCTCCGAGACCGCCACCACCTCCAAATCCTCCTCCTAAACCAACTCCTACTGGCACAGCCTAAATACAAAATATATTTCAGTTACAATAGTATTGGTGGTTGGGACTTTGTAACGGGTAAATTCGGCTCAATTTTTGGATTATTTAATATTTTCTACTAAAACTTGAGAATGATGTTTTAGATTTAATTTAATATTAATAAAAATATAATATATGAGAAAATGCTAAGTGGAATATATTAATACGTTTGTTATTGAAACCTAAAATAAAAGTGAACTGTTGTCATCAGATTGGACTTCTTCTGATGTAAATGTTATAAAAATCAAATATTAAAAGTGATTTTAAATTTCTCTGTAGAGATATTTCATTCAGAAAATTTTGTAAATCGACACCTTAAGGTTTTCCAGCCGGTCAAATTACAACATTAAAATCCACAAGTCCATTGTCTATTGTATATCTCAAAACAATTACATCAACCCGAGTGTAGCGTCGTCATGTTGTAAGTTTACTTAAATAATAAATTGTTATGTGACGTTAGCCAGTTTTATCAGTTTAGGGTCAATATGTCAACATTGAGCTGCCAATAAGTGTCTACGTGGTGAATTATAATGCAGGAACACAAAAAGTTAATACAACATACTGAGGGTTTAAACCACTTAAATAACAGTGGGAAGTCGTACGTTATCATGAAATATGGATATTTTTGACACAGTCCTGATTTTCTTCACTTTCACACCAGTATTTATATTTTGCATCTTCATTCTCAGTTTGTTCCACTTTACGATGAATAACATTTCTCACTCTTACTCAAAGTTATAACCAGTAATGTTCAATATAGTTTCGTTTTTTTAAGCGTTGTAGTACTTTATTTTAGGATCAAAAGTAAAGCCTTAATGTCATTAAATTCGGAACTCAATTAACTATAAATCGAAATAAACTTAATGACGTCAGAGATTCTTTTAACATGGTTGCATAGCAGGGATGGTTTGATTTAGCAAAGCATTTTAAATTGTTTTACTGAGTATTTCTATCAATGTTTTACATTCTTTTACTGAGTATTTATTTATATATTTTAAATTGTTTTACTTGGTATTTCTTCAAATGATTTATGTTGCTTTACTGAGTATTTCTTTAAAATGTTTATATTGTTTTACTGAGTATTTCTTTATATATTTTAAATTGTTTTACTCAGTATTTCTTCAGAATGTTTATGTTGTTTTACTCAGTATTTCTTCAGAACGTTTATATTGTTTTACTCAGTATTTCTTCAGAATGTTTATAATGTTTTATTAAGTATTTCTGTTAACGTTTACCTGAATTGATATTCCTCCACCGCCAAGTCCTCCACCACCTAGATTTCCTCCACCATATCCTCCTCCACCATGGCCAGTAGCTGATGTTTCCAAGTCATCTTTTGCTTTCACTGCATCTTCTGTTTCAGCATTCACAACTGCTGTGGACAGCAGTAAGGACACAAGAAGTACAACCTGTTGGGGAAGACAGATTAGTAGATGTAGTTTTACGTGTTTTAAAATATCACAGAGGTGACAGTTTGTGAGTGAATACAAATATTATATAATTGTTAATCAATCTAACATTTGTTGTGTTCTAAACAAGAACCTAACTACTACGTACTCGTAAATGTTTTAATGTAGGTTTATTGGTTATAGAAAACTGTAATTCTGTGGTTCTAGTGGAGTGTTGCTTATTGTTTGTTTCACTTATTCATATCTTGATCGACTTTGAGTCTGAGATTAAAAACTTTGGTTATGTTACTTATCTATATTGAACAAGTGTGTGTGTTTTCTCAGAGCAAAGCCACATCGGGCTATCTGCTGAGCACACCGAGAGGAATCGAACCTCTGATCTATTTTAAACAAAACTAAAACCAATTTAATGTCAGCTGACACGTTAGAGTTATCCACACTGTCTTACAATTATCTGTTATTTTATAAAGAAACGTTTGACTTCACATGGGCTTACCTTCTTCTCCATTGTCACTAGTTCCTTATTTTCTTCCGTTGTTTAGAAGATTCTGTTGAGTTGAATCAAACCCTCTCCTTATATAGTCAACGACGGTTTATTTTTGTTTTCCCGAGAGCATGACGGTAGTTAAGTGAATAGAACACAAATTAAGCTTAGTAATCGGTTTTTAATAGGTAGTTGCACTTTCATTCTCTACATATTTTAGAAATAAACATTTTTAAAAAGTCACTCGTTCATATTATTGGCACAACTTCAAACATTGTTTTAACACCAGTAGTAGTATTGTTAACAACTGTTTAGAGGGAATTCCCGTCAGGAAAAATTAGATCATCTGGTGAGCGTTAAATGTTTTACTCATAAGAAGTACTTACTAGTGAGTTAATTGTTCTGAAGATTCCATTTACTTTAACAAATCAAATTGTGATAATTTAATTTGAATGTATATCTAATGAATCTTAGAAATTATATTCGTTTTATTTAAACATACATTCAAATATTTGTTTGTAATTATCAATGTTTGTAATCGTGTCTGTGCATCATACAATGCAAGTTAACTTTAATTGTCTTCCGCATCTGTTGAAGAAATAACTTTGACATTCATTTTGCTGTATCATTTCTTTTCGAAGAATCGCACTTTGTTTCTATCTGAATAGATCTCTTGCAGTTTGCTACGTATGTAATAGCGATAGAATTGACAGTTTCTCTTAGTAATTGTCGATCTTTCTCTGTCCATAACTAATTATATTTGTTAAGTAAACTTTTACGACAATGTCATTGTTGTGCTTTACAACTCTGTGATATTCTTTGAAATAATACAATGATTTCAGTGATTTTTGTCATTAACTGGAGTGTCAATACTTTATGTTTTGGACAATACGTTTTGTACTGGGTTGTCAGTTTGTTCCGAATTTCGTACTTTTTTTTAGACTAGTAGGTTTTCAAGAATTCGTGCGAGGTCTTTACGATTTAACATGGCTGAAATCTATCTTGGAACTATATCATTCGATGCACCTGCTTTTAATCTTCCGCCTAAACTATCTCTGCCGAAGAATTATATAGTCATATGATGTTGAAATAAAATTTGGTAAAGCTTATAGCACCATATTTGACGTATGTTTTTCATGACTCTCGAGTAGTTGATATGGTAACAAGTGGCTATATATTATGTATACAAATACATTTATTCTCACTCTTAGTTTTATAAAAGTTTGCTTAACTCGGTAAAATTTCAAGATATAAAAGTATTCTGTGAGGCTTGTTTGTCGATGTTACTAGACATTAATGATTAGCCATTTATCGGATATTATGTAAAGCTTCCTGTTGCAAAATAGTTATTATTGATTTATGAAACTTATGAAACCACACGAACTAATCTATAAAGCAAGTTACATCGAAACACGCCCACCAATGTCAGAGTGGTATATCTGTGGACTTACACCGCTAGAAATTTCTATATTTGTGGGGAGCAAAGCACGGACTACTCGCTGTGTAACTTCGTTTTTCGAAACACTGTTTGTTAACCCCATCTGTTAACAAAAAGGTTGACTTATAACATTAAAGAAAAAGAAACGTCATTACAGATGTACTTACGAAGATAACGGATAATTATTTGCTTCATACAAATATATATATATATCATCAAACTGTTTGTGAGCTACTTCAGAAACTGTGGATTGTTATCATCAAACCGTGTGTGAGCTACTTCAGAAACTGTGGATTGTTATCATCAAACCGTGTGTGAGCTACTTCAGAAACTGTGGATTGTTATCATCAAACCGTGTGTGAGCTACTTCAGAAACTGTGGATTGTTATCATCAAACCGTGTGTGAGCTACTTCAGAAACTGTGGATTGTTATCATCAAACCGTGTGTGAGCTACTTCAGAAACTGTGGATTGTTATCATCAAACCGTGTGTGAGCTACTTCAGAAACTGTGGATTGTTATCATCAAACCGTGTGTGAGCTACTTCAGAAACTGTGGATTGTTATCATCAAACCGTGTGTGAGCTACTTCAGAAACTGTGGATTGTTATCATCAAACCGTGTGTGAGCTACTTCAGAAACTGTGGATTGTTATCATCAAACCGTGTGTGAGCTACTTCAGAAACTGTAGATTGTTATCATCAAACCGTGTGTGAGCTACTTCAGAAACTGTAGATTGTTATCATCAAACCGTGTGTGAGCTACTTCAGAAACTGTGGATTGTTATCATCAAACCGTGTGTGAGCTACTTCAGAAACTGTGGATTGTTATCATCAAACCGTGTGTGAGCTACTTTAGAAACTCTGTAGTTATTATTAAAATCTTTTACTTGTTGTTTTATTATACTTACGACAGCTTCATCTACATTCGTTTCCTAGAAGTAATGAGATAAAGTAATCAGTGCGTTGATAAATGTGTAGTAAAACAACTATTACTTTAATGAGCAATTAAGAACACTTTACTTTTACAAGGAACGTGGATATTTCAAACTTGTAGTGAACGTTTTGGTTGCCCAAAATTATGTCAAAATTCACAATGCTTAATTCAGTGAATATTTACCTGTTAATGCTTAAAATGTTGATACATTATATAAAAATACTGTATTAATCCTCCTGTTTCGTTTATACGTGTATTTATTATTTTATATTATTTATTCTCTACTATATGTCCCCAGGCGAAAAAGGCCTAGAACGAAAACAACTGAACAGTGACAGACGTTCCTTTTTTCTTAACACTCCAATAAATTTATCACTTTTTGTTTTCTCACATTCTGAACACTTTTATTTTTCATAAATTTTCAACATGACAACAATTTAATCTTTAAGAGCTGAATTTGATCTGTTTGATTCTGATTGATTAATATGTACGAATGCCAGAGTCTATGTCATTATTGCTTTAAATATCTCGTAATTATTATTAAGTTTACTGTAACAATGTTAAAATCTGAAAGTGTCTAGAAAAAAATAAGACGATAAAAATGAAATCGACAATCTTTAGAAAAATCAAATAATATGATTGAAATCAACAATCTTTAAAAATTAAATGGTATGATTGAGATCAACAATATTTAGAAAAATTAAACATGATTGAAATCAACAAACTTTGTTAAAGATAAACGATAAGATTGAGTTCAAGAAACTTCTAAACTGGATTTTAATCCATAATGCAAGCAAAAGCGTGTTTCACTGAACACTTTGTGTATTGTATGTGTAGAAGTATTATAAAGTGCAGATAGCACTCGTGTAGCTTCGTGCGAAACAAACCAAACCTTAACTTTCCCTTCGCTATTGGAGCACATTTCAGAATGAATAATCCTTACCTAGTTCTCTTGGCAACGATACGTTAGCAACCGGGTTAGTAATTAACAGATAACATGATTTCGTGACAAATTCAATTATCAAGTGTATTTTTTATTTTCGGTTTCTGTGAAGAAGCACGAACGATATATCATTGTTTACAAGGATGTTAATTTTCTTATCCCTTAACAAAAACAAAAAGTTTACAATTTGTTTTGTGTGTTACTGGCGAGACTTTAATAAAACAACAAAAAAGGCCTAGCAGATGCAAACGTTCGTCAGTTAATCAGTGTGTAAAAAATGACCAAAGAAGGACTTGCTTTTGTTCTGTTAATTTTAAAAAAATGAAGAAAAGCATGAAATCAATTATTAAATCGCATGTATTATTGCAGTTTCAACGTTCTACATTTCCGCAGAAATAACAGAGAAATAATGTGGGAAACAGGTTAAACTCAACAAATATTTTCCAGGGAAAGATTTATTCATATATTCGCAATTATCTCTGGACTTGACAAGATAACTTGTGGGATTTTCCTTTATAAAAGACGGTCAATATGGATTGGTTGAAGAAAGCTCGTAGAAAAAGTAGCGTTTCTGCTGGGAAACTACAGAATTTTGGTAACTACATATAATCATTCCTAGAGAAGATCGGGTTAAGATAAAGAGCCATGTAGTGTGTATATGATAATTCACGACAAGAGTCGGATTACTATAAACATACACGCCCCTCCAGCCGTGGGGGCATTATAATAGGACTGTCAATCCCAGTATTTGTTGATAAACGAATAGCCCAAGAGTTGGCGGTAAGTGGTCATGACTCTTAAATTATGGACGGCTAGTACAGAAAGTCCTCGTGTAGCTTTATACGAAATTCAAAACAAACAAATAGATTAAGATTAAATCTCATATGTCTATCTCTAGATTATAATCCCAGTAAGGATCGGACTAAAATATGCACACATATTACAACCCACAAAAAGAATCAGATTATGATAAAATCCAATTATCTTATCAATATAGGAACTTCAATAACGTTATTTCTTGGGATTCACTACTTCGAACCATTATCTATTATGTAATAGTAACAGACGTAATAATATTTTCAGTAAATATATATATATACCGTGAGGTTTATGAACAACGTCTGATTTTAAACACAGCACATCTAACACTTGTGAATTCAGACTTTATATGTTACATATATGCAACTAAAGCGTGCATAACATAAAAATTACAGTTAATATCAGAGATAATCCCGCTATTTACCGTCAATACTGGAGATGAACCCACTAATTATCGTCAATACTAAAGATAAACCATCTAATTGCGGTTAATACAAAAGATTATCCCACTAATTACCGTTAATACTTGAGATAATCACATCATTTACCGTCAATACTAGAGATAATAGTGTTAATTACTGCATGGCATTTCTCAGTAACTTACACATAATATGATCGGATTCCTCCAATCATGTTGATCGGTTCTTTACATAAAAACAAGTATGCCACTTATGCCCTAAAAGACAGTAGTGGCCAAGAAGATCAGATACGAAGATAATCCTCCTTATTGCGACACGTACACCAACATTTGGGAAAGTTGAAAACTTTTATTGACTCACATAAATGAGGACTACTCCTGACAACTAATATATGTCATCAACTTCCTTTAGTCTCTTCTGTAGCAGTAAACGAAATTGATAAAAGTACAGAGAAAATCGTTATAACTATGAAAATCATGATACTGTTGGTTTGGTAAACTCGAGATCAGTGAAAAACCACACTAACTGTACTTGTTGGTAACCTTGAATTCAGTGAAAAACCACACCAACTGTTGCTGTTGGTAACCTTGATATCAGTGAAAAATCAGAAAGTGAGTAGAAAACAAAACAAAGCATGATTTAACCGACAGTTGTTAAAGTTCAGAAATTTCGTCTAAGATTATTTTAGGACTGAAATTAAAACAACTCGCCTTTCCGAAATGAAGAGAGAAAAATATAAAACTAAAGTAAACAATAATAAAAGAGAAATAAACGTGCTTAAGTGAAAAGAAATAAACGTGTTGAAGTAAACAGTAATAAACGTGTTGGAGTAAACAGAGATAAACGTGTTGAAGTAAACAGTAATAAACATGTTGGAGTAAACAGAGATAAACATATTGAATTAAACAAAGGTAAATGTGTTGAAGTGAACAGAAATAAATGTGTTGGAATAAACAGAGACAGAAGTGTTTAAGTAAACAGGGATAAACACGTTGAAAGAAACAGAGACAAATGCTCTGTGGTTCTTACCTACACCATTTATTCTGCTGAAGAATCACGGCTTTGCTCGTTCAAATAAAAATAATATTTACAAAAGTACACATTGTAGTACAAAATAGCCACCAAGGTCATTTCTTCAGTTGTCGTGGCAAGCCTATTCGAAACAAATATAAAAATGTCACAAAAAAGACACGAACAGAAAACAAAAATTTAATTCAGGAAGACTTTAACAGGTCTTCAATAAAAACAAAGTTATCAGAGCTAATTTGATAAAAAAATGAACGTTCACGAATTACACAATAAAGTCACTGTTAAATAGAACTAAATAAAACAGTATTTGGTGCTCGCTAGTTTCTCTCTAAGGGAACCTCATTGAATTATCGAAGAAGTTTCCTTGTTTCTCCCACTAGTCCCCTTTTCTCCTCGTTATTTTTATTTTTCTATTTGACAGTCATGTTCTCTCAAACACTGTTCTTAGTTTCAAAAATTATAAAAAAATCTAATTTGAAACAAATTTTTCCATGAAGAAATAAAGGCCTCAAATTTATTTATAATGTTTATTTGGTCACGTAAAATTAGCGACTACATTTTTCGAACCTCCGGCTAATCACTGGCACACTATTGCCCTTGGGTGGGTCTCATAATGCTTAACAATTGGGTTAGAAACTAGTCTCTGCTAATGATGAACGTTCGTTAATTTAGGAAAGTGACTAAAAAGTGAAAGCATCACACACGTCTGCTCATCAGGTCTCAACATCTAATTGACAAATAATTACAAAACGTAATTGTAGAGGTGTATTTTTTTAATGGAATTATTTCTCACTAATTCTCTCCGAGCTCTCATGGAAGAAAGAAAACGGTAACTGACGTTGACTATATAAAGAGAGGGTTTGATTCAACTCAACAGAATCTTCTAAACAACGGAAGAAAATAAGGAACTAGTGACAATGGAGAAGAAGGTAAGCCCATGTGTAGTCAAACGTTTCTTTATAAAATAACAGATAACTGTAAGACAGTGTGGATAACTCTAACGTGTCAGCTGACATTAAATTGGTTTTAGTTTTGTTTAAAATAGATCAGGGGTTCGATTCCCCTCGGTGTGCTCAGCAGATAGCCCGATGTGGCTTTGCCCTGAGAAAACACACACACTTGTTCAAAATAGATAAGTAACATAACCAAAGTTTTTAATCTCAGACTCAAAGTCGATTAAGATATGAATAAGTGAAACAAACAATGAGCAACACTCCACTAGAATCACAGAATTACAGTTTTCTATAACCAATAAACCTACATTAAAACATTTACGAGTACGTAGTAGTTAGATTCTTGTTTAGAACACAACAAATGTTAGATTGATTAACAATTATATAATATTTGTATTCACTCACAAACTGTCACCTCTGTGATATTTTAAAACACGTAAAACTACATCTACTAATCTGTCTTCCCCAACAGGTTGTACTTCTTGTGTCCTTACTCCTGTCCACAGCAGTTGTGAATGCTGAAACAGAAGATGCAGTGAAAGCAAAAGATGACTTGGAAACATCAGCTACTGGCCATGGTGGAGGAGGATATGGTGGAGAATTAGCAATTTAGATGAATTATACTGGGAGCTGTTGTTTATTTTTTGATGATCCAGAACCAGTTTTTCCAGATTTTTAAATGTAAATACTGAAATTCTAATTAATTACTTCGGTTTCATAATGACTTGATGTTTAGCTAATACAATTAGCTGTACATCAATTTCGTCCAGCCACATTCCACGTATTATTAGTATCTTAAACACTGTTAACAATTTAGAGTAACGTGAGTGTTAAACATAGTTTTCGATAATGGGTTATCTCTTCAACCACTTGTGTGTATTTTTTCTCACCTGGGTTATTTTAAAGTAATACACACTGAGAGGTTTGAGCTAATCGTAACAAATATTCTAGAGACAATAATAATATTGTGAATTAAAGATTGCTGGTCTTTTCGGTTTTAGGCTGTACCTGTACAAAGCGGTGGAGGAGCTGGAGGTGGCGTAAGTGGTGGTCTTGGAGGAGGTTTAGGAGATGGTTTGGGAGGAGGCAGAACTAAAGGTGGTTTGGTGATTTTGGAGGTGATGGTTTGAGAGGAGGCAGAGCTGGAGGTGTTGGTGGGACCGTCTTTGGACTTCTTGCTATACCATTATCTTTGCAATCAAGAGGAGGTGGTGGTGGTTGAAGAGGTGGAGGACCGATATGGTGGGATTAAGTAAGTAAATCAATGTGTAACCACTTCCTTTCCAATATATAGGTTGATTTTATGAAGCTAAAGAAAAAGTAAATATTTCACAATCTTAACTTTACAATTTTCAAGTTAGTAAAAAATAAAATAAAAAATCAAGGTCCGATTTTTTATGAAAGGAAATCCAATAATAATTTCAAATTTTACAATTTGTTTATGTGAATTTAACATTCTTTACTATTGTTTAAATCTCGTTTTTTATTTATTACATTTATTTACTTTTGTAGTTCAACAAAAATGACTGAAGATACACCTTGATGGAAAGCGTGTTTCTAAAAGTGAAGAACTTTACACAAAAAGCTTGCAATCTATCATTACCCTCTGGTGATTTAAAATGGATATATATTTCTTGTATCTTCATCTTAGAGAAACCTCGAACACCAGTTTTGTTCAAGAGAAAACAACTAATTTTGCTTTATTATCTACCGTTTTGCTTTTCTAAGATTGTTTCAATTTATATTAAATAAAAACCTCGTTTTGTATCATATATTTCATCTTTATGTGTTACACAACAATTTTTTTTCATTGTATTTAATATTTGCATGTAAAGAGGGGTGAAATTCGTGGTTTCCTACATTTAAAAAAATATTGTTATGTTATAAAACACTCTCAAATTTAAAAATAACAATAAATTTATACCACTTACACTCCACTCACCTGTATCCTATTGAGGGAAATAAAAACTAAATAACATATATATAATGTGTCAGGGAAATGCTGAGTTAACTAACACATTCAAGTAATTTTCTATTTTTTTAATTCGATTATGTTGAACGATATAAGAACAAATCCATATAGTGAATATAGTTAGTGTTCTACTGTGTGTTTAGATTAGTAACTGATTATTCATTCTTATTTGTGTTGTATTATTCAGTGTACGATCACAATGACACACTTATTTCACCAGTTGCTGTCTTTAGTCCTATTATGTATATATATATATATAAGGATTTTCTCACCCACCAACCAACGTTGGCTGACACCCTTACCGTCATTTTGTTTCAGGGTTTTTGACGAATAAGTATGTTTGTTGTTTGAACTTCGCGCCAAACTACAGGGGGCTATCTGCGCTAGCCGTCCTTAATTTAGCAGTGTAAGACTATAGGGAAGACAACTACTCATAACCACCCACCACCAACTCTTGGGCTGCGCTTTTACCAGCGAATAGTGGGATTGACCGTCACTCTAAAATGCACCCACGGCTGAAAGGAGAAGCATGTTTGGTGTGACGGGGATTCGAACCTGCGACCCTCAGATTACGAGTCGAGCACAGAACAAGAAGACACTGAAATATGGCTTATTCCCAATTTTTAATATATATATATATTTTTGGTTCTGAATTTAAAGATACAAGTATTTAATTCATTATTACCTCCCACGAAAAGGAGTGTGAAATTAATTATATTATCATAGATTTAATAACAAAAGAAATAAGGAAGGTACGTTTTAACAATTTCAAATATCTTGAAACTGAACAAAATTATGATTTGGATATAGAAGGTATTTAAATGTAGAGATGTATTAAATGTATAATGTTTCTCAACAAGACTGATGCACAAAATTTTATTTCTTAACTTAAAACGGAGTTTAGCCTTAATAACTATATTATTATAAAGCGTCACCATGCTCATGAGTACAACTCGTTTTAATCAACTTTTTCATTTCAGAGGAAAGTAATTATTTAGAACAAACTAATTGTCCGTATTTTAAACCTGAGTGGTTTAAAACATGAGTTGTTCAGTATTCACTGTACAAAATCCAATAACTTTGCGAACTGAAAATTAATTACTTAGTTCACTGACTAAAGTTTACGTGTTTGTTTTTTTAGGTCAAACTACATAATGAACAATCTGCAATATGTCCGCCGCCCGAAATCAGACTCAGAAGTTTGGCGTTGTAATTCTTATTAACAGTAACTATGGTCTTGCTTGTTTTAAAAAAGGTTAGAATAGTCTTTTGACCATTTATATTAATTATTTTATTAATGAACTAAACCTTGAAACGTGTTACGTAATCAATAATGAAAGAAACTCTCTTACCCTTGTTGATAAAATCTTCTACCCTTGCGGATAAAATCTCTTACCTTTATGAGTAAAATCTCTAACCCTCACGGATAAAATATCTTGCCCTTGAGGATATATTTTTGCAATATGACTGAATTCTTCAAATAATTTTTAATTATTTATTTTTGTAGATCCACAAATCTGCTCAGAATTCATACATAAGGGCTTACCATATCATTAACTAATCTGCTCTCATTTGGCTCAGTTATTAGCCAAAGGTCCAAATGTTGTTCTCTACTTTATTTTAATAAAAGGTTTGATACCCATCTTGAGTTACAGCTTCCATACCCGTTTCTTTCTTTAAAACGATCCAATATTACAGATGTAAAAGGGTTAAGAAAGAAAGTTAAATAGTTCCTTACCTCTCTTCTTTATCCGATAATGCTTACATGATATGTTAAAGAATAAATATTTAACATTTGTATTTTTTAAATTTCTACCCAAAACATAAGTTTAATATGTTGTTGCCCCTCTTAATTTCTTGACAACCCCAAAAAACTCAATCTTTGTTTTATTTTTAACAATTCCTTATTAATATCCTAGAAAATAATATTTTTTTACATCTCTAGTTCTCCAGAAAATAACTACGTTCGCCAGTTTTTGGTCTTCTTTCTAAAGCTTATGCAGTCCACACAACAACAACAAAAATTATAAAGCAACTAAACTTAACACTAGATAGCAGCACTTAACAACATACGAAAGTACTTCGAGGTTCATGCAAGTAAAGTTTCCGTTCTTCCTACAAACCAGTATATTGGTGATCTATATGTGACCGTTTTACACAATGTGCTTGGAGCGTTATGCGTAACGTGTTCTTTTATGTGGTAATATTTTTTACATTAATTTCAAATTTAATTCCGTTTCAATATTTTTATTAAAGATAAGAAGACCTTGTATGATAAGATATGTATGTAAGATAATAAATACTTGTATGAAAACCAGATTTTGAAAAAAAGAAATGTTACTTTACGCCTACACAACTTATATGAACAACTTCAGTTTTACGGAGCTACTCACAACAAGTCTACAAACGCGAAATATTGCTCATCTATCCTTACACTGGTCCATAATTTTGAAGTGATCGACTGGAGGATGTTGTTGTTGTTTTGAATTAAGCACAAAGCTACACAATGGGCTATCTGTGCTCTGCCCACCACGAGTATCGAAACCCGGATTTTAGCGTGTAAGTCCGCAGACATACCGCTGAGCCACTGGGGGGCCGACTGGAGGAAAACAACTAATTAACACCTCCCACTGTAAACTCTTGGATTTTTACAATGAAGAGTAGAATTCGCCGCAACATCACAGCCAATCTCAAGACAATCCCTTGTACTTGCTGAATTATTTCTTGGACTTTAAGGAATATTTTTAAACACCTTCAAAATCAAGAAAACAACCAATTAGGTCTTGCTAAATAAGATTTTATTTTTATTTTGACTTGTTACGAAATGTGAAAACAAGCAACTTAAAATTAAACTTAAAAAGAAAATATAAGCTTAATGTCTTAAATTATAATTCATTTAACAAACGGTGATTAATGTTCATAATGCTCCTTTAGAAACTTTGAAATATTTTAACAATTCACCTGTTTATATTGGAATCTTTATATATATAAATATTTTAACAATTCATCTGTCCATATTGGAACCTTTATATATATATATTTTAACAATTCATCTGTCCATATTGGAATCTTTATATATATAAATATAAATATTTTAACAATTCATCTGTCCATATTGGAATCTTTATATAAATATATATATATTGCTCTTATTTCTTGGGTATTGTTTTGGAGAAGTTAATTTTGTTTCCGTTAAGTTGTTTCTGTTTCTACTGTCTGATTCCAGTAGCGTGAAAGCAAAACGCCAATACAGGGTGTTCGGAAAGTCACTGTGCAGTATGCAATCATATTTTATTATATTTCAGATTTTGATTCCAATATGGTTTTAACAAATGAAGGACGTGTATGGCTCGTCAAACACGTATTCCGAGAAGGTGGTAGATACACAGATGTGGTGCAACAGCAATTAGCTGAAAACTTCTCAAATACACCTGTTTCGCATCGCAATGCAGTTCGTAACACTGTTGATAAGTATCGGGAAACAGAATCAGTGGAAGATGCCAAACGCTGTGTCAAAGCTATCGGAGGAGAAACTGACAGTGTGATGCGAAGTCCATCAAAATCATTACGAAAGTTAGCTCAGCAGCATGATATTGGTCTTGGAACTGCTTATAAGGCCGTCAGAAAGAAATTAAAGCTCTTCCCATACAAAATAATGGTGGTACAAGAACTAGAAGCAACTTATAATGAAAAACGAATGCGCTATTGCATTCAATCGATTTATTGAAGATAATATAGCTAATGTGTTGGATGTGATCTTTTTCACCGACGAAGAATGGTTCAATCTCTTGGGTAACGCTAATTCACAAAATTCAAAATTGTGGTCATCCGATAATCCTCACAGTTTACACGAAACACCCCTAGATGATTTCAAGGTTGGTGTGTGGGTTCAAATTTCCAGATGTCGAATTGTTGGCCCTCTTTTCTTTATGAACACAATAAACAATGAGCGCTATTGTTTGGAGATTCTTTACACCTTCATTGGTCATAAGACAAGTGATGAAATCAATTACTCATGGTTTCAACAGGATGATGCTACTGCCCACACATCTCACAGATCTATGCGGCTATTAAAGGAATGTTTTGAAGACCGTATTATTTTCAAAGACTTGTGAACCCCACGCTCACCAGATCTTAATCCACCAGACTATAAGGGGCAGCAGTTCAAAATCTGCAGTGTATCAAGATTGTCCGCACACGCTAGATGACTTTAGAGCAGCAATAACAACATTTATTCAGTCTATTTCAAGCTAGCAAATGATAGCAGTGTTCAGAAACAAAATCAGAAGTATCCAAGCCTGTATTGATGCCAACGAGGGTTACATTCAACATTATTTATAATTGTCATTCATATTTACCTCCTGTATTCTATATTGAAACATGTTTGTTAATAAATATATAAGCACATAGTGACTTTCTGAACACCCTGTATATTTTTTATGTGAACCAGGTGAAAAGAAACAGAACTTCTAACCTAGTGTTAAAATAATACCAGTTGGAGGTGCATCACACACCAAAATAAAGAAATAAATAATTGTGTAACAGTTAAAAAATAAATACTTACAGCAAAGTAGGCTGGAATCACGATTTCAAGGTAATGAAAAAGGGAAAGTACAATCGTACGTCATTTCATTTACCACTGACTGCTGTTATGGTTCTCTCTCTCTGTTATTGGTGTTTCGGTGCAAAGCTATACAAAGGGCTCTGAAGTGTTTGAGTTAATAAGTGGCGTGGCCCGGCATGGTCAAGCCTGTTAAGGCGTTCGACTCGTAATCCGATGATCGTGGGTTCGAATCCCGGTCGCGTCAAACATGCTCGCTCTTTCAGCCGTGGGGGCGTTATAATGTGATGGTCAATCCTACTATTCGTTGATAAAAGAGTAGCTCAATAGTTGACGGTGGGTGGTGATGACTAGCTGCCTTCCCTCTAGTCTTACACTGCTAAATTAGGGAAGGCTAGCACAGATTGCTCTCGAGTAGCTTTGCGCGAAATTCAAAACAAACAATAATACGTGATAACAGAGATTTCAAACTACTGTAAGCTTTTGAATTTTTTGTGGGTCTTAATGTATACTATGTCATGGAGAAAAATAAAACAAAAATGAAGGATTGGTTCTTCATTACAGGTCAACAAATATAGTGAATCAAGTGATATCAAAACAAAGGGTTGGTTCTTGATGACAGGAACGTAAATATAGTGAATCATTGTTTTGTTTGTTTTGTTAATAAATATATAAGCACATAGTGACTTTCTAAACACCCTATATATTTTTATGTGAACTAGGTGAAAAGAAACAGAACTTCTAACCTAGTGTTAAAATAATACCAGTTGGAGGTGCATCACACACCAAAATAAATAAATAATTGTGTAACAGTTAAAAAATAAGGTTTCAAAGTTTAAAACACAGTTACTTTGTTATCATATTCTAATGATCAGTGGTATTTGCTGAGTGCTTAATTATCAGACTCATTAATCAATTACATTCAACAAATCAGTTATCTTTGCATGAAATTAATCTTTTAATTATTTTTTTTACTTCAAAGTAATTTTCAAACTACCTTTAATTTAATCTGACAATATTATCAGACACAACAACACAAAATTAGGATACTTTTCTGAACCTAAACTGTATGTAGAGAATGTCGTGAGTGATAAGTTCACATATTTACTTCCTGCAGATTTTATCATATTATCAAATACATGTTTAAGTGCTCACTAGCAACTTGTGTTATTAGTAATTTATAAGCACTTTATTCCATCATGTTTTCCTAAACCTAAACTATACTGTAATTCAACAGCCCTGATATTGAACATACAAGGTGTTTATTGTTGATTGGCTTGCATCATAAGGTTTTTAAAATATTGAAAACAGGTAACATTCATGAGCTGTGCATTTAGTACTTCCGAGTCAGGTAAAGTTTGGTTAATATCATAGAACAGCTATACCTAATAATTTTCAGTTTATCAGTGTCTGATATTAATGTTAAAAATGAGTTGGATATAGTAGTGTATTCCCAGCTATCTGTAGAGTTAAAGACTAGATTGGCAGTTTATACCACTTATCCTGGATTGTGTAAATTTTATTGGTGTTGTGTGTTAATAAATAGTTCCTGAGGATTTAGAATGTGCCATTGTTTAGTCTAGCTAATCACTAATTACTCAGAGCTAATATTGAGGATGTAGTGCTTGAGTTGTTACGCTGGTAGGGGGTCATCACAATGTTTTGTGTTTGAAATGTAGTGAAAAACCTATATGTTATTGTTACTGTTCTGCCAGTATTTCTGAATAAATTTTCTCAACTCTTAAAACTAAATAAACTGAATCATAGTTGATAATAACTGCTCTTAAATTCTACATAGTAAAAGTTGCCATAGTGTGTACGAGATAATATATAACTCTGAAAAATTAACACTGATCTGGGGAAGAAACTTAGTAAACATTACTATTCTGCAAAAATCTTTGTGGTCGTACGATATGGCCACTTTGCAGAGGTTAAAATGAATTATAAGGTGGAAATAAAAATATTCTATGAAATATTAAAATCACTTTGTTACAAGATCTTCAGTTTCAGGCATTTCAAATTTTTTATAGAAAACATAGGGTTAGTAAAGTCAGAGTTTGATATAGATGAAGGTTTACAAGAAAAACATCAAAATGATTACTTTTACATTTTATGGTAAACACTGTGGGAAACTATCAAAACCCATTAATGTTGAGAAGTCAGTAAACAGACGAAGTTAAAGCTTTCTGTACTATGTTTAAAGACTTGTCTTCTCTTTTCAGTGGTAGGGCCAGCATGGCCTAGTGCATTAAGGCGTGCGCTTCATAATTTACCAGTTCAGTAAATACCACACCTGGTTATCTTACCATATCAGTAAAATACCAAATACCAGGTTATCTCGCAACTTGAACAAATACCAAACCTAGTTATGTAACCTGTTCAAAACTACCAAACCAAGTTACCTAATTAGTTCATTAAATACCAAACCAAGTGATCTGATAATTTCGCTAAATACCAAACCTGGTTATTTTACCACTTGAACAAATACCAAAGATGGTTATTTGACCACTTGAGTAAATATCAAACTTGTTTATCTTACAACCTCAGTAAATACCAAACCTAATAATCTAACAGCTTAAACAAATACAAAATCTTGTTATCTAACCACTTCAACAATTACCAAACCTGGTTGTCTGACCAGGTCAGTAAATACCAGACATCGTGATCTGAACATTTCAGTATATACCAAACCTGGTTCTATAATTACATTAAGAAATACCATACCTCTTTTTTCTGACAACTTCAGTAAATTCCACACATGGTTATCTGACCAGTGCAGAAAATAGCATATCTGATGACCTAACCAAACGAACAAATATTATACCTGGTTATATGATCAGTTCAGTAAATATCAAAAATGGTTATCTGAAGATTTCAGAAAATACAAAACATGGTTATCTAACCACATAAACAAATACCAAAACTTGTGATCAAAAACCTTGTACAAATACCAAACCTGGTTATCTAACAAACTCAGTAATTACAAAACCTGGTTTTCTGACCAGTTCAGTACATACCAAACCTGGTTATCTAACAAACTCAGTAATTACAAAACCTGGTTTTCTGACCAGTTCAGTACATACCAAACCTGGTTATATTACCCCTTGAACAAATACCATACCTGATTTACTGACCAGTTTTTGAAATACCAAATTTATACAATATGCCAAACATTGTGTTGTATCGGTTTAGTATGTACCGAACATTGCGTAGTGAATGGTTTAGTATATGCCAAACATTGTGTAGTGAATGGTTTAGTATGTACCAAACAGTCAGTTCTGATGGTTTGTGTTTAAACAAACGGATGTCTTGTTATGTATTTTCCATGATTTTTTTTCCAGTATATTAATATGCGCGAAATAACCCAATAAAGAAATATAATAACAAATTGATATTTTACAAACAGAAAATGTTTTCACATGATTTATTAAGTACGGAAGTTATGGCCAGTTAATGTCCAAAATACTTGTATAAGGCTGTTCTCAGTTGGCACGTTTGGACGTCCAATGGGTAGTATCTTAGGTTCATAGGGCAGCCAACATGTTGAAGATAACTGTAACACCAACATCAGGAAATATTAATAAAGTAAACAAGTTATACATTTAGAATACAACGTATTAGTGGCAGTGTCGACGACAGAGAACGAGGGAACAATTTAACTTTTTAATCTCAATGTCATCTTGTGCGCACCTGGGCCAAACGACCTGGTTAGACTTCCAGAATTCCGGTAGAGGTGTCCTTAATTTTGAACTCAAAACCCCATAACCTGAGCGCTTCCTGAAAAGCAATAGTGCACCTTTTGAAAGCGCTCGGGTTATGCGTTTATATTTTCACTTCAACCAAGACTTCTGAACCTACATGATTTTTTCTGACATTCAGTCATTTTGGTAAAGTCGAGGTCGGTTAACATGGTTTTTAAACTCTAAAAAGGTTCCTAAGGTCAAGGACAGCTTTTAAAGTCTAAAGATGGTCATTAAAGGGACACCAAATGACAATAGTTTTGAAACTTAACGAGGATCAAGATGAATTTTTTAAACTTTTAGAGTTAGTTAAAGTTTTTGACATTTTAAAATGTTGCAGGAAATAATGAGTCTTTATAAAGGTCTCTTGGAGAGAGAACAACTTTGGAAAAATTTTAAGTTAACAGAAATTACGGAAAGCTTACAAAATTTCCAAACAATGATGTGATATGGATGCGAAACATGAAATGTAACACGTGCAAAATTATGTTTTATATCTAATATTCAGTGTAACTACTGGTATTGTGTGTCTAAAATCGAGTGCAACATGTAAAAAGTAGTATTGTGTGTCTAGAATAAATATAACACACAAAACTGATTTACAGTTATCGCAGTTTTTTATAGATTGTGCAAAAAACATTTTTGTAACAAAAGTGTTTAGTGTTTACACTAAAAGATCGCAAGTTTAAAACCAGAACATAACTAAGGTAAAGTAGCTTTTCGCGGCGTTTTATTTAACGACACCTACCGAGCACTTCGAAATATACTGCCATCTGGTAAAATTTTGACAACACGGTTAGTGGTAGTTACTGTGAATAAGATACCACCTTTCGAGTTCTCAAAATATATGTCCGGCATCCACAGTTTCTTTAATATTTTATCTGGTAATTTTACCGGATGTTCTGACGTCACACAGTCCAACTGTAGACGGGAATCTTTCCACATGTCAAAATAATACATGTGTAGATTAAAGTCCTGCAAAAAATATAATTAAATAAATTAAAGTATTCAGTATGCTTATAAACCAGACCTAGAGTATTTAAATGTTATTAACGGTAGTACAATATGCCGATACATTATAACGATTCCCATTTTAGATTCTCAACTAATAGATCAATTGATATTAAAATGTTTTTTTTTTCACGACATAAGCCTTTCGACGTTTAGATGTATCAAGTCACAATTATGGATTACTTTATTCTATCGTTTCCCCAGTTTTAGTTATCCACACCCCCTATAATAAATGTGGTTTCTTGCACGATTTCTCCTCCTTTTTGTAATTGACGACGTGTAACACACGGATACAATTAAATCACTGAATATGTCTTGCCCCCCAGTGGCTCAGCGGTATGTCTGCGGACTTGCACGCTAAAATCCGGGTTTCGATACCCGTGGTGGGCAGAGCACAGATAGCCCATTGTGTAGCTTTGTGCTTAATGCAAAACAAAAACAAACAGAATATATCTTAATAATTATTTATAATTATCATTATTAGAAAACATAACAATTAATGCTTTCTGTGTATTTTATTACAGCCAAATCACATCAGGCTATCCACTGAGTTCACCGAGGAAAATCTAACCCCTCATTCTTAGCGTTGTAAATCCGTAAACTTACCACTGTACCATCAGGAGACGATTAATTCTGAATTACTAATACTACCGTAATCTCTCACGTCCCCTCCAAGAGATCATATGCCTTGCCTAGGGGCGCCTCATATTTTTGGAAAAGCTGCTTTAACTAATAAAATTAAATAGATATAACCTCTAATATTACTTCTTGTGTTCCACTTGGAATATAAGTTACGATTTTAATTTTCAAGCAAATTTACTTACTATTATAGCCACAAAAGTTAACTAGGGAAACCATGTCTTATCTGTCCAACATCTTCTTTACCAGTTCTAAAAACTCCCCTTATCTGATCAATAAATTGTTTCCTTACCAGTAATTAAAGTGCCCCTATCAATTCTGAAATGTCTGTGCCCGTTTAAAGTGATTCTTAAAGATTTATATTGGTCCTACAATATTTTGAAGGTCCTTACCCATTTTAAATGAGTCTTTATTGGGTTTTAGTTCTCTATTTCAGATCCTTATTTGTTCTAACATTGCCTTTACTAGTTCTAAAATGAACCTTATATGATTTCCAGTGACTTAACACGACTTTTACCTGATGTAGAGTTATTTGAAAGACAAAGTCGTTTGGTATTGGCCCCCCAGTGGCTCAGCGGTATGTCTGCGGACTTACACGCTAAAATCCGGGTTTCGATAGCCGTGGTGGGCAGAGCACAGATAGCCCATTGTGTAGCTTTGTGCTTAATTCAAAACAACAACAACAACAACGTTTGGTATTGTTATTTTCAGTTTGTTTCATTATTTTCTTTTACAAACAAACTATTGTTGTATTGTACCATCGTTTCCTCGTTCAATTCGTAGATGTCGTAAAACTGCAGGGACACGAACACTTCTTGTAATCCTACATAAATAAAATTCAGTAAAAGAATTAATGGCAAACAAACTTTTCTCGTATTATTGGCTCATTATAAACTACAGTCATGTGATAAAGTTAGACACCCTATGAATGCCTGTGTATTTTTGTAGCATTTTTTTTAATATATAGATATTTAATCTTAATTTTAACAATACTGAGAAATTATAGGAATATAACTAAACAATTAAAACTGAAGAAAAGACTTTTCAAGATTTTCTATAAATGTAGTTCTGCAAAAATGCATATTCTAACTGAAGAAAAAGTAAGGACACCCCCACATTTATTCCCACTTAAAATGGCTCAACCCACACACAGGTGTATCACACCAGGTGCACATGATTAGAAGATCGTTACTCAGCATTTTGAATAAGGCTTGCCCCATTTAAACCTCAGACATTTAGTTTGGTATGCTCCTGACTGTTAAAGTCAGAGTGAGCACCATGGAGAGAGCAAAACAGCTGTCTGAGATCTTCAGAAAGAAAATTGTAACATCTGATGAGTCTGGTAAGGGATTTAAAAAGATCCCAAAATATTTTTAAATCAGCATTTCCACTGTCCAGAAAATAGTCAACAAGTGGAGGGCTTTCAAAACAACTGCCAACATGCCCAGATCTGGTCGTCCAAGCAATTTCACCCCGAGAACAGACTGCAAGAAGCTAAAAGATTCTCCAAACAGCCTAACATGTCACGGAACCTACAGCAGGCTCTGGCTACTGTTTATGTGAAAGTCGGTTCCTCTACAATTAGAAAGAAACTGCACAAGTGTAACTTGCATGGGAGGTGTGCAAGGAAGAAACCTTTGCTCTCTAAAAGAAACAATAAATCGAGATTGAAGTTTACCAGAGAAAATGTAGACAAAGGACTTCTGGAATAATGTTCTTTGGACAGATGAGTCCAAAATTGAATTATCTGGACACCAGAACAGAGGACATGTTTGGCGTAAACCAAATACAGCATTCCAGGAAAAGAACCTCATACCAACTGTAAAGCATAGAGGTGAAAGTGGGGTTGCTTTGCTGCAGTAGAACCTGGTTAGCTCACAATCATAGAATCCACCATGAATTCTACTGTTTATCAGAGGGTGCTTGAGAATCATGTGAGACCATCTGTACGAAAATTAAAGCAGAAGCGGAACTGGATATTTCAACACGGTAATGACCCAAAACATACCAGTAAATACACCAAGGACTGGCTGAAAACTAAGAAATGGAAAGTCCTGGAATGGCCGAGATGCTGTGGGGTGACTTGAAACGGGCTGTATTGCAAGAAACCTCTCAAACATCTTAAAGTTGAAAAAATTCTGCATTGAGAAGTGGGGCAAACTCTCTTTAGATCGATGTCAGAGACTGGTAGATGGCTACAAGAAGCGTCCCACTGCAGTGATTTCAGCCAAAGGAGGTAACACTAGCTATTAGGGGGTAGGGTGTCCTTACTTTTTCCTCAGTTAGAACATGCATTTTTGTAGAATTACATTTACAGAAGATCTTAAAAATTCTTTTTCTCAGTTTTAATTGTTTAGTTTTATTCTTATAATCTCTCAGTATTGTTAAAATTGAGATTAAATATCAATATATCCAAAAATGTTACAAAAATACACAGGCTTTCATAGGGTGTCCTAACTTTTTCACATGACTGTATATTGAAATAAATGCTCTTATGTTTAGATACATATTAACTTAATTTTAACGCTGGATTGTTATCGATAGAAACGTTTTATCTGACGTCCGAGTAACAAAGAATTGCACAGAATGAAGGTTAGAAGCGTATTAAAATATACATTTTTAGGGTGAATTTTATCCAACTTTTATATCAGGTTATTAAACACAAGCTTATGATTGATCAGTTATAATAATCAGAGAAAGTTATTACTGGCCAGTTATAACAAGCAGAAAAAATTATGGTAAGTAAAAGAGTTATGATTGAGCAATTGCAATAAATATAAAAGTTAGGATTTATCAATTCTGATGACTAGAAAGTGTTATGCTTGGTCAGTTGTGATGAGCAGTAAAAGTGGTGATTATTGAGTTATGGTAATTAGAAAAGGTTACGATTGGTCAATTCTGATGAGTAGACAAAGTGGTGATTGGTCAGTTGTAAAAATTAGAAAATCTGTGATTGGTCAGTTGTGATGAACAGAAAAAGTGGTGATTACAAAGTTATGGCAATTAGAAAAGGTTACGATTGATCAGTAACAATAAACAGATAACAATTGGTAAGTCACAATAAGCAGAAAAAGTTATAACTGGTCAGTTGTGACAAGTAGAATTTCAAACTCTGTGTTGTTTCAACAGCTCTTGTACTTCCATCCCAAGTAAAACCTAAATGGCGAAACGTTGGCTGAAATTATAAGTTTTTATATTATCTGGGAATAACATTCGTTCCAACATTATAGCAAGGTAAAACATTATTGATGGTGAGTTCGTTTTACGCTGTATTTATTTATTTTCCTCATTTCAAAGCTAATTCAAGCAGCGCATTTAGATAAAAAGCACAAATAACTTTTCCGACAATTCATGCATATGGTGTCACGCTGATCTGTTTGTCTCGTTGTTTAAGCTAGCGCTACATATCAAGTTTGGGACTGAATATGTTTTATTTTATTTCAATCACTTACAGAGCGCTACTATTCTTATAATAAGCTATGTAAAACCCTAACATTATATTTAACTTACTTTAACGTAATTTGCAGAACGTGGTCTCGTGCTAGGAATAAATTAATTCAATGTTGTAACTGACATAACAGCCAGTTTTATAGTTATACAGCGATTTACTCGGTAATTTATCAATCAGTTGTCAGTATGATGTATAACACTCAGTATGTATCTTTCAGTTAACAGGCCAATTTTCAACTGGAGTCCTGGGAGCAAGTCTCGTGAATGTCAGGAGATGAACTTGGGAAAACCTTTGAAGATTTGCCGATGTTCTCTTCAGTTTCTTATGAAATATTAAAAAGTTCGTTAATATTTTAATGCCACTCTTTTTTATGGTTAAACCCATTTTAGGGACGCCACATATTGACAAGTAGATTAACACCACTTACGCTTCATCAGGAACATCACTCTTAACGGGTAACGTTGTCACTCATTAAGGACATGACCCCCTCATGACGAGAAATTTGATATTATCCGTTTCATTATGTCTTACATTCAACAAAAACGGGTAGCCATAATTTCATTGTGTGTTACACCCATAGTTTCATTGTATCTTACATCTAACAATAAAGGGAAGCACCAATTTCATTGTGTGTTACACCCAACAATAACGGGTAGCATTAGTTTTACTGTGTGTTACGCCTAACAATAACGACCAGAACTGGTTTCGTTGTGTGTTACACCTAAATATAACGAGGTATTACTAGTTTCATTATGTCTTATATCCAACAATAAAAATAAGCACTAGTTTTATTGTGTGTTATACCCAACAATGAAGGGCAGCACTAGTTTCATTGTGTGTTACATCTAAATATAACGAGGCATTACTACTTTCGTTATGTCTTACATCCAACACTAACTGGTGTTTCTTGAGCCAAACAAATCATATTACCCCACACATATTTTTCTAAAATATTTAAACACTAAATTGTGTTTGGTTTTGTGACTTTCATGATAAACCCTTTACTTACTGCTCAGGTTATTTCTGTACTGAGCCTGGGAGACTCCATTAATCTTTTGCTTTGTTTTTTACACTGAGTGCAGAAACTTAAAATGATCCAATATCTGGATATGAATGGTATAAAAACAAAAGGAAGTTACAAGTCAGCAGATAGATCAAACTGCGATGGACACAATAGGTTGTTTCGTATTTATAGTCTAGTTACCTTCTGGAGTGTACAAAAATCATGTTCTTTTATTGCCTATGTATCGAAATCTTCCATTATTATTCATAATAGGTCATCATGTGTTTTACAAGGATAATTTCCCTAATTTACCATGAAAAAGAAATAACATAAAACATGTCTTACCGTCCTTACTTTGTGGTGGTTTCACCTTTTGGTATTCAAATGGTATCATATTTTCAAAAGCAAATGTTGTTCCATTGCATCTAATAAACACAAAAGTGTCATTTATATGTTAGACTTATTATACCTTAAGTATTTTCTATGAACAGTACTGTTCTTCAATAACTTTCAATTATGTGTTTTGATTTTCGCCACCCCTGATTTAGCAGTGTAAGACTGGAGGTAAGATAGCTAGTCATCACCACCCACCGCCAACTCTTGGGCTACTCTTTTTCCAAGGAATAGTGGGATTCATTGTAATTTTATAACGCACCCAAGGCTTAAAGGGCGAGCATGTTTGGTGTGACGGGGACTTAAACCCGCGGCCCTCCGATTACGAGTCGAATTCCTTAACCATCTGGCCATGCCGGACCCTTATTTTGTTTTGATCTGACAATAAATAATACAAAAGTCGCTAGTATGACTGTTCATGTTTGGTTAAACTGATGACGGGTTTATAGGTAAAATCATCCTATATTTATTAACACGGTAACAAGTTATTAAATATGAAACACTAAGTTTGTTTAAGATGGTAACAAATGGCAAAGTTTGTTTAAAACGTAGAAAGTTGTTAGGTATGACGTACCACATTTATTAAATATGGCAACAAGTTGTAAGAGATGTCACATCAATTTTGTTTAACATGGTAATAGGCTGTCAGATATGGTACACCGTGTTTGTTTAGCATGATAATAAGTTGTTAGACATGATACACCGTGTTTAAAATGGTAACAAGTTGCAAATATTAAGAGTTCCTGAATAAATACAACACTTTTTATAAGATAACATTTTTTACAGTGGATAACGTTGTATCAATACCATGACATACGTTAGAAATGATGATGCTTGCTTAGATCCGTACAAGAATATTTTGTGTTCAAACCTTTGCATTATCTGTATTTCAGATTATTGTACCCCTAATGAAAGTTTATGGGAAGAAATGGAATGAGTAAAAACGCATGTTCCCAGAAGTTATAAGATCATTGATTATTTCCTAACTAATTTCCTGTAGATTTTAGCGTTGTAAGTCTTTAAGCTTAGAGTTGTGCATTAGGTGTCCTCAATGTGATTCAAGTGCAATTACGTTCCTCTTGGATAAGCAAATTTTAAGATAATGATTCTAAAGACGAGGTTTTATTTACAAGTTATATCTGCCATTCTTCTGCGAAAAACAGTGAGGCTAGTTTTAGACAGCATCTTAACAGAACATCCTTTGATCTTCCGGAGTAGGTAAACATCAGCTTCCAAAATCACGTATAAGCAAATCAAAGGCACAAAAGTCCATTGGAAATGAACCAAAGTTCCAGTTTCTTTGGTCATATATTTCGAGAAAACAGCCTTTGATTTTTAGGTTGTGGCTATAAGCTTACATATTCCTGAAGTGTCTCTATAACTTTAAATATTTCTTCAATATCTTAATAACGGCGACTACCGATAGAAACCACTTATAATCGTGGGCACTTCAATGGTCAGATCACTGGCCTTGTTAGGCAGATTTCCCGATTTCAAGTCTCTTTCAATTTGTATCTTTTTAACTAAAATATATCACATTAGTTATTACGGCGCAATAATATTACTAATTTCTGGTTTCCTTATGGAATTTAACGGTAGTAAAATATATGCCAAGCTTCGTTGCAATGGATTTCAGAGTCAAAGGGTTCTCTTTCGGATCTATAAACTTCCCTGTTGGTATCCTAAACAATGTTGAATTAATATGTTGGCTTGAATAATGAGTAAATAAAGCCCTATTCTTAGTACTATTGTGTCATTTGGTTCTACATTTCTTAAAAGTCAGACTTTGCGTATATATCCCTTCTAAAAGAAGTCGTGAAGTCCTCTAGTCATAAAATGCCCATCACGGCATTGCATTATCATACTCTGGTAATACTCAGTAAACCAATATATATATATATATATAAATGCTGTAAATGTCATCCGTAAGGCCACAGTTCACATCTTCAATGCCACATAACTGTATTAGCTTACACAAATTGCTCAGATGTAGAAAATTAGCCATCGTATCAGACTTCTTCATAAAAAATAAGGTGAGAGTCCGATAAATTAAGCCTTAAATTATTTATACGGCATAATAAAACCAGCTGTCTGTTCTTCATTATGACTGATTATGACTTCTCTTATTACATTCAGTTCTTCAAACACTGAGCCATTCACTCATTTTCTCAGTTAGGTGTTATTTTAGATTAAAATAAAATAGTCCTTTTCTCTGGTTTGGAGTAACTCAAACTTTACCTTCGTCTTATGTTTCCACTCTTCTTCTGTGTTATCAGTTTCTTTTTAACTTTCATAACCCGATTTCTTACAGTTACACAGCATTTAGAGTGAGATGCATGTTTGACAAGCATCTATCCCAAGATCGCACTTCATTTCATGGCAGGTAGCTGAGACGTATTCTTCCATTACGCTAGAGATGTATGAATACCTATTTCTAATATCATCATGCATTAGTGATATGTTTTCTATATTGCTGCAACTGAACACAGGAGAGACGTCTTCTTGGAGAGACGTCATATGGCAGGCTTGTTATAAGCAAAGTACTGAACTCTATTTTTAAAAATATTGATTTTTGCAATTTTATCTGTAGATTTTCTGCAGTAATTTTCAACAGGAATAAAATTTTATGTTCAGTTATTTGTAAGTTGAATGTTTATTTAAAACACGACACTTTCGATTTCATTATCAAAAGCGAAAATATAATCCTTTTTTCACACTTGTTGGTCTATTGGTTATCGTGTTCAAACTGTGAATGGGAAGGATCTATTGTTCAAGTCCCATGACCACAAAATGAAAAGACGTGCTCTATACTTTAAGATCGTGAAAGAGTTATTAGAGTAACAGTTAAATCTCACTGTTGGTAAGACAAGAAAAGTTTAAAAATTGACGGTGGATGTTCTTCATGCTGCTTTCCTTCTAATTTATCACTTTAAAATCAGGGATAGCCATGCGCAAATAACCCTCGTGTAGCTTCGCGCGACTCTCCTTCGCCTCGTGGCCTTTATACTAAAAACCACACGTAATACGCAAATAGCATATTACGTAGCTGTACGCTTAGATACAAACCGAGTCGCAAGCAAAAGTATGAAAAACAAACACAATGTAACTTTTAACTTAAACACACTTTATAAATAGTTTTACACCAATAACTTTAGTAAGCTCGAAACTTAGAAGTTTTAACACTTACTATTCATAAAGTAACAAAATCTGAAATAAGAATGATAAAATGATTTTAATAACCAACCCTTTAACGTTTCCGTTTACTCCTGTTAGGCTCAGTAAGAAAACTGAAAGAACTCCTTTCCAGCGTTGCAACTAACAAAAAAAATGGCCATCATATAAACCTAGTGTTTGCTGGCAGTCCCAAATGTATTTTGGTTGACGAGAAGTACGGTTCCACTGAACACAACTGTCGATACAACAGACACAGTCGCTGACCTAGTAAAAATACTTCTGACTGTCTCTTAAGAACCTAAAGAAAACCAAACAGAGGTTCAGATGGCGTGTGGGTTCCCGTTATTTCAGAACTTCTATACTGTTGGTTTTGCATTCGTTACTTTGTTGCTACACGCAGAAAAACAAGATAAATCTGTGCCTTCTGTATCATGCATGTATTAACTGATTTTCACCTTCAGCTTAACACTGAAACTTCCAAGAGGCGTTCTGTTGGATAACTTTACTTTTAACAAACACGTAGTGAACGTATGTACAGTTGGACTTAACTAAGACGAACGTAACTGTAGACATCAAGTCTGGAAATAAAATCAAAACACGCAGACATCGCATGTGATTTCAATAAATTATTATACTAGTAGATGAAACCCATTTCCCAGTTGAACGTTTATATTCCTAAGAGAACTAACTATTTATGAAATGCGACACAATTTATTAATATTCAATATCTCATATATTGAGATCGTCTAATCGGCATTCAACTTTCTTATCTTTTATGTTTTTTCTTGGTTAATTTATCGCCTCTGAACAAAACAGTAAATTAAAACAAAAGTATGTGTTTTTCTTATCGTAAAGCCTCATCGGGCCATCTGCTCAGCCCACGGAGGGGAATCGAACCCCTGATTTTAGCGTTGTAAATCCAGAGACATACCGCTGTACTAGCGGGGGGCAAAACAAAAGTATGTTTTGAAATGGAGTTTATGATTGACAATAGAAAATGTCTGGGTGTTTGTTTAGAATTTTTCGCAAAGCCACGCTAGGGTTATCTGCGCTAACTGTCCCCAGTTTAGCAGAGTAAGAGTAGGGAAAATGTAGCTAGTCATCATCTTCCACTGCCAACTCTTGGACTGTTTGTTTTGGAATTTCGCACAAAGCTACTCAAGGGCTATCTGTGCTAGCCGTTCCTAATTTAGAATTGTAAGACTAGAGGGAAGGCAGCTAGTCATCATCACCCACCGCCAACTCTTTACCAACGAATAGTGGGATTGACCGTTACATTATACGCCCCCACGGCTGGGAGGGCGAGCATGTTTAGCGCGACGCGGGCGCGAACCCGCGACCCTCGAATTACGAGTCACACGCCTTACGCGCTTGGCCATGCCAGGCCTACTCTTGGACTACTCTTTTTACGAACGAATAGTGGGATTGACCATAGCATTATGACCTTCTCACGGCTGAAAGGACGAACATGTTTGACATGATGAGGATTCGGACCTGCGACCCTCAGATTACGAGTCGAGCGCCCTAACCACTTGGCCAGGCCGGGTCCATAAGAAATGTAACTGGCAAATTAATGACGGAAATAGAGATTCTTTAGAAAACTCAACACCGAAATATACAACCTTTTATTTAATAACAAAATAACTATGACCAGGTTATAAAAGTAGTTCCTGAAACACATCCTCTGTTGGTAGAAAGTGGTTAATATTCACGATAATACTATTATACAGAGACGTATTAAAGAGTCAGACAGACTTAGGGCTAATATGATCTCAACTAAAGACTATACTAAAAAACAAAATTTCATGATGGTCTTTTAAGCCAGGGCCTGAGGATACAGGCCCCCGCCTTAATTCGCTTCTGAATTGCCATCTAAGCACACGTTATATATATATTATAATTATCACCTGTAATGACAGAGAAAATGTTGCTTTTTTAATATCATACTATAATGGAGCTCTTGCTTATATGATTCCGGATAAACTTTTTATTACGCAATGTGCAACGCCCAACTTTGCGAAATTCTTATCCTGTGTGCATGTAGATTTGCAATAAGGATCACAATTTTCCCTTTTAGTCTCTGTTTCCCGACACGGATAATTTTATTTTTCTCCATTCTTAGGGTGCAGATATAACGTCATGGATACCTCACACACGAATCTAATGCACTGGCGCCACTGGTAATCAGTTTGTTATTATTAACACCAAAACTGCAATTTACAAAGACAAAGGAACTTGAGATACAATTTGTATGTAGATGTTAAAGAAATATTTAATATATTATATACATATATACAATCCCCATATATTCAGTCCACGGTTTAATAGTGAATAAGGAATCTGATGATATAACATGACATTATTCACGGATCTAAGTTAATTTAGGTTACTATATGGAGAAGTAAAGCAGACTCAAAACAGTTTATTCTAGGAGTTACCACTCGTCAAGGTAACAGTGATACGGAAAAATAGTTGAAATAATACCAATAACTTTCAATATATAATTTCAGAGTTTGATATTTTACCATTTCTGTTCAGAACGTTGTCCGATAGATGGTGTAAATGTTTAAATAGAGCGAAATAGTGAAGTTAAAAATTTATCAAGGCAATGGACGATGATATATGTAACTCCCGTAATACAGATTATTTTTATAGATCTGACAACGTATCGATGTAACTGTAATAGCTCTTGTATTAAAGATTGAAGTTCCTAAACCTACAAACTGGCTTACGATTTGAAAAGAAGCCTTTACAAGTATGTTGACTATGTATGATACAAGCGATTTTATTAGTTCAACACTTTGACATCTTAAAATACCAGCGTTAACAGTGGAACAGCTTTGTAAATAGTTTACATTTTTATAAATTTTAGTATTAATTTAACTTTTTCTTTCTCCAGTACATCAGTCGCTTGAAATGGCGGGCAGGTGGTTAAGACACTCACTTCATAATCTGGGGGTCGCGGGTTCGAATCCCCGTCACACCAAACATGTTCGTCCTTTCAGTCGTGGGGGCATTATAATATGACGCTCACTCCAACCGTTTGTTGGTAAAAGAGTAGCCTTAGAGTTGGTGATGGGTGGTGTTGAAAAGCTGCCTTTCCCCAAGTCTTACACTGCTAAAGTGGAGACGGCTAGTACAAACAGCCTTCGTGTAGGTTTGCGCAAAATACAAACAAAAACAAACTTTTGGATTTTCTTCGTTAACACAGCATTAGATATTTTTTCAACTGTGGAAATATATATATATATATATATATTCGACTACATTGATACGATTTCATAACTTACAAATATTAGCATAACAAACGATATTTTAAGATAAAAAATTGTGAGCAGAAATGAAAAAAGACGATTGGAAAAAAAGACATTCTAAAAGGTATATAGACTGAAAGTAGGAGATAGAAATGTTTGGAGATTTTTTTGTATAAAAATATCGTTATTGTTCGGCTTAATATTGTGATATTTTAAGGGAAACATCACCTTTTATTAATAACTCTGTGTTAAATCGAGATGCCTCCATTGACAGAGCGATATGTCTGTAGACACACTTTTAGAAAACCGGGTTTTGATAATCTCGGTAGGCAGAACACAGATAGCCCATTGTATAGCTTGTTGACTTAATTACAAACAAATATTCAATCAATAGATCGAAGTACACGTGAAGATTAGCCCGTTGTTTTATTAAAGATATCGACTAGAATATTCTCAGTTTGACAGCAAGGTTTAAGAAGAAAAACAACTTTTGATATCGAATAATGTTCCTCTTCTCACTCTCTCCAAACCAATGTTATAAGCGAAACTGTTGAGTTATTTCAAACAATTAAATAATCATGTTAAGAACAGGTCGATTTTCGTGGGAGACTAATTCTTGATGTTACAATAACGTCGTAGTTAAAACCGTAAATAGCTAACAGAAATCTAGACGAACTCTCCTGAAAATAATATATTTCGTTTGTAACAAACAACCTTAATTCATTATCATCTTGTTTTTTTTTATTCGGCTTTTTAAAAGTTTCACTCTGACAAATAGTTTATTGGAGAACTGTTAAATTCTGCAGATGCTAAATATAAATTTTATATATATTTAACTCACTACCGAGATTCAATGATTGACAATACATATGTATGCAAACATGTATAAATGTGTGTATATATCATCCCGTAAGTAATGTCAGAAAATTTAAAATTTGGAAAATGGGTCCTCCATGATTTGACAGAAGCCAACCTTAGAACAAGAATGGACATTTGCACTTCTCTCTAATCTCGTGAACGTAACTCGCCTTTTCTGGACAGGTTATCGACTGGAGATAAAAAATGGATATTTTATAAAAATGTTAAGTGCCGCAGACAATGGCTCAGTGCAGATAAACTGGATAAACCACAGCCTCAAATGGGCCTCCACCCTAGGAAAGTCTTGCTAAGCGTTTAGTGAAATATTGTTAGTGTCATTCAATCAATGTGACGGTTACATAAGACTTCTGTTGTCAACGGTTATAGCGCTTCAATGTTGCACTGGAAAAAAAGAGGCCTGCTTTGACCAATTGTAAATGCGTTATATTACACCAGGATAATTCACAGCCCCATATAGCAAGGATCACATCTGTATAGATTGAAGAGCTAGACTGGGAAAAACTTTTACATCCTCCTTATTCTCCAGACCTTGCCCCATCTGATTATCATATATTCTGAATTTTGCAGAACTGTCTTGATGGATAAAATATTTGAAAATTTCAAAACCATCCTCTCTGCATTATTTTTGTCAAAATCCCAAGAATTTCATAGAAGTGGCATTCAGAAGCTTGTGGATCTTTGGCAGAAAGTAATTAATAATAATGGAACAAACATTATTTATTAAATAACATTAAAAGCGTTTGAAATTCTTTCTCTTTTTCTGAGCCTAAAATCGGATATTACTTAAAGGATTACCTGAAACGTATCGATGTCGACCGCGCAAATAATTCTACACAAAAGACATCTTATCTTGGAGTAAAAGCAAGGTCAGAGACCTCTGTGGTTTAGAAATAAAACTCCTTAATTTGGAACTGAAAATCAGAGAGAAGACAACCTACTAACAATACATACCACCTGAAATGAGTACTCAATAGCGAAAATGACTGTCATTCTTATAATAAACTAATAATTATATTTCGTTTGTTTCAAATTTCGCGCAAAGCTACTCAAGGAATATCTGTGCTAGCTGTCTGTAAGTTAGCAGTTTAAAGCTAGAGAAAGACAGCTAGTCTTCACCACCTACCTCCAATTCTAGGTCTACTCTTTTATCAACGTACAGTGTAATTATGCGTTACACCATAACGCCTCCACGTCTGAAAGAGCGAACATGTTTGGTGTGACTGGAATTTACACTCACGACCTGTAACACAACTAAAAGTGCCAAATGCGTTTGTTAGTACTAAAATTCTTTGATCTTCTGTCAGTTAGGTTGATCCTTAGGCCACGAATAAAGAGAGAGAGAGAGCATATGATCGAAAAACAGCGTTTCGACCACGCATATGCGTGACAACCAAAGAATTATACAGTTTTGAGTGAGAAACGAATTTCAATGTTGTTTGGACGAGGAAAATAAATTTATTTTATGAAGAATGAACAGATGAATGAATAATACAAACCATTCTTCGCATTATTTCCAGTTCCAAGAAATAATATTCTCAATTTCACAGCAAACTGAAGAAACAAGAATGTTTGAGTACAAATACTGTGATCAGTACAAACTGGTTAATACACACATACATATATACATAAATATAAAACGGAATACTTCACACTATTTGACCAATCCCTATCAAACTTGGCATGATGACTTCTACAGTCCCCAAAAGTAATATGAAGGGGTAAAATTCCTACGAAGTTACACACAAAAATTAATTTTTCCTTTTAAATAAGTTTTCTGTCCTTGTGTCAAGTTTCTTTTGTTGATACTCAATATTATATATCTTCGCTTAGCAACAAAACTGCTACAATATTTTTATTAGGCCAACATTGTAAGATAATAGGTTAAACACGTGATGTACATATTAGTTTATGCTTTATTTTCGTTTTCTCGGTTTTTAATAACTTCGGTGATACAGCATCAAACGGTTTAATTCAGAAATTTCTTCACAAGTTAGTTCTGAAAAGTTTCCAATCATTCAATCAAACAACTACGTTACTATTCCAGACAAATGTGGTAATTTAGTTAAGGATGCAGAAGTGCTAATAGAAGAGGTGTTACATGATGTTTGATGGTTGTGTCAAAAATTTGTTTCTTTGGAATTAAGCATAAAGCTACACAATGGGCTATCTGTGCTCTACCCACAACCACGGGTATCAAAACCTGGTTTATAGCGGTGTGACTCCGCAGACATACACCTGTGCCACAAAGAGGCTGTGTTTGTTTGTTTGTTTTTTGGAATTTCGCACAAAGCTACTCGAGGGCTATCTGTGCTAGCCGTCCCTAATTTAGCAGTGTAAGATTAGAAGGAAGGCAGCTAGTCATCACCACCCACCGCCAACTCTTGGGCTACTCTTTTACCAACAAATAGTGGGATTGACCGTCACATTATACACCCCCACGGCTGGGAGGGCGAGCATGTTTAGCGCGACGCGGGCGCGAACCAGCGACCCTCGGATTACGAGTGCACGCCTTAACGCGCTCGGCCATGCCAGGCAAAGAGGCTGTGTTAGAGAGCTGTATTTGAACCTCGAAACGATACTATTCATGACATCAATTATTGTAGAAGGTTCCTGGACAAGAATTCACCTGTGATCAACTGTTAGTGTTCCAGCTACAGTTGATGTTGTAAGTTACCCAACGAAATCCATAAATTCTCTCCAACCACTAGGGAAGCCAAGTAACATTCTGAAATTTAAGGTTGATTCATCAATAATGTTGTTGATATTTGACCTCCAAGGTTTAGTTGTTAAGATTAAACTGTCACATGTTGTCGAACCAATAATTACAACCTTACAAACTAATGGTCAAGATGTCTTCATTCCAAAGATTTTTTTGCTACCAAATAATTACCCTTGGAGTTTAGAACACTTCAATTTCTGTTTGTTTGTTTTTTTTAATTTCGCGGAAAGCTACTCGAGGGCTATCGGAGCTAGCCGTCCCTAATTTAATAATGTAAGACTAGAAGGAAGGCAGCTAGTCTTCACCACCCACCGCTAACTCTTGGGCTACTCTTTTACCAACAAATAGTGGGATTGACTGTTACATTATATCGCGCCCACGGCTGAAAGGGCAAGCATGTTTGGTGCGACAGGGATTCGAACCCGCGACCCTCAGATTACGAGTAGAACGCCTTGTTTTGTAATATCGATTAACAAAGCATATGGTCAAAGTTTAAAGATTGATGGCCTTGCTTTTAATGTGGTCAGTTCTATACAGTACGTTAAAAAGTTGGACCTCATCAAAACTTGTTCATATTGCCAGTAGAACGAACAACAAACAATATGGTATGTAAAAAAGCTTTAAGCTATAATGTGCAATTTTTGTTTTGAAAATCAAAGGTTTAGATAAAAATTAAAATATAAGTTATAGAAATCATCTTTGTAATAAAATAATGCTATAAAAATACAAAATGTTCAGTTTAAGTAAATGCATAGCGAAAGGGTATTTCATATAGCGACAGGATATAAAAACCATTATTAGAGCGCATTCTTACCAAAAAACATTAGTTTTTCTATATATATTGGATAGGAAAAAATAATAATACTCAGGGACACAATTTCAAGGTCCACTGAATATGGGTGTAAAATATTTAGTCTGTTGGTTTTTTCATTTTGGAACTATGACGGTTACATACATAGAGATACGCTATTTTAATATCATAGATATATTAACTTACTATAAAGTAACCAAGGAAACTTTTTAAAAGTTATAAATACTAATACATAGGTGCACACTCTCAAGTTCCATTTAGTATAGGCGCATAATTTTATGTTCCTGTTGGTTCTTTCCTTTTGGTTACATACAAGCAGATACAACCTTTTATTATTATAAATATTAACTTATTATAAAGTAACCATGGAACCTGTTTGAAATTGCTTAAGGTTTTATTTTGTTGTTGCTAAAAGCCCTATCCAGGAATAACCATCAACAGAATGATCAAACAACTGATTCTTGTTGTTTCATGCAACAACAACACAAACATATATATTTATATAACTTCTTATATAACTATTTCATTGAATTTTATAAATAATTACAGATTGGTCATAGTTATTTTACTTCAGGTTAACGTTACAGGTATTGTTACAACAGATAATTTTCTAAGCCTGTTAATAAAATAAACTTGCAATTGAAGTGAAATTTATTTTTATCGTTGTCGTTGTTGTTTTGAATTGTGCACAAAGCTACACAATGGGTTATCTGTGCTCTGCCCACCACATGTATCGAAACCCGGTTTTTAGTATTGTGAGTTTTCAAAACATACTGCTTAGCCACTGGGGGGGGGCTAATCGTTATCAGATTTTAGAAAACAATCTAGACATTTAATAAACAACGTTCACTGGAGAGGAGTTTCGCGAATTAAGCAGTTAGGGCTGATCAATTAAGAGGAATTTATATATGTGTTTAAACATGTTTGGCGTCATCTCATAAATATTGCAGCTAGAATATATTTTAGATTGCTGTATGAATAAATATTTTGTATTTTTATTTCAAGCTATATTTTTATATTTTGTAACATGAAAGTAAAATTTGCATTTAATATTTTAGACCTCGTTCACTGAGTAAAGAATAAGAAGCTTCTATAGCAAGCGTGACCGACGCACAAATTGAAATGGAAGTTCGGCTAATGGCAAGCTCTCGTGTTATTACTTTATGATTTCATTTTAGTTGTATCTATAAAAAAGATATCGATAAACGACCTGGAATATCACAATACGCTTATCACGCAATCCGAGAAAGAACTTTAATAAATAATAAACTATGGAGAAGGTCAGTTGAGCAGTTCTCAGTGAATTTCGACACTGTTTACATGCACTTGGGACAGACAAATAGGCAAATATAATTTGCTCGTTTTTTGTTGTTGTTTTTTTTTGTGGACAAAGCTACACAATAGGCTATGCACTCTGTTCACAACACCAGGGAAATCGAACCCCGTGTTTTAGAATTACAGATCCGTAAATGTAACATTGATTCAATGGAGGACAGCAAATAAATATAGATACAAACAAAGAGGTGGATAGTAAGAAAATATGAAGTAATCCTAAACGTTAGTTATTTCTAAAAGTTTAAAGTATTTTCCTTACAAAACGCTAACTATATTATCCACATAAAAATATATAAAAGGATAAAACTTACGAGACAAAAATCAGTAATTGTAATCAGTACTAATATAAAATGTTTCGAGATTTTTATGCCAAAAATATATTTTATTACACTACAGAATTGTTTAGTAAATCCTCACTGGGATTTCAGAAATTATTTAAGTTTGTTTTACCCCCCCAGTGCCTCAGCGGTATGTCTGCGGACTTACACGCTAAAATCCGGGTTTCGATACCCGTGGTGGGCAGAGCACAGATAGCCCATTGTGTAGCTTTGTGCTTAATTCAAAAAACAAACAAACAAACAAGTTTGTTTTAAAATATTAAATATACTTCAAAACTTCGACAACAAGTGAATATATCTGAATTATTATAATTAAAATTTTGGTATTATTTTTACTTATTAAATATGTTTCATTGTTGTCACTTAAAAGAAAACTCGTGATTATATGTATAAATTATTACAAAGTTTTTTGATGCAAAAAACGTACTTTGGTTTAGTGCGAATGTTAATAAAAATTATTTTTATTCATTTTTCGTATTTACCATAATCTCACTGTAATATAACCATGGCCTTGATGTACCATTTAACATCGTTGGTTGTGATATAATCATGGCCTTGTTGTAGCATCCAATATCGTTGGTTGTAATATGGGCCCATAATGGCCAAGCGTGTTAAGGCGTGTGACTCGTAATCTGAGAGTCGCGGGTTCGCATCTCTGTCGCACAAAACATGCTCGCTCTTTCAGCCGTGGGGCGTTATAATGTCACGGTCAATCCCACTATTCGTTGGTAAAAGAGTAGCCCAAGAGTTGGCGGTGGGTGGTGATGACTAGCTGCCTTCCCTCTAGTCTTACACTGCTAAATTAGGGACGGCTAGCACAGATTGCCCTCGAGTAACTTTGTGCGAAATTCAAAAACAAACAAACACATGGTTGTAATATGACCATGGTCTTGTTGTAGCATCTAACATCATTGTTTGTAATATGACCATGGTCTTGTTGTAGCATCTAACATTATTGTTTGTAATGTGACCATAATGTAACAAAAGACGCAAAAAAAAAGGAAACAGAAACCTAGACACGAAGGCAACTCTATTTTGATTTTTGTTTGAGGGAATTTTAACTGTTGGGCAAATTGGTTTTTTCATACTGTGAGCGAGAATATGCTTTAATTGAATTGTAGGTGGCGCATGTGTCGCTGGTTTCTGTTGATTTTTGTAATTACGTTTTTGTGAAAAGGTGACAAATGAAATTGAGTATATTAAAAATATCACCTGTACATGTTTTCACCTTAGGTGAAACTAAGGTACGAACTGAAAAGTAGAAATGTATAGAATATAAAGAGTTCTTGTACTACTAGCCTAAATGAAGCAGTAATGGCAAAACGTTTATTATAATCGTTTTGAGAAGATCCTTTTCTTATCTAACTCTATACAATGATACCTTCAACCTTCTTCTTCTATTTATAATTAAACTTGGAAAGACTCTTGGTGACGATACCATAGAAAAGAGATAAAATACAATAAGTTTACTAAAATCAGACGAATGTTGACGCCCCTAGCGGCACAACGACATGTCTGCAGACTTTTACTGCTGGAAACCTGGATTCGATACCTGTAGTAGGCAGAAGAACACGGATAGCCCATTGTGTAGCTTTGTACTTAATTCCAAACAAAGGATTGCAGGTTCCGTGAATTGAAAATGATTGTTTTGTTGCTCGGAGTCATTGCCTTTATTTATTCCATAACTGGAATTTTGATGTATTTAATTCAAGTTTTAGTTGTTTGTTCCTCCTTGAATGTGTGAGGCTATTTTTTATTCTTGGATATTTCCCAAAATAAGTTTCCTTCATACTTATCCGTTACATCAACATTTTAAAGATTTTTATGTTTTTGTGTTGGTTTCGAAATTTGTTTCTTTTAACATATCCATGCATTTTTTTGCGGTAGAGGGTAATTTAAGATATCATAATTTGTACTTATAATTTTATTTTAATTAGTTTGGACTACATTATTCACAAACAGATCCATCTATAAAAGAGATTTTGATTTGGTTGTTGTTAAACGTGAAGCGACATACTTCGCGATCTGTGGACTGTCCACTATGGTATCGAAACCCAAATTCCAACGTATTAAACCTGTAGATTTACTTCTGAGTTAATGATGGGAGGGGTAATAGAGTTTGGTATCAGTTATTGTGGTTGTTGTTTTGCTATTAAGCTCGAAGCTACACAAAGAGCCATCTTTGCTCTGCCAATGACGGGTAGCGAAATCCGTCCACAGACATACTAGTGGTTGGCATCTGGAATGAGCACTGAAATATGTGGTATTGTAAATGGTGAATTACATTTGCCGCCATCTTTACTTTATTCCCAGTTATTTGTTTACAAATTGTAATAGCACTAGGCCTACATATCGCTGAAGAAAAAGAATAAAAAATTTACTGAGTTATAATGGGGCGTAGCAGTCGTTATGGAAAATGACTAAACAGTTTTCACTCCGACAAAGAAAAAAGAGCTCTCTGGGAAGTCTTGAGGTAAAACTGGCATCAGATATAAGTGACATGAGAGCTACACCTAAATATTTTGAAGAGACGAAAGTTTCACGTAGCCAGTTGGGTTAAGGCGTTCGACTTGTCATCTGAGGATCGCGGGTTCAAATCCCCGTCGCACCAAACATGCTCGCACTTTCAACCGTGGGGGATTATAATGTGACGATCAATCCTACTATTCAATTGTAAAAGAGTAGCCTAAGAGTTGGCGGTGGGTGGTGATGACTAGCCGCCTTCCCTGCTAAATTAGGGGTAGCTAGCGCAGATAGCTCTCGTGTAGCTTTGTGCGAAATTCAAAAAAAAATCTACAAGCACAAGTTTGGAAACAACTGCATGATTTACTGGTCTTTGTAGCAAATCAGCTTCAATCAAAGCAGTCAACAAGAACTTCCTAACTTCACGCAAACTGTGATCAGATTGTTTAAAATCATTCAGTTCGTAAGTACTTTGCTCGAGAGCCGTCTGTGCCCGTTTTTGCCAGATGGTTAGGGCTCTCGACTTAAAATCTGAAGAATGTTTGTTCGAATCTCTGTCACACCAAACATGCTCATCATTACAGTCATAGTGGCGTCATAATGTAACGGTCAATCCCACTCTTCGTTGGTAAAAATGTAGCCCAAGAATTGGCGGTGATAACTAGTTTTCTTCCCTGTAATTTTACACTGCAAAATTAAGAACGGGTAACGTAGTTAGCTCTCGTGTAGCTTTGCGCGAAATTTACAAACAAACAAACACATATTTCTCTGTAAACTATTACATTATAAAAAATTCATTTTTATATTTTCTGTTGTTTTTTAAATAATACAAAACGTGAAATTTCGGTTTTAAAAAATTAAGTTCTACTATACAAGTCGGTGTTACATTGATGGTTATGTTGTAGCAAAGTTTGTTTAGTAAAAAAAGACACTCGTATCGCGATATGAAACCATCAACACTATAGACACTCTGAAATTTGCATAGTGAGTGCCTGCTATATTATAGTTAGCTTACTTCGTAAAATAGAACGAATGGCCAAGCATGTTAAGGCGTGCGACTTGTAATCCGTAACACTATAAAAAAGGGGCATCGACCCGTTTTTCAAACCCAGTCCTGTACCCAAGCGAGTTAATAGCAGAATTAAAATAACGTAACGAGCAGTGTGTAAATAGTTTGTCCTTTTGTAAGAACTCGTACTAGAAACAATAGATGTACGCTAAATGTCTTTGATAATTTTCTACACATGTCGTGGTTTTTATTTAGAGTAAAACAAGCCAATTATTTAAATTTAAAGTACTGTTGTATACAAGAAAACCTCAACTGTTATCACATCAGCTCATTTCAGATATTTCAAAAACTTTAGTGAGAACCTAGAGTAAGAGAAATGTGAGGATTATTTTCATTTCCGTGAACGCAGAGTCACAAAAAAAAATGTTTTATGTCCTTTTTCATGAGTTTGCAATGAGAAGTATTTGGTTTGGTTTGAATTTCGCGCAAAGCTACACAAGGTTTGTCTGCACTAGCCGTCCCTAATTTAGCAGTGAAAGACCAGAGGGAAGGTATTTAGTCATCACCACCCGCAGCCAACTCTTGGTTTACTCTTTTAATAACAAATGGTGAGAACTGACCGCCATATTATAATATCCCCACGACTGAAATGGCGAGCATGTTTGTTGTGACAAGAATTCGAACTTCCGACCCTCTGATTGCGAGTTGAGTGCCTTAACCACCTGGCCATACCGGGCCTAAAAAGCATTTGTGAGTGTTTAGATACAAAAATGTAATTTTTTTAGTTTCGAACTACGAAATGAAGGAGAATAGGACACATAACACAACCCCTTATGGATGATGCAGGAAATAAAAAACATCATTAACACACCTGTAAGATACATATATCACATAATGTATATACCATTGTCCCTTGGTTCTAAAGATTTATATTATTAAAACCAGGGTTTCGGTGCCCGTGGTGGGTACAACACTGATAACAAAGGCAAGCTCACTATAACTATTTAAATGTTCAATAATCTTAATACAACATTAATGTTTGCAAGATATAACAGTTTTCTTCTATTAAATAACGTGGTAGAGCCTCATAAACAGATGTTGGGCTTATCTAGCTATCAGAGAATGAACACTCATGATGTATTAGTATCTTCCATTATATGGAGCTAGCATATGAACTAAGCCTTTGTAGAAACAGCTAGACTAGTAGATCAAAATTAGGGCTTCCGTTTCTGAATCTCTGGATCCACATCCTGGACGTTTGGATGAATATTTTAATTATAATTTCACAAACAATGGATGTGTGTATCTTCTTCCAATAATAAAGAGACCAGAAATTACTTCACCTTAAGAGTGACCCTGAGATAGGTCAAATAAAAACTGAGTATTGGATTCTATATGAAACAATAAATAAAATAAACATGATATCATATTTACAGAATATTAAAGCTGTAAAAGTTAAAACAAACAATATTTCAAAAATTCAATTATCTCATGTGTATTTCACATCTATACTAGATGCATGTTAATTAGTGATTAATGAAAGGTTATCTCAGGAGACGAAAAGTTATTTCTTTTATTTATATAATTGTAAAACACCCGTGAAAACTGAAAAATAAAAAATATGATACCCCAAGTTTGTATATGGCGCCGCATAGACCAAACAAACCTTCAAGCCAAATTTGTTGAAGGTACTTTTACAGAGGGCGAGGTATTGATTTAGAAAAAACAACAAAAACCGCTAACATAAAATATATAACGTACCTCCCCATGAACCAAATGAACTTCCACACGTAATCTGGTGAAGAACACTCTGGAAAGGGAACAACAGTAGTGAAAATACGCCCACAAAATTCAAGATTTCATATTGGTATGAACCCATTGAGCCCCCATATCAATTTTTGTCAAGAACCATTCACATCCCTGTGAAAGTAATGGTACGGACATACAATAGACAGCATTATTATATATATATATATATATAACTATTATGACGTTTATCTTTGCTCTAAAAACATCGATTGCTCTTACCACTCTTAATATTTGACAAACAATTGATATAAATAATTTTGCAATGAACCATTACATAAATTCCAAGTCATCACGTGGGTTTCTAGTACAATTTTCATCAATTTATACTCGAGAGGCTCACTATTCACCTATTAGTTTTACACTAGATATCCGCTCATAGCGCCCTCTTCTTTTTGTTTTTGTCCATCTAATGTTCACTTTAATGATCTTCGGGTTAAATCCTTCTACTTTGTACTTTATTCTTCAATCATTACAATATATTTATTTATAAATCGATATCAGTTAAATTCAGATTATTTTGAATTAATCGAAAACTTTCATTCTACGTTGATTTGATTTACACAGAAATCCAACCCCTTGCACGAGATTTCCGGCTTCCATGTTTCAAGAGATATTTGGCTGAACTTATTCAGATAAACCATTTCTTGACGTATTTCTGATTATTTGTTCGAATTTATTTGCATATTATAACGTATTACAATAGGCTAACAAAAGTTTATTTCCACAAAACGGAAAACCTGTGACAAAACAAGTTAAAAGCCAATGGTAGAACAATTTAGCTACAAAATATTCACAGAAATTACTACACACAGAAGCATTCCATATCTACACAAAATACACTATACACAGTTGTTCAATAAGTGTAATAGTCACACAAAATACATAACAATTAAGATATCTACATAACTGCATAGTTCGATATCCGGCTCGCGGACCAAAGAAAAATTAATTTTAGTAGATTACAAACAGAATCCTGTTGATATATGAAACTTAAAACTTTACCCACCAGAACGTATTTGATTATTTTAACACAGACTCGAATAACATCCATCTATCCAATAATATTGAAAACATTATTATGTGTTACAATAAGAACCAACAGGTGATAGCACTATCAACTTTCACAAACAGGTTCTTTATCGTTTCTTTTCTGACTCGGTAAAACAGAGAGAGGTCCGCACGGTCCACTTTTGTAGCGGTAGAATACTCGGCGCCTGTCTTGTGAAGTAGGATTTCTCAGGATACTACCGTTTCCCTCGGCGCTTGTCTTGTGAAAGTGGGTTTTCGAAGGATACTCCTGTTTCCTCCCAAACAAATTCTGGATGTATAGATTCCAGCCACTCTGTAGGCCTGACCATGGGACGTTTGAGTGATATTTCATTGACTTTCGTACTTCAGTCACTGACCTTGATTGCTTTCTCTCCGCTGACTTGAATTGACTGGACTCTTACTTTCGCTTTTCTCTAAAACTGTCTTCACTCTTCAGTACCACTCGAAATAAAACGAAAACAAGCCTGACCAAAAAATTTATTCAGTTTCTCAATGTATACATCAAAATTCTACCGTGAGGGGCGAAGAGGAATATCAATATCCCTGAATACCCCCAGATGGAAAGTTTATCATTCTGTAAAACCAAATACCTACCACAGGATTTTGTGTGTCTTTCGCTTAGCTGAGAAATTTTGTTTGTCCATCGCACATTAATAAGCTATCTAGAATAGGATAAGATAAGATTTGTTGAGGAAGATATAACAATGGGAAACTTATCCCCCCCCAAAAAAAAACTATCCTTTCATTGAATTTGTTGTATTTGTGTCTCTTTGGAAACTAGGAAAAAAAGTCCACAAACACGAGTTACTTAAAAATTGCGACCTCATGTAATAGCTAGTATTTGAATGAAAATTCCAACATATACCACAAAAATTAACCAACTTCGTCTCGGCGAGGTAGACGCTAATATAGTTAACAGCACAAGCGACACAAACACCAAAATAAATTGCTAATAGCCTAAAAACTGTCAAAACCGTTTTGAATATTTACTACTTGAGTTAAGGTTCTTTCTAAGATAGTCAATTATTTCACAAATACACACATGAAAACAGCTTTTAGCGATGTATAACACACTTTATTCTTCAGGTGACTCATACTGCATCGAAATAGATAAGTGCTAACTATATTATCTGTAGTGAATTAGTGTAAAAAAGTTTCAGACTAAACACCAAACTGCTTGGTGTATATATTTAATATGCGTACCAAACCTTTCCCGTCTTAACTTTCGATTACTTCTCCTCTGGAAACAGACCCTATAAGGGATAAAAGTGGCTTACAGGTAGGATGCGTCGGGATTGGAAATGTAACAGAAAGTACGTTATGACATAGTTTAATAAAGGTTACTGTCCACACCAGCTTGATTTTTATATGTCTTTACAAATTAAAACACGTTTAAGTTGTTTTTTCCTGAAATATTAATCACATTACAAGTGATGAAGTGAAGATATACTTTTTCTATTATTACGTTAACGTGATTCAATTAAAATGTTACTGTTCACTTAATCTCATCCTGTTAATTATAGCTTACTACAGAGTAAATTTACAAGAAACTACAGTAAATAAATCAACAATACCGCAATGGGGCGATTATAGGGCAATCTCGAATATAAGACAACTCCTATTATCAGAAACCATGGGAAAGTAAAACATTGAATATCATATCACTACTTTGTTGGGACCACAAAATGAGTACTTTAACTGAATACTGTACAGCTAGATTAGTTGCAAGAATTAGCCATGACTTTTATCAAACATTTGCCGTCCATACATGGACAGATACTGTCTAAACATTCAGAAATGTGATAGGCTGGAGGAAGTGGAAGAAACCTGTTGTCGGCCGCGATTACAAGGCGACTAATGAACTTCACAACCTAGTCATTAATCAAAAGACACCACCTTATAATCGAACCAAAACGGTAAATGTTGCTAAAGATTATCATTTAAAGTGTGCACAATAAAGCCAACATGAACCTTCAAGATTACCATCTAGGGTAATGACTAGGGATGATGCAACAGACAACAAAAGGCACACGTTATAATAGGGTAAAGCTAGTTCTGAAACTTTGTAACGAAGTCATTTTTCAGAGGCAAATGCTGTAATACCAAGAAACAAAACAAAACATAAAGGAAGAAGATGCCTTTATCGGGCATATCTGAATTTCGTCACCAATATTAAGTTCTGTCTTTTGGTAACTTTTTTTCAGTTTCAATACGAGTATCACCATTCACTGTTGTTATTTTAAGGTTTTTAATTAAATACAAATTTTCTATGAAAGCTTTCATATATTCTCACGTGTTAAAACACATCACGCTGTTCTTAAGATGACTGTAATGTGACTTGTTATAGGTCTCTTGCTGGACGGTTCAGGTAGCCCAAGATTACTCACATTATTTTGTTTTCTAATGTCACTAAGTACAAGTGATTTACTCGTGTTGAAAATTCTAAATCTCCGATCTGAACGCATCCTATTATTCGAAATAAAATGGCCATTTAAAAATATTTCCCAAAGAAATAAATTTTCGGTGGTATTGTACTACTCACTAAACGCCAATTGATGCCAAAATGCAAAACTGATATATTACATCTGACCCTGACGTTTTACCGGCTTCTGTTGTCATCTTACTTCATGATTAGAAGTAAAAGTTGTTTTAAGTTAACTTAATCAGCTCACTGTATTCAAACTGATACGGAAAGCTTTATAGATTAACAATAATGGTGTTTTATGCGGTCAGTAAAGAGTTAAGTGTAGAAAAACTAACTAAAGATGTAAGGCCCGATATAGCAAGATGGTTAAGGCATTCGACTCGTACTCCAAGGATTGCGGTTTCGAATCCCAATCACACCAGACATGCTTGCCCTTTGAGCTATGGGGGCGTTATAATATTACGGTCAATCCCATTCGTTGTTAAAAGAGTAGCCCAAGAGCTGGCAGTGGGTGGTGATGACTATCTGCCTTCACTTTAATCTTACACTGCTGAAGTTGGGACGGCTAGTGCAGATAGCTCTTGTGTAGCTTTGCGCGAGATTCAAAACAAACAAACCTAAAAATATGAGGGTGACAATACTAAATATAAACAATCTTATAACACAATATTTATCGTTTTCTTTCATCACGCACTCAACGTTTCGTTTCACAGCTTCTTCAGAAATGTTTCAACTGAACACAAACTGCAATTGGCAATAATAATATTTTTTTTGTAACTGTGTACTCCTAATGACCTTAGAGATATCCACTAATAATTATTCTTCCATGATAAATATTATTCATCTTGTCGAACACACACATAAACTGAGAACCAAGAGTTATAAGACCGACTGGTGAGTAACATAGAAATAACAGCCAGTATTTGTGTATATGTTAGAAACTTTGTGAAGTGCAGTTCACCATGCAGGTCTCTCTGTTGTACAATATTTTCTATTCAACCTGCCATAATATTTATGTAAAATGGATGGTGGACAAATGGTATTCTACTGCTTAAATCAGTGTGATCTAAATCCGAGGTGAATACTTTTGACTGGTTTTTCTCCATTTGATCAGAACTGGGAGGTACAGTAAAGATTTCTATGGCAACCTAGAATCTGTGACGTTTTGCCCATGTTTTGGACGATGTACAGTTGGAAATATTATGTAAATTACAGTGACGTGTTTCGAATTATACACATTCCCAGTTTACCAGATGCTTTTATAAAACTTTTACGTATAGATTGTCTCGATATTCTGAACAGCAATTCGTCATTTCAAATAAAGCGTGTTACTGTATTAAAAGTTACTGAAGTCTCTTAGGAAAACAACAATTAAGTTTTAAAATACAATGGAGTTCACGAGAAATACGACGTCAGCCACGTTAACCAAAGGAAGTTTCTAAAGGCGATTTTGTCTCCAATGAAAACGGAGGCCTACACACATAATAAAAACGATAAAGAAATAAAAACCACCAATAGAACACATTCATAACTTTCTCAACCTAATGGTATTGATCCTGAAAAAATCAGTAAATAGCGCGTGGACAAAAAGACTTTAGAGCTGGAATCGAACTTCGGATTTTAGTGTTGTAAGTTTGTGAACTTATTGCGCTATGTTGAAATATGATCTTTAATTTTTTTTTAATTATATAAATGATTACACATATGGCACGGCATGGTCAGGTGGTTAAGGCACTCGACTCGTTATCCAAAAGTCGCGGGTTCGAATGTCCGTCGCACAAAATATGCTCAGGCAGTTAGTCATCACCACCCACCGCCAACTCTTAGGCTACTTTTTTACCAACGAATAGTGGGATTGAGTGCACATTATAACGCCCCCACAGCTGAAAGAGAACGGAGAACAGTAACAGTTTAATACAATGTAATCGCTGAATACTTAGGAGGTGGAACAATGACACAGTTTATTACAATATAGTTCCTGAATACCTAGAAGATAAAATTATAACACAGTTTAATATAATGTAGTCTCTGAATGCCTAGAAGGTAGAATAGTGACACAGGTTAATACAATGTCATCCCTGAATACCTAGAAGGTCGAACAATAACAGTTTAATACAATGTAGTTCCTTAATACCAAGAAGGTCGAAAAATAACAGTTTAATACAATGTAGTCTCTTAATACCAAGAAGGTCGAACAATAACAGTTTAATACAATGCAGTCCCTTAATACCTAGAAGGTAGAACAGTGACACAGGTTAATACAATGTCGTCCCTGAATATCTAGAAGGTAGAACAATAACACAGTTTAATACAATGTAGTCCCTGAATACCTAGAGGGTAGAGCAGTAATACTATTTAATATATTATAGTCCATGAATACCCAGAAGGTAAAACAATAACACGGTTTAATACAATGTAGTCTCTGAATACCTAGAAGGTACAACAGTGATACAGTTTAATACAATGTTGTCCCTGAATACCTAGAAGGTAGAACAATAACAGTTTAATACAATGTAGTCCCTGAGTACATAGAAGGTAGAACAGTGACACAGGCTAATACAATGTAGTCCCTGAATACCTAGAAGGTAGAATAGTGGCACAGGTTAATACAATGTAGTCCCTGAATACCTAGAAGGTAGAACAGTGGCACAGGTTAATACAATGTAGACCTTGGATACGTAGAAGGTAGAACAATAACAGTTTAATACAATGTAGTCCCTAAATACATAGAAGATAAAACAGTGACACAGGTTAATGCAATGTAGTCCCTGAATACCTACAAGGTAGAACTGTGACAGAGGTTAATATAATGTGGTCTCTGTTATAGTTTTAAAAGTTGAGCTTCGACATCCGCGGTTAGCAGATTATAGAATGCCCATTCCTTAGCTTTGTGCTTAACTACAAACATATAACCTGTTCGATTAATTTTGAACTGCTTGTAAAAATACAAATAATAGAGAGCGCACTTGAAGAGCATTGTGTGAACATGTTACAACTCCATAACACAAATGGAGCGCAGATAGCCCTTGTGTAGCTTTGCGCGATACTCGAAAACAAACAACCACAGATGGTTGTTGTTAATTCAAGAACAGCCAAGGTAGTTAAGGCGCTCGACTCGTAATATGAGGGTCGCGGATTCAAATCCCTTTCACACCACATATGTTTGTCATTTCAACCGTGGAGGCGTTATAATGTCATAGTCAATCCCATATTCTTTGGTAAAAGAGTAGCCCAAAAGTTGGTGGTGGGTGATGATAACTAGCTTCCTTCCCTCTAGTCTTACACTGCTAAATTAGGGACTGCTAGCGCAGATAGCTCTCGTGTAGCTTTGCGAGAAATTCCAAAATAAACAATTCTAGAGTTCAAGTTTAAAGAACATTTTATAAATCCACAATTATTTCATACATCCTTTGTTTCTCCTGTTCCAGTTACCTTCAACATGTGAGTTGCCCTATGTATTTACGTTATTACCCAATGGATGTTCAGTCGTGTCAACTGAGGACAGGTTTATGAAAGTAAAAAATATCTCTCGCAATAAAATTAGCAACAAAAATAATTCTTTTAGTAATAATAGTAGTGTTATAATATATTTAATATTTTAATCAAGATATTTGTTTTGTTTTTGTTAGGCCTGGCATGGCCAAGCGCGTAAGGCGTGTGAATCGTACTCCGAGGGTCGCGGATTCGCGCCCACGTCGCGCTAAACATGCTCGCCCTCCCAGCCGTAAGGTCGTATAATGTGCCGGTCAATCCCACTATTCGTTGGTAAAAGAGTAGCCCAAGAGTTGGCGGTGGGTGGTGATGACTAGCTGCCTTCTATCTAGTCTTATACTGCTAAATTAGGGACATCTAGTACAGATAGCCCTCGGGTAGCTTTGTGTGAAATTAAAAAACAAACAAATTGTTGTTTTTTTTGCAAGAGGGCGCATCAGTAACATTTAGAATCTAGAAGTTTTGTGTAGTAAATAGAAATGAGTACAACTTACATACAAACTTAAGTATTGAGTTGATTAATGAATAAGGAAAACCTGCGAATTTAAACTTGTTTTGATTTTAACAAAGTATTTTTCATAATTCAGCTACGTAGATTTGGAAGATAATTTTATTTTTTTCTCTATTAGATAAAGATTTTTTTTTACAAATTGGGAGGGGATAAAACTCTTACTTAGATCAAATTATTATTTCGTTTACCACAATGGACATTTTTCTTATTATTATGTTTGGGTTTTACAAGGAGAGATATTACTCTCACTTTGCGATTCATCTAGAGAAATCTATAGTTAGTAGTAGTTACTAACATTTTAAACCTAACAAAATGTGACCTGATTTCAATTAAAATTAGTGACTTATACAAAAGTACAAAAAACGTTTTCTAAAAACTCTGTTTGTTATGGAGAAAAATTAATCTCATTTTCGTGCAGGAATTAATGTAGAACGTGTAAAAATTCCAAAGTATAAAACCATTGCAGATGTTTGTCTTATATTAAGTGATTTCCTTAATTAGTTTCGTTAATTACTACGATTTAAAATTTATTACACGTAACTTGTATATGATTAAAAGTAAGTATTATGGTTTTGTATAATTATGAAAAATATAAAACAAACAATATTTCAATGGTGGATGAAAAAAAAAGGAATGAATCATTTGTTACAATTAAAACTATATACCTCTATTTAACTTATAAGAAAGTATTATTAATTTAACTTAATACTAAATACTTTAGAATGCTTAATCAAAACGTAAGTCTGATAGAATAATGATGCTCACAGATGACATTTGAGAGTCGCGGAGTCGAATCCCACCAAACATGCTCGCCCTTCAGCTATGGCGGCGTTATAATGTGATGGTCAATCCCACTATTCGATGGTAAAAGAGTAGCCCAAATAGCCCACGAGTATTTTTGCGCGAAATTCAAAACAAATCAAACACATGACATTTCTTAATAAGAAAATTTATTAATTATGATTTATTCAACTTCACCTACCTTTAGCAAAATAAAATTATTATTGAATGTTTTAACCAATTTCTACGCTCTCTAAGATCTTATATTTTTCGAGTGAGACTTTCTTTATGTTAAGCGATACTCATTTAGCGTTATGTTTACCCAGTGTCATCTGATAACGTTTTCTGTATTATGTAAGCGACAATTATCATAGGAACATCATATCTCCAAGAGTCATATCGATAACAATGTTGTGGAGTAAGCGTGAATTAGCTATATTTCGTTATAAGTAACAAAGTGTCGCCTTCCAAGTCCAGTAATAAAGCGGTACGTCTGTGAACTTAGAATGTTAGAAACTGTGGACTGAGCACATATAGCACATTTTATGGTTTTGTGCTTAACTACAAACCAATTTTTTTTTTAGTTTGACTTAGAGACTGGTACAGCCGATATGGACCAACAGGTCCCTTGTTGTCCCTAAACTTTCTGTTATGCTATAATAAACTAGTTGTCGTCTTCCAAATCCAATATTTCTTTTAGGTAAGCACAAGGCTACAACACGGGTTATATTTGCTTTCTTCAACACGGTATCTAAACCCCCCTTTTTGGCCCGACATGGCCAAGTGGGTTAAGGCATGCGAGTCGTAATCTGAGGGTCGCGGGTTCGCATCTCGTCACACCAAACATGCTTGCCCTTTCAGCCCTGAGGTCGTTATAAAGTTGGCGGCGGGTAGTGATGACTAGCAGCCTTCCCTCTAGTTTTACACTGCTAAATTAGGGACGGCTAGCACAGATAGCTCTCGTGTGGCTTCGCGCGAAATTAAAAAGAAACCTTTCTAGGATTATAAATCCGTAAACATACCGCTCTGTGTCTGGAAGTCCACATCTGCTAATGAAAGTATTTTATTTAATTATAATTTGCAAACTAGGTTTCTCTTCCTACATCCAGTAATTAAAATGTTTTTATCTAGTTTATAACATCAAATAAACTCTCTCTTCACACATCAAGGAACAACACAGTTTTACATCGTAAGTCGTAAATGTTTTATTTTTGTCCTGCATTTAAAATTTAGTTTATTTGTTTACACTTCAGTTTATCACAACTTTTATCTGCCTCCTGGAACGTTTTAAGTTATTTAGGATTCAAGAAGTTCCTCACAAAGCCTGTTACTATCTTTAGATTCATTTCCGGACGATGCTGTTCAGCTTCGATGGACGGGAGAAAGTAGGGAGCACTACGACTGGATTCCTGGTGTGAAAATTGTGAGAGATTTGAACTACCCGAATATCGAGTTGCGAAATTGGAAACAACAACAGAAGTAACCGCTTGGAGCACAGCTTGTGAACACGCTACGACAACAAAAAGATAAATTGGCACAAATGTTACATTCGAGAGACTTGATATAAAACCACATTGGTCTATGATATGATCAACAAATTGGTCAGTGTATGTTTTTTAATGTGCAGTTTTAGGTCTTCCCGAGACTGGATTCCCCCCCAATTCTTATCTGACTCACCCTTTACGACCTGAACTATCTAAGGATACTATATACAATATACTATATACAAAGCTGTTGACTATTTCGTTCGGTTTTTATCTACCTGCAATTTTTATTAACTTCCTTTCGTTGTTACTGCTCCTTCCCTACTATCAAATCTTCACACATGCTTATTTTTAACTCAAGTTGTTAACTTCTCATCCGTTTGCGTGAAGGGAGAAGAGGGGTAGTTGTTCCTGTCCATCCTTGGCTGTATGCCTGAATATCTAACATTTTTGTTTTTCTTTTAAATATTTGGTGAAAAACTTCTGATTACCAAATAACAACCTGTTTTCATATTAAAACGAACCATTTTGTTAATCGAAAACATTTATAAACTATTTAATGTTTCGAAGCATATTCGCTATTTGATAAATTAATTGTTGGAAAAATAATATATCAACGAATCACGTTTTTACTTCTATTTTCCTCCCTGATTTATTGCTCCCTCTGCAGTAACCCTCTTTGTGGTGTAGTGGTGTGTCTATAGAATGACCACGCTAGAAACCGCGTTTCACAACCAGTGATGGGCAGAACATACATAGCCCACCGTGTAGCTTTGTACTTAATTACAAACAAACAAAAATCATATAGTAAAGCGTTGGGAATAAAATATTTTTTTCGTATGATTAATTGTATTTGTTATACTTTTATAATATTTACTGTTTTCCAATTTATATTTCAATAATTAAAACCAACAACCGAAAATTAAAAAAAAATTATGTTAGGAGAAACAGTTTGGCATAGTTATGGTTAGCCTATTCTATTATGAGTGTAAGAATTCATGGTTGGTGATCCATTAATGCACAAACAGGTCCCGCACTTCGTGGTCGGGAGTGAAATCTAAGTGTTTATTATTCAGTCTCACGCGACTTACCTTCTCTCTAACGTAACAACGCGAATTTAGAATTCTCATGCGCAGACAGCCGTTTTTGTAGCCTTGCGAGAAATTCTAAACAGCCAAATAATAAGGAAAGAAAATATCTAGACAAACCCCCTCTTAACTTTTATATTGTGTGTTTGTGTGCGTATTTTCTTATAGCAAAGCCACATCGGACTATCTGCGGAACCCACCGAAGGGAATCAAATCCCTGATTTTAGCGTTGTAAATCCGATTTTTTTCTCTTTATTCATCCCACCTCAAAGAGGGGTATAAACAAAAATACATCAAATAAAACACTAGTTAAATAATGAGCATATGGAAAGAAAACATTGCAAGATACCACCTTGTTAAAATATTACAACAAAAGGTATAAATTTTGTTAGAAAATATAAAAAAAGTAATAATTAGTGATAAGTATCTAAATCAAAATACACCAAAAACATTAATAAAACAAAGAATACAATAGAACACTTGTGATGAAAAAGAAAACTCAATTGTAGAAAAGAACACATTTTATCTTAACAAAGCACATAACAGGTATCCGTGTACCCACTTTGTAACCAACCTACCATTATAGTGATACAATAAATGAAACACTAGTTAAGTAATTAGTGGAAAGAAAACATTGCAAAATACCAATGAATCCTTAATTTTTTAACATTTTAGATGTTTCTCAATAATAACAAAAAAATTCACCTAAATATTATTTTTTCTTATTCATCAGCAAAAAAACCCTGGAAAAAACGATCAGAACATCATCACTAATTTCACTAAAACGTCGCCCATGCAAGCTTGGACCAATCCAAAGACAGGACATGCCAATCAAATTACTGATAAACAATCAATAAGAAATGTCAGCAAGGTTGATCTTTATTCTAGGATTATATTTCCTGTTTTTTCGCATCTTTTGTAATCGTATACTGGATATATTACATGTACCATTATTAACCGACTATACACGATCAACATGTGTACATTTCGTAAATTTCAACACTCATAAATTTAGAAGCGCAAACTTTTTCGTGTTTAAGTAGGAAATCACTAACAAGTCTGTATCGCTGTTTAATATATGACATTGTTAAATAATTGTTAGTTAGACCAAACGAAAAGAAACTATAACCTGTTAGGTTTAATGCGGCTACTTAAAACAAATCAACGGCCTTCATGAGACTACTTATTGGGCCGTCATGTTTGAAAGAAATAGAAAGTTGTAGCTTATACTGGATCATCAGTTATGTACTTTCTCCTATTGGCAACCCTACGAATAGATATAATTTATTAAAATTTTAAAATTTACATAAGCAGTAAATCAGTTTTCTCCTTAAATTAAAGTATGAAAATAGTCAAATATTATATATGGTGGCCTGAAACAATCTGACTTAAAATTAATATATGTTGAACATACTTTTCGTGGAGTTCCTGTTCTGAATTCGCATTTTCTAATCCATATTTTAAACGTTTTTCTACATTCAGCAAAAAACTGAAAATTCGAATAATTTTATATGCGGATTACATCACATTATACGAGAATTAGGTCTACGTGAAAATCCTTTCGTATATTTAATTACCTAAATACTGATCAGCCTATTGAAAGGTTCATCGTTAAGTCGAAGAATTATTAGAAACTTAATCTGTTTCCATGAGAATAAAATTACATAATTCAAAAATACTTCTATTGGTAAATTACTTTTCAAATACGTTTATACAGTTTCTAACTGCATAAAAAAGAAAACCGTTACTCTTTATAAACGTGAGACTAATGAATAATAACTCTATGTGCGGTAAGAGCCCCTTATTTTGTAATGTATAAAAATACTGTAATTTTGTTTATGTTTTTATGAATTCATAACCATAAAACTCTATACAGTCTGAAGAAGTACTGAATGTTCTAGCTTTAACACCGAATTATTATGATATTGCTATCAATATTAAAACTTGACGTAAGAAATTTATGTTATGGAGTTTGCTAACATGTTATTTCTGTAGCGAATGCACATATGTATATGATAGCCGATGGTTGAAATAGCTAATATACTATCGATCCACAGAGTTGTATTAATTGCAATACCACTGCCCTTGAACATCATACCCGTGGGTCTGTCTCTATCCCTAAATTAAATCCATCGACTACTGCATACAAACATGCACACATAAAATAGACAAATAAAAAAGAAAATTTTTACTCTTATAGTGTGTTTACCAAAATGGTTTATGTTCACTGGTCGTAAATCTATAGGACTGTAACAACTGGTTGAGTAGTCTGTGTTATTGAAATAAAGAATAATATGTTAGGCCTAACGGGAAAGCGCAAAACTATGTTTTTGGTATGTATAAATAAACTAAGCTGCGTGAACAATATCAATTACAAATGTCGTATTTTATTAATTAGCATTTTATTCAACCTATTCAACACTCAAATATTTTATTTTTAAATCAATTATTTTGATTTTATAAAAGGAAAATAAACTTTTTGAGTTACTATTGTAATTGAAAGTCATTCTTAAATATTTTAATAAAAGCTATTATGGTAACATTTATTATTTTGTTTTATTTGATGAAAAATTAAATTTCATATCAAAGAACATAAGATGTACCTCGCCCGATTGTTTTGTTTTTTTCTTAATTTTCGCGCAAAGCTACACGAGGGTTATCTGCGCTAGCCGTCCCTAATTTAGCACTGTAAGACGAGAGGGAAGGCAGCTAGTCATCAATACACACCGCCGACTGTTGGGCTACTATTTTATCAACGAATAGTGGGGATTGACCGTCACAATGCCCCTACGGCTGAAAGAGCGAGCATGTTTAGTGTGACGGGGATTCGAACCCGCGATCTTTAGATTACGAGTCGAGGGCCTTAATCGCCTGGCCTGAAGCCTAACTAAGAATAAGACATAACAGGCAAATAAAAGATTATGAAAAGTGTTTATTTCTCTCTAGTTTTTTATATATATTTTGAAACCTAGTTAGTTTATATATATACAGGGGTGTGCAACAGGCGGCCCGCGGGCCACAACCCGGCCCGCCAAGCCATTTGGTGTGGCCCTAGTTGTTGTAATCTAACCATGTGGCCTGATCTGTAATCCAACGCAAATGGAATATTTTTAAAAGCATCGATCCTACGGGATTCCCAGGCTTCGACTCGACAAACTTCTAAAATTATCTTTGCTAGAGAGGAGCAGGCCGAATTCGATTGGTCGGCCTCCTTAGGGCATGAATAGGTGACGTGCACTAGCACTATTGTCTACGACTCAACGTCATGTCCTGAACCTCGCCTTCGCCCGCTGGCGACAATTTTCCCTAACCTCAATTTAAAAACGGTCGCAGTAACGGCAGTTATTGTGCACTGAAATTCGAAGGAGCTAGCGGTTGGCTTACTGCTGTCCGTCATTCATTATTGGTGAAAATTTTATTACCTTTTACAGTTACTACAAGAGATTGAAGGTAAATTGATTATTATTTAGCATATTGTTGTGACTTTACTGAATTTATTAAAATTTTTGCTTTCAGATGCATCTGATTCTATGTACAGTGTGACCTCGTTATTCGCGGGGGTTACGTTCTTTACCCTCCCGCGAATAGCGAAAAACCGCGAATATTGGATGCAGTTTTAAATGCTTCCCAAACACTAATGATACTTATACTCATTGATGCAGTAATAATGTAGCAATATTGCATGCTGTTATGTATTTCACTAAATTGTACCGTGCGTTACCGGGCTGTGCTTTGCCGTTTGCGTTGTTGGGGAAGCTGAGGCAGTCAGCCAATAGCAGTCCAATCTTGTTTGGTGAAGACGACAATTGATAAAAACGGCTTGATTGAGTAAATACAACAGAAATCTCCTCGAAAAGCCCTTTCAGTCTCTGTGACCTACAAAAACGCAGTTCGCGCATAACCCGCGAATGGCGAACCGCGAATAGGCGAGGTCACACTGTATTTTGCTATTCTCAATTAATTTAAGTACCGGAAGGCTATGATCGGGATGCCATTTTAGAAACATGTGTTTCTGTCCATAAGAGGTTCCATGTGTAAATAAATTCTATGTTTTTTTCTACTTTGCTATTTTCGTGAGAATAATTTTTGTTTTGATTTCAGGGCTAGTAAAATGTCAGCAGTTAAGAAACGAAAAATTGATGATGAGGGAAGGTTATTCAACAATGAATGGTGCACAAAATATCTTGTTGTCCCACATAATCAAGGTGTTGTCTGCCTCGTCTGTCAAACTACAATTGCAGTCATGAAAGAGTACAATATTAAGCGACATTACGCAACTAAGCACTCCTCCCAGTTTGATGAAATTGTTGGTCAGGCACGAAAGGACAAAATTGAACATTTAAAAACATCCATTGAAAAGCAACAAGGTGTTTTTACCACTTTCAAGAAAAATTCAGAACTGGTGACAAAACTGAGTTTTAAGCTTTGTGAATGTATGGCAGAAAAGGGAAAGCCTTTCAGTGATGGAGAATTTATTAAAAATTGTTTAACAATATTCACAGAATATGCATGTCCAGAGAAAAAATATTTGGTGGAGCAAACTAGCCTTTCCCGCTTTACTGTCTCACGCAGGACAAAAGATCTTTCAGAGGACATCAAAGAAACTTTGAAAGAGAGATTGAATTCGTGTGAAGCTTTCAGTCTGGCTTTGGATGAAAGTACTGATATCAATGAAACATCCCAACTTGTCATTTTCATCAGAGCTGTTACTGCAGGCTTTGATGTTTTCGAAGAGTTTTTAGATATGGCAAGCCTTTCCTCCACAACCACAGGACAGGATATTTGTGAACAAGTGCTTAAGGTTGTAGAAAAGTTTGAACTGAATCCTTATAAATTATGTGGTGTTACAACAGATGGTGCTCCTTCCATGACAGGTAGGACAAATGGATTCACCAAGAAATTTCTAACTGCAATTGGAGCACAAGACGTAGTTGTAAGCCATTGCATTATTCACCAAGAGAGCTTGTGCACCAAAGTTCTGGATTTTGCAGAAGTCATGAAAAATGTCGTCCAATGCGTAAATTATATTCGAACACGAGGATTAAATCATCGACAATTTAAAACTTTTTTAGATGAGCTGGACAGTGAGTATTCAGATGTTTTGTACTTCTCTGCTGTACGTTGGCTTAGTAGAGCTGCTACTTTGAAGAGATTCTGGAATCTGCGAGAGGAGATTAAGTTCTTCATGGAGAGCAAACGTCAGAATGTGGACTTCTTGAGCAATGAGAACTGGCTGAATGACTTAGCATTCCTCACAGACATTACACAGCATCTGTCTGATTTAAACTTAAAACTACAAGGGAAAAGTCAACTTGTGAATAAGTTGTTTGAGCATATTTGTGCTTTTGAGAAGAAATTGGAACTTTTCCAGGTTCAGTTGAGAAGAGCCATATTGACCCATTTTACATGTCTTGCAACCAGGAAACTGGAATTTCCTAATCTGGATTGCACCAAATATGGAACCAGTGTACAAAAGCTGCGTGATGAGTTTGCAAACAGATTTCCAGATTTCAGACAAACTGAAATTAGATTGAAATTGTTCGCTCAACCTTTGATTTGGTAGTGGAAGACAGTCCTGATGATTGCCAAATGGAACTCATTGAACTGCAGGCTGACATGGACACTAAAAGGAAATTCTCTGAAAACAGTTTGCTAGACTTTTACAAACTCTGTGTACGTGAAAAGTTTCCCAATTTGTCCCGTCATGCACAAAGAATTGCCTCCCTTTTTGGTAGCACCTACTTCTGTGAGCAATTTTTCTCCAAAATGAAGCTCATCAAAACCAAATGTAGAAGTCAGCTGACTGATGAACATTTGACCAGTCAGTTAAGAGTGGCAACCACTTCTGTCAAAGCTGATATTGACAAGCTCTGCAAGGACTCTAAATTTCAAGTGTCGCACTAAAATGATCACTCATGCAAAAATATAAAATATTATTGCTTGCATTTTGAGAATTTTTTTTAATTTATTGTGCATGTACACGAATAAGCTTGTTTTTTAAGTGGCCCCGCTTGATTGATGAAGTTGGTTATATGGCCCACCGACGAAAAATGTTGCACACCCCTGGTTTATAACATGCTGGTTGATAAGTTAAACCAATATGTTAACGGAAAATTATATTAAATGAGCTTAAAGTATGTTACTTTTAAACGAGAACAAGCTAATTCAAGGTATATACAATTCAATGGTATTTAGTTATTTTTATCTCATGGTGTAACTTGTAAGGCATTAAATAAGCGACCTCCATCACTTGAGCTCATTTCTGAAATTTAACTTTACGCGGAGGTGGAATATTTTTGTTTGTTTGTTTAGAACTAAGCAGAAAGTAATGCAATGGGCTATCCGTGCTCTGCCTACAGCGTGTATCGAAACCAAACCAGGTTTTTTAGTGGTAGACGTCCGCAGACATACATCTGTGCCAATGACGTGTGGGGGTAAAACGAATTAGAATATTGAGCAGTAAACACGTGTTCTGGAGATGAAAGTTATCTATTTATCAACACATACATATATACATTATTATTATATAAGATATCAGTATTTATATACCTAACATGCAGTTGTTTCCCAGCTAATGTTTATTTTCGTTTTCTCATTGATAGCAAATACATCTGACTGAAATTGTACAACTTTTGTTTGATGTTAAGTAATGGGATATCCATGTTGTGCGCACCACTGGTATAGAAACCCTATTTTTAGCGGTGAGAGTTCTCAGACTTACAGTTGGATCACTTGTATGATTTTAAAAAACTAAATCAAGTTTTGAGTCCTTTAATGATGAAGTAAAAACTACAATTTATGGAAAACAGTTTCTATTTCTTCTGTAGCATAAGCCACACAAAGAGCTATCTGTACTCTTCCCACCACGGGAATCGAAATCTGATTTCTAGCGTAATCGGTCATGTTTGGGAAGTATTTTCCCAGAAGCAGGAACTATAGAGATTTTTTTAACAAAACTTGTAGTTAAGTTTTGTTTTACGTTACTGTTTCCAAGTTTATTTGGAAATCCTCTATAGTTCGTGTGTGTGTGTTCTCTTATAGCAAAGCTACATTAGGCTATCTGGTGAGTCCACCAAGGGGAATCGATTCCCTGATTTTAGCGTTGTAAATCCATAGACTTTCCGTTGTACTTGCAGGTCACTATAGTTCGTGCTTCTGGGAAAATAGTTTCCAAATATGACTGAGTTCGCGTGCATGTTTTAACTTTCATGTAAGGCTACACGAGGGCTATTTGCCTTTGAAATGATCACCTAAAGAGAAGGTTGCTAGTCAACATCAATCACTGCTAACTCCTGGGTTACTCTTTATCAATGGAAAGTGGGATTAGCCGTCAGATTATAACTGCCTACGACTAAAACAATTGAATACGTTTGGAAACAAGATTCGAACCCATGACTTAAATATATGCGATCAGTAATGGAAAATGAATGTCATCCATTTACTTCCAAAACTAATTCAAATTGTGTAAATATATATACACAAATATTAGTAGGGTGCAAAAATTACAATTAATTTTATTACACAATTATAACTTCCCACATAATATACTAGTGCACGTTAAATAGGTTTAACTGCACTGGTTTTTCTCTCTTTCTTTTTGATATGATCCTTTAAAACTTGATAATACAGCTCAACATTATAAAAAAATTATGAAGTAAAACTGTTTTTGTACAACATAATATTTCACATCTCGGCTGGGTGTGGACATTTGGTTTGTATGTCGAGCTGCAAGTCAAGGCGTCCATACACGACATCAGACGTTACTGGTTAGATTTTGGTTTGCATGGTTTGTTTTCAATTTCGCGCAAAGCTACAAAAGAGCTATTTGCGCTAGCTGTCCCTAATTTAGCAGTGTAAGACTAGAGAGAAGGCAGCTAGTTATCACCACCCACCGCCAACTCTTAGACTACTCTTTTACCAACGAATACTAGGATTGACCGTCACATTATAACGTCCTCACGACATACCGCTGAGCCACTGGGGGGCTTGTTTACTAAACGAATAATTATACGGAGATTATGTGTAACAAGTATAGGCTATTAAACAAGAAAAAAAGGATTGTCACGCAATAGATCGATTAAATAAAAACAGAAACGCGCGATTCAGTTTATTTTAGGATGAGCAGTATACAAAGCACATCAATTTTTAAAATGTTATTAAATGAAACGGATATCCCTGTCTTCCCGAATCTTAAGAATGTTTTGCGTCGGAAAGGGCTGTTACATTCCCTGTTCAAAATCGAACCATTGTCAGTGACATAATACTACCTACGTGACGTAGAATAATATCAAAATGTACTTCTGATGAATAATGTCCCATCGTAGCTTTATCTCGGCTATAGCTAACATATGACTTACTTATATGCCTATTAAATAATGTTTTAATATAACGTACTCAACATTTTGTATTGTATCGTTACCAGTTAGGCTTAAACTTTATGTAGAGTATTCACAGTTTATTTCAACTTCATATCATATATTGCCATAAAATTAGGTTTAGCATTTCGTAAGGGCTTACAATTAGATTTAGCATTTTGTTTGGTTCGGTTTGTATTTCGCGCAAAGCTACACGAAATACATCTGTTTGTTTTTTTTTCTCTTTATTTATCCCACCTCAACGAGGGGGTATACACAGAAATACAACAATTAAAACACAAGTTAATAAATTATCATGTATCAATAACTCTACAGATTATCATGCTGAAAATTACCACAAAGCTAATAAATTAGAAACAAAAAATGTATAAAAGATGTAATTTTGAACAGCAGTTACTTAAATAATACAGTTTACGTATCAAAACAAAAAACCAATAGATCTGTTATTGGCAACAAAATTAAAAAGACAATGCAAATAAAGAAATTACAACTTATCTCAATAAAGTACACAAGTAATAACCTTGGGCACCTTGGTTTGCCAAGGTACCAACATAAGAATACGTATAATAAAAAACACCTAATGAGTTATATAGCAAACACCTATGGTAATCGAGATAAATATGTTTACGTACACGCACTTTAAACATGGAAATTAAATGAATTTCGCGATTGCTTGCTAAATAAACTGAACGAGCAGAACATATAACCTGTCGTGCCAAACTGGTAAGCAAAAGGAATACGTTGCAGCATCTCCTAGGTAACGAAGGATGTGTGCTAACCAACCACCCCTTATCCACCATGAAAAGACTAGAGGGAAGTCAGCTAGCAGTCACTATCCACCGCCAGCTCTTGTCACATTATAACGCCTCCAAGGCTGATAGGGCGAGCATATTTGGCGTGACAGAGATTCGAATTCGCGACCTTCTGATTGCGAGTCGAGCGCCCTAACAACCTGGCCATGCTGGACCTAATTATTTCATAAAGGCTTACAATTAGGCTTAACTTCTTCTAATAACATACTAATTTAGTCTCTCTGAACCAATTTTTTCGTAGTTTTTAAAGTAACTAACTTCATAACCTTACCGTTAAGGTGAAAATAAACTTATATATAATTGTCTAACTGCAGTTATACTTAGATTGATAAATGTGTTCTTTTCCTCATACGATTAGTTCGTTATTTGTAACAATGGAGAAGTGACGTTGGACACGAAGTCGATATCCTTCACATGAATTATAATTAACTGTAAGAACAATGTAATTTACTATTTCCTTATTTGTCAATATTCTCTTCTTCGTGTTTCGTGTGTATGGGACAAAACACCATGTCATGTGGTTAGTGTGTGTTGTGAGATTTTTAGTTTCTTTGTTTATTTCATAGTTATTTGTATCAATCGCGGGAAGTCCATAAAATTACCACCAGATGACGTTTTTTGGGTTTATTTGATAGCTAACATCTGCTCTTCAGGTAGCAACTCCGAATTACCAGTGATAGATTAGAGGAAAAGCAAACATCCTACACCGCCAACCGTATGGATATTCTTTTACCGATGAAGATTGTATTTGAACGATAGCTGAGAGCGAGTATTTTAACGACTGAGATTGGTACCCGCGACCTTTAGACGATGGGTTAAACGCCCTACCCGCGAATAATCATTACACAAACGTTAAAAAACAATACAGGTTTTTAAAGATTAAAAATTGTTCAGTCATATTTAGTTTTGTAATTCAGTAAAATATAAAGGAAAATATTCAGCTTTAACACATGTTAATATTGTTGTGATGTGTTCTATCGTTTGGCGTGTCCAATTGGATCGTATGATTAAAATAACGTTCTTCGATAACGTTGGTTACAGCCGACGTTCACTGTTAGGCCTAACTTCACAAACAGCGTTTCATCAGAAATTACGAAACTAATACTAATGTATCTTAACTCACTTTCAAGTATTTCCTTGCTGATTCATAAACAACAAACACCTAGACTGACTTGCTGTTTAACTTACTAACAGAACCAAAGACTCATTAACTTTCGTTCTCTAACGCACTAACTGACACTGAACTTATTAACTATTTGTGATAGTTGTATATTGCACTAGCTTTTACGCAGTACAAGAAGCTTCGATATTCCACAAACGTATAAACTTTCACGAAATTTGAAGTTTTCAACAATCATTACTCATGGTAAAACTTCCTCTAGTGAATAAAAATATAAGAATAATAGAAAATAAATCCCGCAACAATATCTTTACACTTTAAGATATTGATACATTATATATCGATTACTCAGGGTCGTTAGGTTAACTAAAATGTTATTTTTAAATAGATTAGTCATATTTTTTATATAATAAAACACAAATAAAGAATTGGAAATGTGAAACTGTTCGTTCATTTCGATTCGGTCACAAACAGGCTGAGTGTTACCATCCATGACTGCTGTCGTTAGCATCCAGTTAAATCTAACGTTAAAATTCAACGAAGATAATATGCAGACTTCCCTAGTACTTGTGAAAACTGTAAGCGATTTTCTTGGTCCAAATTTTGTGCAAAATGCGCAGGGTCTGCCTTTAGCCTATCGTTTTATAAAATTTACTATACTTTCAAGTACACCATAGCTCGTGACCGTTACTCATGGCAATATTCCTTATTGATTCCCTAGGAAATCCGCTTAAAGCTTTTCTAAAATCAATGCAGTTAATTATCAAAGGGCTGAGCCATACAAGAGATTTCACGATGGTCTTTTGTAAGGTAAAAATCTGTTCACAGTAAAATCATATGGTAAAAAAAATCTGCCAATTCTTTCAAACCTACCAACTTACAGCTTTCTTCATGAGGTTCACCAGAATTCTTGACATCACTTTACCACGCACTAACAGTGCCCCATATTGTTAGATAATAGGTTAAACACGTGATGTACATATTAGTCTATGATTTATTTTCGTTTTCTCTGTTTTTAATAACTTCGGTGATACAACATCAAATGGTTTAATTCAGTGGTCCACTGATAGTAGACCAATCTAATCACTGGCTGTAGTCACTATCCCTCTCTTCCACCGGAATGATTTAATATTCCGGGAATTTTCCTCAATCTAAACTCCATTACAAAAAAAAAGAAAGAAAACTTAAATATATGCGTAAAAGCCACATTGTATGTTTGTCTGTTTACTAACTCTTCACACACTATTTGACCAATCACCATCAAACTTGGCATGATGACTCCTACAGTCCCCAAAAGTAATATGAAGGGGTAAAATTTTCACCATGCTACCCACAAAAATTAATTGTTGACTTTTAATTCAGTTTCTGTCTTCGTGTCACGTTTCTTTTGTTGATACTCAATATTATATATCATCACTTAGCAACAAAACAGTTACAATATTTTTATTAGGCCAACATTGTAAGATAATTGCTTAAACACGTGATGTACATATTAGTTTATGCTTTATTTTCGTTTTCTCGGTTTTTAATAACTTTGGTGATACAACATCAAACGGTTTAATTCAGAAACTTCTTCATAAGTTAGCTCTGAAAAGTTTCCAATCATTCAATCAAACAACTACGTTACTATTCCAGACAAATGTGATAACTTAGTTAGGGATGCAGAAGTGCTAGTAGAAGAGGTGTTACATGATATTTGATGGTTGTATCAAAAATTTGTTTCTTTGGAATTAAGCACAAAGCTACACAATAGGTATCACACGGGTATCAAAACCTGGTTTATAGCGGTGTGACTCCGCAGACATACACCTGTGCCACAAAGAGGCTGTGTTAGAGAGCTGTTTTTGAACCTCGAAACGAGGTTCAATTATTGTAGAAGGTTCCTGGACAAGAATTCACCTGTGATCAACTGTTAGTGTTCCAGTTACAGTTGATGTTGTACGTTACCCAACGAAATCCATAAATTCTCTCCAACCACTAGGGAAGCCAAGTGACATTCTGAAATTTAAGGTTGATTCATCAATAATGTTGTCGATATTTGACCTCCAAGGTTTAGTTGTTAAAATTTAACTGTCACATGTTGTCAAACCAATAATTACAAGCTATCAAACCAATGGTCAAGATATCCTCATTCTCAGGATTCTTCTGCTACCAAGTGATTACCTTTGAGTTTAGAATATTTCTGTTTCTGATTACAATTTGTTTTGTAATGTCAATTAATAATGCATAAGGTCAAAATTTAAAGATTGCTAAATTGTTCCAAATGTAGCCTTGCTTTTCATATGGTTATTTCTATACAGTACGTTCAAAAGTTAGACTTTATCAAAACCTGTTGATATTGTCAGAAGAAAAAACAACAAAGAATATGGTATGTGAAAAAACTTTAAGTTAGACTGTGTAATTTTTGTTTTGAAGTGACCATTTTCCCTAATTGCCAGGAAGTTAGTTATTTTCCATATAAATAATATCCTTGCGTTGCCTACAAATCTTATATTGCTAGAAAAACCTTTTCCCGAGAAGTTTGGATTGTACTGATATATTGACTTTTAATTTCAAAATCGCCTTACCTGTTTTTTGCTTGGTCAAACTTTCGAACGCAACAAATGGTACAGTGCGGCACAATGTTATGTTGTTATCACGTTACGATCGCTTTCGATTTCAACTTTTTTTTTTTATTTGCAAAATATTTCACATAAACTACACTTACCCCACATGTACTTTATAAAAAATTAACATTACACTAAATACATTTCTTATTGAATTTCTCGAACTTTTTAGGTCTAAAATACACATGTACAGTTCATTTAAAACCACTTGCTTGTCACTTTATGAATACGTATAATGTTCTTTATTTTCTTCTAAATAAACCAGTATTTTTCAACCTAACACATAATGCCTCCAATAAAGTGTAGTTTTAAATATCGTGTGTAAAAACGAAAGAATAAAGAAAAAAACCTAAGCGCATGGCATAAAAACAGCTTAAGTAATTTGAAGAATGCATCTAGTTATACTTAACAACATCAAACAATAAAATATAAATAATTTATCATACCAGAAATATAATGTTATTTTAATTTTCAAATTTATAGCTAATTGGCGTGGTAAACGCCTTTCAAGAAGTAATATTGGACCAAAGCGACTGGTAATTGTTGTTTTTAAATTAAGAACAAAACTTCACAATGGGTACTTTGTGCTCTGGAGGGGCATGACTGGTAATTAAGAATGCGACTCCACTACTGAATTTAATATTTATTATGAACACTTACTAAGCTATTTTCAACCTTACGACATCTAATGTTCAAACAAAACCCTCTGCCACAGAATGAATGGCTACACTGAGATTGAAGATATCTCCTTAACTATAATTTTTTCTCAACAGATAACAAGACAATGGAGCATCTTTAAATAATTATTATGTATTACGTTACTGCCGGATTTGTCTATAGTAATTGAAGAATACTTTTGTTTTATAACGTGTTTAATTGACTAACATCAAAGTATGATAAGCAAAATCAAAACTTTTTCAAATGTGACATCTTTTAACTGATGTTAATTATCGTTCAACTATTATTCAAAAATGGATTATATGATGTCTGCCTCGATTGCACTATCCTTTTCACGTTGGAATTGAATTATCTGTAATATGTAAATTATCTCTAAATTGAAGCACTCAAACATACTCGCCCTTTCAGCCGTGGGGGCGTTATAATGTGACGGTCAATCCCAATATTCATTGGTAAAAGAGTAGTCTAAGAGTTGGCGGTGGGTGTTGATGGGTAGCTGCCTTCTCTCTTGTCTTACACTGCTAAATTAGGGACGGTTAGCGCAGATATCCCTCGAAATTCGAAAACAATCATATTTTAAGGAAAGAAGGCTCTTTGCTGCCCTCTATTGGAAACTATAATTAACAATTTTATGTTCGTCTTTATTGTTTTCGAATGATTCGCTTCTGTTTGTGTTTATTTTAAGCTTTAATTTCTTAACACAGCCGTTTTCATTTTAACAAAAATATTAAATATTCAAATTGTTAATATTAATTATGTTGTTATTACTACATATTATTTTAAATTTCAATTACTTATTTATTTTTTAAATTTTGATAATGTCTTAATTTAAGATTACCAAAATTAAGAGGATTTTTTAATTAGGATAATAACAAAGAATCGTTTTAGTCTTGCTTGTAATTGTTTTTTCTCACACAAAACACTACATTGTTTCTTACAAGTAACGTTTGAAAAACGTTATTCCGAAAATTTCTTCAATGTTAGTAAGAAGTACATAAACAATATTGATGTTATTTACACTTGTGTCTCTTATTGTTGCATTCCAGCCAATTCGATCAATATCTAGTCGATAATGAATCTGGTGGGTTGATTCCCACATAAAGTGTTCCTGGACTCTCTTTTTTATATTTCGCAGTAGATATTTGAACCACTTACGATATCTATAACATGAATTGTTCAACAACATTGCTGAATTCGAATTAGTTTCCAGGGTATCGGGGAGTAAAACCCATACCCACACCCAAGTTCCCACACAAAACACGGTAGCTACCAGACACTTTGCGTCGAATAAGATCTGATTCCTCAGTATTATAAGGCCATTTCCTTCACGGTTTTCACGAATTTTTTTATTTTGTTTTTTATAGGGATAGCCAAGGAAGTATCAATGAAGCTGATTAACCGTTGTAAAGTGAATAAGAGCGGCACTTATATGAGCATGAACACTTCTACTATTTTGGGCAAAATTAACAGAACCTCGCCAACCACTAAACTCCAATATATTGTGAGATGAGTTAGTTGTTTCGACAGTAAATTGTTTTATTTTTAAGTTAACAAATCGAGCCCTATATCGGATTACTTTTTCGATTTTTTTGTATCATTTAATGGCAGTTAAATAGTTATAGGATAAAAATATTACTTCTACTGGTTTGGAGACTGATTTGTTATTTCAATAGGTATAACACTTTTAGACAACTTTTCAAGATTTTACTTTAAGAAGTGAGGCCCAGTTTAAACGAAGTCAATGAGGTTTCTAAATGTGTGATTTCATTCTGTTTGTTTTGTTTTTAATTTAGTACTTTAACCTGATAGGTACCTCATTCGATACTTGACTTAAATGGCTAGGTCAGAAATAAAAAGTTTAGGACAAAGACATCTCAAGACAGTTTTAGACAGAGGAAGGGCAACCAGCCATTTGCACCTGTCGTTTAAGCAGCGATACTCATCCGAATAATAGTGTTGGCTGTCACTATATAACTTGTCAACAGTTGTCAACAGTCGAAATTACAAACCATATTAACTAGTTTATCGCGGGCTCAAACCTTCAATATTCCGATTTTCAACTTGAAACAACATTTCAGTGAGTTCTTTCAGTTTCTTATAATACACAAAAATTATGGAACTCAAATTGATAAATATAAAAAGGAACAAGAGAGATAACGCACGGGCTCACGTGCTGCACAGTAACATACTATTTACTTAATTAATAACACGGGCTCACGTGCTGCACAATAGAATACTATTTACTAAATTAATAACACTCAAGGTGATGATTGCAGTTGAAATCGAATGAGCTAGGTAAACATAGAAATTATGTATGCACAAGTGAATAATAAATTTCGAACGAAAACTTGTTTTTGTTTTACAAAAAAAAAAAAAACTGTTATTTCGGACTTAATGTTTTAGCGCAAAGTGGACTATTTACATCCTTTCAACTACAGTAATCAACTCCTCATATTTTAGCATTGTACATTTAACACTTACCGCTAACTCACCTATGTTGTTTCAATAAACGATTTGGTTTATTTTGAATTTTGCGCAAAGTTACACGAGGACTATCTGCGCTAGCCGTCCCTAATTTAGCAGTGTATGACTAGAAGGAAGGCAGCTTGTCATCACCACCCACCGGCAACTCTTGAGCTACTCTTTTACCATCGAATAGTGTAAAAGAGCAAGCATCATTGGTGTAACGGGAATTCGAACCCGCGAATTACGAGTCGAATGTCTTAACCACCTGACCATACCGAGCATTTCAGAGAACGAATATACGCACAATCTGCAGTTGTTGTTATTAGTTTAGTAACTTCTCACCAGAGTTCACAAATTGAACATACATTTCCCAACATAATTTTTTTAATATTATTTTGTCTAACAATGACGTGAGTGTTTGAAAAAGATTTTACTTAAAATAAAAGATATCAATTCATATGATACATAAAGCCCAATGATTTCTAGCGTTTGTGAAAGACCTCGTCAGAAGCAACACAAAAAAGATGTGCAGTTGAAATGCTAGTGTCTATACATACACACACACCCACATAAGTAATTTACTTTGAAACCGTATTTATTGAAAATCATTGTGTTTTACTGTAAAGTTAAAAACACAAATACCGATCTAAGAACAAGGGATCTTTTTTTTATCTCGTCCGAATACAGCAATAACAACACTGATAATTGTTCACATACCTTTTTTTACTGGTTCAATGGACTTCCAGTTATTATCGTTGTTCCAGTGCAAAGTTACACGCCACAAAGTTATGTCTACCGCATGGAATCGAACGTTGTATTTTACTGTTGTATCTTCGTAGACTTACTGCTGTCCCACCATGAAACTAACACTGTAAGTACTGAAACTTATTACTCTTCCCCTACCCTGGTAATACGAATATAGTACTATCTCAACAACACGGGTCTGGCATGGCCAAGCGCGTTAAGGCGTGCGCTTCGTAATCTGAGGGTCGCGGGTTCGCGCACGAGTCGCGCCAAACATGCTTGGCCTTCCAGCCATGGGGGCATTATAATGTGACGGTCAATCCCACTTTTCGTTGGTAAAAGAGTAGCCCAAGAGTTGGCGGTAGGTGGTGTTGACTAGCTGCCTTCCCTCTAGTCTTACACTGCTAAATTAGGGACGGCTAACACAGATAGCCCTCGAGTAGCTTTGTGCGAAATTCCAAAACAAACTCAACAACACATTTTCTCAGTCTTGAATTTCGCACATAGTTTCTAGGGAAATTTATGCGCTACTCATCTATAATTATTAAGTAATAGACTACAAGGAAGCAACTCTAGTCAACATCTCCTACCGTTATACTGTTAGAGTGAACACTTTGATTTGACCATCATTATTTTGACGTACTCACAGCACCAATGTTCGAAGAGAAAGGAGGTAAAGGGACACAAACTCTGGTACCTCAGATCCACATTTCGGCGCGCTAACCGACGGGCCACACACGGTCTTCTTAATCTTATCTTAATTATCCAAATCTTGTAGTGATAGGCAATTTGCAAGACAAACTTAGAACACAGAACAAACACCCTTTAATGTTTCTACAAATTTTTAATTGAAGTGCAGAATATTATGACCACAGCTAATTATCCAAAGAAAATCTAAAGTTTGCCAAAATAGTGTTCCAGTTGTCATGTTATGTCGTTTTTTGTTGTTGTTGTTTGTTTGTTTGTTTAGAATTATATATACATATTATACGTTTTTTTGTTTATTTGTTTTTCATAGAAACGAATACTAGTGTATCGCCTCGTTAAAAATATATCTCATATTTAAAAGTATGCATTTCACTCCTCTGTGTATTTACATGTGCATTTATCGATGATGTTTGGTAGAAATTAATAAATAACTGTAGTATACTGAGCTTCAATAACAATTACCTGGATAAATACGTCTATCATATAAATCGCCCCTAGCAACAGTTGTAACAATATGTGTGTGTAGGGTGTAGCTATGGGAAACACCCCCTCACGTGCTAAGATAGTTAACATTGTATCCCTCCGCAAAAACGTTTTTGTAAAAAGTTGATAAATTACTTTCTAAAACAACATTTAAAAGTACTTAAAGTAATTATACCATTATTTGTTTTTATCTTCTCAAATGTTTAGGAAGGTAGAGATTGGAAAAAGTGAAAAACTATATTCTATCGCGTCATCACTAGTTTTACTCCACCGTAGAGCAGTCTTCCTTGCCGTGCGTGCATAGGTGTTGTGTTGAGTACGAAATACGTGAGCGAAGAGAAACGAGATGAGGAATGTTTATTAGCGGTGTACAAACAACCTAAGGTTAGGTTAGGTTACATCTTCAGGAGCTTAAAAAATATATCTTCTTATGTGAAATACTTGTTTACCTAACATCACGTTCTGTGTCATGTATATACACGATGTTAGCCAGTGATGGCCTCGAATCTGGACTTCGAAAACTACCTCAGGAACGTCTTCGATGTGTGTGACGAGAAAAACCTAGGTTACATTAGTCTGGAAAAACTAAAAGAACTCGGATTGAAATACATTGGCGGAAGTGAAGAGGTACGATAAATCTAAAAAAAATGCAGTATTTACTACATGAATAGTGTTAAGAAATTAAAAGTTGAGGTTTTTTGTTGACTTTTTATAAATTCTTTTTGATCCACAACTTGTCAATGTATCATTAGAAAAGTTTGTAGAATTTCTAGAAAATGAAAACAAAACAAGTTTCCATTTTAAAATGCCAAAAATTTCAAAACTCAGTATCATTTTGTACAGAATTCTCTGAACAAACATATTTACTGCTACTTGTAATATATACGTTTTTAGAGTTAGTGTTACGTTAAACTGAGTTAATAGACAGTCGAATTATGTTGATAAATATTTCAATAACTATGTATGTGTTTCAGATTAAAGAACCATGTAATTTTTGATATTGTAGTAAATACTTGTTTTTTGTTTTATATAAAATTGTAACGTTACTGTAGATTAATAAATGCTGTTTTTTTAACTTTTGTAACACTTTCTTAGAAATCTAACCAATAATGCATGTAAAAAGAAATAATTTGAGCCAACGTTCAAATTAAAAGCGAAATAAATTAATATGCTACTCATATTTTCGGTATCACTGTTTGCAACATTTTACCCTAATAACAACCGATGCTAAAATTTCATATCTTTATTTTTTTTATTTTACTGTACAAGTAAGTCTGAAATTTGTGTTTTACTTAAAAAGGAAATTACAATAATGTAAAAAATATCCTATTCCAGCGTAGTACAATCACCCAAACTAAAAACATTTGTATATTATATATTTTCTTATCCAATCATTCATGATATTTCTTCACAATAATTCTGTCTACGGTTTTACAACGCTAAAATCAGGGGTTCGATTCCCCTCGGTGAGCTCAGCAGATACTCCAATGTGGCTTTGCTAAAATAAAACACACACACACTCGTTAATATAACCCTTTCAGTTTCACATAAAACAACTATTTGGTGCTGTAGTTATCACACTAAATCTTACAGAACCATTCAATGTAACGAATTTGTGGTCCGGTTTACCAGATTGATAACCAAGTAGTATTGATATCAAGGTCACTTCAATGTTCCTTCTTATTCTTCATTTGCACCTGAACATGGTAAGCTTCAGATTGAACTGTGTGCTACAGTCACCCGTGGGAAAGGAAGCATTACGTCCGGTAGTGACAGTATTCCCCTGTTCAGAGGGGAAGTAAATGTGTGAGAGAGAGAGAGCGGAGAAACAAGGTTCGGATGATTCATGGGAGAACATCTATATTTAATATCTTTCAAATTCCAAAGCGGATTAGAATGTGGACCTCTACCTATTACGAATGTAATAAAACTAATTAAAAACTGGTTTTGTATTAATTTATTATTTTGTGCGTATATGTTACCAGCTTAAGTAGAAATGTAAACACCTAACGGATGAATTTTATTCGTGAATTCTAAATTCATAAAATCAGACGGGAACAGTGAGTGTAAACAATCTTTATTATTCCGTCATTAATAGCCAATAGTTGCATAATCCTAGACATGCTTGTTTAGACGCAGTGTCACTTGTGGTCAAGCATTTGTTCCTTGAAGTTGGCAAAAAATAAATACGTGAAACTGGTTCGATTGTTGTTTCTCCTAGACTGGTTACTTGATATGAAAAATAGGTAAAATAAATGAAAACGAAAGGTTGTTTAGTTTTTAAACCCAAAACTACACAATACACACATTTATGCAGAGGGGGTTCAAGAGAACCCCCCAGTTATGTGATGTAAACAAAAAAATTATACCTATATAATTATAGCACAGTTGCTTGTGGCGATTAACGTTTTCTACGTAGGCTGCGTTCTTCTGATGAAGGATCAGCATTTTTTGTGTTGAAATCGTCACAAACCTACAAAACCTTTGTTGCATTAGAACCTTCTTTTAAACATTTATAAGTTCTCAGACTTGCTAGCGATCCCGTGAAGAGAGGACTACAGTAAGCGGAAAACATTATTATATCTACAACATTAAACCCTAAACCAGAAACGGAAAAATATATATATATCCATTTTAAAGTGATAGATAAATGAAACAGACGTGCACTGTTGGTCTTAACGGTGTGTTCAACAATTAGAAGTGGTTGTGTGCCTTCAATAAATGTTTTCGGTCTATTTCTCGATATGATTTATGGAATTATCGCGTTTAACCTAATAGAACGGAAAGGATTTTAATCCATCAACTGTTTCCCTGCTATCTCCCCCTAATTATTTTATGTTATAATGTTGTTATGATTTTCCAGTTGCCCCCCAGTGGCTCAGCGGTATGTCTGCGGACTTACACGCTAAAATCCGGGTTTCGATACCCGTGGTGGGCAGAGCACAGATAGCCCATTGTGTAGCTTTGTGCTTAATTCAAAACAACAACAACAATTTTCCAGTTTTTGAAAATTAGTTTCAAAGCCACTTAAACAGGTTGTTTATAATTTCAGTTTAGTTCTTTCGTGACGTCATATTTATTCAACTTTCAGTAGCTCTCAAAAACCGCTCTCACAACATTTTTAGGCCTATTTCTGACAATTTCGTAACTTATTCTTTTTGATACACGTACACGCAACAAATGCTGCAGGTTTTTCAGACATTCTCTTGTTTAGTTTTTCTAAAATAATAGAATGAGGATAATTTACATAAGTAAAAGCATAATTAATCTGTCACTCTCTTTTTTTTTCAAGTTTATCCTAACCAGTCATGGATTTATGGTCGCAGAAGTGTATCCCCACACAAAATATACGATAGTCGTATACACAACATATAATTGCACCAAAACCTTTAGGAAATACCTGGGTGGCTTTAACGTGCAACCCAGGCGACTACATCTGTGTGAGGATATACAAAAAGAAAGAGATTATATGACATAAACTATATGGGATCAGAGTAACGATAAAAGATACCCCCTCCCACACATAAAAAGTAACTAGGTTACTGCATTTATTCCCTTTGTCGGCAATTATTAAGTTTGTTAGAACCTGTTTTGGCTCGGCCCCCTCCCTCAGGGACTGTAGGGGCATACGTATACCACTGTGCAACACAATGCATACATACAAACAGATGTCATGTCATAGGCCTTAAAGGTAAAATAGAGAAAGGGTTAGCTTGGAAAGATTTATCTTTGGTGGGCATTTTCGATGCTGTGATTTAAATTAATAATTTTCAGAGGTTTCAGATTTGCATACCACTTGTTTGAACTTTTTTTAGGTAGGAATAGTGACCTAATTTTACAAAATGCAAAACCTAGTTGCAAAAATTAGCACTTTAACATTTATCTTTCAATGGGAAAGCTGTGATTATTTTTTTTCTTCTACCACAATTGAATAATATATGATGAGATATTTTGTAAGTTTGAACTAATGACTCTACAGTGTGGCCCGTAAGTCCCTACCCATTCACATATCTTATGTATCCAGTGTATCTGTGTGCTGTCCCTCATTCTTGCTGGCCCAGAGACGTATTTAGGATTTCGGCGCCCCTAGGCACAAGGTTAGGTTGATACTTTTGCCGCCCCCCCCCTCCGTGCCACAACTTGCACCAAGCATCACCATCACAACAACAGACAAACACAGTTGTTATCATTCAAAATCAACACAACGTTTATTTTCCAACACAATAAAAATGAAACATCAAAATCAATTATCACTAAATATTATTCTGCGGCTGAATATACAGGCTTTCTCCTGGCCTTCTGTTCCGAAAATATGTTTATTGCATCGTCATAGTTTATTCTACAAACAATATCATTTTCAATGGCGAGGAGTGACAGGGCATTTAGTTTATCTTCTGCCATTCTTCATATCAAGTAATTTTTCACACGTTTGAGAGCCGAGAAAGATCTCTCTGATGTACAATTAGTTGCTGGAATGCACAGAAACATGCACATAGCAATATCCAGGTTTGGATATACAGTTTGAAGTCCTTTAGCTCGCAGATTTCTGTATACTGCTAACGCAGAAGAGTCATCATTTTGCACTTTCATACTCACAAGATGTGCGCGGAAATGTAGACATTCATCTACGAAGCTCACTTCCAAATCATTGGGGTAGAGTTTCAACAGTGTTCCAGCTTGACTGATGACATCAGTGGGTTCAAAATTTGTTATCTTGAACAAATATCCAAACCTTGCGTGGATTTCTACATAAGCGGTTTGTCTTCGCTGTAGTCCTGAGCAAAGTCTGTCAATGATCACATTGAAAACATTTACTCTTAATGCCTCTCTGCCTTCTTCCACTGTCACCATCTGAAAGTTTTTGCTTCCTTTTTCGCTTAATTTCGTACGTCTTCATGCTGGACTTCAACATCGCCTTGTCTTCAAAATGATCGAACAGTTCTCTTGAATCTTTCACAAACTGCAGCAAGGAAGCATAAAGCTCGACTACAAGTCCGATGTCCATATCAGCACTTTGCAACTTTTTACTGGCAGCATTGAATCTTTCCAGTATTGTTCCCCAAACTGTGGACAAAATAGCTGTTTTTAGCGTTCCTAATTTGGAAAGAAGTCCAGCGGCCTCATTCCTAGCGGCTGGTTTTTCCATAGCATTTCCCTCCATGGTGGTGAGGGCATCAAACACTTGTTGCCAGTTTCTGTTGAGGCTTTGACAAGCATCTTCACGAGCGGACCACCGAGTGTCACTGAGTTTCTTCAAAGAGAGACTTTCTTTATTTGCGGACAGGTGTTTTTGTAGAATTTTCCAACGATGGGTTGAAGCATTGAAGAAAACATACAGACTTTGTAGAGTTCGAGGATATGAACATGCTTCGCTGCAACATTCAGCAGCACACGTTCCTACAAGATTTAATGAATGTGCTGAACATGGGATATACACAGCTAAAGGATTTTTCTCCATGATACGAGCCTGGAGACCACTGTAGTGACCAGACATGTTGCTGGCGTTGTCGTAAGACTGTCCATGACATTCAGAAATGTCAAGCTCATATGACTGAAGCAGGCTAAGTACAACTTCTGCCAGCTGTTCAGCTTTGTGGCCCGGATTGGGTATAAAAGTCAGGAAACGTTCCATAGGTGAACCATCACTGTTCACGTACCTGATGATGAATGCCAACTGGTCAACATGGGATATATCTGGCGTCGAGTCCACGCTGATTGAGAAATATTTTGCAGTTTTGACGTCCTTTAAAATGTTCTTTAGAACCAGGTCTGCCATAAGCTGGATGAATTCATCGCAAGTACTGAAAGACAGGTAAGACGTGAATCCCTTGCCAGCATTGATATATGGATGAATGTGATCAGTGAGGAAGGGGTCAAACTCCGCAACTAGTTCTAACGACATAATAAAGTTGCCGTTGTGTACTGAGCCAAACTTATCATCCCGACCTCTGAACGGAAGCCCATGTGAAGCCAATCTTTTCGCTACAGCTACCACACGAGTGAGTACATTTCTCCAGTATTTGAATGCGTCGTGCAGGTGTATGGCCATCTTGAGATCTACACGTCCCAACATGTTGCCCCTTGCTACTAGAGATAAAACTGAAGACCGATGCTCAGGAGAGTTTTCATGCTCATTCAGCCGGACAGTAGCATTTTTTCAGTCATCAAAGCCTTCGTCAGCCAGTCTGGATTTTTTTCCAAAATCAAATAAACGACAAGGAGCACAAAACAGTCTACCTTTGCTCTCTGAATAAACCAAATATGTCCGCTTACTTTTTTCGCCATTTTGCAGTTTTCTTTCAAACATGCCTTTGGTTACAGATCTGATTTTCTCCCCGTCCTTTTTCACAGAGTTCTTGAAATCCGAGTCATCGTTTTGAAGGATGGCATGTGTGGCAATATAATCTTTTGTGTAATCATCTATTATCCACTCTGCTGAATCTGAACTTACTTTGTCTGAAAAACTTGCTGGAACCATTGACGTTTTAGGCACGCAACCGGCAGATCTTACTAGGCCTGCTGCTGATGACGTCACTTGTTCAAGCTGCAGTTCGATATGTTCGGGTCGTTCAGATTGTTCAAAACTGCTACTGCTAGGCCCGTCATGTGTATTCCCTCCATCGCTGTTGGTTTGAACATCATCGCTAGTAGGCTGTTCTTGCCTTTGTTTAGCAAAAAGGCCTCCATCGTCGATGTCTTATCCAAAACATCACGTGTGTTTTCATTTTTTAACTTTGCTATCTTCCTATAAGCTGCTCCACTTAATTTTCGGCGTATGTTACTCATGACGATATCACTAGAATCCACTGATCGTATATTGAGTATTGACAGTGAATTTGTTACTTTCACATCTCAGATCATCAGGATCTGAGTCATTTTCGTGGGATCGAGCTATTTATGGCAGCCGCGAGAACCTCACAGAGATCCGTGAGCCGTTTGACCCCCAGTGACCCTCGCCCTCACAAGAATTGTGCTTCTTGTGGAGGTTTGGACACTGACAACACGATATAACTTACAGTAAGATATTGGGTGAGGGAGGAATAAGTAAAAGTATAACGAACTCTACATTTTGACACCAATATAGCTTACCACGTTATTATCTATATTGTCGATTATATTGTAAATATGTTGGTGAACCATATATTCGTCCGGCAGATAATGAGTTTTATGATTCAAGAGGTTATTGGGGCGGCATAAATGGCAGGGGGAATTAATAACCAGGGACTACATTTTAAAACGGTGTCCATTCTTTTTCTTTTTCTTTTGTCAAAATTTGCCGCCCCAGGCACGTGCCTCGTGTGCCTATGCGTTAATACATCCCTGCTTGCTGCATAATATTATGCGACGCCATATTCTGTGAGACATTTTCGGCTATATTTCTCTGAAAGAAAGAAAAAATTATAATACATGCGAAATTTAAAATGACATGATAACATATGGATGGGTAGGGACTTACGGGCTACCCTGTAGAAGTGAAGAGGATAGTTTGTATATTCGGGCCTAGCATAAATTTTATGATGTATACACTAGTTTTTCGCGTACCACCAGTGTTTCGTTTACTACACTTGAGAAATGATTGCTTGAAGATAGCGAATATTTGTATTGTTATTAGTATATTCACCAATATTTAAGTTTGAATTTTAGAGACTTGGCCTCGTTAGAGGTATTAAATGTAGTGGGTAAAATTCTTAATGGCTGAACGTAGTAGGCGTACATTGCTGTAAGAAAAAAAGTTAGACCCATAGAAATCCATGTAGTTTCTATACTGAAACGTAGCTTATTAGGTCTAACTCATGAAGTAAGCTGTTATTGTTGTTTTATTGCCAAATGTTGTTTCAGAGGCTTATATTATAATGAATAAATGTTTGAGATAGGTCCTAAAATGTTAAGTATTGTTACTAAGATAGGAGTGGGCCAGGTTAAGTACAGTAACATAAAAACAGAATGACAGCATGCGGCCTTCCGCAACGATTAACCTGGACTAGTGTTTCGTCTCTGACGTCACCAGACACTTAAAATGTGTGATACCTCATCACTGAATTAAAACTAAGCCTGTTTACAGTATATTAGGTAAGCATTTTGTAAAGTATTAAATAAATTTAAGTGTTTTGCATATCCGTGACGTAATAATAGGGCACTGTGCACTAGCATTACTATTAGTATTAGGGTAAAACCATCAGGCTTAAAATAACCCAACTTTTAACCCTAACACTAACAGGCAACTAGGTTTGGTAATTATTTTACAGTTTAATATCTACCTAAAGCAATATAAAACACACACAAAATATTTAAAACCTTGAAAATGATCTAGAAACGTTACAATAAAAGTTGGTGTTTGCAACAAATAAATTGTTATCAATAAAAACCGATTAAATTGTAGTGCTGTGTGACCAGTCTGTGTAGCAATAGATTTAACCTACTGAACGTCACATAGCATACATAACTCATCTTTCATATACTGTCAAAGCACATATAATGTCTTTGAAACATTCTGTAAACTGGTCAACAGCACCCTCCGCCAACTCTTAGACAACTCTTGTCCGACAGATTATTACGAATTAACTCTTATAATGAACCCACGGTAGCAACAGGACGCAGACCACGCACCCTTTAGTTCACCAACTGAGTTCAGTAACGAGTTAAACTCAGTCTCAATGTAACAATACAATTAAACATTATACATCGTATAGGGTATAGTTTACAACATGAAAAAGGATTGGCCCATTAATACAGTTCTAGATTTCGGATCTGGTTGATATACCCACATAACTTGCGAATATTTTGGACTTAAAAAGTAAAATATAACTAAACCAAGACTAAGATAAAATCGATTTCAATTCAAGTTAGTTTATTGAAAACAGACACTAAGCTCATTAGGTCTATCTCGTGAAGCAAAAATTACTTTTTTCCAACTTAAATATTATTAATAACATAGGAACGGCCATGGTCAAACATACATTTAATTTTGTATTTGTTTTCTACATTTTAGATCTTAGAATGTCCTCATACTTCTTTTTACGTACCAGAACATTAATTCCAGAACAAACAATTAAACTGCAGATGTTCATTCCTCATTTTGATAAAACGTTTTGAGCGTCCCCTATTTTTACTTACCTGTATTAGGAAATTTAAGTGTAAAAGTTGTAAGAATATTCAAGTATGTTTTATTAAAGAAATTAATTTAAATATCCCACATCTTTGATATATGCTCATTATTTTCTGTATAATCGTATAAAACTTTTCAATTAATATTAATTATAATAAGACTGAACCTTGAAAGCATAATTATTGTAATATACAATTGAGGGTGTTGATGTATATTATTAAACCAGTCACATTCAAAGTAAGTACAAGGTAATGTATTTAATGTACCATTATTATATGGATGACACATATAAATGGGAACCCACTGGATGAAAGGATATCGGTGAAATGGTCTTTTTATCCATATAACAGTGCCCTATTGTTCGTAGTTAAGCCTAATAGGATTTTAGGACGTATTAACATGGATATTAATTACAACACAACAGGGATAATTATTTGTTTATACAAATAACTAGTTTGATCTCACTTGCTATAGTGTGTTCAGTTTTGGCCTCCATACTTAAGAAAGGATACTGATTTGCTGGGAAAGGTTCACAGGATAGTTTAAGATCTCGTAATTAGCTGTCTTTTGAGGAAAGAATGGAGGCAAGTTTACTGTTATTGAAGTTTGAAATATTACGCTGGTGATCTGTAGGACGAAGTTCTCTGATCTCCTTTTGCTATGTTCTCTTGGTATTATAAAGACAACTGTGACACAAGTTTAAGATTTGGAAAAGACAGTCCAAGCTCAGGTTTTATTTTTCAAGATGGGAGTTGAATTAAGAAATGAGTAGTAAGCGACACAAAGAGTTTAAGTGTTGAAACGTTGATTTTCTGGAAAGTAAAGGGTGGAGTGAAATTGTTTCCTTTTCAAGGGTGGTTGTGTAAGGCAACCTTGAAGGACCAAATGGTCCCTTATTGTCTACATCATGTGTTATGAAAGGTAATATGAAGGGCGTGTACTACGAAAGTGACTGAGTTGCTATCCGGTGACTACACTATCACATCTCACTTGTTTCATGACGTAAGTAGATGAGGACCTCGAGAATCAAATGAAAGCCACCCGCTTCTATGTAAGTGTGAATGCAAAATTATATACAGAAACACATACGCAGTACTTACATAGTTAAAGAATTTCGTGTAGAATTCCACGTGTAAATTATGCAATGAAAAGCGAACGTGCCACAGTTGTGACATGCTATAAGACAACTCTTTTGCAGGATATTTGTATTCACACTAGTGCTAATTAATTATCCCATATGTAAACACTAATAGGTAAGTCATTAACACCCTGAGACAAGAATAGATATTGTTTTCAAATGTAAACAAGAAACTTTTGTTCAGTTGTTTGTTTTATTATTTGTGTATTGTAGCTTTATGTTATAACTACAGCAGTGATTACCGTGGTGACCATGAAATAGTCACGTTCACTTATCGACGCCACTGGCCCGTGCAATTTGGCTGTTTCGTATTTAATATTTTACTGTTTGGCTGTAGAAATTACCATATACAATAAGTATTTGACTAAACTAGTACCTTGGCTTACAGCACACACATATATTTATGCACTGGTACTGATAGTAAATTAGATTGGAAAAAAAATCAACCACGAAGGTTAAACATTCATTCTATTGATTATTATCGCCATCTGCTGGTTGGTTTGTTAAAAAAGTTTTTTTTTAGTTTCGTGTACTTTATTCGCTGATCTGTGAATGACTTCACCTAGAGTTTAGCGGCTGACATCATCTGTTGGCTAATTTTTCACCAAACAGGATAAACGTAAACTTATTTGACGTAATCTTTCAAGGCGTTTTGTGGAAATCTCGGACCAAAATTCCGAGGTTAATCTTATACATTCTTCTGTAATCATATATTCATGTTTATCACCGTGCTTCAAAAGGTAGCACATTTTAGGGGATAAAGTATAGAATCATGGTCTAACTTTTCTCGGTTTATTCCACGTCGCTATAGAGCAGACGTGAGACATGGCTCATCAGTGTCGTTGAAGCTACTCGTTGTAACAGGAATGTTGCCTGTGTTGCACGTGTGGCTGAAGGGTGATCGCAATGAACGTTAAGTAGCGATACGTTGAAACTATTTAAATTGAGTAGAGTGACCAACCAAAACGAAATAAATCGACTAACAGTTACTATACGGTGCTAAAAGTAGCAGCAGATGTAATAACAAAAAAGGTTCAGCAAAAACACCGTAGGGAGCATTTTTCGAGTGATTAAGTCATTGCCTAATTATTATTATTTTATTTTTTTTTGGAAGGGGAGGTCTGGGGTATATTCTCCAGAAAATATTTGAAAAGTTAACGCTGTGGTGTTGAATGTTGAGGCATTTTAATTACAAATACTGCTTGTATTATATGTATTAAACAGTTAATGTATTCATTAAAAGGTTCGTGTTTTATCATCTAAGTTGTAGCTGAATAGCTATAAACAAGTGGTCAATCCATGGCCTGATTGGCCTTACCATTGTTGTTTACTCAGTTCAAAGACTACTGATAAAAACAACTCCTCTTCGTCTGAAAACAGATAACACATCGCTTAATAATAATACAGCAAATACTCTCTCTTTTTATCTGCAGGTTCAGCCTTAGGTAATGATATAATAGGCATTGTTTATATCTACTGGAAGTCCAAAAAGTATTCCTACAATAAAAGTTACTGTATATTAGAATAACCGTCCGAACTGGAGTGAGTTATTCAGTCTGTGTGTTTAAAATCAATAATACACGATCTAACACTCTTATTTAAACTATTCGATTAGAAAGATCTCCAATATATATGTAATGGATATTAGCTATCTAATTGATGATTCATTCTATTAAAAATGCCCGGCCTGGCCAGGTGTGTTAAAGCGTTCGACTTGTAATCCGAAGGGCGCGGGTCGCACCAAACATGCTAGCTGAAAAGCTGTGGGGGCGTTATAACGTGACGCTCAGTCCCACTATTTGTTAGTAAAAGAGTAGCCCAAATTTGTCGGTGGGTGGTGATAACTATCTGCCTTCCCTCTAGTCTTACATTGCTGAATTATGGACGGCTAATGCATATAGCCCTCGTCTAGCTTTGTGCGAAATTCCAAAAAACAAACAAAAAATCATTATTAAATAATTGTTATTTTGGATATGAAAGAGTTTAATACAATAAAACAAATACACAACTAATTTAAAAACCATAAATATTACTAGTTTTTATCGATCATCTAGTTTTACTATCACCAGTCAATAATTCTGATTATCATTGTTGCGCTATCTATTGACAATCTGCCAAATACTAGTTAAAAATATATGATAGAAGTTAACTGATATTTATTAGAAATTTAATTGTTATACCACCTCTTAAAAAGCCATTAGACACTGGTCAATTGTTTATTTGTAATTCAATTTGTAGGCCACCGATTAAAACTCCGGCACATACTGATTGATTTCTATTAAAAATTCAATTAATATGCGATCTATTAACAATCTGATCGAATATTCGGTTAAGTGAAGCCCAACTAAATGAGAATTCAGTAGACCTCACTCGTTTTATGGGAAATTCAATTAGAATATCATAAAAACTTCCCGTTTTTATCAGTAATTCAGTTGATAGATATTAGCTTCACGTGCGGTTAGTTTTAAAGGTCTTAAAGAAAACTTTTATCTTGTTTTACGTGTTTTTATGAACGAAAGTAAAATAATGACGTATAAAGATAAATTAAAGAATTTGGAATATAAAAACCTGCAAATAAGGATCGTGAAAAAAGGAATTACACGTGGTGGAGTCAAAATAAGAGTTCGTAGGTTGAGTAAATAACGTCTATGGTATTCCCAGCCTTGTTTCCTTTTTTACAATAACTATTTGCAAACTTTTGAATTCCAATTTTTTATTTATTTTCTTTGTTAGCTTCTTTTACGCTCAACTATGGACAAAGGATTACCTGATATGGCAGCTAACTTCAACATTGTAGTGGTAATAAATATAGCTAGTAGCCAGTTGATACGGTTCACGATGATTTACTGTAGCTACTGACTACTTGATTACATTATTTCGAGATTAAAATATTAAACTGCAACTAGAGATTGTCATGAATTTGTTTGTGAATATAGTGAGCATTTACAGATTCTGTGTAACTAAATTCTTTATATATGTATTGCGTAGTAATGGACAAATATACGCCTAGCATAGAAGACATAATCCCTACTATGCCCGTATAAACTTCTATCAGTAAAATATCAGCCTTTTAAAATAAAACATGTACGTATTAAACAATGTGTTGAATAAACCTTCGGTACCTTATTTATTATAGTACAGACGATTTAAGTACGATATAGTAAATTGTTTTTGCTGTGTGCTGACAAGATAATAATAATTATTACAAACGGCTCATTTTCAACGAATTTTTTTTTTCTTGTAAGTCTAACGTAATACTATTTTTGTGCATTTTTAATAGTCAATAGTGACGATTTTAAAGTGTTATTTGAACGCTGTTTGAGGTAATTTGGCCAAATGTTCTCTGAGGATGTGTGTAATTCCTTATCCACAATCAATATTATGAACCTCTATCGTGGCCCATGATAGTTGGCGTGTAAAGCTATCGAGCAGAAAACTGTTTTCCGTAGAAATCGTTTTTGAATGGAAAAAAATGCTGTGCCATTATCATTATGTGTACAGGAATGTGCGTGTATTTGTAACGCTTTTGTCAACACTGTTTCCAAGAAGTCTGTTGAAAGGTCAGTTATGTTTATATAAACAGCTGGTACCTTTCCGGCTCACCTGCATTTTCAACAGTACATATATATGTTTCCAATAGTACATTTGTACTGCCAACAATATATTTATACATTTCCAACACTTCCGTACTTTCAACAATATGTCTGTTAGTTTCCAATACATTTGTACTTTCAACAATATCTTTATACGTTTCCAATACATTTGTACTTTCAACAATATCTTTATACGTTTCCAATACATTTGTACTTTCAACAGTATTTTTACACGTTTCAAATGCATTTGTACTTTCAACAATGTCTTTATACGTTTACAATACATCTGTACTTTCAACAATATTTTTATACCGTTCCAATACTTCTGTACTTTCAACAATATCTTTGTACAGTTTCAATACTTCTTGTACATTTTGCCTGCACCAGAGAGTTGGAAGAGGTAAAAAAAAAGTCACTACGACTGCTCTATGAATGAAGGAATGAACAGTAGAGCAGGTTCTATCGAAGAATGTCGCTGAGATAGGCTGATGCTTTTATCTATATAAAAAGTTAAATGAAATTAATACTTGTGGCAGATTTTGAAGACCTAAATTTGCCTGGCAGTTAGGGTGCTCCATTCACAGTCTGTGGATCGGGGGCTCGAATCCCGTCGCCGAACATGCTTGCTCTTTTATCTGTAGTGGCATTATAATGTTATGTTCAATTTCACTATTCGTTGATAAAAAGTAACCCAGGAACTAGCAGCGGGTAATGTTGACTACCTTCTTTCCAGTCTGTTACTTTTACATTGGGGACGGTTAGCGCAGCTAGCCCTTGTGCAGTTTTTCGCGAAATTTAAACCATACCAAATAGATTTTGAGTTCAAATCACCAACAGATGCAATTATAATAAAATAGAGATTTATTCGAGTTTATAGTTATTTATAAATACATGTATTTAACGTATTTAGCTTTCAGCTCTCATCTTGCCACCCGTCACACCCGTAGAGGGCAAAATAAATTTGAAGTTTGAAGGGCAATGATAATCGAGAGCACTTTATTTGCTGTGTTAATCGTGACCCTTAAGTTCGAAATTGATAGAGTGGAATTGTTTTATAATTATGCACCAATCCTAAACCTAATACAAAAGGACACTTAGCTCCTGGGTCAGAAGTCTGTTTTGGTTTTGAACTTTTCGGAAAGTTATACGAGGACTATCTGCGCTAGCTATCTCTAATTAGCAGTGAAAGGCTAGAGAGAAAGCACTAGTCATCATCACCTACCGTCAACTCTTGGACTACTCTTTTCTTTTACCAAGGAGTAGTGGAATTAATCGTAAAATTATAACGCCTTCGAAGTTGAAAGGATGAACATGTTTGGTGTGACGGGGATTGGAATCCGCCACCATTAGATTACAAGTCAAGCGCCCTAACTACTTGACCATGTCGGGAGGCTAGGTGAGAAGTCAAACAGTACATGCCTCTTGTGTTTTTCCATGGTCCTGCCGCTTACGCTCCCCATACAGTTTTTTTATCATATCTACACCCTAGCTATCAACTAACAAAGTAATATTCTGAAAAAGTTGAAAAATCTGTTTAGCAGTGGTCCACCGTGACGGTTCGATTACCTGTAGACCTAACTTATATTTCCCAAATTATTTGAGTGGTAGGTGTAATTATCAGTTTCCTTTTTTCTTTATTTAAGTTAGTTTAAATTATTTTCCAGAAAGGGAGTTGAAATCTGCCTGGAAGGGTCTCCTGTTTCAAGTACTCACACCTCTGTATAGTAGTGTATTGTCTGCCAGTAGCCACGAAAATGACGTTACATAAGGGACGCTTAACGTTGCAGTTTGTACTGTCGTGACGTCAATAAAACGTGCCTGCGCCATGCATGACGAGGAGTTTCGAGAAGTTTGCAATGGAACTAGTAAAAATATTTTTTACTTTTAATTTTGGTTTAACTTGCTCTCTAAACAGAAATAATTCGGGGACCCAGCAGGAACATAACTGTCATGTATCGATGTTTCCGAGGAAATGGAAATATTAAATAACACACTTGAACAGATTTACTGAAGTTAATTCGTGTAGAATAAGAACAAGAAAAGGCGTGGTGATATTATGTGTAGGGCCTGGCATGGCCTAGCGCGTTAAGGCGTGTGCTTCGTAATCTGAGGGTCGCGGGTTCGCGCCCGAGTTGCGCCAAACATGCTCGCCCTTCCAGCCGTGGGGCCGTTATAATGTGACGTTTCAATCCCACTTTTCGTTGGTAAAAGAGTAGCCCAAGAGTTGGCGGTAGGTAGTGATGACTAGCTGCCTTCCCTTTAGTCTTACACTGCTAAATTAGGGACGGCTAGCCCTCGAGTACCTTTGTGCGAATTTCCAAAAACACAACAAACATATTATGTGTATGTAGTAGTTTTAATTGTTTTTCTTCCCTATTCTACTTCTTTATAGAAAGCCTAGAAATCTATTTTTAACTAACTGCTCCTAGCGTTTTGATATTTTGGTAGAAATAGTTCGTATATTTGCAACACATCGCATACCGGTATTTCAGGGTTTAGAATAAGGTTTAGAACGAATGACTCACATGAACACCTGCTACTTCAGTTGTATTCTGTGAAAAAAAACAAACTGATTTAGGTGAACGTAGACTTTACACCACCGATGAAAATTTCAAGAAAGAAGTTTTTCTATTTGTAGATATTGTTTCTGTTTTCTCCCTAGGCCTAATTTTTTCCATCTATTAATTTTATCCGTTGTAACCATAACACTGTCCACGATACGTATAACCTTTTCTTTAGCGCTAAAGCTTTTGTCGCTGTTTTTTGTTTGTTTGTTGTTGTTCCCAGTTTGATTGAATATCACCAACGTGTAAATGTTCAATTGAAGTCAGTTATGGCTATAGTCTGATCAGGTATCTGATTGGATGGTCTGAGAATTTGTCGAACATCGTCGTGAAGGTATTCTCAGAACTTGTAAGTAATGCATAAAGTGTAAATCGTGTTTATCTGTTTTCAGTCCACCGGGGTTTACGTATAATGGTAAAACTGAGGGCTCGATTCTACTCGATGAACGCAGAAGATAGTCCGATGTCGCTTTTCGATACTTAAAACAGATATTTAATATTATATCTTACTGTTAATTTGTAGATTGTGTATAAAAAATAAATAAATAGAAGGAGTCCGGCATAGCCAGGTGGTTAAGGCACTCGACTCCTACTTTGAGGAGTGGGGGTTCGAATCTCAGTCACACCAAACATGCTCACCCTTTCAGCCGTGGGGGCATTATAATGTTACGGTCAATCCAACTATTTTTTGTTAAAAGAGTAGTCCAAGAGTTGGTGGTAGGCGGTTATGAGTAGCTGCCTTCCCCCCAGTTTTACGCTTCTAAATTAGGGACGGCTAGCGCAGATAGCCCTCGAGTAGCTTTGCGCGAAATTCAAAAACTAACAGACAAGTAAAACAAAAGTATTTCATATCTATTTTGTTATTTCTAAACGTCGCTACCCAACAAGGTTTTTGTTAAATATCAGAATGTAAAACAATATTATTTAACTTGTTTTTATAACAATTTTTAGGCCTTTTGGTTTTCGAATATTTCGACGTTAAAATCATGACTGTTAAGTCGTTTTCGTTTCAGTTATTTATACTATGTTTGGAGGTTGAACATAAATAAATTTCTTTTGTATCAAATAAAAACCTTTAAGTAAAATAAATGGTTTACAATTTTTTTTATGTTATTATTAATAGTTATTATATTTTAATACACTACGAATTAAAATGTCCAGAACTGAGACATCTCAATAACCTTCATACTTAATATGAACATTCCTATAGGGGCATATCATATCTACATGGAAAATTATCTAAAAAAAAATGTTTTCTTCTTTGTATATTTTGCCGTAAGGTGGTGTTGTAGGTAAGTAAACGTATTATATTTATCTCACGTAGAAACGGGGTAATGAATGTGTTGCAGTTACCGACTAGAAACATTAGGTTATACACGAAAGGTTATGAGAAATAAATGTGTGTGTAGGCTTATTTTTTGTATTTATTTACGGTTGAACATATACAGCATCAGTTCGGAGTGTCAGGTTGATGACCCCTTAACAAAATCAGTCCAACCGTAACATTCGTGACCTGAAAGTCAACAAAGATTAAAAAAAAAAATCCAGTGAGTCTTAATTATATGGAAAACTAAATGCCACATGTATATTTTGTATTTATCTTAATTTTTTTATATATTTTTTACATCTAGATGTCGCTACGATTTTACGCTAAAGTAATAAATATAGTATTTGACATACAATTGTCAGAAAACATTGAAAGGCGTACTGCATGAGTTCTTTCAATTAGCTAACTTTTTATATTTAAATTAACTTTTAAGATATAGTTCTAAACGTAAATTGTCTCTATATTGTACTTGAGGCCCTATATTAGTCTGCCTGCAGTCCATCACAATTTTGTTAGGAATGAATATAACATTTTCACAGGGATTTTGTGGAATTTAAATTGGGTTGAGTATGAGCCTCCCCCCACTCCTTGATTAAAACTCTACCTATGACAGTACCCTAAATAAAATATCAAGTATCATGCAGACAGGGCAGAATATATAGTCCGGTTGCTTTGCACTGAAGAACGTCTTTAACCTTAACGTTGTATATCTTTTGTTTAAACGTGCTAAAAATTATTTATTTTTGTAAAAGATATAACTAGTAAAAAACAAAACTACCAATAACGAGTTCATAAACTCAGATGATGCTATTCAGAGTGTATTTTTGTTGAACTATAATTACAAGTAACTGAATGCATTATTAATTAGATTCTTCATAATACATTAATATTAGGCCTATTAAAATTTTTAAAAATTGCATTCTTTTTAGATATTTTAAAGAATTGGAAGACCATTCTATGTTGTTGTTGTTTTTTTCAAGAAGGAGGGTGTACGCAATTGTATTTACATATATGACTGGAATAGTATGGTTGGAATGCTGTAATTATACAATCTTCTAATTTTTGAAAAACAAAGGGACTGTATAAAGAATGTAGTGTTAAAAACAGGTAAAAGGTCTAATAATAATGTATTCTGACAAGTTTAATTATTATAATTATATTTACTACCTTGGAAAAGACGTTCACATCAATGAATGTTCGTTGTTGTAATAGTTTCTATTGTTCGACTGTTTCTTTGAGTTAATGATTATTGAATGTCCCGTATATTTAACGACGATATAAATGCTTTACTTATTCAAGTTGCAGATTTAGCGTAACCAACGTTCACCGATAGGACTAACTTCACAAATAAACTACGTCGTTACAGAAATTCCGTATATATACTTGTTAGTTCTATGATATCTCTGTTTTTTGGCGAAGTGCTGAACTAACTAATTGAATGACTGCTCGACTATAAAATACAGACTTATGAAGAAATGCCATAATTTCCAATTAACTAACATATTCGCCTACTTATCAAATCCACCTCAACTCGTTTTAGACCACACCCATTACATTAATTCAGTTTTTGTTTGTTTTTTCCCGTTATACAAAAATATTAATTTCTTAAGCAGTTTTCTCAACCTTTTTGATACCAGGAACCAGCTTTCTGCCTTTCTAACTGTCGTGAACTACGAAATTTACCATTTATGTATAAATATTCATTCAGCTGTTGTTTCTTTTCCTGAAATCCCACGTAATAGTGGTCGATAAAAACTGGTCTGAATTGAAAACCTAAGGTATTATAATATACTTTTAAATCGGATTCAGTGTGTTAGATATATGTGAAAAAAATAGCAGTTTGTGGCGTAATTTCTTTTTCTTCTTATTCTCAAAATCAGTAAACTTATCCGTTACTATCAGCAAACTATCCAAATACTAGCGAACCCGTAGATCTGTGGGCCTCATTGAAGGGCTGTTCATTATAAGTTAAATTTAATTTAATTAACCGAGTTACGAAGGTAATTAATAGAATTACTTATTTACGTTGTTTAATAGAAATGGCAAATTTGGGCTCCACTTTCGGGTTTCCCAATGGGTTTGATGAAAAAGTTTTACCTTTGTGTAAACCTTGGGACCGAAACGACTCGTTTGGTACTACTTAGAAGTGGTTTAGAAGCTAGGTGACACATAGACACTGAATCTTATTACATAGTTTGGCTTATCTCAAGGCTAAAATGTAGATGAGATATTATGATATTATGACGCTTTCATGGTATTTCCTTAAAATACCTGAAGTATAATTGGTCACAACTTATAAACAGTATAATAGATAATATAATATAGTATATTTGTAACTTTAGATGGCTTCCGTTAGTGAAGGAAAAGTAACTCAGAAATACTGTGGCAGTAAAGCAAGCCAGACGTTGCTATCACCAGATCCCATCGAAAAAGCTTACTGGCGAATAACAAATATTGCGGTAAACTTTTATATGCAAAAACGGCTTTTCTGGGCCCAGAAAACACTTCAAATAGAAGAGCGAACAACGTTTCGACCTTCTTCGGTCATCGTCAGGTTCACAAAGAAAGGGTTACTGGCCGGAAGCTGACCACATGTCCGGAAGGGGTTGTATAACTGGACATGTGGTCAGCTTCCGGCCAGTAACCCTTTCTTTGTGAACCTGACGATGACCGAAGAAGGTCGAAACGTTGTTCGCTCTTCTATTTGAAGTGTTTTCTGGGCCCAGAAGAGCCGTTTTTGCATATAAAAGTTCTCAACAAGTGGGTTTCTCGACATCACTGATTGCGGTAAACATTTTATTATCTGTGAATGACATGTGATCAAATGATTCTGAAACAGCAAGATGAAATGGTCTTTTAGAAGGCAGGTCTTTGTTGGTTTTTCTTCGTGACTTGACCCATTTCGACTCTGAAAGCAATTGAAAACCGCCAAAGTTTGTAACACAATTCCAAGTTCACATTACTTACATCGACCTCTTTGAGAAATGTTACCATGAGGCTGCGTTTCATAAAAGTTTCTTAAACGGGGGTTCCTAACCCAAGACATACCTATATGATGAAGTCATTTTCAACTTCACCATCTACATCATCATTTGTCCATATTGAGATTTTGGGAAGGTCAGGCACAGTGATGACCTCTTCTTTCGTCATTAGATATTTATTTTCTTTTATTAATTTTATTCATAAAAATGCTAATTTTCATCACTATATGACGTTCTGTGTAGGAAGTTGTTTGCTCAACTACATTCTCTTGCCCCTTTCACGCCCATCCAAATAATAATGTTGGCACTTACTGTATTCTTATTACCATATTTTCATATGTTCAGTTGTGGGTTGGTTGGTTTGTTGAATTTTATACAAAGTTACGCAAGGGCTATCTGCGCTGGCTGTCCCTAATCTTGAAATGATAGATTATAGCGACAGCAGCTACTCAAACCCACCCGCCGCCAATACTTGGGTTACCTTTATGTGATCGAATATAAGGATTTGACTGTCAGTCCTATAACTCACCCGCTGCTCCAAAATGTGAAGAATAATTCTGTGGCAACGGAATGCGAACCTTGGACTCTTGATCCACTCTCTGACATGTTCAACATTAGGCTACGTTCGTCTCTCAGTTAGAAGAGGGTATGATTCTAATATATTGCACAAAGATTAGTAATGTTCTTATGTCTTGTATTTTTTATTCGTCAATATGTTTATACCTGCAATATAGTGATGACTGTTGGAAAACATAACACGATGGAAACTTTATGACGTTTTTGTTTATTTCAAGTTTCAAAAATAGTTTTGTGTTTTTAGCTATACATCCTTTAAAAACTTGTAGCTCTGTACGTTATACGCAGATGTTTTCTTTTTAAACGGACACAACTGACGTAATAAAAGTATATGTATATATATATATATATGTATGTATTTGTAAGCTGCACGCGAGATATTCGAACATCTTTAGTGTCGTAGATTCTACATCGTGACACATTTTGTCTTTTATCCGTTGTTTTCGGCAGTCCTGTCGAAAGATTACCATTTACAATGCTGAAATTCGAGTACTGATTCCTCGTGGTGGGCTTAGTGTGGATAGTCCCTTTTTTATGTAGTTTTTGCACTAAGCAAACAACAACTGTTTATTTGTTGCAAGTTTTACTCTGGGGCTCTTGGATTATCCACAAAATTTTAATCATCGTCTATTTAAAAAATCCAGCACATATACGGAGAAAATTAAATAAGATTTAATCACAAGATGCAGACATGAGCAAGCATTCTTTATTGTCGCATTTATACTGCTAATAAATTTGTTCGTCAGTTTTATATAATTGATATTTATGAATTTAAATATATTATTATTTTTAGGTTAGAATCGAAGAGTTTTAAATTTCAGGTCCCCAGCTAGTACAGCGGTAAGTCTACGGATTTACAATGCTAAAATCAGGGGTTCGATTTCCCTCGGTGGACTCAGCAGATAGCCCGAGGTGACTTTGCTAAATTAAAACACACACACACACACTTTAAATTTTAGTTTATTTCCTCTTTTAAAAAAAACAGAATCAATAGCTTACCCACTAGGTGTCAGCACTGTGGAATGTGGTTATTAATGTTTTGTTTGTTTTAAATTACTCGAGGGCTATCTGCGTTAGCCGTCCCTAATTTAACAATGTAAGGCAGGTAGTCTTCACCACCCACCGCCAACTCTTGGGCTACTCTTTTACAAATGAATAGTGGGATTGATCGTCACATTAAAATGCCCCCACGGCTGAAAGGGCGAACATATTTAGTGCGATTTGGGACTCGAACCTGCGACCCTCGGATTACGAGTCGAATGCCTTAACACGCTTTACTATGCCGGGCCGTTTAATGTTTTGTATATTAGAACAAATCGAAAAAGGGAATTCAAACCCGTCGATAAAAAATAAAAATATAGAACTTAAGAACTTAAAAAAATTATACACTAAACTTAGAAATAAAAATTACAGTTCATATTCAAGTATGTTGGAATGAATCTAAAGAATAATAGTAAGTAGCATGAGTTTTTGTACATTTATCTAACTTTATGTTAAATTATTACATTGAATATTTTCCCTCAATTTTTCGTGTATGCTTTGTTTCGCTCTAATGTTTTTTCTTCTTATAATGTTGATATTTTGATGTATTTAATGTTTACCAAGTCTGTGTGATTTCTTGTCAGGATATGGTGCAATTAATTGATAGCCTTGACGCTAGGGGTGAGGGCATTGTTACGTTCCCGGAGTTTTGCAAAGGCGTAACTTCTCTCCTTCGATATCAAAGTAAGGCTACAGTTTATTTATTGTAACTAAAATTATGCACACTATTCAGAATTTTTGTAAGTCGTATGTATAAATATATGGATGTGTGTGTGAAAGATAATATTTTTCGGGCTTAACATTGACGTATTTCTCACAGTGAAGCTTAAATTTAAGTTTTTAAGTGGGATATTTGAAAATAATTAACAAAATATAAAAAGCCCGTCTTATTATTAACTTGCAGCCAACAACAAAATTACAGTGACAAAAGATACACGTGGTCACAAATGGAAACACAATAAAAATGTAAAGAACAAACAGTATAGAATACACTAAATCGAACATACTGGCTCTGATTCTTGTTGTCTCGATTAGACAGAATATCAAACCAGGTAAACATTATCAAGAATAATGTGCCTTACATTATCGTGTTAACTCCGAACATTATCCCGTATCAGTAAAAATGTATCATAACACGTGCAGGTAACATTCTAATGATATTAAAATAAATAATTATATAATCGATCAAATAACGAGCTCCTGAGGCTTAGCATCAAAGAATATCGACGCTGTTGTTAAATCTGCGACGCGAAATCTGAGTCCCTTTGGATTTAAATGTTCGATAGTGAACTTATAGACAGGGGAGGGTTAGAAATTAACCTGACCCTTCCAGGTCGCGCATAACGACCAAAGCCCAATAAAGACAATATTGATATAAAAAGTGTGTGTGTGTCAGATAGAATGTACTAATAATATTTTATTTGTTTTTAAAAGAGGGTTAGTGTCTATTTACGATATTTTCTACATTTTAAATATTTTTATTCCTCAGATTAGATATTATACAACCATTAACTAGTATTGGTAACAGTTTTTTGGCAAAATGCTCGTCTTGTTTTTTGTACATGATGTTGAAGAAATGGAAATAAAAATAAAATTGTAAATAATTATTTCTTTCTTTTTTTTTTACACCAGGTGGTTACAACGTAAATGTCGAAGACGATGAGTCCCCGAACAACACAAATTTGTATCTATCGAGTCAGGTAAACCTATTTAATACTTTGTCTCTAAATCTGGTCGGGTTCATTGTTAGAGAAATTCTAATAAACGTAATTTTGACCAGTAATAAATGAAATTTATAAGAACTACATTTCACCTACTTAATCTGGTTCACACTGACACTGTTGTTGTTCAAGTCATGCTCAATTGTCGTTCCTGTCGTTCTGGTATTATACGAAAGATCAGTTCGGCATTAGATATAATAGATTTAATATGTGTGGTGAGCATGCCTTTAGGTTCTTTTCTGCTCTCGTTTATGAGTTTTTATAATGAATTCCTAACAAGAAACGATAGGGAATATGGTTGGAATATTTGCGACGTATATTTTGTGAACTTTTTGTTTACAAAATATACTTCAGTTTTATTCGAGTCTTATATAAATACAAGATGCGGTGGGTAAAATACACCCAAAAACATCAGATATTTTTGTTATTCTTTTTTTTTCTGTTTGCACTTGTTCAGGGTGACTGACAAGAGTGCAGATCAGAGTTTGCAAGAGTACCAACAATAAACCCTGGTACAAATGGTATTAGTCGGTGACTAAGGTAGATTAGGCTTAACACGTGTTTTTAGTAAAATGTATCTTTATTAGTAACGTATTTTTCTCTCTGTTACTTTCTACGTCTTTATATATATCTTCAATTTTTAAATTGAAACTTAATAGTGGACTTATCATATTACAAAAAAGGGCCTGGTGTGTCTCAAGTAATAAGGGAACTCGACTCTTAATCTCGACCCGGTGCAGGTTAGAATCCCTGTCATATCAAAACATGCTCCCCTTTTCAGCTATGGAGGCGTTATAATGTTACGATCAATCCCACTGTTCGTTGGTAAAAGAGTAGCCTAAAAGTTGGCGGTGGGTGATGATAAATAGCTGAATCTCCCCTCTAGTCTTACATCGCTAAATTATGGACAGGTAGCGCTCGTGTAGCGAAATTCAAAAATAAATAAACACTAAAAATCGGAATTCGACACCCGTGGAACTTTGCTCTTCATGAAAACGAAGGAAAGTAATAAATGTGGTTTGGTTTATTTTGAATTTTGCGCAAAGCTTCTCGAGGGATATTTGCACTAGCCGTCCACAATTTAGCAGCGTAAGACTAGAGGAAAGGCAGCTAGTCATCATTACCCACCGTCAACTCCTGGGCTACTCTTTTACCAACGAATAGTGGGGTTGACTGCACATTATAATGCCTCCACGGCTGAAAGGGCGAACATGTTTTGTGTGATGGGGATTCGTACCCGGACCCTCAGATTACGAGTCGAGTGCCTTAACCACCTGGCCATGCCGGGCCTAATAAATGTGAGCTAATATATCGTGTGTACGTGCACATTACTAGTGTTATAAATTTCCACATGAGTGTATACTTCTCACTGTTTATAACTGAAAGGTAGAGTATAGCTCATGTAAGTATCTATCGCATGTGATAAAATGTAAAATTAACGGACAGACTATAGTAGCTTTTTCTCAAATGTGATGTGGAGACGTCATATTTAAAGAAGGTAGCAGTGACGGACTGGAATGTTTCACTGCCACTTATAACACCCTCATGGTTATAGGGCTTCGGTGATGGGGATTTGATCCCGCGACAAACAAATTCCGAGTCGAGCGCCCCCTAACAACGAAGCTATACCAGGCCTACAAATGGAAGTAAGCCTGCTTTGTATTGGACGAAGCCGTGTTTGTTTATGAGGTTTATACGCATTTACTTCTCTGTGTCGTGAATAATATATACGTAACAACAGAAATGTAACCTTCTTTAATACGTGTTCACAGAATGTATATGGGTCTTGAATTATGTTACAGCAGTGTTTTATTTGACGCAAAATGACGTTTCAAAACCTCTTCATTATTGCATAACTAGCGAAAAGTATTTAATTATAGATAGATTATATGTACATACGGTCGAAGAAACAACCATTTAAGCGTTTTGAATGAGTAGAGTAGGTTCGATAAACCTACTACCCCTGTAAGCTCACATTCCCCTGAGTATATTTTGACAGACAATATACACACCTGCCAAGTGTGGTAACCCACATTCTGAATGTGATTGGGTCGTCCAGGTAAATATCTTCATCTGCTATGATGCATATTATCAACACTCAAATTTATCATCATATTCTTAGTGTCGTGCACTCTGAGAACAACACCAGTTGATGATTCAGTTATCTTAAGACTCCACAATGTATCTGTCAGTCTGAAATTCACACCAGTTGATAATTCAGTTGTCTTAAGATTCCACAATGTATCTATCAGTCTGAAATTCACACCAATTGATGATTCAGTTGCAAGACATTACAATGTATCTGTCAGTCTGATATTTACACCAGATGATGATTCAGTTGTAAGACACTACAAGGTCATACTGAGCTCCACAGTTTTCCTCTCGATCACTTGGAGATTGTGGACCTTCACTCCGCAGACCAAATTGTTATGATGCACATGTCCAAAATTATTTAGGTGATGTATGTCTAACATAAGATACATGTGTGGATAACCTTGGTTGCATCAATCTTTGCAAGTTATGGCAGGTCAGTTCTTTCTGTTATACTTTTAAAAAATAAAATAAAAGAGATAATATTGAATAACTTTTTGTGGAACGGAAAGAGTGGTCATTATCACGGGTGTGGTAACTAACACTTCCTGGCATTTACCTGACAATGAATGTATTGATAAAAGAGGCGCATAGCCAAAATTAGTGTCATACAAAAGTTGCTTTAAATTTTGTTTTTAGTTTCGCTATGAATTCGTCATTTGTAGAGAATCTGGGTTTTGTTGATATGCATACTGTTGTGAAACGTCCTACACACAGGTAAAGATACAGGGATAAAACGAAGAACTTTAAATTACAAAGTTTGTTGATTTTCATAAAATATAAAGAGTTACCAAAGTTCGTGTAATTGTCTTAAAGAGACCAAACTCTTACTCTTTGTATCACCCATGTTTTATTTTTTCGCTAATAGCTTGGAAGATATTAAGAATATGGTAAACAAAGAAAGACACGGAGGCTTTAAAAGAACATTTGGCAAACTTCGAAATAGTTTTATATCTTAAATTAGGAAATGTCACAGAGAAGACATTTCGTTGTTATTACATTAAGAGCTGTCACAGAAAAACATTTCGTTTTTATTACATTAAGAGCTGTCACAGAGAAGACATTTCGTTTTTATTACATTAAGAGCTGTCACAAAGAAGACAATTCGTTGTTATTACATTAAGAGCTGTTACAGAGAAGACACTCCGTTATTATTACATTAGGAGCTGTCACAGAGAAGACATTTCGTTATTGTTATATTATGAGCTTTCACAGAGGGGACACTTAACACAATCAAAGGAGAGTCATTTCTTTCTTTACACTTCATAAGGAAGAACCAGAAGTGGCATCTTTTCACGGTAGTTGTTGTTGTTGTGGTTGTTATCTTCATCTTTAAGTTTATTTATGAGCATCATCTATATTTCAGAAATATATGTTCTTTTGTAGATGTTGGTTCCTTGTTTTGGTGTTAAGGATGTTTCCCAGCGTGTCATGTCAAAGTAGTTTATTCTTATATTGTAACTTTTTTCTTTTCTTATTTTCATATTTAGCTTACTTCAAGTAATAAACCTACTCGTAATTATATTTAAATAATATTGATTTGAAATTACTTAGTTTTGAGGGTGGTGTCCCTGAATGGAACCTTTTTGAGTTTTGTTTTGTTACTCTATTTACTTCAAGTAGGTTTCTCGTCATCTTGGATTGTTTCACGTTAATTATTCTGGTTTGTTTCGGAATTTCGCGCAGAGCAAAGCAAGAGCTGTGTATTGTGTATTTATATTTGTCCATAATATTGAAGTGATAAACCAAAGGAAAGCAGATAATCAGTACCCACCCATCCAACGAAATTTTATGCTATCCTTGTCTGACCGAATAGTTGACTAGACCATTCATGCATTCACTGAGCGCATTTTTTGTGGCAATTGGCCGCGAACCATGTACTCTCAGTTTCTCATTCCGAGTACGCTAACCACACCTAACCGTTAAAATATGACCTGTTCGTTGACGTTTATGACATCCAAGTGGTCCTTATTAATTCTTCAAGGGTTATTTTGATGTGTTTGGTTAAAATAAATGAATAACTAGCTGGTACCGGATATTCTCAGTTTCCGAACTACAGGAAAAGTACAAAGACAAAGCTTCTTCAGAAGCGGCGAATAAGATTTCATTCCATGCCTTCTTCATGGTCTTCTTCTTAACACTACATATCTTTGGACAGCCTAAAGGACTGCGTTGAATACAGGCAGGTCACACGAAATAGAAATTTTAACCAGCACTATTTCCAACTTTCACAGAGGAAAGATTGAGAGAAGCACGAGAAAGCGTGCGCGCGTGCAAGTTTAAACTGAAGGTTTAATCATTTTCCATTTGTTTGTTTGTTTTTGAATTTCGCGCAGAGCTACACAAGGGCTATTTGTGCTAGCTGTCCCTAATTTAACAGTGTAAGACTAGAGGGAAAAGCAGCTAGTCATCACCACCCACTGCCACTCTTGGGCTACTCTTTTACCAACGAATAGTGAGATTGACTGTCACATTCTAACGCCCCCACAGCTGAAAGGGCGAGTATGTTTGGTGTGACGTGGATTTGAACCCGTGACCCTCGAATTAGGAATCGAGTGCCTTAACCATGGCGGGGTTAACAAACTTTGAAACGTTACGTTTTAGGGTGTTTGAAATTTCGTTTCTACAGGTTTCTGTAAGTGTAAACAATATATCAACGCGATTCCTGTGCTTCAATTCCTAATATACACACATTATTTTCAGTATTAACTTCCATTAATAACTAATGAAATGAAACAAAATTCATGATGTAAACAGCAATTTTTCTTTGAGAACTATTTTATGATTGTATATAACTATGTATAAAATAAAAAAGATTGAAAATCCATATAACCATTTTAATGATGCATTTCTGACAGATCTTACAGAACAATCCAAGCATGGACTCTAGGACAATTTTTTAATAAAATGGGGTGGGGGCGCTGAAAGCCATGGACCAAAATTGTGACTCTCTGTATGATGAAAACGCCACGTGTTATTAAACCTCATAAACGGAAGCCGCCATAAGTGTGTTTGCCTAGTTTTATTCACACTCTTAATTGAAATGTTTACGACAGTCTCATTAAAATAAAAATAAAAATAGAAGCAACCTAAATCACTACACCGTTGTTCTTCTCTCACCAAGATTAAGCTGCTCCAGTCACACCACTTCTAATTCCCTCGTTTTTACATCCCTCTAGTGTCTGATAATTTGATATTTGACCAAGTTAAATGCACGTATCAACAATTTCTTCACCTCTGCTTCTCGTTGGGAGCTCTTTACCTTGAACCGTTTATTTTCCATATTCGGAGAGTTGCGTGCACGTGTTTTATAGGACTACTTTTCTACCTCGGAAACCAAAGACTGAGGTCCACCTGGTCCTTCTCGATCTGCACAATTAATAAAAGTGTTAACTTCCACTTCATAATTCGGAGGTCACCAGGTTCCAGGCCACAGTTAAAATTTAAAGTTAAATTTAACGTACTACTTAATCTTATAACCTTATGGGAAAAGTGCACAGAGTGTAGGACTGGCCTTAGGTCCTCTTTGGTGTTTAGATCTCTGGTAAATTTTCATTGTAGCTGCGGCCGTGGTCGGTACCGCACTGTCTAAATCTTCCAGTTCATTTACACATAAATAAAAGATTGCTTCGTATGAGCTCGGCAAATAATATTGTTCCATATAAAACGATTTATTATTAACGTTTCTGCTTCATAATGTTTATGTTTTTTTACAAGGATGAGTTTAACAAACAATTGTTTAAAGCTTGGTTGTGTTAATGATTCAGTTGGGATACACGTGTTGTTAGTCTTCGTTCTCAGGAATTAGTTTGAACGTTATGACACTAACTGCTAGTTCTTTATTAACTGGTACAAGTTTGGTTTGGTTTAGTTGTGTATTTAATGTAAAGCTACACAATGCGCTATTTAAGCTCTGGCCATCGTGGAGAATCGTTATCCCAGATTTTATCGTTGCACGTGTGAACTTAATGGTTGGTATGGCAAATAAGATTGTTCCGTTTGTTTACGTGATTGTTCATCCTACTTTTATTATTGTTTATCGATTGTTTTCTGTTTTATTGTATGTTTTTGTATAGTGATGAGATAAAGCCTTGAGACCAGGTTAAATCACATGTTAATATATAAAACTTAACTGCCACATTACCTTGTCCTTAGTGATGTTAAGGTGTTGTTACGTTAGCCTATCCGTCAACTGATACCTGTTTAACTTTATATCATCCTATCCTTGATATGCCTGGCTTTATGATAGTTTATCTTTCAGCTGACTGACTGTTCAGCTTTATGTCATTCTGTTCTTTGTCTGATAGCTATTCAACTTTATACTACCCTATCTTTCAGCCATTATCGAACCTCTATTTTTAGCGCAATAAAGTCGCAAATTCACCACTGAGCTATTGGAAGATGTTTTTAATAGTACAAAAATGACCGTAGGTAAAATGTCACTTGCTAACATAGTTTTTCTTTGGTGTTTAAAAATTCCATGATAGAACAGTTTTAATTTTGAACTTAAAATGTATAGAACAAGGTCAGTTTAGGTTGTTGTGCTAATGCTATAGTAAGAAATAAAACAAACAAATGATGACAGATCTTATATTCTGTGTCCAGCTTATTTAATCTTTGTGGTGCTATTCCCAGATTAAACCTATTTAACGAGTAAGAGATAGTCCTGGGTTCTTCCATGTAAGGTGTCTCAGTGAGTTTCTGAAATATGAATAACATGCTATTAGACTATGTATTTTATAAATTACGACGTGATTCTGTACGCTACTTTCCGGTGTTGTACAGAAGGTTGAGTACGTTATAATAAATAAGGAAGCCATGTAATAACCACAAGTGGTGGAATGTATTAGAACTACATTTTGACATTGTTTGTTGCCAGCTAGATAGTTCTATGATGGCACTGCAAATTATCACATTTTTAGAAGGGTATGTAAGCGTCTTTTCCGACACAAAATATTCATAAGCTGATATCATAAAGATGTGTTGAGATCAAAGATTTAAATTTTCTAAGCTGCAGATATCTATTATATTTAATGATATTGAAAACAAAGAAATATGGATTAACTTGGGATACCAGGACCATTCAGAAAGAGATCTGCAGCAAGTCTTACCCCAGCCATGGTAAGCAAAATATAACATCCTGTAATAGTGAGAACCGAGTAACTCAAAGATCAGAGGAAATGTCGTCCACGTGTCCCAAGTATAAGTATGCGCCATAATCGAGATGTGAATCGAAAATGTGACAAAAGTTAGGTGTACACAAGATGTCGTATCCATTAAATAATTGCATACCTCAAGTATTCATTATATTTCATATAAAGACATGTCAATTAAGTCGTTGAATGCAGCATCTATGGATTTATGTGTGATTAGATTCTTAAAGGGGCACTGTAAAATCATCATCCTTGTATACTAAATAGCTTATGGAAAGCACACAAGGAACATATGTGTGCCTTTAAAATGACAGTCTTAACAAGAAGCATTGCAATAGAAACTACATAGCAAAACTATTGTCAAGATGCACATTCATCAGATAAAGTATGACCGTACGTGGCGACATGGATCGTAATGACGTAGTGAACCTCAAAGGTCGTTTTAACAAACTGAAATTCATATATAAAGGCTTAAGAACTGAAGTGATTTAATGAAATGCTAGCTTACTGTTTAGTTTGACATTTAAAATATCAAGTTCCGTTACGTAAACTTAACATAACTCTTGGAATATTTAGTGAATCGTATTTGCCAACCTTCACATCCAAACAAGCATGTGCATACTTCTGTACAGTTAACAAAGGACGTGAAACATTCGTAGACATGTGTTTTGACGTAAACTTCCGAATGCTCCTGAAACTGAAAAATTAACAGTTTCTTCAGATTTAAAAAAAAAGTCATGTTTAGGCTCAAGTTATAGTCTTACATTTCCTGTCCATTTTAAGCAGAATAGGGCATTATCTGTTTATTCTTATTTCAAGATTACACACCTATTATAAATATAACCCTTTCTTATGGTATAAAATTCCACCCAGGCAGGTGCAAGCAACGGTCTCTCTATGTCACAAGATGAACTTACAGCATTGCAAGACAGTCTACTGCTAGGTGGCGAAAGTGTAGCTGCGTGTGGTTATATCAGTGGCCATTCCACAGCGTTTGAAGACAAAAGAATTAGGTGAGTCTTGAATAACTTTTGTTTGAACCTAGATAAAAGAAGCGTGTTGATATGGATTCACGTGTATTTACTGAGAAACTTAGATAAAACTCAATCACTAGATGGTGGAGATTTCGTACTCAACTGTACGCACTATAACAATGCAGTAATATGAATTAAAATATAATTATATAAATTAAATAGAAAAATCAATTTCTATTTCACCATATGCGTAACTGAAATCATTACACACAAACATATGTATATGGTTTTAGTACTGTATTTACTGAATTTAGGTGGTTTTGTTACATTTGTAGCTCTTATACTGGATGCGGTGACGAGGAAGAACAATTCCAGTGTTCTGGAGAAAGGGAGGATCCAGAAACTGACATCAACGAATCTGGAATCTACCTGGAATCTAATGGATCCTATAAACCGTCACTAAGGCACGTCCTAAGGTTACCTTAACATTTCTTATTATCGTCACACGTTATAATCTTGAGCTTACTGGTGTCCTTACATTAGCGATAGGCCCGGAATGGCTTGATGGTTAAGACGCTCGACCCGTAATATGAGGGTCACGGGTTCCAATCCCTGTCACACCAAACACGCTCGCCTTTTCTGCCGTGAGGGTTTACAATGCTACGATCATCCCACTATGCGTTAGTAAAAAAGTAGCCCAAGAGTTGGCGGTAGGTAGTGATGACTAGGTGCCTTCTCTCTGGTCTTATACTGCTAAATTAGGGAGGGCTAACGCAGATAACCCTTGTGTAGCTTTGCGCGAAATTCAAAACAAATTAAGCATTTTAACAGTATATTCTGGTGCATATTTATTGGTGATTGGGTGCGATTTTGTTTATAATTAAGCACAAAACAACACAACGGCCTATCAATGCTCTGCCTATCAGGGATTTCGAAACCCGGTTTCTAGCAGTATAAGTCCGCAGATATACGGCTGTTTCAGTAGGAGAGGTGCGATTCTGTGAGGTACGTTTCTTTCGAAGAAAGTATTTTAATGAAAGAAATACATGTGAACAACTGATTTTCTTCTTGGATTAGTACTCTGAAAACTGTAGTAACTTTAAACTTTTTCTTACAGTTGATGTGTATTTATCGATAAATTATCGATTGAATGTTGTTTTTTAATTTATTGATACTTATTCTTTTGTATATATTCACTTCTCAAATAAAACTTCAATAATGAGATTGTGTATCATATTCGTTATACCCATCACCACTTAGAGTAATCTTTAGTTACACACACACACACACGCATATAGAGATGCGTGTGTTGTCTCCAGAGTAGGTTACTGCTAATCATCTTCTAAACTATGAGAAGGGGACACTGTTAATAATCGTCTAAACAGTAACACGGGCGCTGTTAACAATTTTCTCAACGATAAGACGTAACGTTATTAGTAACTATTTAAACGATCAGACAGGAAGCACTGTTAAACATCTCAACTGTCTACACAGGTCAATGCGCTGTATATATGTATCACTAAAGCAAGTGAATAGAATACGCTGTTAATACCATATACCATATGCAACTCTGTAACCAACAAAATGGCCCGTAATCTGAGGGTCGCGGGTTCGCATCCCTGTAGCGCCAAACATGCTCGCTCTCCCAGCCGTGGAGGCGTTATAATGTCAATCGTTGATAAAAGGGTAGCCCAAGAGTTGGCGGTGGGTGGTGATGACTATCTGCCTTCCCTCTAATCTTACACTGCTATATTAGGGACGGCTAGCACAGATAGCCCTCGAGTAGTTTTGTGCGAAATTTAAAAACAAACAAACAAAACTAACAAAATAGGGGCACTGTTAAGAATCGAGACATCACACATCTGTCTAAAACCAGAGGGCGCTTAATAGATAGGAGACGCTATTAAAAATAAAGAATCATATATCTGTCTAAAATATAGGATGCTTATTAAATAGGGGGCAATGCTGATTGTTAATAATCAATACTTCATTTTTATTATAGGGCTATCATTTCAAGCACTTGACCTCATATTAAGTTTAAGAATGTGATTAGTTACGTAGCTATGATGTCATAAGTGTTTTGTTTCTGTTTGTCGTCTTCTCAGTTGAATGCGTTCCAAAGAAAAGACAAAAACTTACTTTAAACCCCGTCGTCATTCGAAGTTGTCTTTGGTAATTTTTAATATTTGTAGCTGAATAAAAATTACAGAATATTTAGGTATCTATGTATGTTAAAGGAGAACATCGAAACCTGAACATATTCAGTCATTAACAAGACCTAAAACTAAAAATATGTTTGTCTTCTCACACCATCTCTTCTTGTTATACAAAACTCCCTGTTGTTTATGCTGTGTATTTCCTTAGCTCTGACAGTTTTCGCAGCACAAGTAGTGCAGGCAGTACTGGAAGTGGCGGACGAATAGACCATATTCGTAAACCATCTCAACACAGTACATGGTCGCGGTCCACTCTCCACAGGGCCTCTAGGTACGAGGGATTATTTTATCTGTGTTTATAAATTGCTATAAACACGTTTTATTTCCTATAACGTTCACTTCATGTTACTATGTTTATAAATTATTGTAAAAAATGTATTTTGTGTTTTATTTGTATATTTAACGTGTGCTGATAAACTCTTTGAAAATCGTGTTTTTGTTGTACCTTCGTAATGCTACTTGTGTTGTGTAGAAGACTAGTAACTAACCTATATAAGCTGATTTGGGTCATGTCATGCTTGATTTTTCGAAACAGAATGGATCATAAAAGCCAAAATTCATTTAACAAGATAGATTAGTTCGATTAGTGTCTGAGGGGGGTGTCATGAAACCTTATAAGTGTAGTAAGTGTTGGTTTAATAAGTCTGAAGTAATGGTGTAGTGTTTGATGACTTAGTTTAGAGGCAAGTACATAAAATTTATCCTAAAAGTAAAAAAAGCGGTTCAGTTTTAAACTTTAGTAGTTTCCGAATGAAGCTAGATTCTGTTATATCACCAAGGTTACTAATAAAAACAAGGCTTTTTAATCAACGGAATTTCTTAATTAAGAAATCAATAGATATTTCCCCAGTCTTATTGTTTCATTTTATATTTTCAGTAGCGACAAGATACATATTAGGCTTTCTCCTCAGTCCACCACTCGGAATCGAACCCTTGAAAACATGTATGGATATGCAGCTTTCTTGAATTATCGTAGTTAGCGACTGTCTCTGGTAATATTCAAAAGGACAACTAGTGACCAGACAACGTTTCGTTTATCTTCGTCTCGGCGTCATATTTTCTATCTTTTTGCTAAAAAGCACATTATGTCTAGTGGTCTGGTGACCAGCTAACCTTTCATTTATCTTCATCTCGGTGTTATTCCTAATATTTTGATGAAAAGGGCAATCTATCTTGGTGGACTGGTGACCAGCCAACGTTTTGTTCCATGAACATCATCCAATAAATGAGGCATGAATGCGGAACTGAGAATAAAAAGAAATCATTAAATAGATAAATAATTAACAAAGGATCCGACGATACAAGTTAATAATAATACATGAAAAAATAATTTAATAATAATACCAGACAACGTATAGACATAATGACCGAGCTAACAGTATCTTTACATACCAGATCGTAGTTGTCAGTAATAAATCATTATTATTTTACTGTGGTTAAATAAAACACCTTCATAACCTTGTATAACATCCAACCTTTTATATTTAAAACTCTAACCACCCATTTATAGATATTTATTACTTACAATAATCTAATACGCTAACATAAGCCCCGACATGAACGTAGACAACATATAACAAGTTTGTAAAAACTATCGGAAGCTATATAAGTAACTAACCAATTCTGCTTATCCGGCAATCGTCGGATCACAAGTTCTGTGAGAAAAAATCAATGTACCATTTTTTTCCTTTTCTTTTGTTTCTGAATCAATCATTTTGGAGTTCAACGACTGGGTCTTGTGTGAGAGACTGGTTTATAGACATTGAATATAAATCAGAACACGAGATTTCAGAAAGACCGATCCTAAAGTGTTACGTAATTACATAATTACGTTTTGCTATTATTGTTGTTATGTCATTAATTGTAATAATTTGTTCTGCGTAAGTCACGCTGTTCGTGCAACGTCAGAAATAAAACTGTGTGTAATGCGTACGTTTGTGTGTATAATTGAGCTTATATAAACGAGGGGGTTCTTTCCTCTTATGGACTAAAATACGTTTGTTTGTTTCTGGCTCAGCGTAACCTTATAATATGGAATTTATGATTTGATTCCTGCGGCATACATAGGGGATGGAACCCATGTTAAACCTCTGCGTAAGAAAACAACGCCACCTGAGTTAAAAATGTTATAATAATGTTGAATTATACATTATTCCTGTTCATGTGCTTATTTTAAAAGAAATCTTGAAAATGGTACACCTCACCTCTTAAGTTTCTCAAACAAAAGCGAAGCTGAGACAAGTCGAATTCAAACTTACACGCATTAGTAATTATACCACTTTACAATCGTTCAGTTAGTTTATAAAAGTACGACACTAAAATCCCAGGTTCGATTCACCATGGGGAACAGGACGCACAAACGCCCACTGTGTACCTTTGCATTAATAATCGTGAACATTTACTACAGGTTATCACAAGTTAGATCAGTTCGTTGTTTAAGTTAACGTATATATATTGTTTACATCAATGGTGCACAAAGTCCGGCCCGCGCGTTTAGAGTTCGAGTCTGCGCGAAGATTAAGCGCTATAGAAAAATATGCATTAGATTAGATACTGGATGGTTCCATATTTGTGTCGAGCAGTAAAGAAAATTTAATAAGCAAATCTCGTTAATGCATAGGCATTTAATCATTGACGCAATATTTATTTAATATTTAAATATTAATATTTAAATAATTACGAAATCTCACACGTTCCAATTATTCTTCGATATTTACTTACGAGCCCTATTTTGATATTATTTCGTAATAAAAATGGCAGCTAATCGTTAAAGAAAAGTTGACGACGAAAACCGGCAGTTTCATGATGATTGGACTGCGCAATACTGTTTTGTTCAACAAAAGAAGAACGTGATTTGTCTGCTGTGTCATTCGACGGTATCCAATATAAAGCGTCATTATAAGTCGAAACATAAAGATTTCCACAACGTTGTCGGTGATGTACGAACAGCTCGAATTGAATCTCTGCGGCGATCACTAAATCACCAGCAGAACGTTTTCTCAAAGCAGTCAGCAGATTTAGGTGCAGCATGTGAGGTCAGTTACAATATTTCGCTGATGATAGTGAAATTTGGCCGACCGACCACTGATGGTGATTTTGTTAAGCAGTGTATGATTACTGCATCGGAAAAGTTGTGTCCGGAAGCAGTTCACAAGCTACAGAAAGTGGCTTTGAATCGTATGACAGTTCAACGAATAATATCACACCTCTTAGCAGACGTGACAAGGCAGTTTACAAGTAATGCAGCCAACTCTGTTTACTTCTTTTTGGCAGTAGACGAGTTGACTAACATCGGTTCAACAGCACAGCTACTGGTTTTGGTTCGTGGTGTGTCGTCATTGTTTGATATCACAGAGAAACTAATCGGCATGGGCTCCATGGAGGATCAGACAACTGGGTCTGCTCTATTCGAGGAGACAGTACGATTGTGTAGTAGTGTTTCATTAGATTTCACGAAACTGGTAAGTGTGACAACTGATAGATCACCAGCCATGACCGGAAAAAGTAGCGGGCTGATAGCACTGTTGGTGAAGCATCGAGGAAAGCAGAATAAACAGTTGGTAAAGTTGCACTGTATTGCTCACCAACGGAACCTGTGCAGTAAAGAACTTAGTTTTCAGGCACTGATAGCATTAGTGACGAATTTCATTAAATCACGAGAGTTCAATCACCGTCAGTTTCGAAGTCTTCTTGAGGAAATTGGTTCAGACTATGGTGACCTTGTATATCACTGTGAAGTCGAGGGAAGATGGTCAGAATATTCTGGGAGTTGATTCCTCAGAAGCAAGAACAAAGACAGAGAAGTAATTTCCATGACTGATCCAGCATGGCAAGCTGATTTGACCTTTTTGGTCGACATGACACAACACTTGAATGATCTGAATTTGGAGTTGTAAGGCAACTTGTCTGTCAGCTTGCAAATCACGTCTCAGTTTTCAGGACAAAGTTGCAGTTGTTCTGACAGCAAGCAGCATCAGGCAACTTCGTGCACTTTCCCACTTTTCAGTGACAGTTACAGAAGAATCAGGACATTGACACACAAGCTTATGTTGGGAAGCTAGATACCTTGATTCAGTCCTTCAACTCACGGTTTCATGACTTTGACCAATACAGATTATTGATGAAACTTTTTGTGATCCGTTCAGTGTGTCAGTGGATGACTTGTCAGCAGAATATCAGCTAACTTACTGATCTCCAGGCATCTGATGAACTGCGTGTTATTTACCGAGAAAACAATTTGCTTGACTTCCACAAAACGTTGCCTTATACATTTGCTAATTTGAAAGAGAACGCACTTGTCCACACCAGCATGTTTAGAAGCACGTATTACTGCGAATTCATATGAAACTGAACAAAAACAACAATCACAATCAGCTGACTGATGATCATCTGGAAGCAGTCTTCCGTCTTTCAACGTCACACATCAAGTCGGACATTTCTAAGCTCGTAGATGACATGCAGCACCATCCATCGCACTGACTTTGTGACAATTGTCGTATCATAACATTTCTTAGAATAATGTGCAAACTCTTTGATGTAATCGTTATTTGTGTGTTCTTAAATGTGATGGCCATCTTGTGGGAAACAACTGTGGGACGATTTTAATCTTCACTTATTTGAGGCCCCCCAACAGTTACGAGAAGTTTGTTTGTGGCCCCTGACTCAAAACATTTGTGCACCACTGGTCTACATTGTGATAATATATATATATTTAGTGTTTATCAGAACTTATAGCACAGACAGTGTAACATACATAACTGTAACCAATGTTCTTGAAATAACAAAATTTTGTTTTATTTACAGCTCGGGCAAGATATGGTCCTCAAACGCTTTAGCTTGGTAAGTTTCTATACACGGTATGATTTGATTACATATGTACAGTTGTATAAACAACTCCTTTCTCTGGTAAGCTTCTATGCAGGGTATGATTTGATTATATATATATTCAGTTGTACAAACAACGTCTCACTCCGATATGTTTCTATGCAGAATATGATTTGAATGTATATACGTACAGCTCATTTTACCTTAAGACAACAACTGAATCAAAATTATTATATTCAGCCAACTCCACCGGGGGAATCCTTCGAACGGTGACGTTCTTCCGTCCAACAGTAGGAGGAGCTCCATGAGCTGTGACTCCGCAGAAGACATGTATACTGATATGTCACTGGAAGATGATGTCATGGGCCTAAACCAAAAGGTATGTAGTGGCCTGTGACAGATGTCCTTATCAAGTTTATGTAGAAATATTTTTACGTTTCACTAATATATTCTACGAGCAGATATAAATAGATATTTGATTAAGTTCACCATTAGTTTCTTTATTACAAATTGTACTTTGATAACCAGAACCAAATAAATGTTAACAGTTCTGTTGTATTACCTTTGTTTCTTTGTTATAGAGCAAAGCTACATATGGTTCTCTGTTAGGTATGACGTGGGGAGTTGAACCTCGGATTCAGCACTATAAGTCCGTAGACTTACCGCTGTCCCATCAGAAAGCCATATTACACTTAATTCTATTATTACGCTACTACCTGTCATCATGTTACCACGTTATCCTAACATGATCTGTTATCTTAACATAAAATGGGGTGATACCTCTCTGTGAGATAAACTGTTGCTACACTGCCCATTATACCTTAACTATTGTCGTTTTATTTCAGAAAATACTTTAATACATTTTCTAACACGTTTTTCAAATCGATTTGTTGTAGAAGTGGGGCAAAAGTGAATTAGAGATTAGCCTGTCGGGTTGTGGATCTTACGCTCAAGGTTCGAACCACAATCTTCTACCAAAAACTCTCCGCACACTCAGTGGCTAGGATATTATAACTTCGACAATACCAAATTAACACAAGTATTGACAGCTGAGATCCCAGCAGTTTTGGAATTCCCCCAGTCTTAGATATGTTTGTTTGTTTGTTTTTCAAAAATGCCTACTATTCCATTGATGGGCCCTAAAAGTATCATACGTCAGCCCCATGGGTGTTCCAGTAGGTTTAATACCTTTCTGATTTGCCATGTCTTTATCATCCTATATTCGAAAGAGGTTTACACGTACATTAGAGGACATTTTTAATACTGAGCCGTAGTAACGTTCAGGTTAAGAACAACAGAGCACCACTCTAGAAGAGTTCTTTTCACAGGTCCAGTTGTTGCAACAACAGGTAGCTGCCCTTACGGACAGTCAGCACATCACAGATGACCGCTACACCAGAGTTAAACAGGAGAATGTCTCCCTGTTAAAGAGGTAAGTCGGAGTTGGTTTATCTTATTTCTTCCAATGGGGAATTCACATTAAATAGATATATATCCCCTTCCTAATAAACTGTCCCCCCTGTTAACAATAATTGTTACTCAGTATTTATGTAAACAGTAGAAAGTTGCCTAAATGATTTTTTTTCGCCGCACAACGTGTCCTGTGTAATACCTCCCCCTGGTGGTACAGCAGTAAAACTTTATTCCCACGGTGGGGAGAGCACAGATAGCCTGTTGTGTCTTACAACACACGACACATATATTTTGTAGAGAAAGTCGCAATGGTTAATCTTTAGGGTGTATTAGAAAGGTTTTTGAGTTTAATAGTTGACCTTACAGATATTACATCGAATTACTAGCAGACAAACTATTAACCTTTAACCTTTACGCCACATGCTACACATGTATCAATCAGTATTAAGTAGTGCTGTTTGATATTCAGGGATGTTTTACTGACGTTAAAGAATATGTGACGTAAAATATTTTTGTTTGTCTGTACTGTGAAGTAAAACTATGTATTGATTTCCACTATCTTCTTGATGTATCAGTTTGTAAAATGAAAATGTTCAAAAAGTATTCAAACAGACGATCTAAGCTTTCATAAGGTCACGATCATATTTTGTTTTTAATTTATATCCAAACAAACAATGCCCTTGGCGATTTAACATATAGTCCGAGGGCTTATAACGCTAAAAATTGGTTTCTGATACCCATGATGAGTACAGTAAATGTCACCCACTTTGTAGTTCTTTGTTTAACAACAAATAAACTTCTGTTCTTACACAGTGTGCCATCAGTAAGAGTGTGTATATTTACGATAATAAAACCTTCAGTTCGTTATCCCGTGGTAAACAGAGCGTGAAACATCAGTTATGTAGCTTTGCACTAAAATCAGTGATAACTAAACGAGCAAACAAAACTTCAATTTAGTACATGAATAACGTAAGTAGACGCCTGAGAAGTGGAAATATGCAAAAGTGTTGAATGAGGTAATTGTGTACAGTAATCTATGGAGTAGATAAAATACACGCGACATTACAGCACTTAAAGTAACTCTTGGTATTTAGACTAATTATGCCTCGGACGAAGTTTTTTGAACCATCAAAACTGCAGTTAAGTTTGGCATATTTATTATTCAAAATATAATGTAAAATTAACAGGTTAGACGATACAAGCTCGTTTGCAAACAAAGAACATGATTAAAAATTGTTTATAAGAAAATATGCACCTTCTTGTGATAGTTTTTCGTGTTTGCCTAAAATATTTCAGTTGTGTTCACCAGGAAAAATTATATCAAGTTGTTGGTGGGGGAGGGGGTGGAATGGAATGCACGTTTCCAAAGCATTAACCGTCGCTTCTCGTGCAGAGTTCACGCACTGCGCACGTTCCATAAGCATGGTGGTCTTTCTCCACTCATGCACAATAGACCAAATCGGTATTGTACCAGAAAAAATGCTCTATTCCATGTCATTTTCACGCAAAATATGTTAATTGATTATTTAATTATCAAGTGAATCTCAAGAAAAGAGAGAGAGAGAAAGGAAAGAATGGAATGGGATTAAAATAAATGGTATTGTAGTACGACACCATCTACTGGTAACATTTATAACTAGGACCATTAAAAATAACAGTATGAAATAAAAACAAAACGATATCGTACTCTGACTATATTGCAGGTCATCAGAGTTAGTTTTGACATTTAATAAGGCCACATTGTTGACAGAATATTGACTCAAACCTCCACATGAATCAAGTTTAAAATATGGGGCTACTCAAATTTAACTTTACATAACAAAGTTGTTTCAAACGTATGATATATAGAGAAGCCAGTCAACGTCCAACAAACTAAAGGTTTAACTCTAACACAATCTTGTCTGAAACTATCCTTTAGCTGCACCTATACATTGAAACTATATAATTGACTTGTTTAACTCTCATAACATAGATAAATTAATATGTAGAGTTATACACGGATTTTTCTCTACGTTTGTTTGTTTTGGAATTTCGTGCAAAACTACACGAGGGCTGTCTGGGCTAGCCGTCCCTAATTTAACAGTGTAAGACTAGAGGGAAGGCAGCTTGTCATCACCACCCACCGCTAACTCTTGGACTACTCTTTTGCCAACGAATAGTGGAATTGAACGTCACATTATAACGCCCTCATGGCTATAAAGGCGAGCACGTTTGGTGCGATGGGGATTTGAACTCGCTACCCTCAGATTACGAGTCGAACGCCTTAACCCACTTAGCCATGTCGGGTCTTGTCTCTACGTTAAAATACTTCTAATGCAAACGTCAGGCCCTTTCACCGATAACTTTATGTTTTGATATGTATTTACAGTTGTCCATATATGCCTGTTTTATTGAATTAGAAATATGTTTTCTCATAGTAGTTCTGACATAGTTATTTCCACCTCAACGTTAAAATTGTTCTATACATAGAAATTTTTACTAAAATGTTTACATACATATTTACTAAAACAGTAAATACAGTAATCAGATCTAAATAATTTAAACTGCATTTTTATCACAAATTTTAGGCCTCTTGATTTTTAATGTTGCGTCATCTTTCAGTTTCAACTGTACTACTTTTGTTTTAAAAATTCTACCTAGTATGTAACCACCTATGTTCTTTTCTAGTTGCGAAAAGTGAAGTATGGTATGTATTGTATTATTAATATTTTTGTACATTATCAAAAGGTTATGTCATAATTTGGCACACTCTGTCGATTTATTTTTATGCAGTTGCAAGTTAAACAATGGAACGCTCGCCCCATCTGTTGAGAATTTCAGAAATCATAGTTTTGTTGATTGATACAAAACCATGTCTGTTCGTTTGTTTGCTTAAAGTTAAGCCCAAAGCTAAATATTAGTCTATCTGTGCTGTCTGGCATGGTTATCGAAACCCGATTTTTAGCATTATAAACCTTCAAACTTACCAGTGAGCCCCTAGAGGACAGATATTTATGATAGTTTATAAAATTAATTAATTACTAAAAACATATTTCGTTAATTTACGAATCAAATAGTGGGAGCAAGTACAATAATGTAAACAGCAATTTCACAGTATCCGATACTGGTTGTTAGAGCGATAGTTACTTTGTAAAAGTAAATAACAATATACATAGGAGCTTTACTGTTCATTACCAGAGCTGCGAACAATTGTTAAAAATTGATTCGTGCACTATTTTTTTATTTGAATTCTGTAACTTGTTACGGCAGTCACCCAGTTTATCGACTGGCATTCTAGTGGTCAGCTCAAGCATGACGTAATGAAACAGAATTCAGTGTAAGTGTTAGGTGTGTGCTTTTACCTGTTTTCGAAACAGTGCCATTTTCACCAGGCTTATGACAGTGCGTGCACCCGTTTTACAATTAAATTTTATTTTTCATATCGAATTTTTATCTGGTAATAAAAGCGTCATATCTTCTGTTTATGCTGATGTTACCGTGACAACCACTGGTATACGTTCGCATTGATGTTTCAACAGTGTAAGACGGTTGCAGAATAATCCGGTTTCTGCTTTAGGTACATGATACTGATTTTTTAAAGTGCTCCAGTCGGCAAAAATCAGTTGTTGTTTTTATAATGACAGTCGTTATTGGATTAAAAATAATGATAGTAGCCGTATAATACAGTCATAGAAACAGTCGTTATAATTTATAGGATTTGAATATAATTGAGTAGACATATAATCTGTTCTGAACGATTTTAATTTAAATGATAATAAATAAACTGTGCTTAAGTATTATAGTTGTTAATTTTAATTAATTTTCTCTTTGTAATCTTTTTTTAAAAACATTTTAAAAGAAACATAGGAGTTGTGAAGCTGTTACTGAAAAGCGTACTTCTAGTTAGTATAGGTAGTCCTAGTTACTAGTGGAAGTAATATGTTTTGGGTGAAATTTTCTTTTTATTACCGATAAAATGAATTTACTGCTAATTTTAACGAAATGTATTTCAAATTTAAACGTCAAATAAATTCTATTTCAAAAATTAATTTTACCAGATTTAGGGTTTCTTGTTGTGCCATCAGATATTGTAACCTGCCATTATAAACAGTGTAAGAATAAAATCGTATATATATTTATAAGTCAAAGAAACTGTGTCTTACTCGATGAATACTTCATTACAATCACATAAAGAACTGATAATTGAAACAAACTTCTAACCCTTTTTAAAATAATTTGTTTTGCACTCGTTTTATTTTTGTTATTTTTTGGGGGGGATGGGGATTACTGTAATGAACCTTTCTGTGATCATGCCTTTTCTTATGCTTTTATGTTTATTCCCCACTGTATACATGTATAATAAGTTATTGTTTAAACTTTAAGTCCTTCCTTGTAAAATATCCCATAATTTCTACAAGTTTTTTCAACAAAACAGTTGAACTTGTCCATTTGCAGTTGGAAACACAATCAGAAAACTTGTGTCTTTGTTTTAAATTTTTTGATGTCTTTAACAGTATGCCCTAAAAGAATAAAATGTTTACAAATGGGTTGAAAATTCCTGAAGAAAGTAATCTTTTATAAATGAATAACACTTGTTTTCTTTAACTCTTAGGTGATAAGGAAACTTGTTCTGTAGATCATATAGAGGTCGGTGTCAACCTGAGACTTCCTGTTCTTAAAATGGTGTCCTTTAACTTTTTTGAGAATTGACACAATGGTCTCTGTTTCAGGAAAGTGTTCATTTAAGTGTCTTTTTGAAGTTTTGACATTACAGTTTTGTAAAGAAGAAAAATGTGGACTGTGTTCTAGATTAGAAATATCCACTAATATGTAAACTTTTCCCCAGTACTTGGATCAGTTTCTTAGCACTGAGCACTACATAGAAAAACTGACAACAGGATGCTTGAAACAGACTTGTCTATTGAAATCTTCTGTTGTATGTACCTAAAGATAAAATTGAGGAATTTTCCATAACAGTAGAGTTGGACACATAAGGACTGAATAAAAATGTGGGTTTAATTGCTCTAAACCTTTAATGTCGGAAGAAATACCAGTAATTTTGTCCCTTTTCTATGAAATAGGAGTTGATTGAATGCTGCTCTTTGTTGTTCTGTAGTTAGGAACTTTAGTTTTGTGAGTTATAATATTTACTGTTATAACCACTTGTACATGTTTCAACTCCAGTAATCAGTTTTAACTCTATTGAGGGACTGGATACACTGACTCGGTACAATTTCTTATTATGAGAATTACCTGATTGACATATTGTAACATTTGACAGACAATAAGGGGACATTGAAGCACAAGGCCTGCCTTATTCATTTGGTCACTCATCCAGCCCTGACTTCCCAGCTATTTATTAAGCTTTCCATTGAACTCTTTCAAACCCATTGTATCTACCAGATCTGAAGATAATACATTTTTAGACCAGTCTTTTATTCTAAAAATAATTAATAAGCTTATGTAAGGGAGATTTTTTTTATTTCCTTCATTCTTTCAGAATCCATTCTTTAGAAGAAAGCATTAGAGAGCTGGAAATTAGGTCTGAGGAAAAATTAAGAGAAGAAGAAAGACGCCTGAGAGAAAATATGGTAAGAATATCACCACATGTTAAATATCAGATAGTAATTAAAGAATTAATTAAATAAGAAATTCTTTAAAAATTTACATGTCAATCAATCAATTTGTGCTTTTCATTTGGATACAATATCAGTTAGTAAAATACTTGTTACAAATGTGTTGGTTACTTTTTTATTAGCAGTTATATTCTTTTGTTTCCCAGAAAGAAAAAGAAGGTACCATATCAGATTTTTAATGTTTGTTGTTTTTTCACAGGCTAAACTGGAGAGAGAGAAAGCCATGGAAACAGAAAATTATGCCAGTAGGTGTGTAGCAAGTGTAAACTTGACTTCTTGAAAAATGTTAGTTGAGAAAAGTTGTATACATTTTTGGATAGTAAATATTTTATACAGTGAAGTAAATGTGTTATTTTTATATTTCATTATATTCTTAACTAAAATATTCTTTCTTTGAAAACTTTGTATGTATGGTTAGATTTGAAATTATATGTCACTCAAAATATCCAGTCATTTCTCTTAAAATTAGCTTACTGTAGTTTATTCTGAAATGGTTTTAAAAACACTTATGTCTTGTATGTAACTGGTTCAAGAACTTTAATGGACTGTAACTGTCTGTTGAAAGAAATTGACAAGGTCTCAGTACTAAAACTGAAATGTCTCCACAGAAACTCCTGTGAAAAAGTATGTTAAATAACTGTTTAGATGAAAGTTGGTTTAAATCAATGCTAAGTAGTTCTTCTTACTTATATATTGTTTCTGTGTTTTTGGATGAAATCATCAGCCTTAATAAAGTTCTTTAAGTGAAAAGCAACACTGTATTGTTTCACCAGGGTGAATCAAACCCTGAATTTTAAAATTACAAGTCTTCAAGCTTATCACTGGAAAGACAAAAACAACTTGGTAGTTATTTCAGTACGAATCCTTCTGGGATGAACAAAGGAAGACTGCTGGAGGTGCTTGAAACTATCAGTTCACCCTACTTATAATGGGAGTGAGGGGCTATACTTTGAAGTTTACAAGTCAGCATTCCATAAGTTTGTAGTGTTCATATGCTGCACCTCTTCTCAATCACCCAGTGCTTGTTATCAGATTTAAGGCCCTTCAGGGTGGCAGGAGTGTAAAAATCCATTTCCAAGATTTTGTTGTGGTGGTAAGTAGGAGCACCCTAACCCGAAAAAAAACCATTTTCATTGATCAAGACTGACTTGCCATCAAACTGCCAAGACACTGTTTATAAAATCTAAATAATCTGTTAAACATTAGTAAGTGTAACATTCAAATAAATTGAAATATAAAACTTTACTTTTAACATAAGGCTGGAGAAAACCAAATTTCAATTTAATATTAAGTAATGTATTTGTAACAAAGTACCTACTGTGATTTCTTTCTAGACTGCACAGTCTCCAACAAGAGCATCTAGAGATCAAGGAAAATGTTGTGAGATTCAAGCAACAGATTGAAAGGTTGAAACAGGTAAGAGCAAAGTTCATGGTTCTTCTTTGAGATCAAAACCTAAATCCTTACACTACTCAAGATTCCTCGCTTAAAAATATATCACAGTTTTGGCTTTTAGGTTCAACCAAATTTATCATCAGCAGTTCATCAAACGTGCAACAAATTAAACCAACTTGATTAACACTCTTTGACTGTTGACAGTAGTCTAACCACTGTGTTTGTAACACACTGTGATAAATATTAACTTGACTCTTATTGTTAAATCATGTCAAGACTTCCTGGTCAAATCTGCAAGGAATAAGCTTTGGATATGATATTTAGTGATCATATACGTCAAAGTTATACTATAGTGTTTTAAACATAGAATTTACTGCACACAAACAAGTCCACAGTTTGAATAGATTTGGGATGCTTCCACAGCTTTTTGAACCATCATATCATTCCTGTAATTTCAGAGACCATGCAGTCAATGCTGTTTTTATTGTTTATTTATCATCATTCTAAAAAAAATTGTAAAAGTAGCAGGAGTAAGATAGTTTAAGTGATAAATGTAAGTATATTTTTTTCTAATTTAAAATCACTTAACTTTAAGCCTAACTCTTTTTCTTTTCACCAATTTGTTCAGCTATTATAGAATTCACTAATTATTGTCAATTTCTTAATGATTACTAGGACATAACAAGACTCGATTACTAGGACATTACAAGACTCGATTACTAGGACATTACAAGACTCGATTACTAGGACATTACAAGACTCGATTACTAGGACATTACAAGACTCGATTACTAGGACATTACAAGACTCGATTACTAGGACATTACAAGACTCGATTACTAGGACATTACAAGACTCACTTCCTATTCTTCAAATAAAACTTAAAAAATGTAATCTCCTATCTATTTTTAAATCGAGTTGGAATTATGTTTTCAGTGGAATATCTCAAGATTTGGTACCAGTAAAGAGAGATTTGATAGTCTGCAAGCCACACTTTGACAGTACAGATATTTTGTATACCATAAAAGTTAATATATTGCAAGCGACTGCATGAATTTGGGAGTGTGGCTGGAGAGTAGATCTGAGATGAAACATTCAGTGCTATAACAGTTGCATAAATAATAAAGCTAAGCTTGGTTTTGTATGAAACTCAACAGTTGTGGGTCATGTGTTTTTAAAAAGTGTAACTTTCTTTTTGTCCAATATATTTTACCTCAATTTTTTTTCCTTGCCAGTGTGCATACTGAAATATACCATTCCTGTTCAGCCACTGGTCAAATACCATAATAATTTATCTTTTACTCTAAACTTCCATGCTTAATCTTCATTGGTACAGGAAAAATCAAATCTACAAGAACAGCTAGATGACACATCAGCTGAACTTTCCAGCCTACAGGATGAACACTCCAAATTAGAGGAGCTATCAAGGAGAGAACATGATCTGTTCACACATGAGAGGAAAGCCAATGCACAGGTTAGAGAAAAGTTGGTGAAATTCTAAGTTACAAAACGTGGTAAACCATTAAGATACGACTTCTCACTGTAAAGCAATAAATTTGCACCGTATTTTAATATAAGGGTGCACAGACAACATAATTGTTGAATTCATGTGATGAAACTTGTAGCTTTCATCTCAAGTGTGTAACTGTGAATTATTTAGTAGTGAAAGGTTTTTGTAATGCCATATGCTAATTGCTAGGCTTTTTTTGCAGTAGGCTTACTCTGGTTTGTTTCAGTTACTGAGGGACCTCAACCAGGAGTTGGATGACCTACACAGATACCGCTCTGAAACAGAGAACCTCAAACGAACTCGCACCCCTAGTTTACTAAAACTTCCATCTCAATATCGTGAGCTCGAGCAGGAAGTGAGAAGTCTGCGTGAGGTATGTCTTGAAAAACTTTCTTATTTTAGTTATAAATCTAGTATATTTCTCTGTGACAGAAAGTAAGAGTTTATTGTTGTTAGACATGAGAAATTATTAGGGTAAGAGTTTATTATTGTCAGACAGACATGAGATGTTATTAAGGTAAGAGTTGACTCTTGTTAGACAGACATGAGACATCATAATGGTAAGAGTTGACTCTTGCTAGACAGACATGAGACATTATCAGGGTAAGAGTTGACTGTTTTTAGACATAAGACATTATTAAGATAAGAGTTTATTCTTATTAAATAGACATAAGACATCATAATGGTAAGAGTTGACTCTTGTTAGACAGACACAAGACACTATTAAGGTAAGAGTTTACTATTGTTAGAAAGACATGAGACACTAATAAAGTAAGAGTTTACTAGTGTTAGACAGACACAAGACACTATTAAGGTAAGAGTTTACTAGTGTTAGACAGACACAAGACACTATTAAGGTAAGAGTTTACTATTGTTAGAAAGACATGAGACACTAATAAAGTAAGAGTTTACTAGTGTTAGACAGACACATGACATTATGAAGGTAAGAGTTTACTATTGTTAGACAGACACAAGACACTATTAAGGTAAGAGTTGACTATTGTTAGACAGACACGAGACACTATTAAGGTAAGAGTTTACTATTGTTAGACAGACACAAGACACTATTAAGGTAAGAGTTTACTATTGTTAGACAGACACAAGACACTATTAAGGTAAGAGTTTACTATTGTTAGACAGACACAAGACACTATTAAGGTAAGAGTTTACTATTGTTAGACAGACACAAGACACTATTAAGGTAAGAGTTTACTATTGTTAGAAAGACATGAGACACTAATAAAGTAAGAGTTTACTAGTGTTAGACAGACACAAGACACTATTAAGGTAAGAGTTTACTAGTGTTAGACAGACACAAGACACTATTAAGGTAAGAGTTTACTATTGTTAGACAGACACAAGACACTATTAAGGTAAGAGTTTACTATTGTTAGACAGACACAAGACACTATTAAGGTAAGAGTTTACTATTGTTAGACAGACACAAGACACTATTAATGTAAGAGTTTACTATTGTTAGACAGACACGAGACACTATTAAGGTAAGAGTTTACTATTGTTAGAAAGACATGAGACACTAATAAAGTAAGAGTTTACTAGTGTTAGACAGACACAAGACACTATTAAGGTAAGAGTTTACTAGTGTTAGACAGACACAAGACACTATTAAGGTAAGAGTTTACTATTGTTAGAAAGACATGAGACACTAATAAAGTAAGAGTTTACTAGTGTTAGACAGACACATGACATTATGAAGGTAGAGTTACTAGTGTTAGACAGCACAAGACACTATTAAGGTAAGAGTTTACTATTGTTAGACAGACACAAGACACTATTAAGGTAAGAGTTTACTATTGTTAGAAAGACATGAGACACTAATAAAGTAAGAGTTTACTAGTGTTAGACAGACACATGACATTATGAAGGTAAGAGTTTACTATTGTTAGACAGACACAAGACACTATTAAGGTAAGAGTTTACTATTGTTAGACAGACACGAGACACTATTAAGGTAAGAGTTTACTATTGTTAGACAGACACAAGACACTATTAAGGTAAGAGTTTACTATTGTTAGACAGACACAAGACACTATTAAGGTAAAAGTTTACTATTGTTAGACAGACACAAGACACTATTAAGGTAAGAGTTTACTATTGTTAGAAAGAAATGAGACACTAATAAAGTAAGAGTTTACTAGTGTTAGACAGACACAAGACACTATTAAGGTAAGAGTTTACTAGTGTTAGACAGACACAAGACACTATTAAGGTAAGAGTTTACTAGTGTTAGACAGACACAAGACACTATTAAGGTAAGAGTTTACTATTGTTAGAAAGACATGAGACACTAATAAAGTAAGAGTTTACTAGTGTTAGACAGACACATGACATTATGAAGGTAAGAGTTTACTATTGTTAGACAGACACAAGACACTATTAAGGTAAGAGTTTACTATTGTTAGACAGACACAAGACACTATTAAGGTAAGAGTTTACTATTGTTAGACAGACACAAGACACTATTAAGGTAAGAGTTTACTATTGTTAGAAAGACATGAGACACTAATAAAGTAAGAGTTTACTAGTGTTAGACAGACACATGACATTATGAAGGTAAGAGTTTACTATTGTTAGACAGACACAAGACACTATTAAGGTAAGAGTTTACTATTGTTAGACAGACACAAGACACTATTAAGGTAAGAGTTTACTATTGTTAGACAGACACAAGACACTTAAGGTAAGAGTTTACTATTGTTAGAAAGACATGAGACACTAATAAAGTAAGAGTTTACTAGTGTTAGACAGATACATGACATTATGAAGGTAAGAGTTTACTAGTGTTAGACAGACACAAGACACTATTAAGGTAAGAGTTTACTATTGTTAGAAAGACATGAGACACTAATAAAGTAAGAGTTTACTAGTGTTAGACAGACACATGACATTATGAAGGTAAGAGTTTACTATTGTTAGAAAGACATGAGACACTAATAAAGTAAGAGTTTACTAGTGTTAGACAGACACATGACATTATGAAGGTAAGAGTTTACTAGTGTTAGACAGACACATGACATTATGAAGGTAAGAGTTTACTAGTGTTAGACAGACACATGACATTATGAAGGTAAGAGTTTACTTTTAGACACAAATTATGAAGTATACTAGTTTATATTTATAGTGTTAGACAGACACATGACATTATGAAGGTAAGAGTTTACTAGTGTTAGACAGACACATGACATTATGAAGGTAAGAGTTTACTAGTGTTAGACAGACACATGACATTATGAAGGTAAGAGTTTACTATTGTTAGAAAAACATGAGACACTAATAAGGTAAGAGTTTACTAGTGTTAGACAGACACATGACATTATGAAGGTAACTTGATATTTAGTGTAATTTCACACTAGTGGTTAAAAAGGTTATAACCTTTTCATTGATGGTGAGAATATTTCACAACTGAAATCAATGTCTGTAGATTTTGGTTGAGTGTAGATTTCCTATTGAGGTGCAGGACACAACTGGTCACAATAAGCTATACAAAGTAAGAAGGCTCAGTGGGGATAAGTTACAGCTACATTCTTGTCAGTTGACCAGTAAATATATAGTGTTATATGGTTAAAGTGTAAAATATATGACAGTAGTAATAGTTAGGTATTTCATATTAGTTTTTATGTATATGGTCCAGGAAAATCAATGTCTCAGAGAAGCTAATGAAGATTTACAGACACAATTACTGAACAATGGTGTTCGTGAAGGATGTAACCTTCTACATAGTGAAGTGGTCTCACTAGCTGAGGAACTTGAAAACCTTTCAAAAGACAAGGTAAACTGTAATGTAGGAAACATTAAGATTCATTAATACGGTGATTTAAGATATTATTACATAGATCAGTGCTATAACTTTATGAACTTTGGTAGATATAAGTTAAGTTTATATTCATGTCTCACTGAACTACATAAAACCTACATTAACCTAGCCATTTTGGAGAAGAAAAAACTGAAATAATATTTTTTTATTAGTATCCTTTTCCTGATATAAATTTGCCCATCTTACAAAATTAACAGTTCATAATTTCATAAAAACAAAATTTTGAGAATTATGCTAGAGGAAAAGTCATAAAATGCCAGTATTACCAAAAGTCAGGTTTGATTGTAGTGTTAATTTTGAAGTGCCATGTTATAAGGCTACATTTGTTACTACAATACCAGTTTCAAACTACTGTGATATACGTATAGTCACACTTTTTATATGGTATCAGTAAGTTGACTGTAGCCTTCCATAACCACTGTTCCATATCAAACATTAACAATGGATTTATCTTTAAATCTTAGGCCATGGAGACATTACGAGAACAACAAGAGGTGAATATGAAGCTGAGAAACTATATAGATGGTATACTCTTGAATATTGTGGAAAACTATCCTCAATTGCTAGAGGTTAAAATGTGTGCTACAAACAAGTGAGAATTCAAAAGATTACTTCCAGAGGGTTTTCACTTCTGACATTTTACTTGTGATAACGTAGAGAATGATGTGTGCAGAAAATTTGGGGTATTGTTAAAATAAAAACAATGAGTAGGGTTAATATTTCCAGAAATACCTTTTTAATGGAACCGAGAACTGAAGTCCCAGAGTACTTGACATCATTGAAAAGAATATATACATCAGGGTTAGAAATGATCATCTTTGTTGTTTTATTTTCCTCTTAATGTTTTTGGAGTTTACTTTTATAAAGTTAATACTGCAATAAAAGCATAACATGAAAATTCACACCATGAAACAGATGGTGACACATAAGTGGAAAATCTAAATGTTTCAAAATAAAATTCTTGAAACAGAGTGAAAAAATTTGGAAACCAAATAACAAAATATTTCCTTCATTGTTATACATTGAGTAAACTAGGACTTTACTCCTGTGTGTTGAGGTAAGAAACCATTGTAAATACTAAACAGTTACCATACTCTAAACACTTCCTTTGTATGGTGTCATCCAATGATATTTTTTTTACTTGCTCTGTTGTGAGTAAATATTACAGAATTTTTTTTTTATTAACATAGTGTATAGTCAAACTAGTTTGTCATTGTTTACAGATATATTTAAAATCTACCTTGAACCAGTTTTGTTTAGTTTTTTTTACCCAAAGTTAGATCACATGGCTTGTACATGAGACCCATAATCTTGGAGGACAAACATCTTGAGCTGCTAGAAGTTGTAACTTATAAAATAAAAACTGATAAGAGGAAAAGTTTATCAGGATATGAACAAAAAGGAAAATAAATGTTATTAATGAATAGTTTCAACTCTTAGAATACATGCAGAAATTTGAAATGTGATTTGGGTTTCAGTTGGTTAGTATAAAACTATGAAGTGATTTGGAAGTAAAATATGTATTATGATTGGTGTAGAAAATAGCATTATTATGTAGTTGGTTGTGTTTGTTTCTTCTCTCACAAGACAAATATTTCTTTGTCAGGTAATATTTCTAAAAAAACACCAAATACTCATTTCTCTTCTTCTGTGGCCCTTTGTTATCCATCGAAGAGTTACTTTACATTGCATTAAATCACATAAATGTACGGGTAGAGGAGATAGAGTTAAAACCTTGTATCAAAGCAAGATTATGGATGTTACTGTAATCCATCCACATCTTATTTCAATAATGAAATAATTAAGGTTTTTCACACTTCATTCTAGTGTCTTGTAATGAAACAGAATGATATATATAGGTTGTTAGCTGCAGTTTGTTAAATCTCAATGAAATTGTTGAAAACATTTTAAAGTGTGGGCTATTGAATGTGGAATATTTACATTATTTTACCAAAAATAAATTTATTTCAAATTGATGTTTGTTTCTATGATTTACTGCATTGTGACTCTGTTAGCTTGATAACTTGATTCTGAGTAGAACCATCACTAATCGACTAATTTTCGAGTAGCTGTGTGTTTTGAACATGGATTAGCTTTTGGTTGGGTAAGCTGAACATCAGATGGTGATGTCACTGTTATTTTAAGTAATTTATATCAATGCAAGATAATCTATAATATGTGTTAAATAATAAAACTTAGTCATTAGGATCAGAAATGTATTATTCCATGTTGTACAAAAGCTTTAGAAGAAAACCGCACGTGTACCACATTGATCACAGTTGGCATTAATTATAAGGAATCAAACAGTATCTCTGCCTCTTTTTATGTTAATAAAAAATTTTAGAATGTTTTTACTTTCCATGACATTGCTACTCTCAAGAATTACAATTAAATTATGATTTATAGGTTCCTTTACAGATAACAGAAAGGTTGCTCTACAGTAAAACATGATGGGCTATATGTATGGTGTTTACTGCAGAGAATTGAACCCCTAATCTTACTGTTGTAAACTTATGAATGACCGACTGTGGAGGACCAAGCTGAAGAGAAGAGGACCCATTTCCTGGTTTCCTAAGGTTACAAAATGACAAGATGAAAAGACAAGAATTATAGACAATTAAGAGTTCTTCCACCAAACTGTGATACATCCAGTTCAGTCGGACTATGATACATCCAGTTTAGTCAGAGTTCTACCAGACTACGATATATTTGGTTCAGTTAGAGTTGTACTAGACTATGATACATCCAATTCAGCCAGAGTTATACTAGACTGTGATGCATCCAATCAGTGATGTCGAGAAACCCACTTGTTGAGAATTTTGTATGCAAAAACGGCTTGTTTGGGTTGAGAAAATATTTCAAATAGAAGAGCAAACAACGTTTCTGCTTCTACGGTGAACCTGACGATGACCGAAGAAGGTCGAAACGTTGTTCGCTCTTCTATTTGAAATATTTTCTCAACCCAAATGAGCCGTTTTTGCATATAAAATTGTGATGCATCCAGTTCAGCCAGAGTTATACTCGACTATGATACATCACAGTGGGTCATTAGTAAGTTTACAACAGTAAAATTAGATGTTCGATTTTCTGCAGTAAACACCATACATATAGCCCATCATGTTTTACTGTAGAGCAACCTTTCTGTTATCTGTAAATGAACCTATAAATCATAATTTAATTGTAATTCTTGAGTGTGGCAATGTCATGGAAAGTAAAAACTATGGTACATCCAATTCAGCCATAGTTCTACCACACTATGATACATCCAATTCAGCCAGACTGCTATAAGACTATGATACATTCAGTTCAGTCGGATGGCATGAAGGTTTCTGTGTTTTGGTTATGATTCTGTGCATCTGGAAGGACTTTTACGATTCCTCAATTTGGAATGTTTTGCTCTGAAACATGAATAAAAAGTGCTTCTACTTATCTTTGTCATGAAAACTTCAACAGGTTTCTTGAAAATATAAAAATAATGTTTAGAAATTCAGAAATGAATAAGTATTTGGTTTTACGTATGTTTTTTGTGTATCAGTGGTTTTGAAATGTTTTTTTTTAGTATATTATTTTTGTGCAAATATTGCTACCAGAATATCCTCAGAATTAGTCATTCGTACAATTATTTTGTAGTAAAGAAACAACAGCAAACACAACACCAAGCCATTTCTCTGTCAGAGAACCACCTAGAGCTAAATGGGATAATTTTATTATTATTCCTAGCAATATCAGATAAAAACTGATACTTCTACAAGCTGTGGCCTTTAGTTGTTAATGGTATTGGGTTCTTTATCCAGTATAACCTGTTGTGGTTGTATATAAAGCATGGATGCTTATAAAAGCCATGAGAACTTATAAAATGAGTCATTCTTAACCACTTTCACATTGGAAACTAGCAGAACAGTGAGCAAAAACCCATTTTCATTCACATGTTCTGTATTGTATTCATATTGAACTGAGTTATTAGTTTTCAAATCTGAAGTTAGTTAATTTCGATTGTTATTAAGTGCAAAGATACACAATGGACTGTCTGTGTTGTGCTTACCATGGGAATGGAAACTCGAATTTTAGCATTGCAAGCTCTCAGACTTACCACTGAGGCAGGTGAACAGCGTCGTAAGCTTTTGGCCCTGGGTCACTAGAGAGGTCAAGTTATTACATTTAAAAACAGTTTTAATCTCCTTAAACATACATGTCTTGTTTCTGAAGTAAGTCTAGTTTAAGAATTATTGGAGAAATAAGCCTCAAACAAACTCTTCATTAAACTTAAAGTACCAATCACTTGGGTCAAGTGTTCCAGACTTTTGATCCAAGGTTCACGCCCCCAATACCACAAAAAGACAAATATGCCTTTTACTCTTTGGATTCGTGACTGATTAAAATGTTATAAGAGTGACAGTCAAAATCGCACTGTTTGATTAAAGTAGCCCATGAGCTGGCGGTGGGTTATGTTCACTCACTCCTTCCTATCAGTCATATTACTTAGAAACGAGTAGTTCAGTTATCTCTGTAATAGCCATGTATAAAACTTAATAAACAATAACTTCCACCTTTGGTGGAATAATTTACAATTTATAAAAATTTTGGACATTGGAATTTGTTGAAACTAGAAGACAGTTTCCTTCTACTTTTTTATCGTTAAACACTTGTTATTTATATATTTTTTTCACAAAGCTCCACAGAGAGCTATATACATATAGCCGACTCTAGAATGGAATTAACAGATTAATGTAAAAGTAGCTATTTAGTAGCACCTACCACCAACTATTGAGTTACATTTTTCTAACCTAAGAGTTGGATATGAGAGTGTTTTTAAGCTATGGGGGCATTATAATGCGTCCATCAATCCCACTATTCGTTGGTAAAAGTGTATCCCAAATGTTGGCAGAAGGTTGTGATAACTAGCTGCCTCCCTCTAGTCTTTCAATGCTAAATTAGGGAAGGCTAGCGCAAATGGCTCTCGTGTACCTTTGCGCGAAATTCAAGAAACAAACACTTTCTAAAACATACGTTTCATGCTGAAAGCTTTAATATTAAAAATGATAATAAAGTACAGGGTATTCAGAAAGTCACTGTGCAGTTTTGTAATCATATTTCATTCAGTCTATTTCAAGCCAGCAACTGAAAGTTTCTAAACGGTGTTTAGAAACAAAATAAGAAAGATCCAGGCGTGTACTGATGCCAACGGGGGTCACTTTCAACATTGTTTATAATTATCATTCATATTTACCTCCTGTATTCTATATTGAAACATGTCTTAATAAATATATAAGTGTACAGTGACTTTCCGAACATCATGTAGTTTTAAAATGTAATTTAAAACAGTAATCCTTTTCCATCTAACCAGTCAGTCCAGAATGGCCAAGCGTGTTGAGGCGTGCGACTCGTAATCTGAGGGTCGCGGGTTTGCATCCCTTTCGCGCCAAACATGCTCGCCCTTTCTGCCGTGGAGGCGTTAGAATGTTACAGTCACTATTCGTTGGTAAAACAGTAACCCAAGAGTTGGCGGTGGGTGGTAATGACTAGCTGCCTTCCCTCTAGTCATACACTGCTAAATTAGGGACGGCTAGCGCAGGTAGCCCTTGTGTAGCTTTGCGCGAAATTCGAAACAAACAAGTTTAACGGATCGGTTCCATTTTTTAACTTTACCTGGATATATCACAGAACATAGTGTTGATATTTCTCATATGAAAAAACAAATTCATTGAAAAATTAGCATATTCGACAAGTGGATTTATCTTCATCATGATTTATTTGTTTATTGCTATTCGTTTTTGATGATTGAAGAGTACCGTCTTCATCGATTGATTTTGCGTGTCTAATTGAACCGATCCTGACTTGAAAATGTCTGGTGTGATAAGCGTTATTACCATAGTTTTATGGTTGCTTTGCGAGCTGCACCTTTATATAACAGTGTGAGGATGCTGTGATGTCCATATGTTGCAAACCACATTCAGGTTGGGCGATTTGGGTATTTGAATAATATTATTGATAATAGGAAACGAAGATTTAAACACTCAAATTAATGTTCGAATAGAATTATATGGTTTATTTCTGAGTAGCTTAAGAAAATGTTGTGGCCCGCATGGGGGTTGAACCCACGACCTTCGCGTTATCAGCACGACGCTCTAACCAACTGAGCTAACGGGCCGCATTTGTTATATGAGACTTAATATTTATATAAAACTTTAAAAACATCATAATTTCTTTTTGCTTTTTTAATTTTGTGTGACAATATTCAATAATTTTATTTCTCTCAAATTTTTAGGCCTATCAATTTCCACTGCTCACCACCTATAAATATTATATATTCTTGGTTGTAGGCTAAAGCTTAATTGTATATTTTTCGTTAGCTGAATAACTTTAAGTTTTTTAACAAATCCGGTTCAACAACTACTATATTAACTAAATACATAAACATATGAGTTTAGATGGTTTCTCTTATGTAAAATTGCTTCACGACTGGCATCACAAATTTTTAATTGGATTAACATCGGATCTTTAGGATAGCAGTACTATAGTTGTCCCATCAGCAGAATTATTCTTGTATTCAAATCTCTTTCAACACGTATTAGGTTCTTGTCTTAAGGATAAATTTTCTACAAAGAAAATCATGTGAAGAACCAAAATTTCGTGACACTGCTTCGTAATAATATCAATATTAACAGTATTTCTATTCCTAGAATATAAAAACTTTGTCAATGTTTTACCTAAAATCATCATGGTTTCTGCCAAAAACGAACAAACTCTCCTACAATTTTCGTTCTCTAATTTTTATCATTTGCAGAAGTTAAACACATAGCCATATACATATGTTGTTGTTTTTCTCTCTTTTTTTTGCAGTTTATTTTCAATACAGACCAATTTCTTGCAAACGACTTGAATGGCAGTTTTATTGTTAATTCTAATTATATGGAAATTTTGTTGACGATGCTTGTATTCACCATTTCACCAAGAATTCCATTGTTCATTGAACTCAACTCTGTTCGAAAATTAAAATTATTTTAAGCAGAACACCTCGTGTGATTCTTTTAAATAGGAAAAACAAGTTCAAGTGTTTAATTTCCCCAGGGTTATTTTATTTTACTTAGTGTTAGCCGTGTTAAAGCTCGCAAGATAGTTGGATCACGTGGGGCATTAATAGTTAAATAGACTAAAACAAGTGTTGGCTAATCAGTGATATCGAGAAACCCACTTGTTGAGAATTTTATATGCAAAAACGGCTCGTTTGGGTTGAGAAAATATTTCAAATAGAAGAGCGAACAACGTTTCGACCTTCTTCGGTCATCGTCAGGTTCAATAAGTTTCCTCCACAAACCGTAGAAAACATTATACGCAGACACCTAGACAGAAAGCAAAATCAACCAACAAAGGTAAATATATCTTACGAATCAAAAAATCACGAAACCATGTACTGCTGTATACCATATATTCCTGACATCAGCAAACAAATAACCAACATTTGGCAAAAACTAGTAACAAAATATAACATTCCAGTTAATACTAAATTTATTCAAAAACCAGGCACAAAACTAAGGTCTATACTATGTAAAAACTACACTGACAAACACCACACCAACATTATTTATAAAATACAATGTGATAACTGCCACGACTTCTATATTGGAGAAACAAGTAGAAAAATGGAAACCAGATTCAAAGAACATAAAAAGTCACCTTCACACGTTTTCGAACACTGCAAGTCAAACGAACACAACATAACCATAGAAAACACTAAAATACTAAATAAAGAAACAATCATAAACAAACGCAAAATTAAAGAAGCCTTACTTATACAACAACTTAAACCCAAAATAAACCAATATAAAGGAACGCCTTTATACCTATATTAATATAATAAAATAAATAAAATTATATATTCAAACATCTAACCCCGCCCTCTACATTACGACACTCAGTTATACAACCCCTTCCAAACAAGCGGTCAGCTTCCGGTCAGTTACCTCTTTCTTTGTGAACCTGACGATGACCGAAGAAGGTCGAAACGTTGTTCGCTCTTCTATTTGAAATATTTTCTCAACCCAAACGAGCCGTTTTTGCATATAAAAGTGTTGGCTAAGATAAAAACTGGTATATTGTTTGTTTCTGAATATCGGGCAAAGCTGTATGAGGGCTATATGCGCTAGCTGTCCCTAATTTGGCAATGGAAGGCTAAAGGGAGCCAGCTAGTCATCACCAACTCTTTGCCTACTCTTTTTACCAATGAATAATGGTAATAACCATTACAGTTTATGCTTCTACGGCTGAAAGAGCGAGCACGTTTAGTGTAACGGGGATTCGAACCCGCGACCCTCAGATTACGAATCTAGCGCTCTAATCACCTGGGCATACCAGTTCACCCCCTCTCCCAAAAAACACACAAATAAAACCTGGTGTAAAAAAATAAACGTATCATATTGGCTTGATCAAATCCACGCAAACAGTACTTAGTGATGTGCAGCTGTGTCGTGACGTGAATAGTTGATTTTAGAGTAATGCAAAAACTATAAGTTGACGTCACACACACTCAATGATATTTAAACAACAATGGTTCCCATTATTCCCTTGTTGAGTAGGTTTATTTCAGATTGGATTCAACGTTATAACTGGCATTGTGTCATGTATGTATTTTCAACTTTACAGAGGACATTGAAAACTGTTTTCTCTCGAGAGAGATTTATTAATTCTTATAGACTGGTTAGAAAAATTAGCAAAGATATCTTGGTATTTTATATCACATTGTATAAAATTACATTCGCAGGACATGTGTGCCACCTATATCACTATTAGTCAATTCCACTGAAACCTAAGAGATGTTATAATTTCGAGATATCACTTGTCCTAACATTACAGAACTGAAATTTCCACATTCTTGCATGACGTTCAATATTACAGCAAAACTACCCGTAAACAGAAAAAGCAGCAAGCCAACTTGAACAAAATGAACTTAGCGTGTTTCTTGATTGTTACAGAATAAGTATTATAAACATATACTGATATACCGCAACTCACGGTTAAGAATTGCATACATGTGTCTACGGTAAGTTCTAGGGGTTGACTTTGGCATTGAATTAAAAGTTCTGTAATATTCAGACACAATATTAAAAAATAAATTCTGACTGTCTCAACGGATGTGTTGACAATGGTTACTTTTCATTGCAGCAAGGGGCAGCCACACTGTTACACATTGTTAATTTATTATCAACAGTGCAAAGGGATAAATGAATTACATTATAAAATGCATAACTCTGTAGCTTTCTAAGCGTATCTACAATGTAGTATCTCCAGCGAATTGATAGGTGGTTATTCAAAAGCCTCCATATTTCAAAGCCTGAGAAAATGTATATTGTTTCACAAAGTTTTGTTTGTTTCTAGTTTTTACTAGGCCTATTTCGTAAAATCATAGATTATTTGGTAATTTGTATCTCTATTCTTTTATTGTTATTCTTGTAAAATTTTTAAGTGACAACTGTTTTTCACGAAATATGTACAAGTTAAATCACAACTTTTTTATCCTCTTTATAACGTAAATAATTCGGTCGTTTTGTTTTGTTTTTTTCAATCTACAATAATGCTTGAATACATCAAATTTGGAAACGCGTCAAATTAGAACCGATAGCCTCAATGCATTGCTAACTTTTGTATTATTACTGGGATCTAGCCTAAACACTACTACCCCCCTTTTTTTATATGACTGTAGGAAAAGTCAAATAAATAAGCGTAAAGAATATGGCAAAAGGAATAAAAATATATGATTACGCCTCATTTGAGTTTATGGTGTAAAATAAGTGCCTATATTAAAATCACATGTCCAATATTGTATTTCAAAGAATAAAATGCTATACTTTTTACCTATCTTAAAGTATATCGTGGTATTCGCAATCCTTTAGTTTCAAACGCCCTTTTATATCATATTACACAACTGTCTTCATCACAAACAAACTACCACTACCTCAGTAGCTTAGCGTCAGTTTTAAGGGCTCGCAACACTAAAATTCAAATTTCGATACATGTGGTGGTCAGATGGCAGATGGCCTACTGTGTAGCTTTACGCTCAAGCCAAAAATGTGTGTACCTAATTATGGAGAAGGTGATGTGGTGTTGCCTGTCGAATATATAAGGCAGGTCAGAAGTTTTCTTTGTTATTGTTGTTTTTTCTTTTAAAAATGAAATAATTGTTTATCTTTTTTTTTCGAGCGGTAGTAATATAGCGTCATGTTTAAAATATTCAGAGCATGACAAGATTCTTTCCAAAACTGTATTCGGAAGTATTGTAGCGCCATCTTTCGAAAACTTATAGCTGTATTAAAACTTTCAGATAACAATTGTTGATTTTGTGAATTTTGGAACAACCTGTTCTCTGATTGGACGTGTATTGTTTTGAAAATAAATTACCTGAAGGAAAAATAACATTCCAACTATGGAGCTAGTGGAAGCTACCTTAAATAAAATATTATTTAGTTTGTTGATCGTTAAATATCAAGGTTTAAATGTTAAAATAAATTAACATCGATGCGTTTAGAAAGAACATACCCTTTATTCAAAATATACTGCTCCTTAGTTAATTGCTTTTATTTCTGTATTTTGCTTCTCTCTAAATGATCAATAGTTGTTCCACAATACTTGTGTCCATGACGACCTGATGAGCCCTAATTTTTAGGGGAATGCTTCGTCGTCACTGATTATAACGTCTTGGAGTCAAGAACAATCAAATATTATGTCTCAGGTCAAAAGCTTTGAATATGTATCCTAATTCAGAGAATGGTGTAGAATAAAAAAAATCAGTTTCTTAGTAGCGCCAGTGAGTGGGTTGTGGATGAAACATGATACGGCTTATGCCAAGGCCGGAAAAAAAATTGCTGTCAAAAATTCAGGATTTGGGCCCAAGAAACCACTTTGAGTCGGTATATGATATTCGTCTTGTTCTTAATTTCATGACAATAAATGGTGTAATCAGGAAATAATAAAATAATGGCATTTTAGTTGGATAACTCGAAAACATCTGCGGTTCTCTTATACATTTTAGAAAAATTTCAACTGAAAGATGTAAAAAGGAATTTAACACCTTATGTCTAGACGCAATTTTGGCGAAAAATATCATTTTACAAAAAAAAAAATCGTAATTGTTATGCATCATTGTGTTGCTTCAGAGGAGTCCAAACATTTTAAATGCTACCAAGACAAGAATAGACTGTTTTTAGTCAAAAGTCCGCCGATAGAGGTCGCAAAAGTTCTTAAAAAGTAAATAAATGTTCATAAAATTTGTTTTGTGTAGGCGGAAAGTTAATTATATTATTCAATCAAATTTCAAATTGTCTTAGTACTACATTAAATGATTGATTTAAAATATAAATTCATTTACATAAAACTGACTAGTAATTTAAATGAAAACCTTATCTATATTTCGATAATTTTGTACTTTTCAAAGATAAGAAACGATTGTGCTGTGTAGGCCTAAACGAGTTCTAACTCGGGTAGATTGTTAGCTGAATACATAACCTTTATGTTGTATATATTTCTAGAAGATGTATTTGTATGTAGTGTTATATTTCTTATATGTGTATTATTATATAATATATCTTTAAAATGTGTTTCTTTCTTTTTATATTATATTAGGCCTACCTGTCTTCCACTTAATTGCCAGAAGCCACACTGTGAACTAACAGGAAGGCGATCGGATGTCACAGCAAATAATCTGATGTGGTTTCGCTATAAACCATACATATCACGTGTGTTTTTTTCCATCTCAATTATCCCCCAATTGGACAGCAGTACGTTTACAGATTTACAAGGCTACAATCTAGGATTCGATTCCCTGTAATGAACACATCACATAGCCGATTGTGCAACATTTTACTTAGCAATATACTAACCAACATGTCAGTGGTCTATATTAAGTTAAATATAGACTGTGCATGTTTGAACACTTATATAACATAATGTTTCATATATTCTTACACAATACAGGAAAATATTTAAACAGCTAGGTTGTAATTGTTATACTTGGTTAGTAAAGATTGCACATGGATCATATATATTACAAAATGATAAGAAGAATTACTGGAAGCTATTTATGATTTTTCTTATCAGGTCATTATTTTTGTATAATTCAGTTTCTTAGGATGTGACGTCACTTTTTTGCACTTGCTACTTAGCAGAAGATAGCTCACATCATTCCTACTATACTAGGCGCTCGCTGTGCTCCTCGTCATAGGCGGTAAGTGTACCAGTAACTGGTGTGACAGCGACAAAAGCTGTTTCAGAAGGTTGAAAGACATACCTGAACTTACAGGTCTGTAAAAGATAATGTATCATGACCTGTCGAGAGACCAGTGAAGTATCTTTGATATCAAAGTGGGAAGCCGTGTATCACTACGTACTTATTCTCGCAGCCTAGCTTTCGGTAAGACTAACAGGTTTCGGTCATGTCCATTTATCGAGGTTATATTTTGAGAATGGGAAAGAGGTTTATTTATCTTTTGAGTCCCTGTATACTTCGTCTTTACAGATATCAAGCTATACATATCTAGTTTGGCACGGATGTTCAGAAGTTATCTAACATGGATACTCTTAGGTTACTTACTATGGATGTTCCAACGTAACTTAAGATTTCCTTAGTTCATTTAATACGGATGTTCTAAGTAACTTAGGATTTTCCTAGTTTATCAAACATGGAAGTTCTAAGCAACTTAGGATGTTCCTAGTTCATATAACGTGAATGTTCTAAGCAAATTAGAATATAACTAATTCATCTAACATGGATGTTTTAAGTAGCTTTGGACGTTCCTTAGTTATTTAAATATTGATGTTCAACATGTTTTTTCCGATATTATTTAACTGTAGAGGATACCTAAGGCTAACTCCAACAAAGAGAAACATTACAATATAAGGGTAGGTTGGAAATAACTTCAGTAATAAGTGTTAACTGTGTTTAACTCTTAGGGTATGTGGTGGATTTAGAGCCTCGTTAGAGTATATGGTAATGTCAGACCTTAGAGAGTATAATGTGTATGTTGAATGTTGTATGTCAGAGGAGTGGATGGCCTGTTAAGTAAATAATTGTATAAGTCTATTTTTAACATCCTTTCTGAACAGAAACTTTAAGTTGCTGCCAGAAGGTGACAAAAACGACCCATAAGCACTATAAACGGGTTACATCTGAAACAATCTGCAGTGAACGTTTGAGATTCGTTTTTGTACGCAGAAAATTTTGAAGATATTATTTTTAATTTATTTGTTTCTTTTCTTTAATTTCGCGCAAAACGACATGAGAACCATTTGCGCTAGCCGTCTCTAGTTTAGCTGTATAAAGGAGCTACTTATCATCATCATCCACCGCCAACTCTTGAGGTACTCTTTTACCAACAAACAGTGGGATTGACCGTAGAATTATAATGCCGCCATGGCTGAAAGGGGAAGTATGTTCGATACGACGAGGATTCGAACCCCGGACCATCAGATAGCTAGTCGAGTGTCCTAACCACCTGGCCTGACGTAGTTTCAAGCTGAAATTTTTAGACGCTGTTATTTGTATATAACATCAATAGTAAAAGAAAAAAAGACAAGCTATATAAAAGGTTTTAAAAAAGTGCCTAGAAACTTGTGTTTACGAACATAAATAAATAAAGTTCTTTTTTTTTAAAGTAACCTTTAGAACTAGATATCGTGATATATATATATATATTTCATGATTGCATCACGAAATGGCTATTTACATACGTCACTGAGTGTTTTACAGACAGTTGTTGTTGTTGTTGTTGTTTTGAATTAAGCACAAAGCTACACAATGGGCTATCTGTTAAAAATAACTTATGTGATATACTTTGCACAACGTAACATCATAATTCAAGAGTCTAGTTTCTGCATGGAACTGACTTTACGTAACCCACGCTTCTCTCCTTCGTGCCTCGCTTCAGTTACGTGATGTATATATCAAAAGGTACCTCTTGTTGCCATTATCACAATACTCGATAATTTGTGAAAAGGTCAAAGTTGAAACGAGAGTTTTTGATATAAGGTCAGTAGGTTGTTTATAGGTCTTGTCTCGTGCTACTCTTCACAATATATTAAGATCTTATGTTCTGTGATTTTTCTAAACTGGCATATAAATTTATTCCTCGCTGCAGAGCATTTGTCCCAATAACACGAAATATTTCTAAAATTCTAACACCGTAAAAGACAACAATTTACCATTGTATAAACTGATCTGATATTTGCTTTTCTGTACTCGAAAAGACAACGATTCCGATTTTTTTTTTCTTCCAATCGATCGGCAAGAAAACAGAGAATCTATAAAAACTGGCTTCCATACGAAATAGTAAAGAATTACTTTATCCTAACGCCCATAATCTCACCAGGGTCAAGAAATGCCATAAATTCTAATAATCTAATGCATAAGTCTATGAAGATCAAAGTAATTTCAGTGGTCGTGTAAACTTTCCATATAGAAGACGTTTCATATATCACCACAGCTTCTGGTGTTTGCGTTAGCTGAACGGAACGACAAACGCGTTGTGATTGGAAGTGGTCATTTTCAAACATCCAGTAGCGTGTCAAAGAACATTCTAACGTGGGTTGATAGGAGATGGAATTAAGCTTGTATTTGGTTCTACTGCCGTAAATGGACCGTAAACTCTGTGCACAATAACTTAATTTATTCATGTTTGCATACAAAGTAAATCGAATTTGCTCTTGCATATTATTTACCTGTTTATGTGAAACTTCAAACATTTTTTTCTTGAATTTTAATATCTGTTTAACCAAGTATTTCCTTTGTTTCATGCGCATATTTTTTTCAGTCTGAAAGTTAAATGGAAAAATCAGTGTTCATTTCAGAAAATAGTTGTTTCTAAACATTCATCAAAACATGTGAAACAAAGGTGTTCCGGCCACCAACAAATGTGTATGAGCAGTTTAGTGTAATTTTAGGTAAATTTCTTTTCATCTGAGCGGATTGTACCAGAAGCTACGATACTTGTTAACCTGGTAAGATTTAAAGAGGTCAAAGGTTGCCTTCAACCGCTACAATAATTTATCTTCAATGAGGGTAACCAGTCGTCATTATCCGCCGCCTAGACGCCTACTCTTAACTGAACAGCAGAATGGTCTATCACTTCTATACGACGCCCTTAACTAAAGGGTGCAGAGAGTGTTTAGTGTAGTGTCGTAGGCTCGAACCTCAAATCTTTTAATCAACAGCCTGAATTTCTGCAGTGTGTTAAACATATAGACTGTGCTTTATTATTTTTATTATTTCGGTACCACTTTTCGGGCTTCACTGGCCCTGGACTTCAACATGAACACAGACCAAGCGCGTAAGGTGTGTGACTCGTAATCCGAGGATCGCGGGTTCGTGCCCGCGTCACGCTAAACATGCTCGCCCTCCCAGCCGTGGGAGTGTATAATGTTACGGTCAATCCCACTATTTGTTGGTAAAAGAGTAGCCCAAGAGTTGGCGGTGGGTGGTGATGACTATCTGCCTTCCCTCTAATCTTACATTGCTAAATTAGGGACGGCTAGCACAGATAGCCCTCGAGTAGCTTTGTGCGAAATTCCCAAACAAACAAATCTTTGATACAGTTAAGCCACGCTGAATAAAAATGTTACCCGTCTAAAGACGATAGTAGCTGTGTAAACTATAGATTTACCTTTCAGATATAACTTGTTTATTAACAATTAGATGTAGAAAATTTAATAGGTATTTACTATTATATTTTATGTCTCATTTTAATTATCTATCTGGTTATCACTTATTTAAGTGTCTAGTCAATTCTTCAACTATATATGCAGCCACCTGCCTACCTAGCTGTTCATTACACCCGTCTCTTACCATATTTCTATATTTGTTAGTTTCTTTGTTTGCCTATCTGCATGTCTGTCTCTCTTAACACCTCCTTTAAGTAAATCAGTCATAACGTCGTTTAGACAAACACTGGTTTCTAGCAGTTTGAGTCAACTAGTTATGTGACCAGTTGACGTCACAACCAATTCTGTCAACTTCCTGTATAGACATCACTACCTAATACTGTCAACTTTCTGTATAGACATAACTACCTAATACTGTAAACTTCCTGTATAGACATCACTACCTAATACTGTAAACTTCCTGTACAGACATAACTACCTAATACTGTCAACTTCCTGTATAGACATAACTACCTAATACTGTCAACTTCCTGTGTTAAAATTCGTAATTTATGTTAAGATATGAGAAACAAAATCAAATGAAAAGTAATTTTTAAAGTGTAGAAGTGTCATGGAAGCAATTTGAAAGTTGCATAAGTTTATAAATCTGGAGCACTCATTTATCGTAGGTGCCAGGTGTTAGAAATGTCAAAGGTTAAAGAGGACAACATTCGCGTACTAGTGGAACATGTTTTAACCTAGCAATTGTAATAAAGACAATTGTGACTTTAGAAAAGTCGTGAAAAACCCAGAAAAAAACGAAGCTGTCAATATCAATGTTTGGAACCTTTAAGAAGTTATCTTTCTACCAAATTCCTTACAAGTTGGTTAACATTCACGCAAGTAATTCATGAAAATCCCAAGTTACATTTGGATCGTTCAAACATTGAGCAAAAGGCAAAAAATTCTGAAATTGTCTCAATATCTCTGTTACAGTCTATTGGACCAATACATAAAACTATCATGTTTGAAGTCAACCTGTCGAGAAACAAATAAACGTTTCTTGTTTTTCTGAAAAGCGTTTGGAAGAAGAAAGAACAATAGAAAACCAGTATCTTTCTTTGTGGAGATATCAAATGGTATTAGATAAAATAGAACAGTACACACTGAGCTGTATTCAGGCACGTTTCTTTTCATATTAGCAACGTTGGACAGTGTTTTTTGATGACGAGAAAGTCAATTGAAATAAAAATGTATCTCAAAACGGCAGGTATGGGTATTATCACTTTTATTGATAAGCAGGGAACAACGTTTCGACCGTCCTAGGTCATCTTGAGGTTAAGAAAGGTCGAAACGTTCTTTTCTGCTTATCAATAAAAGTGATAATACCCGTATCAGCCATTCTGAAATACACTGGACAGTATATAGTTATCTCTTTACGTAACAACCATAACTACGTTTATCCAGACACGTATCTATTCACATTAGCTACATTAGGGCAATGTATACTGATTTCTTTACGTAGCAACCATAACTACATGTCTGGGGCGGAATACGTTGAGCTGTTTGTTCGGCGTTTCTTTGTTTTTGCTGTTACGAAAAAAATGTTTGTTGCGAATACGACATTAGCTGTTGATGATACTAATAGAATTGCGTGTATTAGATTTAGTTTCTCACTTGAATCATACTGTACATGATGGCTCGGTGATAAGTTTTAAAGCTAAAAACGCTATAAATCGGGTGTCAGTACCTGTGGTTCGCATGGCACATATAGCCTATTACCATGAACAAAAAACAGAAACCGCCATTGTTCTAGCATAACCGTGCCTAAGTTACAGCTGTAGACCCAGTAGAAACCAAATATCCATCTCTTGAAGTGACTACTCTCACTGACGAGTCGGATTGAATATCAATGTTATAATGAAGTCGTATTTGAAAGCGCGACGTGATTTGGTAACACTACATCTCCAATCTTATACTATCAAGCTTCCAGAGCGATACGCTATCCTATAGTACCATATCAGGTCTTCACTCTAATATACTACCTGCTCGCCCCATGTCATGAGGTTTTACTCAGATACGCTATCCTCTAGCCCTATATTAGGTCTTCACTTCTATACGCTATCCTCTAGTCCAGTGCTTTTCAACCTTTTTGCAGGTGCGGATCCCCCGAGGAGCTAATTTTTTCTTGCGGATCCCCTTGTACATGAATATGTATATATAAGATTTTTTCAATGAAATAAAAACGGTTTATGTACACAAAAACACAATACAGTACCATCTAAATTTGTTTATTCAAGAGAATTACAAATTAATGTGAAATTTGTCCTTGGTGATTTTTGAACAGAACTGGATAGTTTGGCCTGGTTTTAGAAAGACATACACGCATCTCTTCTTCAAGTGCTAGTAATTTATTTCTTTTCTTACTTTTAATGTTCGTCATGGTGGAAAATCCTATTTCACACAGGTATGATGTAGAAAACTGCAGGAGAATGCGCAGAGCCTTATTCGAGATTGATGGATATTCTTTTGCAGTTAAACTCCAAAATGAGTCCAGATCAAGTTCAGTGTGCTTCATTCTAAGTGTCCGGTCATTTGAAATACCTGCCAACTCTTCCTCGTCGGTCAAACTGAAATCCACGTTCAAAAATTCAACAAATGGATTTCTAATCCAATCATACTCTTCAAGCGATATTGAAGGGAAATATTGAAGGTTGCTGGTTTCAGATGTGAACGACGAGTTATCTCGACAAGATGCACTAATTACATTGATACAGTGTACTACTGTACCTACATTGATGTGATACTACATATTGATACACATTGATACTACATTAATTGCACATTGTACATCTGTCGGTCTTGCGGATCCCCAGGGATCCGCGGATCACGGGTTGAAAACCACTGCTCTAGTCCCATGTCAGGTCTTCACTTCTATACACTACTCGCTAGGCCACGTTTTCCTAAGATTCACCATGTTAATAACTTACTTCGTTAATTGTTGTTTTCGTTAATGTAATACTTTAATAGATTTAAGACACCACAGAAGTAGCTCTCTATGTTCAAGTGTACTAATAACGTTGTATCACTTTTCGTAGGTCTCTATTTTCTATCCCAAGTGAAATCCAACGGTCCTCCGTTCCAAAAAGGGCTTTTTGCGAATACCTTAAGTTAACACACTAATAAAAAGAGGGTAGTTATTTAACAGTGCTCAGCGCTTACTCGTGGGCTTCTATAATTGAATAGTGGTACTTGACTGTTATCCTTATAATGCACCAACGGCCCAACAGTTCGGATCATGTTTTGGCGGTTAACGGAAAAGAGAAAACAAACATTCCTTATTTGAAAAACAACGTTATCCGATTTGCTAAGAAAAAATTTTTTTATCAAAATAAAGCTGTGCAAAACGCACGCTCTTACTCCCGGGTTTTATGTATATCAGGCCAGTTTTCACTGGGGTAAGTAAATTATAATAGGAATCGTGCAGTCCTTATACATATAGTTGACTTCCTATGATTACCTTAAACACACGAAACGTAAAAAGAAAAGAAAAAACACCCTGTAAGAAGAATAAAGTGGAGAATAGCGAAAATAATGAAAACGTAACTGTGTTCATGATGAGTTTAGTAGATTGTTCATGACGAGTTTAGTAGATTGGGAAAATACACGCACAGCGAAAATAATGAAAATGTAACTGTGTTCATGACGAGTTTAGCAGATTGAGAAAATATACGCACAGAAACACAGTTACAGAAAGGAATGCAAAGAATGGTTGATACACAATCGAAGAAAGAGTTTCGTGTCAAGAGACTGATAAAAATAGAAATTAATCTGACCATTCAACCAGTGGGAGAGGTATAGATTGGTTAATAAATAAACTCATAAAGGAAGAAATAATCAATGTACAAAGGTTGTTGTACATTAGATATTTGTTGTTGTTTTAGGGCAAAGCTGCACAATGACATATTTACGTTCTGTCCTCCTCGGGGAATCGAACCCCGAATTTTGGAGTTGTAAGTCCGAAAATTGAACACTGGCTCACCAGGGGACCGATCTTATATGAATCGTGATCTATTTTAGTAGACTATGGATCACCTGAGTCTAAGTTTTAATTGGCAACTTATCCTATATTTAGTTAGTTTATTTTTATTATCCACAACTAGTTTGTAATTAGTTTTATTTATACAGAAGCTGGGTGTGTAATAATCAGAGTAAGAAGGGCTAAGTATATGATTGATAGACGGACAAAGAGTTTCGTATGAAGAGACATATAAATAGACAGAAAAAAATAGAAATGAAGTGAGTGTATAGCCAGTAGAGAAAGCTAACACTCCCTGGAACCACTTGAGAGCCATCCAAAACATTTAGTTGTCGGATTTTGTCGCAATCGTATACTCTCAACCACAGAGAAAACCTTCCAGCAGAAAGGGTAAGGCCTAACCTTTTTTTCTTTTTCCAGTCAACTCTCCGAAAGGTAGCACGAGATACTGAGGTAAAACTAGTTTCGGTTGTATTTGTGACACCTCTTTTAGTAAAGAGAATACACTGCTGCCGGCCCCATGTGCGAAATTGAAGGCTTATTCTTGTTCACAGTTTTGGATGTTAATTTTGCTGGCAGTGAAACTTTAGTTTTAGCATTTCCTTCAGACGAGACAGACGTTTCCCAACAAATGGAGGGCCACGACTGTCATCGTGTGTTTTCCGTATAGCAAAGCCACAAAGGGCTATCTGCTCAGCCCACCGAGGGGAATCGAACCCCTGATTTTAACGTTGTAAATCCGGAGACATACCGCTGTACTAGCGGGGGGGGCGACTGTCACCATGCGATTTGTTTATATTAAAAGTTAAAATTCCTAAAATGGTCTTCGTGTGAGAGTATAGCTGTGGTGACGGACGGTTTGAAAGAGAAATGTGATTGATTTTTTAAATTACGTAATAAGGTCGATTATTTTAAATGTTTTGGCGATAAGACGATTCATCATTAATTTACGATAAGCATTTATCAATGTGAGTTTACATTTTGCAATATTATGATGTAAATAGCCTCTCCACCGCTACTGATCTCGACAGCGCTGAATATCATCTGTGCAGTAAGATTCAGTGTGTGTATATGTGTTACGTAACTCCTTCTAAACCGCTGTCGCACTGACTAGTAAGTGATTCCAAATGAGTTGTCTCGGTCCCGAGATTTACACCAAAGTAAAACTTTTCACCAAACCCTTTAGGAAACACGGGGATTTCGTGAAGAGTAAAAAAACTTTTAAGAGGATTCCTCGGAAATGGTATTGACTGACATTTGAGTACGTAAATAAGTAGGCCTACTAATTACCGTTCGTAACTTGGTTAAAGAAACTAAATTTGCATTAGAACGGAAACGAAGATTAGGAAAAGTGAAAAACGTTCAAGCATTAGATTTGTATTGTAGCGGCTCTGTAAACGTTAGCCAGAAGGTCAAGGGTTCGACACTAGCAGATATATGTGTCTGTTTCGAATTAAACTCAAAGCTACACGGTGGACTATCTGTGCTCTGCCTACCACGGTGTCGAAACTTGGTTTCTTGCGTTATAAGTCCACATATTTGGGAGGGAGATATATAACAAGGTTTATATTGTTAAATGTTCGTCTCTACTTTAAGTCTCACGTTCTTAGAATTACATTTTCTCAAATTCATATACTACAGTGAGTCATCTCAAATACGATGGATTTTCTTAAAGTTTCATGAAATGATAGATTGTATTAAATAAAAACCAAAGTAATCATTGCAGTCTCATAAAAGTAAGTTGTCGGTTATGGGTAGATTGTGAAGATATGCATAAGTCTCTAAATCCGGTATGAAACTGGTGAGGATATCACATAAACATATCGGCTTTGTTTTTACTGTCTCTCAGGTTTATTTGTTTGTGGAATAAGACAGGAGCCTGAAATAAAATAATTATAATCGTCCCTATATGTGTTCTTTGTTTGTTCACTACTAGGCACGAAGCTTTACAAAATGTATTACCTGTGTTCTGCTCACTGCGGCTATCGAAATTCGATTTAAAGCATTAAAAGTCTTGATACTTACAATTACGCTATCTGGAGGCAACTAGAGAGAGAGATACGCACGTTATGTGGATCTAGTAAAGTGGAATGGCGCCACAATCAGTATTATTAATTTTTATGCAATGTTGCTAGAGTTAATTTAGGGTTGGAGTAATATGTCACAGAGGTTGATATACAGTGTGGAATCAACGAACAGAACATTTTGAACATGGAAGTCTCGTCTCTAGTATTTTCCATTGAAGTTGAAAAACTGGCAAGCAGAGCGTTTAAGAATGTAATAGATTTCGAGCTATTTCTTAGAACGTGAAAGTCATAGTTACGAAAGAGGACCTTCTAACTCCAAAAGCCATTGTGTTGAAGTTGGGCATATTGCACAGAAAGGTTAACAAAATACTAAAAGTTAATGAAGGATAGAAACCAACCATTTCTCGAGAAACACTTGAAAATCAATTTTTGAATTCACCATAAAGATTTCAGAAGTAATCCCAATCGAAAATCTAACTGTCATGTTCACCGGTCTATTTCGAATGGACTTTTTCATGCCAATGTAATTCTTTCGTTATCCTGTACGCTGACGTGTACGTACAGAAGAAAGCCTGTGAAATATTTGACAAGAAGTAGTGTCTAAGAGAGACCCCATCTTCTTTCCAGTTTTATTATTTTGGAAAGACAATTCTAAGAAAAACAATATTTTGACTTAACAACCCATACCTTGATGCAACCTTGACTTTTTTCAACCTACTGAGTAAATAAGTCAAATAATCACATTCCTCACAGTATATCAACAATATTAGTTAAACTGAATGTTTTATGTTATTGAAGATACTTGTAATTGTTAAGTAATGAGATAATGATCTGTATGAGAGGCTGTTTTGAGCAGATCCTAAGCTAATCCCTTGTCTTAACACATCACTTTTGTCTTGGAAGACGCATGGCGATTTTTCAAGGTATTTTTATAGAAAATAAGTACGTCTTACGAAGCGTAAAAGACGGTAATTGAACACATATTCGATACATTCTGTCACTCCCACTTATAATAAATGTTTAGTTAGACTTATAAATTATCTGTGGAATATTTTATCTATTGTAAATATGTGTATTATAATGATTATAAGTAGTCAAGTGAATAATGAGAACTGATCAAGGATATTTTGTCGTGATCTACTTCTGTATTATTTCTAGCTAAAATGTACATTATATTAAACCAAACTTGCTACGTTTGTTATAATAAAATGTGGTTTAAATATATTCTAATCCAGTATCTTACTCTTAAGGTTAACCATAGGTAAGTATTTCTAAAATAAATATATTTGAACATCAACCCAAGGAACAGCTTCTTACACGTGGCCCTTCCCCAGGTTTCGATACCTGTGAAGGGCAGATCACAAATAACACGCTTTGCACTTAACGATAGCCAAATCAAACTTCACAGATTTCTGAAAGAATCTGATAGGTTTCGTTACCTCTTTTAGGTTTGACCTTTAAACTGTGTTTGGGTACACACGCTTGAAGTTTCGTTAATTCAAAGTTTTGAAAGTGGTACAGCTTTGAGGTGGATTTCACAGGAAGTTCGTTTTGCTCTTTAAATATCGTCCGTGGTCGCTCATATATGAAAGGTTAGTAGAACTTGTTTTATCTCTTCTTTTTGTTTCTTGCGTCTTTATCCTCTCTCCGAGCCACCAAAAGTCTTTGGATCATCTCCAAGCATGTCAACCCACTGAACCCTCGTGCGATTAGTTGCCTTCCTCCCCTTCCGGAATTAGGATACATGTTTAAATTTATTTCATTGTAGAAACAGTGGGTGTTAAGTTATGATACTCTCAGAATCTTTAAAATAACTTATCCTTTAGATAATAAGCTCTGAAGTATCGTAGTTTAACACCCTCGTGTTGTCATCATTGTGGTTCAAACTTTACTTGATTCAGAATAGTAAACTAATTCCTGTTTGGATTTATATATATATATATATATACATATATATGAACATGTTTAACATTAATGTATGGATATATAGTGAATGAAGTTGGTGTTAGATACAAGTACTGTGACATTTGATTCTTGTTTGCACTGGTCATCTCAAATTTTGAAGTGGCAAACTAGAGAGTGTGTTTTCTTATAGCAAAGCCACCGAGGGGAATCAAACCCCTGATTTTAGCGTTGAAAATCCGGTAAACTAGAGGAAAACTAGAGTATAATGCGCAACTGATTTGAATTTTTTGGCGCGAACCTTGGACTAACACTCTGACACACTAACTATTGCTTGATATAATAATGTATATATGTTGTGCTCTTCTTCTATAGAAAATATTAAAGGAACAAATAAGACCTACGTTTATAAGTACAATAAACTATTTTATACTTATTTATATAATATAATAATTCATTCATTAAACTCCTTTAGTCAAAATTCGACTTCATTTTACAACGTAAAAGACTGAAAAATGGTTATAATTTATTTACAGTTAATGTGTTTTTTGGAGCCACAAGGTTAGCGAGTCGAATTATAATTATTATTTGATGCAAATAAAACGCCTGTTCTCATTGGTATAAATTATTTGTGAGATTTGAAACTTCTTATTATTTGTTGTTATTTTGGTAATGTTTGTTTTTGTTATGCTTATGTTTGTTGTAACGTTTACTGCTTTTATAGTAATACTTGTTGTTATGGCAGTGTTTGTTATTGTTATGGTAATGTTTGTTGTTATTATGGCAATATTTGTTGTTGTTATGGTATTGTTTGTTGTTGTTTTGGCAATATTTGTTGTTGTTATGGTAATGTTTGTTGTTATTGTAATGTTTACGCTTTTCATGATAATAATTTTGTTGTTGTTATGGCAATGCTTGTTGTTGTAATTTTGCTGTTCTTATGGTTATGCTTGCTATTTTTATGGTATTATTTGTTGTTGTTATAGTAACGTTTGTTGTTGTTACGAAGCTTAACATCCTATATTACAACTTAATGTCATTTACTTGGCATGATATGACAACAATGGATCATGTTGTCCTTTAATCATGTTTTTTAAAAAGTAAAACCATAAACTCATTCTTTATCTTTCAGGAAACTATGTGTTCCCTTTTTAAAGCCCTGTAAACTGTTCAATACTATCAAATGTCACTCTATCCCTAAATGGATCTTTGTTAAAAAAATAAAACTGTTTTAGGTTTTAACGGCATGGAACGAAATCTGTCTTAAAATTATATTATATTTAGAGTATGGCATAAAGATATCAGAAGTCTTTATCCTGTAGATTTCCAGAATAATTTTTTGATAGACAACAAGTTAAAGGATCTTAAACTGTCCCCATAAGATGTCCCTTTTATCATTTTTATTACATTCCCCCACCGAAGGTTCTATTTTCACCCCTGTGTGTTTGTTTGTCATCAATATTTGGACGAAAGTTGGTGTATGTACATTTCAACTATGACCCAACTTAAAAATGGTTAGTTTTTGGAAGTTCAAAATCACAGAAAGGTCATGAATGTTCATAAGATCCCCATCTGTTAGTACGGGGATCGTTTTTCACATTATTTTTACAATGTGCCTCAGTTTGAAATGATCGGATTGTGATTAAACTTGGTGGGCATTGTCTTGCCAAACATGGTCCGTGTTCGTTAATAACAACAGGCATATGAACGTATTTTCATATTTTTTAAGAGCCGAATATGATCGACTTTGCGTGGTGGAGGTATATGCTCTAATGAGTGCTTTCTAGTTTTAGACAAGAAAACCAAAATTAGACACAATATTCCAAGTTAGGTCCAACTAGTGATTTTTTTAAAAGAGGTAATTACGTTTCTTTGATTTGAAATATATACGTTTACATATATATATATATAAAGCCACGATTTAAAATTTTATTAGTTTTATTTCTGTCCATTTCTGGGCTAGGGCTGCGACGATTATGGACTTTTGTAAACAGTTAATCTTTGCCTCGTAACCGGTTAATCGTACTGTATTGCCCAGCCCTCAAAAGTTCGCTCCTGTCTTGGAAAAAGAACGATTTTTTTAACACCAACAGAATAGGAGAGACCCAGATGATCCCCACACTTTCAACAACAACGAAAATTCACCAAACAAAAAGGCAAGCAGTTCGTAAAATCGCGATAGGCAAACATACCAATGTCAAGGTCAAATAATGGAATATTTACACGCAAATGTCAATAATCGTATTGTTTTCCCTCATTTATTTTTCTAGGAAAAAAATCTTAAATTAACCGGTTATGGATTTCCTAACCGGTTATGAGCAGTAACCAAACCGTAACCAGTGTAATCGTGTAATCGTCACAGCCCTATTCTGGGCCGGGCATGGCCAAGTGTGTTAAGGGGTTCTACCCGTAATCCGAGGCTCGCGGGATCGAATTCCGTTAGCACCGAACATGCTTGTCCTTTCAGCCGTTGGGATGTTATAATTTTACGGTCAATCCCACTATTCGTTGGTAAAAGAGTAGCCCAAGAGTTAGCGGTGGGTGATAATGACTAGCTGCCTTTACTCTAGTTTAACACTGCTAAATTAGGGACGGCTAAAGCAGATAATCCTCAAGTAGCTTTGCGCGAAATTCAAAAACAAACTATCCATTTCTTTTCTCCCACCCAATCACCGTATAACTTCTTCCCTATCTACCTCTTCCCTATTACACTTTATAAGAATTTCTTTCACTGGTTTGTAAACTCCAGGGAATCAAACAAAAGCAACGTCTGTAATTCAATCAAACATAGGATATCCACTCACCGTCGACCCTCGCTCGTACAGCGGTTTGTCTCCGGATTTACAACGCTAAAATCAGGGGTTTGATTCCACTCGGTGGGCTGAGCAGATAGCCCTTTGTGGCTTTGCTATTAAAAAAACATACCACTCACTGTCTATAGGCCCAATAAAACTAATGTTAACTTTTTTGTTAACCTGAAGATTAACAAAGAAGATTGAGACGTTGTTTTCTACTTTATTTTAATAAAAGTTTTGATACCAACATCACCCGTCTTGAGGTACGTTTTTACTTCAAGTAGGTTCCTGGTCACCACAAAAGGCCTAACAAAAATGAAAGAGATAAAATTGCATGTCCAAGTGTAAACCCCTAAAGAAACAATGCCTCTGTCCCTGGTGTTTTACACATTATTAATCTCCAAGCTCTTCTGCGTGCTACTAATAGATTAATACCTTAAACCTGTCGGTTCAATGCCCATGGTCAGAAAATTTTCTTAAGCATTCTCTTGTAAAAAACACGCGGAAAGAAATCTTTTAACAAATCAACCTCGCCTGGCTTGTCTTAGATTGCTAAATTAGGGACGGCTAGTATAGATAGCCCTCGTGTAGCTTTGCGCGAAATTCGAAACAAGCAAATCAGACATCTTAAAGTCAACATCTACACTAAAAGCAACGCAACCAGTATTTCTTAAGCGTCCAATACCCATTTAACTTTTTTTTTTCCAAACATTAGATTTGCTACTTTGGATAATTTCACCCTTCCTTAGCAAATCTAGCGTGAAACGTACGAACTTAATTACAATTAAGGTTTGCTTTTCATATAACTCTTACGAACTGAATTACAGCTACTGTTTACTGTTGGTATAAGTCTCACGAAATTAAGTATAATTATTTTGTTAGATGTTGCTAGGAAATTAATATATTTGGTGTTGCTAAGAGATATGAAAACACTGTTTTGAAAGTCGTTGGTCTTCCCACAATTAAGTCTATATCAAAGGATAACCCTGTATCCCCAGGAGAAATAAAGACGGTAGGAGATTCGTGTGAGGTGAAAGATGAGGGTGTATACTAAAATTTAATTTATTCTTCAAGTATTCTTTTCTTCTGGAGAAAAAAAAAATTCAGTTCTCTAATATTTCAATCCCAGGTAAGTCATTTTTTATACGTAGAGCTCTTTAATTTTTTCTATCACTTGCTTGTTAACAACTATCACAAAATTATTTATAATCTCTTAGTCCATATAACGCTTCACCACACTTCACTTACTTCTCTTCTGGTTTGTTTTGAATTTCGCGCAGAGTTACTCGAGAGCTATCTGCGCTAGCTGTCCCTAATTTAGCAGTGTAAAACTAGAGGAAAGCTAGTCATCACCGCCAACTCTTGGACTATTATTTTATCAACGAATAGTGGGATTGACCGGAAAATTATAGCGCCCCAACGACTGAAAGGGTGAGAATGTTTGGTGCGAGCGGGGATTCGAACCCGCGACCCTCTCATTACGAGTCGGGTAATCTCTTCTGTTTCACGTTGCACTTCACAATATTTCCCACTTCCCATTATACTTCAGGTTATTCTGTTTCACACAGCACTTTTCCATCTTCCCAGTTTTTAGATAAAAATATTTGTTTCGGGTATCTTAAGATTTTTCTTTAATTAAAAATACTGTGACGATTGACAAAAGAAACATCTTATATTTCAGGTATTCATATACAGACAACACAGGGTGGCTTCATCTGATGGAGGTATTAATACTAAAAGAACTTGCTCTATCGCCAAAATCCGGAACATTCAGCCTCAAAAGATTGTGCTAGATGAATATTATGACATAATTAAAGAAATCGGATCATGGTAAGGTTATGTTGGCTATTTACAAGATCACTGGCAAAGAGGTGGCGTTAAAGGCGGTCCCGAAACTGACAACCACTCTAAAAGAATTTCAGACAGAATTCCACAACAGTTACTTTTTATCCCCGCATATGAGCATTCTCGATACTTATGACGTAGCATTCGAAACGGCTGATCATTACATTTTTGCCCAAGAGGTAGCACCACTTGGTGATATGTGGCAGGTGATCGAACAACAATATGATATGGACGAATTAGATGTGAAAATCATAATTAGACAAGCAACGTCAGCATTGGATTTTATGCACAGCAAAAACCTGGTACATCGCGACTTTCGAGCAGAAAATATTCTAATATTCCAACTGGACTACTCCAGGGTCAGGCTTACAGACTTCAGGCTAACAAGAGATGCTGGAACATTAGTTAAGAAACGCACGCGATCTCTGCCAACCTGTCCACCTGAAATATGGGAAGCTGTTCATTTAGAGGGTTACAACGTGGAGATTGGCTTCGACGTATGGCAGATGGGCATGCTTATATTTGCCGCGTTAGTAGCTATCTTTCCCTGGGAGAAAGCTGACATCACAGATCCTTATTTCACGGAATTCGTCCAATGGCATAAATGGAAAAGCATTCGAACCCCGAAGAAGTTCAGACGTTTCTCTCCAAGATTTTTGCGCCTTGTGCGGAAACTGATGGACCCTAAGCCCTCAAAAAGATACCCCATCAAGGAAGTATACAAGTACCTAAAAGACAGGTGGCTATTCTCACGAAGCCCGCGGGCTAGCACCGTCAGCAAGCCACCAGAACAAAGCTGTCTCCGACAGGAACGTCTTGGGACGCTTCTTTCTACTTACAACCTGGATACGAGAGTAGAGATAAGCTACAAGGACCATCGGATCAACAACTGGGTTTTAAGTAACTACGACAACTCGGAATAGGTGGTGTAAGTTGAAAGTTGTACAAATTAGTTACAGTTTGTTGCTTGTTGTTTGAACGAGTGTGTTAATTCTAGACAAACAAATTTAACGGAAAAAAAACTGCAAAATGTTTTGATAGTCAGCTACAAAGATGCAAACTAATTCGATATTGAATATTAAAACCCCAAAGCACATGCAGCGTAATAATGCTAGAATCATTGTTTGTCATTATCTGTAACTTAAACATAGCAGCGGAAATGTTGTTTGTACTAGTATGTAACATTGCATAAGCTATGACACCAAAGCTGGCGCGAAACACGGTTGTTTCTTTGATATATTTTAAAATGCTTTCATTCATCTGAACAGACCCAATACTGGACCTCCTTCCCCTGTATAAATACATGTTTACTTTTTATATTTCTTCACATGCCACCATATTTACCACACACGAATGATAACTTGAATGTGTATTATACAACTAGAGATGTTAATTAAATGGTCGTATGAAAACTCTTAGTGGGCATGTTAAGAGCAGTGCTATTCAAATAACATTAGTGTAATTGTTATTTTTCAGCACAAAGTTACATTAAAATTTTCAATATTAAAGCCACTTTCAAAACAAACTTGCTGTTCCAGTCGATGATAGACTTCGTTAAAGGTTTATTCATAACATACTTAACATTATTTTATATTTTAGGCGAAACCATTTCTTTGAGAAGTGTTTGAGTTCTCTAAAGTTTAGAAACGGGTAAATAAACCTAAGTTCGATTTCATAATGTATATATTTATACAACCATAGGTTCTTATGGATTAATCTATCCCTTCTTTAATAATAGATGATAAAGTTGACTGTAATTAACTCTAATTTTCCATACTTTTATAGAATCTGAATACATCAAGCACAGCTATTATTCTATTTCTTCTCTTTGCTACTAGAGGGCATCAGGAAATTAAAATTACTATATATGTTTGTTCTTAAGAGCAAAGTTACACAATAGCCTACCTACGCCAACTACGGAATGGAAACCAAACTTATAGAGTTAAAAGCTCTAATATTTACCGTTGGGCCAGCCGACAAAAGGCTACTATTTATGAGAAAATGACAACTTCTTCAAAAGGAGAAAAACTAGATAAAGTTCATTTAACTTTCTTACGAAATTCTCCGAAAGAAATATACTTGTCAATGTGAAGTTTCATTTTAAATATATGGACCGAATTTTCCAAAACCTTTTCAGGCCTTTTTTTTTTTTTTTTCTTAATTATTTTGACATGATATCGCAAAGAATACCAGCATGAGGTCGGCAACGCCATCTCGAAATCAAGAGAAACGACATTAAAAGTCTATAAAATTTCGATTTACGCGGCTGGTCATCATTTTAATCTCGGAATATTCTTTCCCTATTAAGAATTAAAGAAAAAGGAAGACGGAAGGTAATAGCATGACGTTTATATCTTCGAAAATAGGTGATTAGGCTTACTAAAGTTTACCCAAGTTATAAATGGTTTCCGCTCCTTAATCCGTGTATGTAACACCAGAGGCCGCTCTATTGTGAGCAAGGAGGGAGAGAAAAATTACAGCAGTTCTAAACAAGATGTTTATTCAATATGAGTTATACAATAGGTCATTTTGGTTTACCTGCCAAAACTTTCTGTGACGTCATCGCATGACGTCATTCTCACCACGTCATTAAAAAAGGGTAAAATTAATTAAATTAGAATGCATAAATATCTAAGCACAACTTGCAAAGAATTTGTCGTTAAGCTTCATACCAAAGTTGTTTCTTTAAAAGCACGATACATCAATAGAGAATATTTTCACAGTAAGTTAGTCTGAGAAAAATGTTTGATATATACGATATAAGTACATAATTGTTTAGTATCTATGTGGTTGTGTTTTAGGTATTATTGAACATACATTCGTATGAAGAATTCGAAACAATAAAGGGGCATCGAAATTTGTGAAATATCTTATATTTGTTATTCAGTAGAATCAGAACATTGTACAAAGATATAAGATATCCATGAATCTAAAGGGGTCAATTAATGATCTCACTACGATGGATTTTAATAATTACAAAAACGAAAAATAAAAAAATGTTCGTTCGTTTTTAAGCACAAACCTACACAATAGTCTATCTGTGTGTGTCCATCACAGTTATCGAAAGCCGATTTTTTGTGTTACAAGTATTCAGACTTTGCACTGAGTGTGAAGTATTACTGATGAAAGTAATTGTAAATCATCATCACCACAGTAACATAAATAGGACAATGAAGAAATTGAGTGAAAATAGTCGAATTGAGATATTTTTTGTACTAATTATGGCACACGCCTTCCTAATCCCCGTTGCACAGCGTATGTGTGCGGGTTTCGATACACGTGAGGGCAAAGCACAGATAGCCCATTATGTAGCTTTGTGCTTAAAAAAAACAAACACAACAGTGCTTTGTTTTCAAGAAATAGTATTGCTTGGAACATCACCTTGTGAATATATTTCTTAAAAAGTCATTTTGTAACTTTTTAGACACATTATGAAGATTTGCGGACCTTTCTAAATACTTCTGTTTATAATATTCCAGTAAAAAAAATTTTTACTTTAAACCTGAAAGTGTAGAAATATTGAATGATCATTTGTTGCTGAAATATACACAAAACTTTGTTGGACTAGTGCTACTAGTGTATTGTCAAACAGCGTTCATCAATAAAATTGTTTTATGAACGAAAATTATTAACCAGGAGATTAGTAATAGCAATTAAAACAAATGATAAAACACATAAAATTCATCTAAATTCCCTGTTTTGTATCATCAACGAACAAGAAAACATTTTTTACAGAAATCGTCAACCCTGGTGGTGAAACACCGAAGCTCAAAATTTCTTTATATAAAGTGTTAAATATCAACATACTTCTTTTCCTGGCCTGGCATGGCCGAGCGCGTTAAGGCGTGCACTCGTAATCTGAGGGGCGCGGGTTCGCGCCCGCGTCGCGCTAAACATGCTCGCCCTCCCAGCCGTGGGGCTGTATAATGTGACGGTCAATCCCACTATTCGTTGGTAAAAGAGTAGCCCAAGAGTTGGCGGTGATGACTAGCTGCCTTTCCTCTAGTCTTACACTGCTAAATTAGGGACGGCTAGCACAGATAGCCCTCGAGTAGCTTTGTGCGAAATTCCAAAACAAACAAAATTTCCTTTCCTTCAACTTTTTTGTAATATCCAGATTTTAAAATTACTTTTATGATTCAACACTAATATTAATAGAATCTCACTTCTAAATTCCCTCTTTTGTTTTATTAATAAACATTTAAAATAAGCGTATCAAAAAAATCGTCAACCCTGGTGGTGAAAAACTAAAACTCAATATATTTTAATTGCACAATGCACACACAACACTGTTGGGTGTTCCTTGCAGATTTTTGGCTGCTGGTCACGAAAATCACATCCAAATTTGTCCTTCACGTACTGTTTCATCGAAATCTTCAGTTTTGTCATGTTTTTTCTTATATTTGTGTCCAAAAATTTTCGTTTCTGTAAGAAACTTATGAACAATGTTTGGTGCAGTCTGGGCATGTCCAGGCATGAAATCAGGCCAAGTAGGAAGCTGTTCTGTAGAAGCATGCAGCCCGGGCATGCGTGGGCAGGCCGGAGCCAGCTTGATACTGTCTCAGCAGGCTATAAAAGTGGCTTGCATATACAGATCCTGCTCATTGGATTTATATAGACCTTATAATGTGTACGTATTGTTTTATAATAAAGCATTGCCTCAGTAGCACTGTAACAAGTAAGTTAGATGTTATAGACGTTTTACAGGACCATTGGTGTCGAACTTAATAGCGTATTAGAAACATAAACACAAGTAAATACGTTATTGCCGGTAAACAGTTAACTGTCTATTTCTCAGAGTTCCTTCGTAATGAAGCGAAATCAAAACTATATTTGTGCATACCCACCAGGTACCTGTCACAATTAGCAAAAACTTTAAAAAAAAATGTTGTGTAGTGTTATATATACGATTCAACGCAACAATTTCCTTTGTTGATTCGGGAAAAATTAATAGATCTTCTTCTTTGAATAAAATATTATTATTATTCGTATAATTTTGTTAATTAAGAATTAAAGAATATTCAAAATAATATATCTTTCTTTGGTAACTATATATAAAGCTAAAATTCGGGGATATATCCCTGTTCAAGCATAGCACAGATAGCCTATTATATAGCTATGGGCTTAGGAATAAACAAACTTTACTATTTTTGGTTGACGAAAACTTAAAATATTAGGTTCGAAATTTATCAGTCAAACAACAAATTTCTTTATAAAATACCAAGTGTGGTCAAGTAGTTAGCTTATTGAACTGTGAATTCTAGGATTCTTGCTTTATATCACGTAGTTTGAAAACCGTGCTTCTGCATTTTGAAGTCTAGGGTGCGCTAAAAGAGTGGCAGTTAGATCCGACTACTCAATTAGAGTAGATTTAGACTTCACTGTGAGTTTCTTGTAGTTTCACAGTTAACAATTAGAGACAGTTGGTGCAGATAGTCCTGATGTAGCTTCGCGTGAAAAGTTTTAAGAATAAGAGAAATAAAAAAATGTTTCTGACACTCCTATGAGGTAAGTCGAAACTCATTTCCAAACACGCAAAAAAGAATTGAAGAAACTGACTGACTGAGATAAATGTTTAACTGTGTAATGTCATTTCATTGTCTTTAAGCCATGACCTAATGTAAAAACAAGATTTACAATAGTGCCACCTAACAATCGCGTTTCTTTTTCTTCAGAGAGTGAGGGCTAGCTCCATTGTATAGCGACGAATTTCTGAGCTAGCCATCACGATTCAAATCCACTAGATACAATAAAATATTTCTAAATGTTAATATGCGAGTGCTTTATAAGAATGACAGCGTTAACTGTAGATTGTAAAGTGTTGTTGACTGACTGTCAGTAGTTTCAAATATGGGACAGCGGCAAACTGATTTAAGCTGATTTTCCATAAATGTAAAACCATCGAATTTGTTTCCAAATATTTCAAGCTATCTATCAAATAAATTTTAAAGAACTTCGTTTATTTGGAAATTCATACACGTTCCACGTGAATAAACATTTGATTAATGTTGTCCTTAAAAAGTCACGAAAAAAAACCCTAAAACAAACCCCAGGAAAATTTCGCCAATTTAAGACACTTATCAGCCGTAGTTAGTGTCATGTTTCTTGATTTTGTTTATGAGTTTTAATCTTACCTGGATAGATTTATAAGACGGAAACACGTAGCTTAGTGGATCTTTATAGAGTGAGCGCTAACAAAATATGTGACATTTAACAACAAATTAATAAATAAAGGTAACTTTAATTTTAAGCTGGTAAAGGTTTTGGTACAAAAACGATCAAACTAATATACTTTGTATTGAACAATTAAACATTGCAGCATCTTCCCCTAATGGTTTAGTAATAAGTCTGAAGACTTCGATATTTGTGGTTAAGGAAAGGAAATGTAATATATTTCTTTGTTTGTTTTTATTTTGCCTACAAAACTAGAGTTTCAATTTATATTTTACTATGTTTCCATTCCTGGCCAAGTCCTAATTTTTTCTACATGAGAATCACTGTTGTCATTTAGTGGTTTTAATTTTACATCGCCCACGTCTCAGCGCGTGATTGCGGATGAATTAACTAGAAAACGATTTATACATTTTTTTTAGTAAAACCACTGTGTAACTGGAACAGTAATTTTTTCTTGAGAAAAACAAAAGCTACAAGTGAACAACAAAGTTATTTTCAGTAAAAACTGTGTGTGAAACAACAAGTTTGGGTCAAGAAGAAATAACTTTACAACATCACTGTCTTCAAGATATTTCTGTTTTTAGGCATACGACAGGTCTTCCGGACCATCATAAATATACCTAATGCTTCCTGAAGTATGTTTCGTTTCTTATCGTAGGCTGCAGTTTACAGGGTAATAACTCTGTGTAGGACTAGATATGCGACGAAGCCTAACATTCATTTATTGATGTGGTATTTGTATTAGCTTAGTACCTTACCTTTACCCTGACAAAAATAAAAACTGTAGGCCGGTTATCTCGAGAGTAAAAAATTCGACATATGTTCGTTCCTTAAATGGTGTGCATTTGGTCTGCAAGTGTTTATGAACCTTTTAAAGAATTCACAATTAAAAAGTGGTGTGAGCGACACTTTCTCTTTTATAGAGATAAGAAAATGAAATGTCAACGACCAATAAAGTAAAACCAGAAGCAACTGGATTAAAAAACAGAAGCTGAGGTACCTGTCTTCTGTCCTGGTTATAAACTTTAAACACAAACAGTGGAGTGGATACTGTAAAAATAACAAAAATCATAACTTTCGCAGTTTATTTATAACATAATATACCAGTACAATATCCATTATTGTCTCACCAAAACATTTATATAAGCTTTACAAACTCACTCTGTATATATGGTATACACAGTGCGACTGTCAGGGTTAAATGTAAGTTTTTAAACTTACAACTCTAAAATCAGGGTTTGATTCTTCTCAGTAGACACAGCAGATAGCTCTATGTGTTTTTGCTATAAGAAAACACATGTACGCACAGTATGGTATCTTGGAAATCTATATTATGTCACTTTAATGAGATCTTGGGAGTTTGCCACATTATTCAGTATAGTGACACCTTGTAAACCTGTATTTACATTTTCAGACTGAATAATTATAAACTATGTTGCAGCTTTAGATTGTCCCTTTTGTCTTCTAAGATAAAATTCTTGCCACTTTCGAAATTTCTTTCCCATCATTCATGACACAATTTTATTTGGTTTGGTGAAGTATGCCGCTGAACACGAGACCACACAGATGGACCTGTGCATTAACGTCGGCTTTGATTGGATGATTTTAATGCTCTCGAATACACAACTACACTTTAACTTGTTGTTGTTGTTTTGAATTAAGCACAAAGCTGCACAATGGGCTATCTGTGCTCTGCCCACCACGGTTATCGAAACCCGGATTTTAGCGTGTAAGTCCGCAGACATACCGCTGAGCCACTGGGGGGGGCATTATTTAACTGAAGTAGTTCCTAGATATTTGTATTCAATTAGCCAATAGTTATTTTACATCAGGAGTTAACAACCAACACAAAACAAGGATCTACTGACTACATTTTTGTTTACATAACCTTCAAAGTACGAAAAAGGCTTCTGGCAAATAATAAAATATTCTATCTGCTTTTATTTGTTTAAATATATATCAATTTTAGATACAAAGTGATTAGAAAAAACATAATTTGTTTAAACGTTTGTTGTAGTTTTACTTTCAAACTTTATCGTTAATTAAACTTGTATTATTGTTCTTACTTTTCACAAACTCGTTAAGGTCCTTTGAAAGTTATTAACAAAAAATAATAGTTGTTTGTTAACATCAACCACTCACCTTTTCGAGCAAAAACTTATTCTGAGGGGAAACACTTAGAAGAGTGGTGCTTCAGTCAGTGCACCGACATGAACCTATTGTTGAGAGACAAACACTCAGGAGAGTGATGCTTCAGTCACTGCACCAACATGAACCTATTGTTAAGAGAGAAACACTCAAGAAAAGGTGCTTCAGTCAGTGCACCAACATGAACCTATTGTTGAGAGAGAAACACTCAAGAAAAGGGTGCTTCAGTCAGTGCACCAGCATGAACATATTGTTGAGAGAGAAACACTCAGGAGAGTGGTGCTTTAATCACCGCACCGACATGAACCTATTGTTGAGAGAGAAACACTCAAGAAAAGGGTGCTTCAGGCAGTGCACCGACATTAACCTATTGTTGAGAGACAAACACTCAGGAAAAGGGTGCTTCAGTCACTGCACCAACATGAACCTATTGTTGAGAGAGAAACACTCAAGAAAAGGGTGCTTCAGTCAGTGCACCGACATTAACCTATCGTTGAGATACAAACACTCAGGAGAGTGGTGCTTCAGTCACCGCACCGACATGAACCTATTGTTGAGAGAGAAACACTCAGGAGAGTGGTGCTTTAGTCACTGCACCAACATGAATCTATTGTAGAGAGAGAAACATTCAAGAAAAGGGTGCTTCAGTCAGTGCACCAACATGAACCTATTGTTAAGAGAGAAACACTCAAGAAAAGGGTGCTTCAGATAGCCATCGAGTAGCTCTGCGCGAAATTCAAAACAAACAAACAAAATCGTTCACATGTATTTTAGAAAGGAAAAAAATATGTGGCATAAATATAGTAGGGTAAAAAAGTAAATAATTGAAGATTATTTATGACGATACAAAGGCGATAAAATAAAATAGTTAATATAAACTGTTAAATATATCATCGATTATCTTCCATGTTTTAATACCATACTGCTTTAGTCTCCCGGTGGACCAGAGATAAGTTTGTGGACTTAAAATATTAAAACTCGAGAATCGATTCCCTACGGTCAACAGAGCATATATAGCCCGCTGTGTAAATTTTCAATAAAATTACAACAACAGCATGTAACTTAACAAAAAACTGCTTTTAAAAATGTTTAAATAGTAAACAAAATTTACAACGTTTGGTTATTTGATTTTGTTAATTTCTTTTCGCGCAAAGTTGCATAATAATTATAATAGGCTATTGGGGTGATGTTTACGGTTTGGTTTGAATTTCACGCAAAACTACACGAAGGGTATCTGCTCTAGCCGTCTCTAATTTAGCAGTGTAAAACTAGAGGAATGGCAGCTAGCCATCACCACCTATTCTTTTACCAACGAATAGTGGAATTAAACGTAACTTTAATACGCCCTCACGACTTAAAGGGCGAGCATGTTTGGTATGACGTGTTTACGGCGGGCATTGGACTCTATATATTAAAACTGTAAGTCTATAAACTTACCGCTGATTTGCCAGGAGTTATTTTTTATTTAAACACGTACATCACATTCCTCCGCCTATATAATAAAAACATGGCTTTAATGTACAATTATTATTTGCAGTTTTGTTACAGTTTGTCGTTTAATGAAAGCACATAAATTTAATTAAAATTTTCGGTTTCTATGTTTATTCTCTCTCTCTCTCTCTATTCCAATAAATTACAGAAACAATTAAATAAATTAATTCAAATGATTTAAACAGGACATTATATTTGGGGCATTTTTTACGTTTTTCCACTTATTGTTTCAAATTAAATACAAAACGTTTGCTGTATTTTTGAACAGGGCGTTGGGTGATTTGGTGCACTCAATCCTTATATATAACACGTGCTTTCAATCTTAAAGAAACTTATTATCCTCAGTGAAGCGATATTTCGCTGAGAGGAAGTTTGATACCATATTACAAAGATTAGAAAAGAACCTTTTAAAAAATGGTAAGTTTGTTTTGATTTTCTAAATTTTGGTAAAACAGTTAACGGGAATCAGTGATACGGGAATATTGTTAAGCCTAGCAATATAACGTGCAGCAATCGTTAACATTAACAATACGAGATAATTAGGCCTTTTTCGTTGCAATAACGAGCGTCACTACGAAACGTTTTACCAGAAAGATTTCAATAAAATACTATATAAAGTATTGATTAGGTTGTTGGATCGTATAAAATTGGTGGATAATAAATTAAAAGGATTGCAAATTAATTTAGTGGTTCTATTTATAGAATTTTATATTGTAGAAAGAAGGTTAATGGTGCCGTGTTATCTCTGTTACAGTTGCTACAGTCTGGTGTTTTGTTCTCATTATTATTACAAATAAGATTGGTCGAATGGTTTACGTAATGATGCGATTTGTACTTTTAACTTGAGAACTGTTTAGGTTTTAATGGTTAAGAATATGATTGGAAAGGATTATATTTGAGTTGTAGAGAGATTATTTTTCGGGAGGGCTTTCTTATTAAAAACATCTTAAATGTGCTTTAAATTTCATATCCTACAGGAATCACAATGTTACACAAAGTATTAATATATTTAATGTTATTTTTGAAGTCTGAAGAAGTTAACCCTAAAGCCTACCCTCTTGCTGACGCAACTTTGACGACCAAGATTCTGAATATCGTTCAGCAGGCGTCTAACTATAAGCAGCTGAAGAAAGGAGCCAATGAAGGTAAAGGTAGCAGCTTTCATTATATTGTGAAAACGTATATTTTAGGTTGTTTCTCATTGTCACTAAGAAATGTTTTACTTTTAAATATTATAAAAACATTTTCAGTTATCTTCTAAAAAAAAAAAAAACCTATGCAAAAATGTTTTAAGATTTGGTGTTTTTCTTCAGCACTGCATTATCGTAAAACTTAATTAATTATCATTGACTGATATGTTTGAGAAATGTTTATTTCATTTGTATTGTTATAGTGTACTTTTGAAATACTTTAGTCATCAAGATTTAACTTTTTTTGCTGCATAAACTAGAATGCAAATTAAAAGAAAAGGCTTTATTACAAAGCATAGAAGGTACTTCTTGTAACGGTGAGCTTAGAAATACATGTGTATAAACCTATGTTGTTATATTTTGATGCTGTGTAATGATGTGTTAGTCTTCAAAACTAAATATCATGGTAAATTGTATGTTTGGAGTCTGTCAGATTATGGTAATCAACTTAGTATAATGAACAATTTCTGAAGTAACTTGTTTTCTGACATATTTATTTTTAAAGGCTGTTATACAGTTGCAAAGTACTTGATGTACATCTAACTGATTATACTTTTAACTGTGCAGGTGTGAAGTGTTTTTACATTGGTCAGGCAAAAGTTTCCTCTGAATGCAATCCCCAACCCCAACAAGAAAATAATTCTTTTTAGAGATGTTAATTTTGAGTTTGATAAAGTTTTAAATACCTTTTTAAAATGTTCCATTTGTAGATATACTTGTAAAAAAAAAATGATTGGTTTCACAATGCTTTGTATTTATAAACATGAGAGACCTTTTCATAAAGTCCTTCCCCAAAAAAAGGTATGTGAAAGAGCATTCATGGTGTGTGTGTTTTTGTGTATTTCAGGAATTTGCCTTACTGGTTTATGGTTTACAGCACTGTTGGTAAACTGGTGGGTTTCATCTAGCTTCTAACCCTTGGAAGAATACATCTTTAGAATTTAAAAACAAATCACTCATTTCACATTTTTAAAAACATGAAAAAGAAGCTGTATGTTTTTCACATAAGTTATTATAATTGTAAAATGATATCACATCCAAGTAGAAATTAGGATCCTATGTTAGTAAATTATGGTCCATCCCACAAGTGGATTACTAAGTTTCCATCCATACTGATTTGAAGTTGAACAGACATGGTTTAAAGCATCCTGTAAGTTAGATCCTGTGAATTTGTTTCAGTCTTGATAATTTATTACACGTATGACAGTAACAATGTTAAAAACTTTTAATGGTGTTTCTCTAAACACTACTTGGATATCAAGCTGTCATCAACATATGGAGATTATTGACCAAAACATCTTTTGAAGGACTGAAACAAGTTAAGTAAAATAACTTGTATAAAATACAGGTTATGGATTAGAGAACACTGATGCTAAAGACTTCAAGTTTTTTATTGCTTTTAATAACTTAGACTTAAGAGCAATCAAAATAACAATATTAACAAAGTATACACAGGTGGTGGTCAAAGTACCCTTGTCATGACATTATACATTGCGTCATTCACTATGATATGTGTTTATTACAAGAATTACCAGCTGTTCATTTTATCCTACATTAATTCATGGTAGACCAGTTTAAGCATAAACACTACAGAAATACTAAAAACAAAAAACTATAGATTTACATGTCAGACTTTTCAGGTTATGTAAATTCAATATACAAATTTTATAATGGACCAAATATTCTTATCATGTTGCACTCGTGTATGAAGAATCAAACTGACACTGAAGATCTCTTTTTATACAATACACTTGTACAGTTTTGACAGAAAGTGTTTGTACCCCTGTGTCGTGTGTAGTTTTTTCTTCATAAGTTAAGAATCACAATTAGGATAATGAAAGTATAGCATATTATACAAACAAACATCTTCATAAATATTTTATGTAAATTGAATGCAAAATAAACTGTTTATAAACAAATAACTAGACAAAGGAAGGGCAGAAAGTGTTTGTGCATCTACTTTAATGGTCAGTTGTGTCGCCTTTCAGGTGAATTACTTGGCACAGTCTCTCCTCATTGCTCTCCATGATCATTTGATAGGACTCGACTGGTATTTTCTTCTATTCTTCTTCACAGAAAGCCTCCAGCTCTTGCAGGTTTCTCGGATGACGCTGATGAACCCTGGTTTTCAACTCATGCTAAACGTTTTCAATTGGGTTGAGATCGGGTGACTGGGGTGGGCACTCCAGAATGCTTATATAATTTCTCCGCAACCAGGATTGCACATATTTTGATGTATGCTTAGGATCATTGTAGTGCTGGAAGATCCAACAATGCTCATGCCGCAAGTTCCGAGGATCATTCTTGATGTAAGTGCTTAATATATCAACGTGCTTTTCGTTTTTCGTGATTCCATTGACGCGGTGAAGGCTGCCCACACCAGAAGAGCTGAAGGAACCTCCATGTTTAACTGTAGGGACTGTGTTCATTAAAAGATTTTGTTTCCCCTTCTTACATAAAATATTGGGAGCATCATTGTGGCAGAAAAGCTCGATTTTTAGTCTTGTCTGACCAAAGAATACTCTTTCAATATGTAAAGGGTTTATTTAAATGCTCTTTTGCATGCCTCAATCGTGCTTTTGAATGAACAGGCTTTAAATGTGGAGTTCTTTTAGGACGGCATGCTTTGAACCCAGAAGAGCGTAACATGTTCGTAACTGTAGAGGTGCTTACTTCAACCCCAGTTTCCTTTACCAGTTTCTGTATGTCATTACGTGTTAAACGAGGGCTCCTACTAACTTCTCTGAGAACCTTCCTCTTGGTTCTCTCTGGAATTTTGGTGGAGCATTTGGAATGAAAGAAGTTAGCAGTTGATCCTGTAAGCTTAAACTTTGTAATTATGCTTTGAACAGTAGATTTCAAGACATTAAGTTGTGTAGCAATACCAGGAGGAGAGCTACAAGGCTTGTATTTTACAATAATTTGGTTTTTTAAATCACTGGACAGTTTTTTTCCTGTTCACCATGATGATCAAGCAGATAATGATGGAGACAGTGCTAAATATTGCCAGAAGTACATTTTTTGCTGGCTAAATTCCAATACTTGTGAACCAAGTGTCTAGTTCTGGAATGGTATAATGTAGTTTATTTGCCAAACTAAACACAATTTTTACGAGACTATCGGTTTTTCCACACGTTCGGAACTGTACCTTCTGTTCCTCCTATGTTTATTTGTCATTTAATTTTCATAAAAATGTATGTAGATCTGTTGTTTGATAATATATATAATATACTATACATCTATTAGCCTAATCATGGTACTTTTTAAGTTATGAGCAAAATACTACTGGGGACGCATGGGTATGAACACTTTGTTGTAAGTTTGTGTGCAACTGAAATCGTGCAACATTTCATATACAGTAACTTCAGAATTACAGTCAACAATCTTTATCCGATGCGAGGTCAGCCCACTGGATTGACCCATGCACATTTGGTTAATGTAAGTATAGTTTGTTGAAGCTCTCATACTAAGGTTATTTTTCAGAATGGGCGAGACAGTTTGTTTGTTGGTGCCATCATTTTAAAGTTCATAATGTTGAGTTTTAGCATTAGAAGGAAACAGAATATCATGCAATTTATAGTGATGTTCTACATAATACTCTCTTAATTAAAATTAATCTTTAGACTTGAATTCTGTGGGTTTTGTTCAAACACCTCAATAATATTTCTCTGTCCATATTTTTCAGCCACGAAGACATTAAATCGAGGCTTAGCAGAAATCATTGTCATGGCTGCTGATGCTGAACCTCTTGAGATTTTACTTCATTTGCCATTGCTGTGTGAAGATAAGGTATGATTTGGATGCTATATCATGAAATTTCAATTTGGTTTGTTGCAATGGAAGACTGATTTACTGTTTAGGTAAATGTCGATTGTTAGTTTACTTCGTTTAGTTCTGACCTGTTGTTGTAGCAGGTTAGAAGCTTTTATAATTTGTTCATTTGGAAAATTTGTGAAAATAACTGGCCAAGTGATGTCTTCAACATTGCTCTGTTAGATATAAGTGGTCAGATGTTATTTCCTATGTTGCTCTGTTGGGAAGAACTGGCCAAGTAATGTCTCTGTTGTTGCACTAGTGGAAAGAATTGTACAAGCAAAGGTAAGTATGACACAAAATAGTACAGATGGAGATTGTCTCATAATATAATCAGAAAGAATCCAGGCAATTGACTAATATTGTGTAGTAAACTGGCACTCGACATGGAGAAGGTAAGTATGTATTGTATTGTATTTTAGTAGCAAGCCAAGTTCAGTCTCCTTTGGGCCTAGCTCACAAGACGCAATATCTTGATATAAAATATATGAAAGTTCCTGAACCATGAAACTTTTTAAAATGTAAGTAGGCCTAGAATGTCAAGTGTCTATTGTTTGATCTTAAGTGCTGAACTTGTATGGAAAATTAAGTTTGTGGATATGTATAAGCATAACATTTATGCAATATGGATCAAATTACAAGTGTTGAATTTATTACAGGAGGGGTGTTATTTCACATTTCTAATTTGTATTTTATTTTTTGTGGGCCTAAGCTGTGAAAAACATTCTATAAATATTCCCAGAAAGATAATTTGTAAAATAATTATATGGTGGGCCCTCAATCATGATGTCATACATAGTGTCACACTATGTGTTTGTCATAGTGCGAGTTAAAAAATTGTAGGAATCCTTGCATAACACAATATTGTATAGAAAGAATTTGGTAACATCAGTACTTAATTTTTAAAGATGTAATTTAAAGTGTTTACATTTTTACCAAAAAAAAAATGGTAATAATGTAACCTGGAAATGAAATACGGGTAAACATCGATATAAGACGCATCAATGATGCGCGATAATCAGTTGGGCACGATGGGGTCTTAGGCCCCAAATTTTTTTGGGTTTCTCCAGAGGCTGCCGCTTAAAATTACCTCCTGCTTAATGTAATCAAAAACCAAATCCACTTCAATCTTTTTGTATGGTTTTTACGCCGCATATTGTGATCAGGCTGCTGGTTAATATGACCAAACCCTGGTCTGCATGTAATAATTCCTGGTGCTGTAAACTGCAGTAAAGTACACAATCTGCCAGTCATAGGATAGCTTTCAGTGCGTAGGCTAGAAGTATCAAAACTTTATTTTCATTAAAACCACAAGTCAACCTTGATCGACTGATGGATGAGTCATATACACCAGTGGCAGTGGCATGAGTGCTGCAAGCGATAGCATCAATGCTCAGGCCATCTGTATACTGTATTTCTAAGAAACAGCTCGCTCCCCAGAAGCTTTCAGGCGAAGGGCTATTCCCTTTTATTCTAACACTACTGAATAACTGAAAGGTCTTGTAACACCGGCTCGTAGGCAGAATTTCATCGACCGCATCAATTTTGTCGTGTGTACATGGGATAGTGACCATCTGGTGGCGACAGACTGCGATTTTCATATTTTTTCAACATACAGCGTATTTACACCCATGGAGAAGAGAGGCCCCAAGAGGAAAGCTTACATAGTACAAGAGAAGATACAGATTGTGCAGCGAATCTGGAACGGGGAAACAAGTACCAAGATTATGAAAGAAATAGGAGTTCCAGAGTCTACACTTCGAGGTTGGCTAAAGGATGAAGATCAACTAAGAGAATTCTGCAACCAGGTGGACAGAAAGACAGGACTACAGAGGAAGAAAACCAAGACAGCAGCAGACCCAGCAGTGGACAAGGAAGTTTATGATTGGTGCAATAAGATACAACGTGGTCGAATTTTTTGGACCCCAACTAGCGCCTTATATCGATGTTTGACTGTAGTAAGAATTTCCTTCACCAGATAGTGATACATCATTGGGACATATCAATTGTACTTTAGTAAAACAACAAATGTTTGTTTAAATATAGACAAAATACAAATTAAGGGTATGAAATTTTTCTTGTATAAAATGATTTGGGGTACAGCTTGAGATTGGTGTTTGTTTGTTTTCCAGAATGTCCCATACATTTTTGTCAAGTCCAAACATGGTGAGTGATATAAATTTTTTTGAAGTTCAATATTTTGGTTAAACAAATTAATAAAAGTGCTGACTAAATGTGTTTTTATTTAATTTAACTTGCAGTTTTCAGACATGGCCTCATTGAAGATATGGTGATTTGTTCCGATATCTTATTTTTATCTGTCCGACAAAGAATTTGTTAAATAGTCATCAAAAAAGTATAATTCATTTTCTAAGTTGGTTTTTGAGGAGAGGATGGGGATTAAAACTCTGGTTTTGTGTGATTTGCTTTTTTTGTTACAGTTGTAGTATTTTCATTAGTGCTACAAGCTCTGCATCAAATTACATCAGTGCAAACAGTGATATCGGTCAAAATGTTTGTTTTCCATTTACGACGGCTGCTTCCCGTGCTACGATTGAAAAGTTGCGCAAGTGAGCAAAGTTCGAAATTCACTTTTAAAATAACGGTAGAACAGACATGAATAATGTTGCTTCCAAATGTTATTTCACCACCAGGATATTCTACACTAAACTGTTAGAAATAAATCACACTTTCATTCACATTTCAAAATGGGACATAAATTATATAAATGTAAAGTTACCATATATTACTGTTGAGTGGTGTTTAGCATGACTAACGTGTTCAGCAATTAGTGTTATACGTTAGTGGTTTAAGTTGCTCTAAGTAAAACCAAGAATGTAACAGTTAACGTTCTTAAGATGGGAGAAGTATTTAAATTGATGGATTAACTTAAACTTGTACATCACAGGAGACTGATAAGTTTGCACTAATCATATTTTCTTTGTAGCATTGGGCCGAGCTTGTGGAGTGTCTCGACCAGTCATAGCTTGTTCAGTGACTGTCAACGAAGGGTCTCAGCTGAAGCCGCAGATCCAGGTCTTACAACAAGAAATAGAAAAGCTGCTTGTATGAAACGTCACTTACCAGTCATTTGAAACATTTTTGTTTTAGTGTCTCTCTTTCCTTTGTTGATATGATTAGGTTTTGTTTTTCAGAAGCTGACTATTGTCTCATCACTTCATTGTGATCATTCCATTTGTAGAGAACATTCTGCAGTAAATAAACATTTTAATGGATATTTTTACTGACTCAAAAACAATTAAATTATACAAAAGGGGCACAAGTCATTTCTTCTGTGCTACACAAACTGCAGCAGTGAATTTTATGGGTTGTTTTTTTTAATGGATGCTAAATGCTTATCAACCAAGTTCAGATTTCATTAGCTAAAATTATCCAAGCTAATTAAGATTAAGTACTTTCTAACTTGAAATATTTAACATTTTGTCGTATCTCAAGTTGGCATATACATCTTTCACAGAACTTTATGCACCTGTCATTAAAACAACAAGCAAGCTTTTCATATATGATGACACACACTTCACTATTGCAGTGATAAAGATACTTTCATCTTATGTTCCATGTATCACTGTAAACCAATGTTTTCATGTTATTGTAAGATACTGTTTAATATACCCACTAGGGTAGTAAATTTTTGTATTATTATTTTTGTCGAATTTCCTATTTCATTCAGTAATGTTAAATTCCACCCAAACTAAACTAATAATAAAATCAAAAGTTCCTCCCTTGTGTTTTGCTGTCAGATAGAAGCATAAACAAGGGTTGGGTGTGCAACATATATGTTAAACATGAAAATTATCAAATTACTATTTTATCATTACTGTCCAGTTTGACGTTAGGTTTAATTTTCAGCAGTTATGGAACAATCTACAATAATTTAAAGTAATTATTCATTTACTGTATTGATTTACCAATGAAACATTTATTTGGTAAACCAGAATTGTAACTGTACTATACAATCCAAGATAATTGACTAGATGATCATAGCAGTATTCTCAAATTGTTTTAATATCCAGTGCAAATGGGGAAAATGTACACTAGTTTTCTTAAGTGATCTGTTTGTTGAGAAATTACACATCTCAACCTAATAACATGAAACAATATTTTTAATTGCTGATACACCTGCTTTACAGAATTAGTTTAAAATGTTCATCAACTTGTTTGTTTACTGTAGTGCAAAATGAAGCAAATAAATGTAACATTTTACCAATTAATTATATCCTTAAAACTTAGCTTTTCACAGTAGCAAGCAAAGTTTCTTTAGCCTTTTGCCCTCATTACTGTATTTCTCTGTTAAATGTAGGGAAGGTGTGTGTATTTACAAATAATGAATGTCACCAGTAAACCTTCTGTACCTTTATTAAATATGATAATGTTCTGTAATACAGAGGTACTTGGAAATGTCTACAGTAATTACGGATGATCAGTTGTATTTAGTTTGTTTTATCTTTGTTGAGTTCCAGATGTTCTAAATGCTCAATTAGTGCTCTGCAGTGAGATGGATCTCGGTGCATGGATTGTGCTTTTTTTGCTTCTGTCAGTAAAACTGAAGATGAGATGATGGAGATTTGTTTCAGCACCTCTAAAATACAGAAGAAAAAAGTATAGATTATCTTTAGACCATTCTGTCAAGAGCAACATGCTTACATTCTAGATCCAGTCTGTCAACATAAATTACAGTCTGTATTTACGGCACAAGTTGATTTCAGAAGTTAACATTTTATAAAAAAATTTTAACATCAAAAGAATCTTGTTCAGTTAGAACTTTGGTATCTCTGTTGCAAGATTTCATTCTTTTTTAAAAGTAATATATGGTTTTGTTGAATGTTTTTAAGAGTCATGTTCTGAAACATTAAAGATCAATACATTATGCAACTTTGAATGATGAGCTATATTTGTAGTTTAATTCTTGTAACTGAGTTCTAAATGGTATTTGTGTGAATCTATAAAGTTAACAGTATCTGACATCTTAAGTTTCAATATTTTGTCTGCCACCAACTTTACTGTCTGGTTATTTTTAATTGGTTTCTATTGTTTACTATTAACTTTTGCACCACCTAGTTAAGGAGTGTCTCTACTACTTGAAAATGTCACTTGACTACACTAGCATCAAGTTGTAGCAAGAATTTATTATGCTGAAAAATACTATTAGCAAAAGTTTTAAAACCAGTTTATATGCAAATTAACCACCAGAAGGAAGCAGGTTAAAAGATATTATACAACTTTCTCTTGAAACCTAATTTTGAAAATCTTGAGTATCTTTTTGTCTTCGTACCTAATACATTGTCTTGTATCTTGACCTCTGGGTCATCTAAATGCACTAACAAGCCCTGGTAGATTTCTCTTATATGGGCAGCATATAGTGTGGCATTATATCCTGAAGGAAAACTTTGGAAGTACACTGGAAACACTTTCATGGCAGCTAATCTAACATCATCACACACATCATCCATTCTCTTCAGCAGAACAGGAATGAGCTTGTGCAGTTTCTGAAGATCATCAAGTGATGTGGCCACAGCTGGAAGTATCCGAGACAGCACCTTGCACACCATCAGTCTTGTTGATGTAGAATCGTCATTGTCGAGTAGTGACAGCAGTAGGTTCAGCAACTGAGGAAGCTGCGAAGCTACCTGAAAAGAAATTAGCACACCCTTAGGCCTGTCAGTTTGTGTCAGCCTGGAAGGTTGTTTACAATCTGTTGCAATTATTTGCATAACCAAACCCATATCCCTTACACTTGGCCACACAGACTAGGCATGCCCAAGTGGTTAGGGCATTTGACTCATCTGAAGGTGGTAGGTTTGAATCCCTGTCACATCAAACATCTTTGGCCTTTCAGCAACCCCACTATTCAGTGGTAAAAGAGTAGCAAGAGGTGGTGATGACTAGCTGCCTTCTCCTAAGTCTTATACTGCTAAATTAAAGATGGCTAGTGCAGATAGCACTTGTATAACTTTGCATGAAATCCAAAAACCAAACAAACAATACACTTGGCCACATGTCAGTACAGAGGCTAATGACCCTCTTATTTGTAGCCTACCTAAAGCACTACATACATCACATAAAACTGAAACGTACCAGATGAGTTACATTTCAGGAATTTTCAAAAGTTCTCTCAGATCTCACTGTATCACACATCTCCAAATAAACCTTTACAGTAACCTATGTAATGAATCTTCTTGTTCTGGGGAAAATACAATGTATCAGATATGAATATATTGTAGTGTACATATAAAGTGTTAAGGTATGTTTCAGTTTCTTTAAGTTTTTGTTCGCTTTAAATTTCATGCAAATCTGTATGAGGGTTATCTAAGCTAGCCACCCCTAATTCAGCAGTGTAAGACTAGAGGGAAGACAGCTAGTCATCACCACCTACTGCCAACTCTTGTGCTACTCTTTTACCAACGAATAGTGGGATTGACCGTCATGTTATAATGCCAAGCATGTTTACTGTGGCAGGGATTTGAACCTGTGACCCTCAGATTACGAGTGGAATGCCCATGCTAGATCAGTTCATTAAGCCCTTCACAACACTTGAAATACGTTTGGCTAATAAAATCTTCATTATATATGTATTCATGATATTCTCTCTTTCATGGACACAGTCTAGGTAAAGTAATTTAACACCTTTTTTATTCCATAATGTCTTTTTGTACATTTTCTCTATTCCATTATTATTATATGCAATGTTTCTTTGACACAAAAAGAAATACTTGTAATATTTTTAACTTTGAACATGCACAAATTCATTAAAATTGACTCTGTTATATATATATATGTTTAAATCTTACGTGTGTATTGTTTTGCAAAAAAAGGGAGTGCCAAATATCCAAGAAAGCCCATAAGTCTGGTATTAGGGTTAAGAAAATATCTGCTAGGAGCAGAAGCCAACATCTTTTAACAATTTTCTAGTTGGGTTCAGCTTCATATTTTAACAAATGTTGGAGAATTGATTATCTTACAACAGAGGGGTGGGGACAAGTGCCATCTAACTTTGCCTAAATTTAAAAATACATCTAAGTATAGTTACTATTTAATAAAACTTAATTCACATAAATACATTTTCTTAGAATTACCTTCTCCTAGGGCTTTGGTAGTAAATACATTAAAAAGAAGACTGAAAGGAAGTCATTTTAACGTTCTTATTACAGTTTTGCTGCAATTTGATATGTTTTGAAATTATGCTGGAAGTTTGAAAGCAACATAAAATTATCCCTTCTGTAACAACAACAACAGGTTCCATTTGATATGCCAAATTACAATGTGCACGAAAGACAAATGGGATTTATACTCACAGTTTTAGATTCTAACTTCTCAGCTTGCACTAATGCCCACAGACAGGAAACTACAGCTGTCCTCATTGCACTTTCTGTCCTTCCAGCATGCCACACGAGATTAACCAGGATACCATCTTTCAAGAATGTCTCCAAGTGTGCATCAAGATACCCTTGAGAATTCAGGTTGGCAGAGAACAGGGCGAACAACTTTAATCGAAGTTTAGGGTCTTTACTGGGATGCAGGTTAGCTATCACCATGGGCATCCATTCTAAGGTAAGGTTCTCTAAAGCAGGTCCTGTTGAGGGAAAACATAAAATACTATTTCTATGTAAATCCATTAAAAAGGGAAAACACCAAAACTGTTTCAAATTGGGTAAAAGTAAAAAAGTCATAGAAGTATCAATTCTTTAAACTAAGTCTTATCTATACTACCCTAAAATGAACAAACAGTACACTTCAAATAATTCTAAAATATTTATAAAAAGGGTTTTCATATTTGAATCATTTCCTAACTCAGTATTCAAAACTTTTTCACTGCCTCCCACGTATATCTCAACTTATCTAATGTTCCTTAACACAATTCACCAGAAAACAGCTGTGTACAATCAACTACAACACTTATAGATTTAAGCCTGATTATCTTATCACCTTCATGGTGATGGATTTTTGAGGATAAGAACAATAGTTTAATCTTTACAAAAATGCACTCTTGTAGACAAGGAGATTATGGATGGTTATTAATGCTTTATTAGAACAGTGTTCAGGTCTGATGATGATCATGTGTTATATCAATCTTTTGTGTTTACTGAAGTTTACTATGAAACATTTCTATAAACATAAATAAAATCCATCAACAATTTGACAGGTCCTGATAAAGCTGTAATAGCAGAATATTGAGCTAATCAAGTTACATTTTGGAAATGTGATAACTTCCAAGACCATTGGTGTGCAGTCACTTAAATTATAAACTTTTCATGGGTCATCCCCTACCTGTAAATGTTAATTTCCAAGACCACTAGTATGTCATCACTTAAATTATAAACTCTTCATAGGTCATCCCCTCCCTATAGATGTTAACTTCTATATGGTACAATGGCTTGCATGTACTAACTGCATTAGCATTTAAAAGTAATTCTTAGTAGAAACTGGGTTTCAGTACCCATAGTAGGTAGAGCACAGACTTTGTGTAGCTTTGTACTTGGCTGCAAACAAACAAAAAATCTCACAGTGCAGTAACTTCACAATGCATCTGATACTAGTACGAAGTAAGTATTATTCGCTTTTACTTTCATGTGTACTATCAAACATTTAAATTTCCTATTATATGAAAAACATCAATCACAAAAAAACACTTCAATGTTTAAAGAAACCCCCAATTATGTTTGTCAACTGTTATGTATTTTTCTGACTGACTGTTACTTTTTGTTATGATTCTTCACTTAAAGTATTAAGCCAGGTTAATTATAAACACCTATCCTCTGTGTATGTTTGTCAAAAATTGTTTCAATAGTTTCACTGCACTGTTTTATTTAATCATTCTTTACAGGGAGTAATAAACAAATGACAAACCTTTTAGATCTGTATTCATATTGTCAATATATCTCTTACATGTAAAAAGTATGTCTTTATAGTAACATCTAATGTTCAGAAGTAGTAGTCAATAATCACCATATAAAAAAATAAAAACATTCCTTTCAAACCAGTCCATGGCCTGACAGTGCCTCAGAAACATTCTTTTATTGTGATGTCCCTTAAACTATGGTATGTTAGCCCATAACTTAAGGTATAATACAACTTTGTGTTTGATGAAATGGTGTTACATTTTCATGTGGTTGTGTTTAATTTTCACTTGTTTAAAGCTATCCATTACATTATAGACAGTCACTCCAATTTTTTGCTCTACGAATATCCTTTCCAATAAATAAGAGTACTATTTCTTCAACAGTTTACTACTGTATCATTGCATTGTCAGATAACTTTGAATATACTATCATTAAACATGTCATCCATGGTACTATGGCTTGCATGTGCTAATTGCATTAGCATTTAAAAGTAATTCTTATAAAATGTAACTAATGTTCAATATGAAACATAAACAATAGTCTCTTCATCATGGCTCTATATTTCTGAAAATAAAAACAACAGTCTCTTCTTCATGGCCATGTATTCCTGAAGTCAAAAACAACAGATTAAAGTGTATTACCACTGTCAATTATAATAATAAACAAAATAATTGTTTTGCAGGCTCTAAATCATTGATAAACATTATACAACAATAAAACTTACTGACCTCCGTTACTAATAATCGTATGAAAAACTGCCCATTCAGGACTATGTACAGTCCACAATTGATGGGACGTTTTCAAATGTTGGAGAAGATGTTTAGAGTGAAATTCATACAGCTTATGTACATTCTCAACCTGGTGAATATCTGCAAGCCTCGACAGACAGTTGCCCACCTAAAGAAAAAAACAAAACACTTAAGTTTCTATGACTTTTCAATCACACATCAAGAATATATGTTAAGTAACCACCAATTATAAACAGCATTATTAGCTCCAGCTATCAGGAGTAGTAAAACTTATTATGACTGAATAAGTTACTGCTTTAAGAAGCCTACAATATCTAATCTTGCTACAGTTTGGTGTTGCTAGCTTTAGTGGATCAGTTACATAAACAGTTGTTTCTTGAAATATGGCTCTTAATAAAACATATCTTGGATAAAAACCTAGTTCTTTCAAAGGTTGTCAGATCTGTGGGAGTACCACAAAGTTTTACTGAATTTAATAATAATATTAACCATAATGTGGAATTAATTCACTCCTTTTTTTTATTGTCTCTGATATGACATCACCTATTGTATCATTTATCTGTAACATAGCCTGTGTAATACTGAATGAAACTGGAAATCTCTGACGAGTTATCAAAACATTTGGCCATTTTAAGATGTTTAGATAGCGTGATCTTCGAGCCATCTTAAGGTTATTCTGTTTGTGTTACAGTTTTGATTTGTCACTTTAAAACTATTTTGATAGAAAATCTAATATTGAAAATTGTACAAAAGCATATATAACTTGTACACATATATCGGAGTCTGTGTAGATATATTTATATCCATAATTACCTGTTTTTGTAAAGAAAGAAATTTTAAAGTTTTAGTTCCTTATTTAAACACTTTCTTGAAGCAACTCTTACAAAGGATTTGATTTTTGATGAGGTAATCAACATAATGTATGTCTCTTCTTTATGCTAGTTTCACAACTGTCAGCTTGGTGGATATCTTCACAAAATAAAACAGCAGGTATAGCCAATCAGCACGGAATTATAAGATTTTGTTTTATGTGCAACTTTCAAACGAAATAAAAATGGTTCAAGTTTTAAGTTAGCTGGTCTTTATACAAAAGGGTGCACATTGCAGTTCAAATCTTATGTTAGTTGGTCTTCACATAAATGGGTGCACAGCACAGTACAAACTCTATGTTAGTTGGTCTTTATTCATGTCTACCACCATACAGCAGGACAGCATGGCTGTAGTTCATGTCTCTGTACCATATAGCAAGACGACATGACTGTAGTTCATGTCTCTGTACCATATAGCAAGACGACATGACTGTAGTTCATGTCTCTGTACCATACAGCAAGATGACATGACTGTAGTTCATGTCTAATACCATATAGCAGGACAGTATGGCTATAGTTTACGTCTCTGTACCATGTACAATAGGACAACATGGCCATGGTTTTATACAATAAGCTCTTTAGTTTCATTGACAATCATCAGTCAAATACCATCTTTACACTTTATAATGTGGCTGGTATGTCTTCCTTACACTTTGTAATGTGGCCAGTATCTGTCCCCCTTACACTTTATAACATAGCTGGTTTCCGATACCATTACACTTTGTAACATGGCCCAGTGACTACACTGTACATACTTGATTACATTACATGTGACTACATTGCACATACTTGATTACATTACAAGAGACTACAGTGTATGTACTTGATTACATTACACGAGACTACACTACACGTACTTGATTACAGTACACGTACTTGATTACATTAAATGAGACTACAGTACACGTACTTGATTACATTACACGAGACTACAGAGTATGTACTTGATTACATTACGAGAGACTACAGTGTACGTACTTGATTACATTATACGAGACTACAGTGTACGTACTTTATTACATTACACGAGACTGCAGTGTACATACTTGATTTCGTTACGTGAGACTACAGTGCATGTACTTGATTACATTACACGAGACTACAGTGCACGTACTTGATTACATTACACAAGACTACAGTGCACGTACTTGATTACATTACACGAGACTACAGTGCACGTACTTGGTTACATTACACGAGACTACAGTGCACGTGCTTGGTTACATTACACGAAACTACAGTATAATACTTGATTACATTACAAAAGGCTACAGTATGATACTTGATTACATTACCAGAAACTACAGTGTACATACTTGATGTAAAATCTTTTCATCTCCCTCTGCTAGTCCTTGTATGGTAAGAAGAATGATGAACAACTGGTAGCTGATGATAATGCAATCATCCCCACAGATCATCAGTAAATATTCAACACAGGTGGCTAACCATAACTGGTCCGATGACTGAAAACAGCATAATGAACCTCCAAGACATTTTATATATATATATATATATATATTAAACTTGTTTCTATGATGCTGACACTAGATCAATTATTAAATGATACATAGAAATAAAATCATAAAATATTTTTAAAAATAGCTTGTCTGAACTTCCAAAACAAATGTTATATACTTACTGACGAATAACTTCTTGATAATTTAATCACCTTATAAGAAACTCACTTGCTGTACAGTATATATAAAATAATAATTGTTAAATATATATGTAATATTTAAGAAAATGTTGGAGATTAAAAGTCTTATAAAGTGTAAAACTATTTGTGTATTTCTGCTATATGGATATTTTTTGTTATTTATTCGGATAGTTTTTCCTTTTGTAACATCTTATAATGACAATAAAGGTGGAGATTGGAATTATTACAGTTGTAGAATTTCAGAGTGGTTTAATTATACTTTAATATTACATCCAAAAATTAAGGGTAACTGCCTTTCCACAACTGGTTGCAGACAGAAAAAGACAGTTGAAGTTAAGATGCTGTGGGTTCAAGCACTCAACTTCCAAAAACCTTATCTGATCCTCCATAGCTGCTGACTAGTTTGACATCGATTTGGATCTTGTCTGAAAAATAGGATGGTCCCAATACTATAGCCACAGACATTTTCTGCTATGAATTAATGATATTGTCAAGAATTGGTAATAGAAAAATAGTTTTTAGTTTTTAAGCCTCATCTGCAGAGTGACATAGGTGTGGGGCATTATGGGCTTCAGCACTCCCATCTCAATCTCCTTATTTCTATTCCTTTAATTATTTTATTTTTTAATTATTATTCATGTAAGACTGGTGAATAGAGGAATATGTGTCCTACTTCCACCGTCACCTCCAAAAACGCGATTATATTATATATGCCACATTATATCCTGTATCCTAGGTAGATACCCTTTTGATTCATGATGGGGGCTCGTTTTTGTTTATTACAAATTATACAACACACACACACACATCATTCCATCTGAGTATACTCTCTCTACTTTTTCTAATAATTTAAACACAAAGCTACACAACATACTATAGGTTGTGGCCACCATGGGTATAGAACATTTTCAGTGTTATAAGCTATTAAACTTCCCACTGAGCCAACAAAGACAACTATTTAAAGGTCTGGAAGTTCAAAGAGAAAGGCTTTATGTGTTTAATGTAAAGTTAGAATCTTACATTTACTGTGTATCTAATATCTGGAGAAGCTAATACATCAGCCAATGATGGTAAACACGGACTCATTTCAGTCCTTGGACTCCCACCAATCAAAGAAGCAAGCACCAATAGAGCTCCAGGCGATGTGCTAAGTGTTGGGAGGTAGACATGACACCAAGTTTCTGTCTTCACAAAGTACCCTATAAGCTCGGCACTCTTCTGAACCTAAGAGAAATTTCAAGTAACTTTTCTTAGGAAAAAAACAAAACTATCGAAATATTCAGATACTTCCTACATCTGTTTTGTACATAAGATACAAGACCTAAAGATATACTGTTAAGGTAAATCTTTCTCAAAAATTTTGAAATAATTGTTTAAAATATTACATTCAGAACAACTAGTGTTTTCAAAGCCATCTATTAGATGTACTTAGAAGCACTGTATGTAGGTGACATATGACTGTTGTTTGTGTACACAAAAAATTCTAAATGTATAACGTAAACTTCTACAGATATAAGAACAAAACTACTATGTCTCACTACCTATCACCCTATCAATTGCTGAATAAGTCAGGACAAAGCTACATAAAGGCTATCTGCATCTAGACATCCCTAATTTGGATGTCATACACTAGGAGGAAGACAGAGTTAGCAATACACTACTCACCACCAGCTCTTGGGTTACTCTTGTTTCACCGAAAACTGGGACTTAACAGTTTCCTTTTTATGGACAATTAAGGAGCGTATATCTACAACAACAGTGAATCACTTACCCTAAGCTTTACAATCTGAACATACTAAGCACTAGTCCTTGTCCAGTAAAGTTCAGTACAGAAACGATAATACCAATAAATGTATTAAAATGTTGCTTACAAGTAAAATGACAAATTATTTAAATAACTACAGGGTGTTTGGAAAGTCACTGTGCAGTTTTGTAATCATATGTTAACAGCATTCATTCAGTCTATTTCAAGCCAGCAACTAAAAAGCAGTGTTTAGAAACAAAAGAAGAAGGATCCAGGCCTGTATTGATGCCAACTTTCAACACTGTTTATAATTGTCATTCACATTTACCTCCTGTATTCTATATTGAAACATGTCTGTTAATAAATATACAAGTGCACAGTGACTTTCCGAACATCCTGTATAACAGAAATGCATGCAAAAACACATATTAATAGTTATAAAAGAGACTGGAAAATAAAAACATAACTTAAAAAATGCATTACTGAGGAAACACCTAATCAAGATGTTTAATACATCACTATTACTTAAGTAAACTCTATTTTTCACACACAATGATATTTGTAAGAGAAAAAAAAGAAGAAAAATATCACTTTATTAAGTTAACATGAACAGATGCAAACATAGTGTGAGGTCCGTACTTTCTAAATGATAACTGCAATAAAAGAATTTGCTGTAAAGTATGTCACTAAAATGGGATGGGATGTGGCCAGATGCCATTCTGTTTCTTGTCAAGATTTTCTGAAACCATTCTGCTATATTTTAGTACACTATAAGTTTCTCAGAAGGAAAAGGTTGAATAGACAGTGCAAAAAATATTTATGTCAGTAAAGGACAGGAAATAAAACTATATTTTTTTCTGAAAATGTCATGTCAGAGAAAGAAAGAATGAGATAAAGTAGCACACAAATAGAGAAAATGAACACTTGTTATGGAATCAGTCAAATTCATAACCATCATTATTCCCATATCTTAACTTATATCAGTATGCATATGTTCATATGTAATTTTATTGTCCTTTTAACCATGTTTAGCTAATAATTCCACCATAAAAACTGTAAATCACTTGGTGAATATGAAGGTAACAAGTATTCCTCATGAAGAATCTTTATCATTATCACTATTTTCTCTAACCTTATACATTTCTAAATTTTCAATTTTAGTTATATTTATAATAAGTAAAGAACACATATACAAAATATAGTAGTCAGCTACAAAATGTTCACATTTCTTCTCTTCCCTACTTTAATCATTGCACGAAAAATAACATCTGAAGGAACTTCTACATGCAGTAGACATGTAGATAAGTATGTAGCTGAAGAGGCTTAGAAATGAGATGAACATTTTTGTTTTCTGAATTGAATAGAAAGCTCAATTAGTTTTTTATCAAAACAACTATATTTTAAACAAGTGACTTTTAAACATGAGTATACTAACATAGTGAAAAAAGAACAACAAACATTACTTTGTAAAGCCTTAAACATTCAAAGTATTGTTTATTTGTTTTCACATTTTAGATTCTAGATGCACAGTATATGAAACCAACTTATTTTAAATTAACAAATCCATGAGAATCAATATTCAGTTTACAACTCTGACCTTCTCTACAACTTCTCTTTCTTCATCACAAACAGCATGCTTCAAAGCTGGAAATAGTTTTTCCAAGTGACTTGTCATGGACTCTTCAGAATGAAGCAACAAGACATACAGAAGATTTGCAGACTTAATTCTAGTAGCCGCCACCCAATCATCAAGATCACGAAGAAGGGCTGGAAGAATGTAGTACAAGTGCCGCTTCACCAAAAAACAGCAGCCAAAAGTTGGCCGCACAGCTATAAGTTTGAAAAATTGTTTTTTTTTCATTCCATGGATTACAGGATAAAATATACATATATAAATATTCTTTCTGTTGTATAATTCTGACAAATGAACATCCCTCTAATATTTATTAAAATTAAACTAAAGTTGACACTTTTTTTTATATTTCACTTCAAAGTTCAAAATAGTAAAACAATACATACTTAAACATACAGAATCTGCTTCAATTAACTTATTGAAGCAAAAAGACATCTTTAAACCAGTAGGTTAGTTTTAAAATAGTGCTATCCTTAATCCAGTAAGTTAGTTAGCTTTAAAGTAATATTTTTAATCAATTAAGTTGGCTTTAAAATAGAGACATTTATTGTTGTAAGTTATCTTCAAAATAATGATATCTTTAAACCAGTAAAATAGCTTTAAAATAGACATCTTTAAACCAGTAAAATAGCTTTAAAATAGACATCTATAATCCAGTAAGTTAACTTTATGACAACAATATATCCTTTAATCTACTAAATAAGCTTTAAAATAGAAGCATCTACAATTCAGTAAGTTAACTTTATAACAACAATATATCCTTTAATCCACTAAATAAGCTTTAAAACAGAGACATCTACAATCTAGTAGGTTAACTTTATGACAACAATATATCCTTTAATCCACTAAATAAGCTTTAAAATAGACATCTACAATCTAGTAAGTTAACTTTATGACAACAATATATCCTTTAATCCACTAAATAAGCTTTAGGATCGTTATATCTTTATTCCAGCAAGTTATATTTAAAGCAGTGATATCTTTAATCCAGTAAGTGATATATAAAATAGTTATATTTTTAACCCAGTGAGATAGATTTAAAATAGTTATATATCTTTAATCCAATAAGTTAGTTAGCTCTATAAACATACCAAGTAAAGCCCATCAGTTAGTTAGTACAATGCACTTTCAACTGGGAAGTTTATGTCTAAATTATTTACTATATTGTCCTTTTTCATGCAGATTTCAAGAAATATTCCTTTATTGTTTAGTAAACATCTCAACTGAGAATCAAGTGTTTCAATTATTTACCATATTGTACATTTTAGAGAAATCACAAAACATTAAGTTATTCATCAGTACACAGCATGTTTTGATGTAATCATGTAAAGCACTGGTTCTCAAACATTTCTGGTCTCAGACTACTTCAGTAAAGAGCTTGCTGGCTATGATGTTGCATGTCAGTGGCATATATTTTGGACCCTCGTAAACTACACTTTGAAAACCACTTAAATAAAGAACATGTAATATATAGCACAATAAAATACTAATATATCTATAACAGAAATCATATTCTATGAACTACATATATTAATTAAAAACATGGAACCAAAGTCAAAGTTTGGTTCATACCAAGCTTATTTGACCAAAACCATTGACAAAACTTTCTTTTATAATTCATTTTGTTTTAATTGCTTGTTTTCATCGTTTTACTATTTAAGTAAATAGTTCATCAAACCAACAAAGTAATTAACAAAAAATTTCCAAAACTAAACTCTTCTCTTGTGTGATTACATGTGTATTTAAAAAATACCTTCAGATGGGTAGTGATCAGGGTATGGTTTTACGAAGTCCAGCTGGTCTTTGATCTCTTTCTCATTTTCATCCAGATACTTTTGCCCTGCATATTTCCACTGGTTTTCTGCATCTTCTCTGAAATTCACAGTTAACGCATTTATAAGCAGTAAAACAAAAATACAACTACAGTTAAATATTACAACATGTACTTTGTTTTTCTGTTAATAAAGAATTTTGTACTAAGGTTAACATTAAAGCCAACTCAATTGTCTAAACATGCCTTTATGGTTGAGATCTCAAAAGTTTGTAATGGGGCACAGAACAAAACAAACCATTTCTGCCCTAACTCTACTAATAAATATAAAATATACCTGATGTTTGATAGCTCATCAGTTAGACCAGTCATGACTAATGGAATAAGCTTTGAAAAGAATGAATAGCGGTCAGGAAGTTCTGATAACCAACAACCAGCTACACAAACTACTGCCTGTCGAACGATAGGAGCCTGATCAAACAGACGTTGTGCCAGATGAGAAATTACATCATTGACAGAGCTGTTATTTCCATACTGAACAACATCACCTGGAAATATTTTTAAGAAAACATAGTTTAAGGGTGGAAAGGTTTTACAAACTGCTACGACGAAAGCATGTTTAATGTTAATGTGATGTACATAAACCCTTGATAAAGGTGTAAGATAAAATGTTGGGTAGAATAAAAGCATGTAAACCTAAAGTTGTTTGTCATTGTCAAACTGTCTGAACAATCATAATTACATATAGATAATGAAAAAAAATATAAGTGTCCCTCGATGGTCAGATACTAATCACTAGAACCCACCATTAATTCTCATCTGTGAACTCTGCTGCACACACACACACATGCATACCTGATTAACACTCCTACGAAAATTGGGGCCTAATAGGCCCCAGGGCAACTTGAAAGGTTATTAATATTAGGCTAATAATTTTGTATTTAAATGAAATTTCCATTAACTGACCCTATCCCTTTATATTTTAAGGAGCAATAATATTGACTTTTCAGACATTTGCAAAATAATATTTAAATTTTTTTTTTAAAACATCCACTAAGGGTATCACTTTCGTGGATGTAAATATTTTTTTCGCAGGAGTGTTAAACATGCCTGTTTTGTTTTTTTAAATATTTATACTCGCTATTTTATAAATACTTATGCCATCAGTTGGTAATCTTATTAATTATTTGCTCTAATGTGTTTTTCATTTTCCAATTATGTAAGTTTATTAAAGTATATTTTTAGACCTCTATTAAAAGGATCTGATGTGATAATATGTTGTGGTACATAATTAAACTGAAGCATTTAAAAACAAAAACAATTTAAATGATTACATGAAAACTGTAAAGTTTCTGATGTATGAAAAAGTTACATTATATCTTTTAATACAATTAGCTCAAAATATTACACACTCGCAACAATTAAATTTTCAAAAGCATAACTGAGTATAACTACTTAAAAGTATGAAAGAACTAGATTTACTTCCACAGGGTCCACAAAATGTTCTGTTTCAAGAGCAAGTAAAACCAAAATTAAGAGCAGCAAATATTTTTACTTCTTGCTTCTGAAGTTCATATGCCATTCTGTGCTGTAGCCAAAAGAGTGCACAATTGTTCTCATGGTTCATGGCATACACACATTTTACTGATATCACAAAAGTACAAATTAAGCATCCCTTATGTGATGTCATTTTAGTGTCTACATATTGGCTGGCAGACAACATACTTGCATAATAGTGTGAATGGTTAAAAAGAGATGACCTATTTAGATGGTCTTTTACCCCCTTGAAAAATGAGCCAACACCATTTTTGTCACACATAGTCAAACATTAAAACAAATTACACAATGTTAAAAAGTAATAGCACCATAAACAATTCTCAATTCATAATGCCAAACTTTCTCTTTTCCTTTTAGATTTTATAAAAGCTACGTGGTAGTTTAATAATGTTCATCGAACGTTTAAACAGAAACATCTGTATTTAGTTATCAAGTGACACTGGTTGTTGAACAGAATGGAATAATTTATTAAATTACTCAAATTTAGGTTCTAAACTGAATGATACATTTCATAATTTAAATTTTGAAAAACGTATTAGGTCCATGTTTTATAACAAAGTACCTCTAAATTTCATTAAGTACTGCATTACCTAAATGCCACATATAACTGCAACATAAAATATTATTTGGCACTTTAACATATAAATTGTAATTTTTGTTCTTGTTTTCATATGAAATTACCAAACACAAGTAAACAAAGAATTTACAGAAATATGAATACTTTTTAATTACAGACACATTTGTTACAATAAATATAAATATATCTTGTAAAAACTGCACTGAGCTACTTTTTTTGTATTATATCTAATATATAGTCACCAATTAACATAAACGCCAACATTGTTGGTGCATTCTATATATTTTCACTGCAAAGATCATACAAAAACATTTTTGGATTTTTTTCATGAATATTTCTCTTTTAAACACATAATCTGTAACACTAAAGTTTAACGAGTCCCATAAAATATGTGCTCAACATTCTCATTTTCCTTAAAAATATTCTATTGAACCTACTAACTAGAAGCAAGGTTTTTATTGCATTTGGTGTTTAATATTTCCAACTAAGTCCAAATAGCACCTACAAAATCACATGTATACTTGATGTCAAATTCTAAGATAGAATTATTAAAACCAGTTATCATAGGTTAGTAATCCTTTTCTTATTTATTAAGAGAATTTGGCATTTCTTACCAATTGCTTTGACACAGACTGCTCGAACTTTAGCATGTTGGTGACTCACAGTACGTACTAATGGTTTGATTAGTGACTCTGATTGCATATGAAAATGTGCTGGTATTACTCGAGCCAACTGTGATGCACATACACAACTTTTTTTCTTTACTTCAGGATACTGGTCTTCTATCGTTTGAACCAGTATTTTAATCATATCATTCAAGTAACACGCCATCTTGTCCTGAAGTCTTGATACCAAAAGTGTTAAAGTCTGCACTTCTAATAACCTAACCTCTTCAGAAGTTTCTAAAAGCTCCTGTAGACCGAGTCTCTGAACAAAAATTGGTATAAGATAGGAAGAAATTTCTTCTAGATTTGAAGAGTTTTCTACAAAATCATGAATCATCTCTGCGCTTAATTCGCGTACTCGTTCAACAGGATCACAAATAAACTTAAGAAAAGGCTTAAAAAGAACTAACACAAGTTTATCATACTCTTTGACAGATAGCGTTTTCTGTTTTCCACTTAGTTCTTTCTTAATACTTTCCATAGATCGCTTACGCACAATTCTATCATCATCCTTTAAACAACTCAAATGTCGTGATATTACATGTAAAAGACGTTCACATGAGTTTTCCGCTTGTTTCGCCATTATGGTTGTACGGTTGCTAGGTGACTAACAATGCCTGACTCTGATGAATTAAATACGAAAGTTGAAATATTTATATATTGACACATGTATAGAGAACATCTATTTTCCAAGTTATTTTTTTATTTTGTTGTTTCTTATTAAGCACAAAGGGCTATCTGTGATTACCCATCACGGGTATCGAAACTCAGTTTCTAGCGGCGTAAGTCTGCAGACACTGTAACACTGGGTGGAGGGGAGCTATTTGTATTTAATCTAGCATACAAACTTTGAAATAATAATATTAAAAATGAAGCTTACAACAATATAGACGTATACGTACGTAAGTTAATTTTATTAAACGGTGCCACTTCATAAATAAATAAATAATCAACGACAAAACTTTAAAACTGACTATGGTCAGTATTTTTCAAAATACTGTTTTTTAATACCTTGTCGTAGCTGTCGAATTTTCTTTCAACCTTATATATAACTTTTATAATTGCTTGTGATATCTTTTATAACTATAATTGTGAGACGTCTCTAAGCTAAATAACAAGTAAAAAATTATGTAGTTGAAAAATGAACCATTATTGAAATTATTTTAATAATGTAATCACTGACGCGTTCACGTGGATTTTCCAAAGACTTAGAGTTATTTTTTAACTTTGTGAAATATTCACTGAAGCTGCAGTAAGTATTCTATCTTTTTTTCTTTCGTATCCGAGTTCCTGCAAGTTTACAAAAGTAATGATGTCCGTTCTTTATATGCCGAAGCCTGGCATGGCCGAGCGCGTTAAAGCGTGCGCTCGTAATCCAAGGGTCGCGGGTTCGCGCTAAACATGCTCGCCCTCCCAGCCGTGGGGGCGTATAATGTTTCGGTCAATCCCACTATTCGTTGGTAAAAGAGTAGCCCAAGAGTTGGTGGTGGGTGGTGATGACTAGCTGCCTTCCCTCTAGTCTTACACTGCTAAATTAGGGACGGCTAGCACAGATAGCCCTCGAGTAGCTTTGTGCGAAATTCCAAAAAAACAAACAAACAATCTTTATATGCTGCCATCTGTAGGTTATAGCTGGAGTTATCATTGCTTCATTGTCCTGGACTGTTTTGCTATTGGGTAACAGAATGAGACGCGATCAACATCTACAGGGTGACCAGGCGAGTGTACGTGTTGCACTATGGCTGATATAAATGATTCTAGTTTAGTTTTCTTTATGAGAGCCACACCGGGACAGTGGAATTATGCACTTTCTCTTTACAAAGAGGTTTTGAAACTTAAGGCCGCCAAAAGAACGTCTAAGAAAGGACCAGATGAATTAATTAACTTGGATAATTGGTAAGTGAAAAAACAGCCTATAACCGTTAAGGGGGCGATCTCTGGTGTACAGCTACACAAGAGTTATACAGTGAGAATGGCATACGGCAACCTAAGTTTATGCTACTTTGAACCTTTCGCGCGTATATTAATTGAAAGTTCATATCACGTGGAAATCAATGAGCGTCCTGGACGCCGCTCTTGGACACGTGGTTGTCGAAAAGTAAAATTTTAGACGCCAAGGATAAAGTTAGCGAAAATGAGGAAAGGTGTTCGATTTTCGAAGATGTCTCGCTACTGGCAATTGCATATCTGTTCGTAGTATAGGTAGTAACTTTAGTGTTATAACTACGACTTAGAAGTATTGGTATTTAAAAGAAGTTTTTTTCTATATTGTTTACATATATATTATGGGTATTATAAACCCGCTTATACAGAATTAGTAATAATACTGTTGATAGGCCTATTGTTAATAATGGTTGATAATCATAACAGTTATTAACCGTCTCTTAACGTTTCTATATTTTATAATTCACGCTTAATGTAATATTACTAGATGATTTTTTTCTAGATGCTCGGAAGAAGTTAATGTAGTGAGAATATTTTAAGTACATTTTTTTTATTTTAAAATCATTTATTATAGGGTATAAAGAAATATGAATGTGGAGCGTAGAAATTTGAACTTGTAGTTTATAGCATAATCAAGATACAGAAAAGGCTACTAGTAGAATAATTTCTAGTTGGAAAAACTTTCGTTAAAATTTTTATTTTAAAGGAATTCAATAAAGTGCTTGTCGGCATTATGATTGATTTGCGATTGAAAACTTTTTGAATGCTAGAAGCACAAGTTACAGTGTTGAACAATGTAATACATATTTCAGAGAATTTATATCTTTACATAATTTTCTCAAAAAAGTCTGAATTCTCTGTTAGTGTGGGTATTTTTAAACCCCTTTTGGGTAAATGTAAAATTAAAGATGTGTAGGAATAGTTTTTTTGGGTAGCTGGTGATTGATTGATAGATCAACTGTATTTCATTATGTACACGTTTTATGTAGTAATATAATAGTTAATTACACAACTTTTGAATTAAAGTTGCTTTATATAGGTGCAGTTATGCATTAAAACTATTTTCAAACACAGAACATCATTAGAAATTTAGTTTAGTCATTGCTACTTCCAAATGTTTTGAGATAAAGAGCAGTAGATGTAGAGTTTGGCAAATGCTTAGTGTGGCCATAAAGTAACACATGGAGCTGCTCCACATGTGTATATGCTGTTGAAGGATATTTATGTGTGTATATATATTAAAACATTTTGTGTTGGTAGTTTTTAATTTCTAATGTGATTTATGGTTTGTTGATCTCTGTTACAATGTAATTACTAAAGGAGACTTGGTAAAATAATAATTAATTGTGACTGTTATGTTTCATGTTATCTGACCACCTAAATTATTATACATCAGAATGAAACGAATTGCTTAAATTAAATCACCTTTATTAACTTGCATTGCTCTTTCAAGCAGTATCAGTGAACCACGGTATTGGAGAAACTAGTCTGTTGCAGGAGGGATAACAAACCAAAGAACATATTATTTCTCTTATGTCAATTTAAATTAAGAAAATATGGCAATTGGTGCAAAAACAAGTTTGGTTTAAATGGACTGACATATTTGGCAATAACTTTTTATCAGTCTTCAGTAGATAGTGATCAGTTTTTAACTTTAGCACTTTGTAACCAGTGTTATTTTTTAAGGTGCATGTAGATATGTACATAAAATTATATGGTGTTTGTTTGTACTTTAAGGGTTTCAGTGGTTTACAGTGAGGACCAATAAACAAGGAACTTTTTAAATTTGTCAAATACAAATGACATACTTTGTAACAATTGCAGAATATAAGACTATAAGTATCTTCTCTGTTTAACTAATATTGGCATACCCTAGGTAGTATAATACTACCACAAAATGGTCACTTTGGGGGTTAGTATGTGACAGTTCATTCTTCTGATGCAAAGTATTTATACACATGGATCATAAAGATATGTTCAAGTTAAAATTTAGATTTTCCAAGAAAGGTATCTCCCTTGTATTTAATAGCATTGAAAAACAAAGGAATATGGATCAGCTTGGGATGCCTGAACCATACAGAAACTGATCTGCACCAAGTTCTATTACAGATTTAGTAAGCAGAAGCTGGTGTGTGTCATGTGAGAATCCACTAATAGAGATCTGTGGCCAAAGCTGTTGAAAGGATCCCACAAAACAGTAAGCAACATAATTTTAAAAAATTTCCTTCTGTAAAGCAGTAGAAATAGTATGTACATAAGATGCTTCTACACCATGTACATACAACTCTAGCATACCTCAAGCATCTGCAGGATGAAATGGCTGTTCATGCCTTTTGATATGATGGATAAGCTATGTAACTGCTAAAATGGGTAATGAGAAACCATTGTCTTGTACATTAAATAAATGGATTATTAAAGGCAAGCAGAGAGAGATTGTGTGCTTTGGCATGATAACCCAATGGTGAAACCTTTTCTAATGGAAACTGCATAGAAGGGCAATTTTCAAATTGCACATTTATCTGATAGTGTGGCAGCTTGGACTTAACACAGCAGTGAAGCTCAAAAAGTGTCATTTGTATCAAATTACTATCACATATTCCTTAGTTATTTTGTACAGTTCTTTCTATTTTTATATTTTATTGCATTATGGCTAAATTTATTTGTTAATTAGTTTAATACTTGAAATGTGATGTGCATGTTTGTAAATTTTTTACAGGTATCAGGAACAATTGAAAAAGACTATACATTCAAGGAAAGATCCTCACATCACTCATGAAGAGTTGGTACAAATTACAAAATGGAAATTAATTGTGAGTGGTCTGTATTTTTTTTAGAAAAGTCTGAAAAAAGTGTTTTATAATTCACTTCAAGTAACTTAATTACAAAACTTCAAGTTCTATCTACTTTTACAACATTCAATATTTTGCCTTCAATAACATCTTAAGTTTTTTAATTTGTAATTATCTGGGAACTATAAAGAAACCTATGCATATCAAAACAAGTCTATGGCAATACTCTAGAAACATAAAAATATTAATATAAAAGTTAAAAATTCAATGCCAACATCTTTTCAAAAACTTTTAAATCCAAAGCTATCTATGGCACAATCTTTTAATGATTTTGAAAATTGTATGTTAGATCTCAAGTCCAAAGTTTCTTCAAAATAAAAGTTGTGTTTACTGGAGTAAATACAACTTTTTATTTAAGCCAACGATTCAGAGTTATTACCTCATCTGGGCAAACAAGAAAGACATGCTAACTGATTTAGGTTTGTACAAAGGTGTTTTTTGTTTGTTTTTTTTAAGATGTTATATGATAGTTATTAATGTGTTTTGTTTCTATCTTTTATCTGTTTTGTGGCTTGATATTTTGTGATAGTTTTATTTCTTTAATGTACGTTGAAAAAAAGAATCTTGCTTGAATTTTATGCACGGCAGACATTGGCATCCAGTTAAAGTGATTGAAATAAGTTTTGAGAAGTATCTACTTGTTAGCAGCCAGAGTTGTGGGAAGTAAAACAATCAGGATTCCCACTTAGTGTTTGTTAACCTCTATAGTCATCTTTTATTCTTAAGTTAGTATTCAAGTGTTTATACGTATTGTAATTTGACTTGAATGAATAGATTGTTCAAAATAAAATGGGTGAGTATAATAAGTACTGGTCCCTAGAGGTCTGAGATGTTATTGGTTTTGTTTGTTAACTGTATGTTTCAAGTTACTTTTTTGTAGAGAAGGGAAAAGTAAAAACACTTTTTATGAAATAAAGAACAGCTATAATAATAAACAGAGGGCTTGTGGGAAATTGTGATAACGTTCTTTACAGTTTTATTTTTATCACAAGTTTATATTTTGATTTCAATTTCAAAGTTATAACTTTTTTTTTATTCAAATCATCCGACATTAGAAGCAATTATTTATCCTTACATAATGTAGTCCAGATGTTTTTTATTAAATGTAACTGTATATCTTTAACATTGCAGATACTTTCAAGGTTTTTATTGCATTCTAGTTCTAAGTACCCACGAGTTAAAACAAGGGGTGGTATGTTATGATACATCAACCCCACTACAACCACCATATCCAGTGCCACCAAGGCCTTTCACCTACACTAGGTCTTCTTAGACCAGCTGAGATACAATATACATACCAATGAATTTCGGTTTATATGAACCAAAAGATGTCTTGTACATTTTTTTAGCCTCTTTGGATTACTAAACAATTATTAGTTACTTGTTTTATTGTTGCAGAACTTAAATATTCAAATGAATTTAACTGCTTATTATATGTAAAAGAAACTATACAGTATTTCTGATGAATAAACTATTGGATCCATATGTTTCACTATTGATTGGTTTTATCTGCTGTTGTTTTGTTAGTACCTTTCTAAAGCTGACAAATTAATTACTGTATGTAATGTTGTAGAAGAGAATTAATATGAAATCTTTCTCTTAAAAAATATCCAATGAAATTGCATACTGTTTCTAGAGAGGAAAGTTCCGACCTCGTCTTATAGACCTGGTTCGAATCAACACCGAAACTGCTGTGAAACAGACTAGTAAAAAAGCATTCAGAAAGCTTCCCAATGTCACCAGTGCTATAACAGCTCTGACAACACTCAAAGGAGTTGGTCCAGCCACTGCTTCGGGTAAGTTGCACCTTTTGTAGTCCATGGCAAACATTACTGGAAAACTTCTGAGCATTTTTTTAATAGACATCATTACAAGAAAAACTTGTCTGTCATCTTTAAGTTTCTTTTATTCTTGTATAATCAACTTGGTGGATATTTGTTAACATGTTTGATATTATACTTTATTCTATCAATGTTTGTAGTCATCATATCCAAGTATAAATAATTTAAAAAAAACAATCAAAAGCTGACATTGGTGATTTATGACCTTGTCTGTCCCATTGGTGTCAGGTAGGGGAGTAAATATTCACGGATAGACTCGGTTATTGACTGATTAACACAGTTTTTTTATTTCAAATTATATTTTGCAATGTAACATGTTAGCTATTAATTCAGCAGAAGGTTAACAGTCACAAGCTCTACACAGAGAATTGTTAGCTTGAGGCTAATGATGTGCTCAGTCCAAGATAACCTTAAGTGAGAACTTTTGACCACTACACACTCATTGGCATCATAATAATGACCTTTTGTCATGTGTCATTATTTTGTTCAGTTTAACAAAGTGGTTCTAAGTTGTCATTAGTTTCTGTGATAGAATTATATATGTTAGTTTTTTGTTGTTTTTTTTTCATGTATTTTCTCAACAGAAAGTCTGGCAAGAGATAAATATACTGGCCAGCTGTGCTCTTGAGTGCTTCCCAGGCAGTAAAGGTGGAATGTGTCTGTGCTCTAAAAGCAACTGTTTAATTCATTGTTACGTTTTGTTTACAAGCTTTTAGTGCAAACATTACAAGAAAGCCATACTATTTTATTAATAAGTGTGTTCTGCACCTTATAATGTAGTCTCTGAAGAACACCATTGCAATACTTTTATGGGATTATGGAATGCAGAACAAATTGTTAGACAATTTCTTGTTGTAAAGTAAATTTCACATGATTTTGTTTGTTCTTTTTAATGAATTTTTTTTTTACTCTTTCATTTAGCCATTCTCTCTGCGGCTTACCCTGAACAGGTCGCCTACATGGCCGATGAAAGTATGCTAGCCACGCCAGGTGTCGAAGCAATTGACTACACACTAGAGGAATACCTGAATTATCATGAACAGATTAAGACGTGCTGTGATCGTCTGAATAAGAAAAGTAAGTCACTGCTGATAAACTGAATGTAAATTATCAAGGCATACATGGAAACATGTAGAACTGTACAATCTTATTTAATAAACAAAGGCACCATTGAGTTTCTTCTAGATTTGGAATTTGAGAAACTGATATGATGCTAGGACGAAATTTGATAAGATACAAATCATGAAACTAATTTAATACATAAAAATAATTGTACGCATACAGTGGGCTGTATGTTTGTTCCCGTGGCAACAATTGTACAATGGAAAAGCTACCCTATTGGTAATAGATGTCTATTTTTATTTCTGTTTATATAGTTAATATAAACTCGCTTTACTATTATAGAAAAATCTTTATTCTTTGTATTGTTAGATCCAGAAGGAAAGTGGACTCCTCACAAGGTGGAGCTTGCATTGTGGACACATTATTTGGCACGTGAGATGAACCCTTTGCTCCTGGAAGAAATGCCCAAAGCTGAGTTACATGACAACCCTGCCACTCCAAATGGAAAATCAAACAACCATGAGAATGATGAACAAGCTCTTACAGATGTTCTAGTGAAGGAGCAAGACATTAATTCTGAAGAGCCAGGAGAGGACAGTCGTGACTCTAAGATCTCTTCGTCAGACACTGCTGGTACTGGTCTAGAGAAGTCGGAGGATTCAAACCTTGATAGTTCCTTGTTAAGTGATGGGATTGAGGAAAAGACCAATGATGCTGAACTTGAGGTACCTGAAGAACCAGCCAGTAAGAAACTGCGGGTTCAGTAGTAATACTCTTCATACAGTGATCATTGTTGGTGGTTTCGGTTTCAGTAATTACTTCACTTTTTTACAGATTTTTATCGCAATGGTGGAAGATCCTTGTAAAAACTCAAAATTGACAACATCAAAGCAGAAAAATTAAACGGAGACTGGATCTATTTTTCTATCCTCCTTTAAGTCTCAAGTCGTGAATGGTGTTTCTGGTGGGCAAGAAAAAAAGTTTAAATAATCATAAGCTTGTGTAAAATTTCAAAAAACATTTTCGGAAGTTAAGCTCGTTTAATTACTATTTTTAAAGTTATTATTTAACATGTAAAATCGGTATATGTTGTGGATTAGTACGTTTTATGAATATCTGTATTTGTTAATGTCGCCACCATAGTATAGAGCTGGAAATAATTTGAAGTAGTTAGCCTTTCAATGGTGATTTGTGAATAATAGACCAAAAGTGTTCCTTACAAACAGGTAACTAGGGATTACCATAAATTATTGCAGACATGTTAAATCGTCAATATCTGTTTAAGCATTCCCCTTCTATCCCTCTTTAACAACTAAAATGACACATTCCTTATTTTAATATTAACTGTTCTTCATCTTCTGGTTTTATATCCCATATTTTGTGCAGTGTTATTAGATATTGAGTTTCAGAACTATGTGAATAAATCATGGTAAAACTGTTACCCTGGTAACTTCAAATGAGTGTCCTCTTGTATGAGGGACAGTAAAGGATCTCGGGAACAAATATGCTCGTCATATTCTTGATTTTGTATCACCATTCCTAACACTAAATCTATTGCTGACACTCAGGGTAAACTAGTTTATGCTTTGAGAAAGAAATCAGACATCCATGTAACTACATGACTTAATTCCATGAAACATTAGAATGAAGTTTAATGTCTGTTTGCTTTTTGAGGATTTAATAGTAATCCAGTTGTAACATACTGCCCAAATTTACTTTTTTTAATTCAAATGTTTTCCAAAGTTTTTAACATAAGTCACAGTAAACAAACGATTATTTCAAATACTAACCATAACAACTACTTTTTTTTATCCTTTATCCCTTTAGCCCAACATAAGCAGATGGTTTGGATGCTCAGCTCGTAATCTTAGGGTTGCGGGTTTGAATCCCCATCACACCATATGATCATCCTTTCAACCATGGAGGCATTAAAATGTTATGATCAATCCCACTTTTTGTTGATAAGAGTAACCCAGGAGTTGGTGGTGGTGATAACTAGCTGTTCTTCCTCTAGGCTTAAACTGCTAAATTAGGGACAGCTAGTGCAGATGGCCTGTTTGTAGCTTTGTGTGGAATTAAAGAATAAACAAATCTTTCATCTCTGACAATTGACTCTTCACTTTTGTAACAGCCAATAAATAAGTAACCTTCAACAACAATCAGTTGTGTAGGGAATAATAACAAAACCACCAAAATGGGTAATCAGTTAGATTCACATCAAATGTATGAATCAGATTTTCATGGGAAGACCTGTGGAAAGAGAACCACTCCACAAAAGCAGGGTTTTACTTTTGGTATTATGTTTTACTGTAATTTATTAAATATCAGTGGTAGTTTTTAATTTTTATTGTAGAAAACCTTTTTTAAATTTTCTTTTGTCTCAGTTCTAACAACTAACCCATTTTAATAGGCTACATTTTTGCATTGTAATGCAATATTTCACTGTAAAATTGTAACTTATTCTTAACCTTTATAATTATAGTAGTACATAAACTACCTGCTAGTCACAATGTGTTAGGATTCTTGTCTGCATCACACAACGAAAAAATGTTACTGAACATTTTTAGGTAATGCACAAATTATATTAACAGTAAAAATTCGATGCTCGGTTACACGTTTACACAGAAGAAAAACCTCTGATAAGCAGCCACAGAAGGAAGAGGTTTGGCATGTTTCTAATAGTTGTGGCCACAGAAGGAAGAGGTTTGGCATGTTTCTAAATCTGGTGCCTGATTTATCTTGAAGAAAAATGTTCAAAATGTACCTAACTGATGCTTGAGTTCACAGAAAATAAAGACCTTAAACATGAAATTGGAATAATAAAAAAAAGCTAATTTTATAGATTGGAATTAAGTTAAAAAACTAATGCATGTTTACAAAGATAGCCCTGTGTAATAAACTGAACAGAAATAAATTTAATGTTGCTGGAGTGACTGAGTTTTTCAAAGTTTGATCCTCATTGCATACACAGTAAAGATAGTACTGTGTTCAGATTTGTTCTTAACAAAAATCATTTGCAAGGAAAATGAAATTCGTTATTGTGTATTGAATATGTAGTAGTACACATTGTATCGACAATTACCAGTAGACAATACACGACTGACACTGGTCATGTTAGATAACATCAACAGTGAGTGACTAGTTCAAACCGCTTTTCACGACATCATCCATTCAATGTGTACACTTATAAAAATAATAATGATTTCAGACATTTGGGATTGAAGTCTGTAGTGAAAAAATGCAAAAAATAAAGCTAGTAACATCCATCTAGATACAGAACATTTGTCACAAGACAAGCAAGTTAAATGTACAAATTAGGGCTAATGTATTTCAAAATAATAACGTAAATAAATGCAAACTTGGTAAGTTATTTACATGTACCCACATAGCGGACGCATTGTTGTGCCTTTCTTCCAAAACACACTTAGCCAAAATCGTAAGGCCAATAAACATAAAGAGAAAATATGTACTTTTCGCAGTTAGACTCAACCAGTTATTTAAGTAGAGGTTCGAAAGATGAAAATAAAAAGAGAAAATTTAAAAAAAAATCACATTTAATAGGGAGATTGTGAATACTATGAAATTAGCCTAAATACTAGTTGGTCAAAAGTTTAAAACCATACCAAAAAGAAGTCCTAAACAGGATAGGAAATGCCCAAGAAGATGTTTCGGTAGTGAGTTGCACGGCCGTCATTGCAAATAACTTCAAAAATTCGCTTTGGCATGGTCGATACAAGCGTTTGCAGAAGGCTGGCTGGAATGTTATTCCAAGTGGTGAAGATAGCTTCACGAAGATCATGCACTGTTTGGAATTGATGTCCATTTCTATACCACCCACCTCAAACATTTGCATGAGGTTCAGTTCGGGCGAACACGCTGGATGGCCCAAAAAAATCACCTCATTCACCATGAAAAAGTTTTTTGTCCTGCGGGCATTGTGGATTGCAGCATTGTCCTGCTGAAAGATCCAGTCATTTCAACACAAGTGAGGGCCTTCAGTCAATAAGGATGCTCTTTCCAACATGTTAATGTAGACAGTTGCTATCGAATGCCCCTGTATAATCTGAAGCTCCATTGTTCCATGGAAGAAGAAAGTACCTCAGATTATGATGAAACATTCTCCACTGCATCATGTAGAAAATGTCTCCGGTGGGATATCCTTATCGTGTCAGTAATGTTGGAAGCCATCTGGACCATCGAGGTTACATTTTTTATCATCAGAGAGCAAAACCTTCCACTTTCCTACATACCATGTTTGGTGCTTCTCAACAAAGTTTAACCGAGATGTTTCATGGTGTAGAAGGACGCGTGACCTTTGAAGACATTTACGAATTTTAAAGCCGTCTTATTGTTCTTGGGCTGCATTTTGCGTCCTTAAGGGTCTTAATCTGGTTCAATGATCAAATGGTGTCTTGCCGGACAACCCGTTGTATCCTCCTGCTCAATGCTGGCGAAATTTTCTTGGGCTGACCATTTGAAATTCTCGTTCTGTATCCCTCAAAGTCTTTTAAGAAATTTGCAATAGCAGTTTTACTATGTCCAATCTCACCAGCGATGGCACGTTGAGAGAGACCTTGCTTTTGCAGGTCGATAATTCTGCCACATTCAAACTCTATCAACTTTTTAACTTTTGCCATGTTTTCCCTGATGTAATACAGGAAATGTGAAACATATTGACAACACTAAAGCTTGAATACAAATGACTAAATTTCGTTACGTGTTTACCAATTAACACTTTGTTTCAGCATGGTCTTAAACTTTTGAGCTAATTTAGGCTAATTTCGTAGTGTTCATATTTTCCCTATTAAATGCTATAAAAAGCTTTTTGTTTTCCCTTTTCTTATTTTCATCTTTCGAACCTCTAGTTAAATAATTGGTTGAGTCTAACAACGCAAAACGCATATTTTTTCTTTACGTTCATTGGGCTTAAGATTTTGTCTAGCCGTGTACATTTAAAAAAATGATTAATTTTTACATACTAATGCAGACGATATTTCTTTTTCTCATCTAGCTTGATCTGTCTGGCTTTTAATGGTGATTTCCAACATTGTTGATTATATGAGATTAAACTACTATTTCTTAAGTCCTTTGAGATTAAACTTCTTCAGAGAACAACTGTATATATCTTGTACAGTTCTTTTGTAAATCATTTGAAAGGGATATTGGAACATTAAAGTCGCAAGAGATCCATTACGGTAGTAATAGGAAGGGTATACAAAAATATAACCAACTTCAGGCCATTGAGTGAGAAGGTTTCGTTATTAAAATCGTCAAGGCTGGGATATTTGTTTCATGCTTATGGCTAAGCGTGTTAAGGCGTGCGACTCGTAATCTGAGGGTCGCGGGTTCGCATCCCGATCGCGCTAAACATGCTCGCCCTCCCAACCGTGGGGGTATTATAATGTGACGGTAAATCCCACTATTCGTTGGTAAAAGAATAGCTCAAGAGATGGCGGTGGGTGGTGATGACTAACTGCCTTCGCTCTCGTTTTACACTGCTAAATTAGAGACAGCTAGCACAGATAGCCCTCGAGTAGCTTTGTGCAAAATTCCAAAACAAGTTCATCTGGGGCCTGGTGTTGTCATAACAGTTCTGTTGAGCAATTTTTCACTTCTGTACAATGGTAACGCCAGGGGTAACAATATTGTTACCTATGTATATTCATAAAATATGGAAAACGCAATCTTCGTTGCTTTACAATTAACATCAAAGACACAAAGATCTGTAGAACCCGACGTCTTCATTAAGACGGAAGTATGTGTCATGCGTCCCATAGCAATGCTGTATTGCCGCTCGTTTTGTGTAATGCCATTTTATCTTAGCTTTGACGAAGACTAGACAACCACGTTGATTTCAAGTTACAACAGATCATCAGGGATTTTACTTGATAAACCAAAGGTTTCAAAGATATTTACCCATTAATTTCATTTATCACTTATTGAAAAGCAAAACATAGTATGCATGTGTAAGTGTATTGTGTATAAGTCAAAACTATGAAGCATTCAGCCAGTGTTGTCTCCTCGGTGAGATCATTTTGCATTGTGTATCAGCCATCCAAAATTGTACTGATGATTGTGACATACACTTAAAATTGTGACTTACAATCCAATCAATGTTATATTTATGATTAAATAATAATCCTACATGTTAACTGACCAAATAATATTTCTAAACAATTCTAAAATGAATTTTGAAATTGTCATTGGGCTATTTAGAAGTGCCTAACTTAATGTAATGTAGTAGTTACTTTATTGTAGCAGGTGCTTGTCACACTTATGATAATAAGAACAATATCACAGTCACAGTTTGGCCTGTATGAATAATGTGAACTTATGAAGAAACCAGCCTTCCTGTGAAGGTCAACTGCAATTTAGACATTTTGTTTTGGTGCTACTATGACCATTCAATATCCAGGCGACAGGTTTACTTTGTTCGAGCGCGTGATTCCCGCCTTGAACGCCTTAAAGGTGAATTTTCAACAAATTTAATAATTGCCTTAGAAACTGTACTTTGGTTAGATATAATTCCTGTGTGGTTACCATATTTTTAAACACTTTAGTTTTTGAGTAAAAAATGAAACAAAATATGCGGGTCCTCGAACTCAAGGTCCTCTCTGTCGTTCGGCTGCTTCCGTGACGTTTTATAACAATGACGTAATAGTTGCCAAACACGCTTCGTTGCGCGCCGACCATTGTGTTCCTTTCAGTGCTGGTGTTTTATGTAAATCTATCGGTGCTTTTATTAGATTTCATACTTTGTGAGACTATTTTTTGTCTTGATATTGCTATTTTAGGGTTGTTTTATGATATATAACATGGTTTACTGTGTTGCTTATGGCTGTATAAACGGTTCGGCATCGGGCAAAAGCTTCCTTTCATTTCTGTGCAAAAAGGAACTGACAAGGTGGCGGCAGTGAGTGCAGATGGTCAATAGGAAGAACTGGACTCCTTCACACCATCCAAAGCTTTGTAGAGATCACTCTGAACGCTCATGTTTTGTGTCGGATCCCACTGTTTTGGATTCTGTGGGTTTCAAGCCAGGCAGGTTGAGACGGAAAAAAACATCGGCAGTAGACAGGATCATCCCCACCATCTTTCCTCGTGTAGATCTGAGGACCGATCTCAGCCTGCAGCATACAGGTTCCACCCCCCTGAAGCCATCAGGAAAAGAACAAACTTAAAGGTATATGTGCAGAATAAAGCGATAAACAATAACTATTATAATATAATAATTTAAAGAGTACAAGTTTCTGAAGAATGTAACCAGACATACAGATTTCACATTCATTAGAGTGTTTTGCATTTGTGTCACCTGAAAGTCAGTGAAACCTTGATTTCAGACAGGACAAACCTATCACAAATAGAGTTTATTACAAGTTTAAAACTGGCAGATCATTCTGTAGATGTTTTTGTTTAATTTTTTAATATGGAAACGTTTGAAGAATTCCATTTTTCAAATGTAACATTTCAAGATAAATTAACTATTCAGACTGCTACATCTAGTTTGATTTTATAGACATATTTATGACGTGTAATTAAAATTCATTTTGTTACGAGTCCTAAGTACCGGTGCAATGATTGTGGTAGGACCAAGTATTAGTTACCATAGTCGACAAAGTATAAACAAATAAAACCCAGTCTGTAATACTAATAATTTATAAACACCAGACGGGTTTCGAGATGCTAAAATTACACATGAAATAATACAGACCATTATTTGTTGTCATGACTTAGGCTTACCATTCTTCCACTGGAGGTATGACCGACTCGCAACCGGCCTGGGATCTATCAGTACCAATCACAGTTCCGTTGCTCTCGCTCGTGAAACTGTCTTCATCACTATAACTTGTCAAAAGTAACTGTTCTAGGTTCGTTTAGAGTAGGTTCGAATTGATATGGCGCTACTCGACACTGTTCAGAAAACAAATTCAAAACAGACTCCGCCTCTGTTTCTCCGTATGCACTGGCCATGTTTATTTACAAACAACGCGCTGGCGTTGGCGGTTTGTTTGGCAACTTTTCCCATCGGCAAACGTAAAATCTAAAACGTTCAGATTGCCGCTCTGAAAAGGCTTTTTCTGCACTAAGTTCTATGTTTCATTTATTAGTACATGTTTTTTTACAAAAAATGTGAACCTGCAAAATTAATCAGTTTGAGTAGTTCTTTTGACTGCAAAGTTTTCTTTTTTCTGTAAAATTCACCTTTAGGCGTATGATCACCGAGCCGCTGACCATGGTGTATGCTCTATGTTTGTCTAACGATCGACTCAGCCCGATCGAGATCCAGATGCCAGCCGTACGCCATCCCCCCGCTCACTCCCATTAGCTGCCCACAGTTTTACAACATGCCCTATCAAAGCTGTGTTTGTATTCCTTAATTAGCCATGTAATTTTACATTATTACTTCTCTCTAATTAAGTACTTGTGTTATATGGTTAAAGATAAACATTTTGTTTGACAGTATTTCACGGATATGTTCTGAATTTTCATGTGCTATTTATATAATTTGGGGATTTCAATGCCGCAGAGCAGTTGTTTGTAACGTTGAACTATATTTAGTTGTTATTTGTTCCTTATTCATGAAATGACCCAATAGTATGTATGTTATATCTTTTTCCTTAGATTTCGATGTTTAAAGTTAATATCGTTTGTAAGCCCGAATGCCAATGTAAGGAGGGAAATTCCCATTCGTTTCATATAAACTAACACAACTTGGAAGTAAGAAGTGGTACCAACAGTCAGCCGGCTCGGGTGTCACTTTAATGTTCGCGCGCAATGTATAAAATGGAGTTATGTTTGTTTACGCAGCTCTCGCTCTCTCTGGTACTCGGCCTCACAATGGAACACACACTTAGTTTGGATTAATAAAAGGAAATCAAAATAAGCGACTCGTTTTCAAACAAGGTCACCAACACACAAGACAAGAGTCAGGCATCACTCACCAAAACATAAACCGGTCATACTACACACAGGGTTGATTATGCAACACTACCTGCTACCCAAGAAAAGGCAGCGAGTAGATGGTCCTACAAACGCATGTGGTGCAAGTAAGGAGGGCAGTGGTGATCGTGATGGTGAGAGTGCGGACACGACTAGTGCGGGAACCCGGCTGCAAGAGGGCACCACTCACACCCAAGGTGAAAAACTACCACCAGGACCCAAGGACCTGAGCCAGCTTTCAGATAGTGGTTCTACCTACCCAGACTTGAAGAGATACCCGGCCACAGAATACAGCGGCCAGTCAAGGTCATTCAACAAGAATTGGCGTGATCAGCACTCGTGGTTGGAGTACTCTGTAACACAAGATGTTGTATTCTGCTTCGCATGTCGTCTTTTCAGTTACATACACTTCAGTAAAACTGAGAAGTCCTTCACCCGTAAAGGCTTTTGGAACTGGAAAAAGGCGACCACATTACTAAAGTCCCATGATAACTCTGCAGGACATGTTTGTCTTGCAAGCTTGGGCAGAGTTTAAATTGCAGAAAACAAAGGGTGCAAGGATCCAACATGCTCTTGATGCAAGCCATGCTAAAATTGTGGAGGAAAACCGACATTACATAAGAGCCGTGATAGATGCACTGCTCTACACAGCCTGCCAGAATGAGGCCCAGAGAGGTCACAGGGAAGGTAGTCAGTCAGATAACAGGGGAAATTTCCTGGAACTTCTTGATATGATTTCCAGGTATGATGAAATCATGAAGAAAAAGCTGAGTTGTCCTGGCAATACCAAGTACACTCACCATGATATCCAAAACGAACTGCTTGACATAATAGCTGGAAAGATCAGAAAGGATATCAGCGAAGAGGTCGTGGAAGCTGTGCATTTTGTTCTAATGGTGAATGAAACAAATGATGTGAGCAAACAAGACCAGCTGTCCATTGTGGTGAGGTACCTCTGCAAACAGAGCCTTTAGTTGCTGAGGGTCTGGATGCAGATTCATTGCTCAAGGAATTTGTGGAGACTCTGGCTAAATGTGGTATTGACCATAATGTCTGCAGTGGCCAGTGCTATGACGGAGCTGCAGTCATGTCAGGGCACATCAGTGGCGTACAGGAGAGAGGTGTCTCAGGTTGTGTATGTCCACTGCTATGCACATAGGCTCAACCTTGTGCTGGTTGATTCTGTGCACAACATCAAGGCTGCTGCAGAGTTCTTTATGACAATTCAGAAGCTGTACAAATTCTTCTCCATATCGGTTTGGCATGAAGAATTTCTGAAGGTACAGAAGGAGCTTGAACCCGTGAACCAGCACATAGAGTTGAAGTGACTGTCAGACACAAGATGGGCCTGTCAACATGCTGCTTGTTTGGCTGTGAAAAGAATCTTCCCTACCATTGTAACAACCTTAAAGCGTCTTGTGGAGGGGGTCAATGTCCTCCTAGATCAGCAGTTCGTAACCAGTTTAGTGGCCATAGAAAAACTACTGCTGGTGACAAAACAGCTATCAGACCACCTCCAGTCACCTTACCTGCAGCTGGCCTCTGCAGAGGACCTAGTACAATCTGTCACCTTTGGTCTCTTAGAAATGAGAAATGAAGCAACATGAAAATACTTGGAAGAGTCTGCTGAGGATATATGTAAGAAAGTCGGAATATGCACTGAGATGGTGCATCAAGGTGGACAGCGATCTGCCCCCAGACCCTAAATGAATTCATAATCACATCTAGTACTAGCCAAAGAAATGAACCAACACAAGATGCCAGGAGACACACTTTCTATGCTATCATAGACAGGATGCTCAACGAGCTGAATAGAAGATTCTCCTCTGATATTTGCAGTGTTCTGATAGGTGCAACTGCATTGAACCCCAAACATTCCACATTTCTGGGCAAGCAAGCACTCTTAGGAAAGACAGTAAACTATGATGTGGCAGAGGATGACCTCGTAGTGGAAATCCATCAGTTGAACCGACTAATTGCCAAGAAAAAAAGACAAGGGGCAGAAGTATCTATATCATTGGAGCTTGCAACCATGCTGGAGCCATACAAGGATGCCTTCATGGATCTCCACAAACTCGTATACCTCGCTGTGACCCTGCCTGTCACTTTAGCTGCCTGTGAGAGAAGTTTCTCATGTCTGAAACTTCTCAAGACATACTTGCGCAACAGCAGTGGTAACAACCTCACTAGCAACCTTGCTGTTATATCAGTAAACTCCAGGAGAACAAAACAACTCGATATTGATACTGTTATAGACACATTTGCTGCAAATCACCAGAACAGGTGCATTGTTTTGAAGTAATATTGACTATAAACACAACATAATGAAAGATAGTTAGCCTGATAGTGACCTTACTTTTCTTCAAAGTGTTTTAACTTCACATGGGATAATTCGTTTCTGCTATGTAAACTGTCTTTATGTTATGTTTCTTTTGATTTGTAACTTTACTCTTAACGATATATTGAATGTTCAATCTAAGCTAATCTTGATTTTCTTTATTATTATGATTTACCTTGGGTGGAATTTAGGTGAGCTTCCTTTTTTACATGTACACATATTATCATAAACAGATTATTTTTAATTTGTAATAATGAATTATCTATCATAGTATGGGTTTCCAATGAAAACTGCATTGAAAACGCAGTTCAAAATAGCACACCTTTCTGAAGTGTATCTTGGTATTTACATTTTTATAATTTACCATCTATACTTCATATTGATGGCATTTTGGGAAGCCCCTCCACAGTTTACCTCAGCCACCCCAACGAAAATACCCTGGCGCCATCACTGCTTCCGTAAATAAAATGTAAGTCTTTTTATTGTTGTGTCCTACATAACATTTAACATCTAGCGAAGCAATATTCTCTTTTCAAAAACAACTGCAACATGCCCAACGAACCGTTACTTATTAATCAGTTATTATTTGGAACTTACTGCAAAATCTTGATTACGGTTCCCTTATTTAATCTAGGAAGCACAAAAAAATATTTTGTCCATCCTACTGATATTATATGTAGTGCCTACACCATTACTTTGTTGTATCCTAACCGGGCCTGGCATGGCCAAGCGCGTAAGGCGTGCGACTCGTAATCCGAGGGTCGCGGGTTCGCGCCCGCGTCGCGCTAAACATGCTCGCCCTCCCAGCCGTGGGGGTGTATAATGTGACGGTCAATCCCACTATTCGTTGGTAAAAGAGTAGCCCAAGAGTTGGCGGTGGGTGGTGATGACTAGCTGCCTTCCCTCTAGTCTTACACTACTAAATTAGGGACGGCTAGCACAGATAGCCCTCGAGTAGCTTTGTGCGAAATTCCAAAACAAACAAACAAGTATCCTAACCCACCCGATGAGTCTTGGTATTTAGCGACAGGCATAATTAGCACTGGATATTGTAGATATATATTGTTATACGTCGCCATCACTCATAAGTTGTTAAAGTACTTTGGAGATATTTCCCAAGGTTAATTACTATATGACCCTAATTCTAGAACTAACCCGATATTCACAGGAAAATTGAAACAGGTACATTTACATTAAAATGTAATTCTGCTCTTCAAGTAAATAATCAGTTTACCAGAAGACTCGAACTTGTAGTGACAAGAGTGCATCTATTCATCTTTTGAGAACTGTCGCTGTCAATAACGTTACACTGATAATTTTACATAAAAGTTAAAGGACTGATATATTGTAGATCTAAGTAACATTATAAAACAACACTAGATGACAGGATAATTTTGCAGATGAACGAAGAATCAAATTGTTATCAAGTAAATTGAAAACAAACTCAAGTACGGGAAACAGCTGATTAACCTCGAATTAAACATGTACTAAAATAATTAAATGTCGATTTTTGTTGTTTATACATAAACAGTTTCCTATGCTCGGACCATTTTCACCAGAAATTATATTAAGAATTACAGCTGGACTTCGTTTAATTAATTAATGCTCTCCTTAACCACTTTCAAGGCCACGACAGATTTGGAAATTTTAATGATTTCCGTTTTCCAGTCTGGGGGAAATACTACCAAATTCTAAAGTCAGATGACGTAAAGAAATGGCATTCTATTGAATAGATATGTGATTACCAGATTGTTTCTCAATGTAAGAAGAAAAATATTCTATGGATATAAGAGTGAAGGTCAAACCCCATTCTTCGATCTAACTAGAGACAACGGTGAGTGCTGCTGGCTAACTAAATTATTTCTAGTCTTAAACAGTTAAAAATTAACAACTGCTTTGTGTGTAATTTTCAAGTAAACTCAGGTTAGAGTCTTCTGTCACCACCAGATGGTTAAACTGAAATAAAAGTTTTATTTGTTAAACGCAAAGTTACACAGTAATTTGTCTGCCATGAGCATCGAAACTTTATATTTAGCGTTATAAGTTTTTAAATTTAGCGCTTATAGACTAAAATGAAAATAGTAAGCTGAAAGTCTTGCAATTATGAAAATATGCTAATTTTAAGGTAAGCACATTTTACGTTGAGCCTTAAATTATATTTTGTCCCTTCTAGAACGTTGAATTTTTTATTAGTCTCGTATATAGACATTTGAATTTACATCAAGCTTAAAACATGAAATAACTTTGCATTGGTATGCGTTTATCTTTTGTATGGCCTGGCATGGCCGAGCGCGTTAAGGCGTGCACTCGTAATCCGAGGGTCGCGGGTTCGCGCCCGAGTCGCGCTAAACATGCTCGCCCTCCCAGCCGTGGGGGTGTATAATGTGACGGTCAATCCCACTATTCGTTTGTAAAAGAGTAGCCCAAGAGTTGGCGGTGGGTGGTGATGACTAGCTGCCTTCCCTCTAGTCTTACACTGCTAAATTAGGGACGGCTAGCACAGATAGCCCTCGAGTAGCTTTGTGCGAAATTCCAAAAACAAAACAACAAATCTTTTGTATCTAAATATAACTACCTGAGACGTCTTATACAGTTCTTACTGTGGAAAGTAAATAATATATAACATTAAAAGAAAAGTGCGTTAAACAACATAATACTCGTAATTTTTGTGCTAAGATTTTTAATTAAAGAACGAAATAGAATTACGGTGAACAGTTGATTTTTTTTACTTTAAGATTTATTTTTAGAACAAGCACAATGTTTCGATCACTGGTGCGACCATTCCTAAATACATAAGTGAAAACTACTATAAAATTATCACGCCAGCAAAGGAAATATTGTGGCAGTTCAGAAAATAAATCAAATTTAATGTAAAAGCTATAACTTGTAAAAATATACTTAATCAGTAAGTAAACTAAAAAATAAACTACTAATAGAATATTTTGTTTTTATTAGTATTACAGGAAATGTATAAAATAATACCATTAAATATAAATCACAGTGTAACAATTATGTAGCCGTATAAACTTTTCAGGCTCGTTAAGGCGTGATCCGAGGGTCGCGTCAAACATGCTCGCCCTCACAGCCGTGGGGGCGTTATAATGTGACTATCAATCCCACTATTCGTTGGTAAAAGAGTAGCCTAAGAGTTGGCGATGGGTGGTGATGACTAGCTATCTTACACTACTAAATTAGGGACGGCTTGGTGCAGTGGGCTAACAACCTACTCTCTTAAACACCTGTTGAAGAATCCGCAACTGAATGAATGAATAAACTTTGTAATTAAACTAGAACGACAAATACAACTTCAAATACAAACGTCGACTTCTAGAGTGAACGAAAAGAAATTTCTTAGTACAGCATGAAAAACAAACTAGCCAAATGAGGTAAACTAACTGATTATTCATTTATTTAATAATTATTGATTTTTTTCAGCCTCAAGTAATGAAATTTTCCTTTTTTTTAATTTTCAGGGCTTATTATACAAAAATGGATAAGTCTTGAAAATTAAAAAAAGGAAAATTGCACACATACCACAACTAAAAGGTAAAAAAAACTGTCTTTGAACCACCTAAAAGCCTATTCTATATATTGTAAGAAAAGAAAATTCGACATAAAATAATTTATGTTAAATGTTTCAGCTGTAGGCTTTATGTTATACGAATTGATTTAGGTGTGGTACGTGTGTAATACGAGATTTCTATAGTAAATTATAATGATTACAATCACACCGTTGGAATTTGCGTTTCCTTAAGATTTTTTAAGTTTTATTTTAAGATCTAATTTTATAAAAATAATTACTCGTTTCCTTACGAATTTTTAATTATTATTATTATTATTATTTAGGCCTAAAGTAATAAAAATTGATTATTGTTTTATAAGTATTTTGTGTTTTTATCTTTTGGGCTCAAAGAAATTAGTGTTAGTGAGTTCTTTAGCATGAAAATCCACAAAAATTATTTTTCACAATGTTTATGAATGAAATCCAGACAGTTTTATTGGAGCTAACTTTCTAATAAACATTCATTTTTTAAAGATTTCATTCTAATTTAATACTACCTAGGGTACATTAGCATGGCCCCCCGCTAGTACAGCGGTATGTCTCCGGATTTACAACGCTAAAATCAGCGGTTCGATTCCTCTCGGTGGGCTGAGCAGATAGTCCTTTGTGGCTTTGCTATACGAAAAACACACACACATTAGCATGACTTTAAAACAACTTTATCGTTGGTTTACGCGCCGAACATGCTCGCCCTCCCAGCTGTGGGGGCGTTATAATGTGACGGTAAATCTACTATTCGTTGGTAAAAGAGTAACCCAAGAGTTGGCGGTGGGTGGTGATGACTAGCTGCCTTCTTTCTAGTCTTGCACTTCTAAATTAGGGACGGGTAGCCCTTGACTAGCTTTGTGCGAAATTCCAAAACAAGCAAAGAAAACTTTCTCGACAGTGAAATAGTATGTAGATAATAGCACAATAAAAAGTGGAACATAGATCAGCTGGAAGACCAAAAAAAATGGAAATGGAGAAAGTTCAAAAGTATGTGGAATGGGTAAATAAAAAAAGATTGTTTTTAAGACTCATAACATTAAGTAAATTAATACATATGATTATTATACGCTGACTTTTTCTATGTTAAAATGTTTTTGTTTTGTTTTTATTTGCGATCATTCGGCCGTCTTACCAGAGTTTTCATCGAGCAACAATGTTATTCTAAAACCTAACGTTAGACTTTAAAAAAACAAAAAAACTAATGACTTTAACACGGTGTTGTCGAGCCTGCTGTCTTCTTATTGTATATAGATTATCGTGTTTAGTAGTTACCAGATGACGCTACTAGACTTCCAAATCCATGGCTTCGCAGGATTTTGAGGGTGGCGTGTTTTAAAATGTCATGATTATAATTATGTTTTTCTGGCATCTGTTATTTTGGTTCAGATGGTGTTCGTTATCAAAGGCGAAGTTTGAGTGTAAAATGAAGATAAAGTGTAGTCTGAGATAAACTGAACAGTTTCTGTGTAGTGTAAATGTGAGCGTTGCAGGTGTTAAATAAAATGCGAGACTAGTGAGATAAAATTAGCTGAAAATAATGTAATTAGACCTGCAAATGAATTCCAAAATAACACATCCATAAAACATCTGCATTACACTGTAATAGAAAACTGTTTGAGAGGCCGTGCTTTTGGTATAAAAAGCAAAATGTGAAAATCACACTACCGGTATGCCAATTCTAGGGGGCTCTGGAGACGTGCCTCAGAAAACTTTTGATGATGTAATACTGTTAGATCGAACCTTGAGTCATTTAATCTATAAATTCTGCATATGTACAACATAATATACTGAACTGAAGACGCAGGCTTAAATTAAATGCATAAGTTGTAGCTGTACATGTCATAAAAAGTTGTCAGGCTTGCTTAGATTTATGCTCCGATGGCCGTGCATTATCAGGGGGTGAGTGGGAGTGAAGTGTCATCAAAAGTAAATCCACTGTGTAAAAATATACGTAAACATATGGTAATTATAAACAGCAAAACGCTTTGCCAAGTTAAGTATTTGAAAACTAAACATTTCAACATCACGTATACTGTTCGTTATCCTTTCTTATCGTTGTAAACACCAATTGGTTTTGCTATTAATACTTTAACGTGCTATAATGTAAATATAATTGAATTTGAATGGAAGATACAATTGAAATAAAAACGACACACTGAGTATGTAACGTTTTTACGTTTTTCTTTGTTATTGGTTTATGGGTAATTTGAACTTTTACACATGGTGTCTTTTATGGTATTTATTTTTTGTCGAGAATAGCAAACTTGCTCTCTTAGTTTGATAGCTTTTATCAACTTCATTCTTTTTAACTTCGTATGAAATTTCACTTGGGTATGTAGAAAGGAATGTTTTATAGTATATTGAACCTGAATCGCAGTATACAACTACACAGCAATTTTGTTTATTTCGATTTTTCTTTGTAATTATTGCATCATTTGATATAACATTATTTTCTGCAATGATTGCTGTGGGGCCAACCTTAATACTCGCGAGTTACTCACCAGGTCGAGTCAGTCTAATCAGCTGGTATAGGATTGATGACACTGATCTCAAGAACGTAATCCCTGAAGTATGTTAATTCATAAACGTCTTTTTACATTATTCATCGGAATATTCTCTCTTTAAAATGGCTGTGATAATTTAGTACAAAACTTAGTTGTAAATTATATTGCTAATAGTTTCATTTTGATGTTTCATACTTTGCCAAAAAGAGTTTTGGTATAATATAGTAATGACGTCTGACGTTTAGAATTTTATTAGGTATCTGGCTTAGACGTGACGTCAAAAATTTGCTGGAGACTTAGTTTATTTTGTTTGTAATTTCGCACAAAGCTACTCGAGGGCTATCTGTGCTAGCCGTCCCTAATTTTGGAGTGTAAGACTAGAGGGAAGGCAGCTAGTCATCATCATCCACCGCCAACTCTTGGGCTACTCTTTTACCAACGAATAGTGGGAACATAATTTTAGAACTTGTACGCTGTAGTTCAAATAATAATGGAGTATTTTTATTTTACTTTAGAAAGTACCACCGAAACCTTAGTAAGAACTAGTGAGACTCGAATATATACTGTGGTATATAAAGTATCACAGTTGTTCACGCTAATTCATGTAAACAGCGACCAAGTTTGTTTGTTTCAAATATTCGGGCAAAGTTATTGAAGTGCTATATATTTGCTAACCGTCCCTAATTTTGAACTAAAATAATGCATTACCCCCCCCCTCCAGTACAATCCGAAATTTCAAGATTTATTTTTATCTTTCATGTATTTTTGCATTGAAGAAACGTAAACATTAGACCCGCAGATCCATAGTTCGGCATATTAACCACTGGCTACTCTTGGTCAAACCTTGCTTTTAGCAGAACGTCTTCTAGTTAGTCCTTTCCAGCAAGGAAACAATAATTATTTATTGATTTTAAAATTGAAGTTTGGGGTCAACTAGTAGTTAAAACTATTGTTTGCTGAATGGTTTATTCTTGTTTCTTATTTAACAAACAGTACTTTCGGAACGAATTCGGTCCTTTTACACTTGGAGTGTCTTGCAACCTATTTACAAACAGAGATATGTACACTCGTATCTTGATTATTTATTTGTTCAATGAACAGCATTTACTGCATACGTATGATGGACTACATAGCCAGGTGAAGTAAAAACAAAAACACTGGTATTTATGTATTCATCCCTAACACTGAACTTCAGCCCATAAAAAGGTGTTTATCTTATGATACACCTATAGCTGAAAATTCGAAGCGTGTATTTTTAGCATCTTGTCTAGAACAAGAGGCCGTCAGTTAAGATATGCATTATGTAGCCTATTGAATACAAGGTAAATAATTTAATTATTGGAATATAAAGGTTCTGTATATGGTCCTACATAAACACTGTTTTGTTTACATTCCTGCAATTCTATCTTTACCAGTTTACATGTAAGATACTTACATAAATTATAAAACAAGCTTTAATTTGAAAACAGTCTAAACATTCAGTGACGTTCTGTTTATAACATTAAATAAATAATCAAATTTCACAAAATTTTAAAGTCATAATCGTTATGTTATATAGAGCTTAAATCTGTACTGTTCTAGATTATACATACCAGCTGCTTGCTTCCCGATACAGATATTTTTTTAGAATTTCCGAAAGTGATCCATTTCAAGTTGGTTTAGTTGGGGATGGGTGGTGATGACCAGCTGTCTTTCCACTAAATTAGGGATGACTAGTGCAGATAGCCGTCGAGTAGCTTTGCGTAAAATTCAATAAACATACATTTATACAACTTCTGACATTCATAGTTTGATTTCATTGAGTATACGACCCATGCCAACCAATTTTGCTAATCCATGACATGCAGATCGGTTTGGACAATAATTGTAAGCCCGTGGTGGGTATATGAGTTTCAAACTACTTATAATTTAGTTTGTTCGATGCTCTTATGGGTGGTTGTAGACTATAGTTTGTATACTGCTATGTATGGTCGAACCAACTGATTGTAATGAACGTCGAATCTTCTATTATGTACACCACAAGGTTTCTGAAGACAACAAAACCGTTGACCAAAAGAACCAGTCAGTGTTGATCACAATGTAAGTTTCAATAGATGTTCAGTACATTCTGGATTTTTCTCCTGTTTTTTACACTTCAACAAAATCTCCGACTGTTGATAATTAAGTTACAGTGTTGAAGGCTATAATTAAACAGAAAATATTTATATTCCTCTCCAGAATATTATCGTAAAACATGAACGTTCACTCCAACGGCCACTTTACCTTGCGACTTGTAGTTAACACTGCTAGCTATAAAACCATTACGGTGTAAAACTGGGTCGCACCTTATCATTAACAGATCCTGGGTTCGTGATGCGGATTTGAAAGACTTCTTTCTCTCTTGCCCCCCGCTACTACAGCGGTATGTCTCCGGATTTAGAACGCTAAAATCAGGGGTTCGATTCCCCTCGGTGGGCTGAGCAGATAGCCCAATGTGGCTTTGCTATAAGAAAAAATACACACACACTTTCCCTCTTTGACCTCTAACATAATTAGTTACGTGTAGCATGGTGTTTCACTATCCCAGCAGGTATTATTTCAAGTTACGCGAGTGATCATCCTGAATGCCAGCACACTGAACGCTCGTGCGTGAAATAAAGCTAACTGTGATTGCAGTTAACAAACCACTACAACGACACCGTGACGTTACTGTTGTCGAATCTGTTGATTTTAGTCCTCTACTCGTGACACTTCTGTATATATTGAAACTACACAAACTGCATTCTATATATGGCCCGTCATGGCCAAGCGCGTTAAAGCTTGCGACTCGTAATCTGAGGGTCATGGGTTCGCATCCGCGTCGCGCCAATCATGCTCGCTCTTTCAGCCGTGGGGTCGTCATAATGTGACGGTCAATCACACTATTCGTTGGTAAAAAAGTACCCCAAGAGATGGCGGTGGGTGGTGATGAATGGCTGCCTTCCCTCTAGTCTTACACTGCTAAATTAGGGACGACAAGCACAGATAGCCCTTGAGTAGCTTTGTGCGAAATTCAAAAACAAACAAATGAACAAGAATTCTATGTTTCACGTCACCTTTAAGCGGTTTGTGTTGAAAGATTTCTATTTGACGATGATATATTGTACATGTCTGAGACCCTGGGAAAACGAAAAATAATTAAAGAACGCATAAACATTCCCAAAATATGGTTATCAGTTTATTGGGATCTAACACAAAAGCCAATAATATTACGGCCCGTCAGGGCCAGGTGGTTAGGGCGTTCGGCTCGTAATTTGATGGTCGCGGATTCGAATCTCCATCACACCAAGCATGCTCTCCCCCTCAGCCGTGGGGGCGTTATAATGTTATAGTCAATCCCACTATTTGTTGGTGAAAGAGTAGCCCAAGATTGGTGGTGATGACTAGTTTGTGTGTGTTCTTCTTATAGCGAAGCCACATCAGGCTGAGTCTACCGAGGGAAATCGACCCCCTGATTTTAGCGTTGTGAATCCGTAGACTTACCGCTGTACTAGCGGAGGTCTGATGATAGTCCTCGTATAGCTTTGCGCGAGTTTCAAAAACAAACAAACACACCAATATTAAAGTAACTTAATACTTGAAGTTGAATTTTGAATTTGGTGCTAAGATTAAACGAAAATACTTACGACTCGTTCTCTTAGACGAGTGGCTTCTGTCCCTAATGGAAAAATAGCCAATAAAATTTAGCTTTGTAAAAACATTAATAAATCAAAATAGGCGATAAAAAACCTAGTAATTAAAGAAACCAAATAAACATGGATCTTTCGAAAGACAGGAACTTTTTCTTTCGACACTGGTTATTTATCTTATAAATAACATAACCAACTAAATTAAAAACAACAGCGAAGTTGAACCGATATTCATAAATACAAAAGCACATGGGCAAGTCTTAACAAAGTAATACTTCAAATACTAAAATACTTTAGCTTTTGGTCTAAAGACTTTGGATATCCCATGCCAGGGGGCTGAGAGGAAAGGAAATCAAAGAGCTAAGAAGAAGAAAATGTGCATTCTCAGTTACCAGTTAAATAAAATGAAGATGTTGTAAAACAGCCAGAGAGATCATTTTAATTTAATGATGATGGTTATAAGCCATTAATTGTTCTTTTGATAAATGTCACAAAGTTTAAAGTGGTGTGGGCAAGTACAACCACTCCATTCTGTTAGGACATGCCCTAACAGTATCAAGCCTTCAGCGGGTTAATGGTATTTCTTCCTTCACTACTAAACCTAAACTGCCAAGAAATACGAAAAATAAATAAACTCGGTGTTGACTTTAAAATAAAACGAAGAAGTGGTACTACAATGAATTCCATAAACAACCAATACCTTCTAGCATCTCCTCTCACGATATCCAGTTTTTAAAAGCATTAAACTGTACGTGCTCCTAGGCATTTAGGGTGTTGCTAAGACCCAGCCCAGTGATCATCCCTGTATTTAGCTCGGTGTGGTTTGGTTTCAGTACATTAAGAGCATTAATGAGTGGAGCTCTTAACGTGGACAATAATATGACTGTGAAAGATTGGCTACACACATGGTAAAGCTGGCCACTTTAGTCACTACAATCAAAGTACGAATAGATATTTCTCAGCATTCTTAGTTCACTAATTATTCGTGACATCATGGTAATTGTCTAACTCTGATTTAAGGGAATATTCCAAAGATCACATCACGTTACTCGGTGTAAGGTCAAGGATACGGCCTACTGCTCCAGCTGGAAGTTATTCAATAGGCTGTGAGCATAATTCTTATCACTAATCTTTATTGCAACCACACAAGTTTCAACTTCCTCACTTCCATAGTGGCTGTAATCGGAACAATATTTTTATCTCCAGCCAACTTCATCTGTTTTCACTTTTTAGCAATACATACTTCTATATCCTGGGAAGATGACAAGGATTGGATACCCCTCTGACAGGGAGAAGGCTTAATTTGGAGAGGAAAGTCTGCTAAAGCTTTTCTCTTTGATTTCTCCGTGTCATTTAGTGTGATAGCAAAGCACTGAAAATATTACCACCAAGTGGCAGATTCTTAAAATTCCAATGTTGGAAGATAACAATCAATAATATTCATAACCTATAAATTCAGCAAACTAAGCTTATTGCAGTCATTCATAGGCATAAAAACGTAACACTAATAGAGCACAGCTAGTTCATAGTCTGAAAAATCAGCAAACTAAGCCTATCACAATCATTCTTAGGCATAATAAAGCTAATACTGATAGAGAACAGCCAGTTCGTAGTGTGGAATATTTGAGAACTAAGCTTATTACAGTTATTCTTGGACAGAAAAACCAACAGAGCACAATCGCATGGTTAAATGAATAAAACAGCAAAAACAGTCGTGTGGCTACCCAGAGCAAAAGAGAAAATTGTTTGTTGTCAAAAATAAAAACTACCCAATAGACTGTCTTTAATATGTCAAACAGTTTTAGCGATATAGGCCTTTAAACTTTCTTCTGAGCAACTAGGAGCGGGTAGTGAAATATATCTCCTAAACATAAAGGAATATCTTAAAGTACTATACAACTAGGTTTTAATACCTGTAGTTGTCAGAGCACAAATAACCCAATGTGTATCTCTGGGCTTAGCTACAAACAAAGAAAATGAACAGCCAATAACTAGATTACATAGCTCAGTAGGCCTAAATGAAACTATTTCCAGTCTTGTCGTTACTGTGTGGTAAGCGTTTCCAGACTGTGAATATAAAGATTCATGATTAGCATCCTGTTGCTGAAAAAACAAGAAGAAAATAGTTCTCCGCACTTTGGAGCCGTTGGTGTTATAGAGTGACAGTCAAATCCGAGTATTTGGTAAGAAAAGAGTTGGTGATGGGTGCTGCTTTTGTTTGCGTCAACTGATTAGTTGCTAATTAACAACAGCTATGCTCTAATGTATCTTGCGTATCGGGCCGGAATGAGGATCTGAGTTTGTGTAGCTCAAGTCCTAAGATTGAAAAAAAAAACAAAAAACTTATACTTCAGGATTAGACGGTGAATTATTTAATATTTTTTATCTCATCTTTAAACCTAATAAGATTAAAGAACGTCTGAGAAACACCAAAGATAAAGCTTGATTTATAAAATAGAATTTGAAGTTTGTAGTGGTAGAGATAAAACAGAGCACCTATGCAAACATTATAACGAACATTTCTATTGGACAAAACTGACATGACATGTCGTAAACATGGTCATTTGGTTATGTGGGTATCACTTAACTGACATATCGTAAACATGGTCAATTGGTTATGTAGGTATCACTTAACTGACATATCGTAAACATGGTCATTTGGTTATGTGGGTATCACTTAACTGACATATCGTAAACATGGTCAGTTGGTTATGTAGGTATCACGTAACTGACATATCGTAAACATGGTCAGTTGGTTATGTAGGTATCACTTAACTGACATATCGTAAACATGGTCAGTTGGTTATGTGGGTATCACTTAACTGACATATCGTAAACATGGTCAGTTGGTTAGGTGGGAATCACTTAACTGACATATCGTAAACATGGTCATTTGGTTATGTGGGAATCACTTAACTGACATATCGTAAACATGGTCATTTGGTTATGTGGGTATCACTTAACTGACATGACATATCGAAATATGGCCAGTTGGTTATGTCGGTATCACTTAATTGACATGACATATCGTAAACATAATCAGTTGGTTATGTGGGTATCACTTAACTGACATGACATATCGTAAACATAATCAGTTGGTTATGTGGGTATCACTTAACTGACATGACATATTGTAAACATGGTCAGTTGATTATGTGGGTATCACTTAACTGACATGACATATCGTAAACATAATCAGTTGGTTATGTGGGTATCACTTAACTGACATGACATATCGTAAACATAATCAGTTGGTTATGTGGGTATCACTTAACTGACATGACATATCGTAAACATAATCAGTTGGTTATGTGGGTATCACTTAACTGACATGACATATTGTAAACATGGTCAGTTGATTATGTGGGTAACAGTGAAACTTATTAGCTCATAACATACAGAACTGAAAAAAATGTCTTGTTAATAACACCAGAAGATATCGAAACTGTTGTCGGATTTAATAAATTTTTAATTATTTAGATATTAAACGTTGTATTTACTTTATATGACTTTGAGTTCTAGACAAGTACTAGTAATTCATACATTTGAACTAAGATAACGTAGAACTCTTAGTTGGAACAAACTGTTTGTGATTAAACAAAGTTACACAATGGACTATCTGTGCTCTGCGCATCGCAGGTATTGAAACCCAGTTTCTAGCGTTGTAAGTCTGCAAATTTACTGCTGTGCCACAGGGGGAGGGGCGCAGGAATAAATGTGATATAATCTTCGTTCAAGAACTGCATCTAGGGTAAGAAATGTTTCTATTAATTTCTTAAATATTCAATTAAAACACATGCACTAAAAATGCACGAACTTGAGAAACATAATAAGCAAGATAACTACAGTGTTGTTACTTATCCCGGATAAGTTTTTACACAGATAAAATAGTTGTCCATATATTTAGATGATCTTATCTGTCACGCTTATAGGGTTTTGATATATCCAAGTTAAACTGAAAGAACGACTGTTAGAACTGCACTGGATATATCAACACGATAACCGAAGATTTGGCCACGATATCGATTACCGAGTGAAACTAAAACTATTATTGATTGGATTAGTGTTGAATGAAATAAATAGGGTGGACATAAAGTTAAAACAAAATACATAAGTTGTACTATCTAAAGAAACACGAACACAGCGTATATAGTGGTTGTAATGAGCTTTTCCTGAAACGTTTCTTCCAATGTTCACATTGAAAAAAACATATACCATATTGTCTACCTAAATATGAAATTCCAAATTCATCAAATGAAATGTTTCCTTTGTTCGCAAGAGCCTTCACATTTTCATCAGAGCACATGCATACCATGCAACTGGTCATAACATCTAAACATAACAGTCGAAGGACATAGCAATCTTCTCATCGGGTGGTAACACGTGTTATGTACTTTCGATAAGTTTGTTTGAAATAAGATCAATTTAACGGTTACATGTTATGTGTACCCTCCACATATCTAAGACCAAAATGAGTTGTTGTTTTGAATTAAGCACAAAGCTATATAATGGGCTATCTGTGCTCTGCCCACAACGGGTATCGAAACCCGATTTTTAGCGTTGTAAGTCCACAGACATATCGCTGAGCCACTGGAGGGCCAAAATGGGTTCGAAAGAACTATTTTACTACAGGGAAATAGAAACACTACAATGCTTTTCTATATGTTCTTAAAACATTATCAGTTTTACTTAAACTGGTTCATGAAACTGTCAAATATCAAAAGTTTTAACTTGTGAAACATCAGACAGATGTCGTTACAGTTCATTTTAAAACCACTAAATTTGATTTGTGAAACCAGAAAATTTCATGAGAATTACTTTGTGAAAACTAGAAATTTTACCCAATTTTATTCTCGAAATAAATTGGTTCGTGATTTATTACGCATTGAAGAGTTTACTAAATTTGGTTAACGAAACTGTCAAAATTACAGATATCCGAATGGTTCCTTAAACGTATCCAAATAAGGATTCTGTTCGGTGGAAGATTACGATATCAGACTTTCATTCGGTTGTGCTAAGCAGAGTTTTTTGTTCAATCAGGTCGACGTTGTGGGAGAACCTGTAGAATGTTCAGCTCCTTTGTACTGCGCGTGCCAATCCTGTGTAACTTTTGAACTGACAGTCGAGAAAGATTAGGAATCAATATTTTAATAACCTTAAGGGGAATCCCGGGACATTATTTATGATATGGCATTCCATATCTCTACTCTCAAGATACCTGTAAAATTCTTTCAATCGCCACCTACTGGGATCCGATAGATCGTCATTGTGGTTAATTTACGAAGTCACTGCATTCTGATGGTATATTAAAAAAAACGCCTAGTTTTAAGACCAGTTTTACAGCTACTGCACATATTAACTAGCCACTCACTGTCCCCGTCTGTCTTGACGTGAAGGTTGGAATCAAGGTCGGCCAACCTGAACGAGCCACTTTTATCTCAGGATATGGTTCTCTCTCGTTCTTACTGATCGTAGGATTAAGAAATGTTTTACGCTTCATTCATTTAAAATAATGTTGACAAAATTAACAGCAGATAAAGGTTTAATCAGTTACACAACACCAGACGGTTTAATTTCGCCATCTGAATCGCTTACAAAATATCAGGACAACACGTCCAGAAGCTAGTCCGTCATCACTCAAGTTCTAATAATTTGAGTAACCAGAAAGAAAATGGAAATATTTATCACCATTCCCCAGTTAGGAAAGAAACACATTTACTTATACACGCACGTGGAATACAAATATACTGTTTTAAAATTGTTGCCACAAACATTCTACTGCGTTTGACTAAAGTTCGTTTTATTAGCCCCATAGTAAACGTTCAAACTCATAGTGGTGTGACAGTTTTTATATGTTGCTGACTCATGACTTTGCATTCGTATATTTATCTTTAAATGAAATCAAATGTGAGATATATGTATTTGATAGATTGCATATAATTTATTCAGAAGTTTAAAAACATGTTTTGAATTTTGCATAAAGCTACATAAGGACTATCTACGTCAGCTGCACCTAATTTAACAGTGACAGGCTAGAGGGAAGGCACTTAGTCATTACCACATCCCGCAAACTCTTAGGGCTACTCTTTTACCAATGAATAATTGGTTTGACCGAAACATTATAAAACATCTACATGTGTAAGAGTGAGAATGTTTGGCGGGGCAGGGATTTAAACCCGCAGATTGCGAGTCGAGTGTCCTCTAACTATCTGGCAATGCCAAACCAAAGAGGATAAAAACATTCATTACCTCAGCACGAGCTAGATGTATATAGTTTAGGTTTGATGTTAAGCACAAAACTACGTAATGGGCTATTTTTGCTGTGCCTACCACAGGTATTGAAAACCATTTTTAGCGTTCATACTTACCCCTGAGCCAGTGAGGGATGGCTGTATTTATATACAAACCTTGTGAAGCAGTACCATCAGATAATATTGAAAATATAGGCTAAGACTGTACCAGTTAGTTATATGAAAGCATCAGGTTTTCGTCTACACATGTAATGGGAACTGTACTGAAAAGTTAGCGAATTCCTAACTATACTGGTTAGCTCCTTGAGTCTCAGAAGATCCGTTTCAAGGTACAGTAAGACAAGACGTTATCTTACGGTAACATCAATTTAAAGTGTTTGTTGTCAAACGCTGAGCTACGCAATGGGCCCATTATGGGTATCGAAAGCAGTTTGTTATCATTATAAGCCTTCAGACTTACTGCTGACCCACTGGCGGACTAATGTGAAGTGAACGCCGACTATGGCCGTCTATACTTAATGACAAAGTCAGTGATATAAGATTCAAATAGAAAAATGTATCAATATACAGGCATTCTGCGTTTCAAGTATTTAATCAAATAAAGATTTAGTTTGACATCACAAAATCGTTTTACTGTTATCATTCTTATGACATCTAAAACTGTGATAGGATCCATAAAAATATTAACTAAGGAGAATACGCAATGGAACTGGTTTGAAAAACAATTAGGAAATTAATGCAATACAAGGATATGGAATGTTTTCAGTCAGAAAGTAAAAAAATGCAAAAAAAAATCTGTATAATAAGGAAAACAGTGTTCAGAAATCTTTCGTTGTTTTCATCTTCCACAGCTATATATTATGGCTGTCTGCACTCTGTTCATAGCGGAGGATTAAATCTCGTATTTTTACTTTGTAAATCTGTAAACTCACTGGGAGGGGGGGAGGCAAAATACATGTTGTCAAAGTTGCTTGTATTTGAGGTGAGAAACCTTGAACCTCTATTCCAATGGCTACTAGAATTTCTTTAGACCAATGAGAATGCGTGGAACATCGTCACATCACGACGTCGACAAAACAGAAATTTTAAAATGCATAAATGTGAATAAGTTTGTTAATACGTTTCCGGACACCCCGCTCACGTGATGGTTGACTGACTAGGCTGGCTAGACAAGACGGAATTCTTTGAGTTTAAACACATGCAGTTATTACGGTTCTTGGAATTCTGAGTTGGTTTAGCTTTACGCTGCGGATTCCATTTTCCAAGGTCATTGTGGAAGATAATTATAGTTAATCACATGCAAGATGTTCTCGGCTGACTCCGATTGGAGGATTCGTAGCAGCTCTAATGAGTTAAGCCTGATACAAAAATAAATATTTTTGTGTGATGATTCTTGAAATAAATTTAAAAAAAACAGTCATCACCTTGTCCAAAAAAAAAAACGTTTTTAAAACCAAAATAACTGTCATAGCTAGAGAGACACCTGCAAGGGATTTTCTTTATCTAAATTATAATATTGTACTTTTATTTAGACGATTGAAATATCAAACTCCAGAGTCGGTTTGACTGTTTACACAACAGCCTTGCACTTCACGTTATGTTGTTAAAATATATAAAAGGTAATTAATTAGAAATGGCACCGATTGGTTCTATTATGATATTAAGTTACTGATTCGTAACTTATTTGCTTCTAGTGTCGTTCACAATGGTTTTTATTAACTAGTCATAAACTGACAAAGTGATGAACAGCCAGATGTATTTGTTTGAACTTCGTCCATAACTACACGGAGTTTGGTTTGGTCTGTGATGTCGAGAAAACCAACTTGTAGTAAAAAAATATATATGTAAAAACTGCTCGTTTGAGTTGAGAAATTTTTTTACTTAGAGTAGTGAACAACGTTTCGACCGATGACGATGACCGAAGAAGATCGAAACGTTGTTCTCTCCTCCACGTAAAAAAAAATTATCAACTCAAACGAAGGGTTTGGTTTTAAATCTCGAGTAAAGCTACACGAAGGCGGGCTATCTGCACTAGTTTTCTGTTTCTAATATGGTGGTAAAAGACCAGAGAGAAGACACTTACTCATCGACACCCATTGCCAACTCTTGAGCTAATCTTTTTCCAACGAATAGTGGGATTGGCCATCACACGAAGAATAAGCATGTTTCGTTGGATGAGAATTTTAACTCTCGACCATTGACCATGCCAAGTCCTAGAAGAAGTAATCTGCTGGATTTAAGCTATGAGAATACAATACCGTGTTGCTAGGCTCGTGTTTTTTCGCAAACATGGCACCTGTTGTGATATAAGACAATTGGTGTGAAACACGTAGGGTTCTTGTGAAACAAACATAGTTGGGTAATAAAAGGATTAGCAACAAATATGTGCTGTTGTTAAGAAATATAAAGTTAGTTATCTTACATCAAATATAGCAATTGTGCTGACGAATCGTGACTTGTATACAGAGAGTTTATGGATACTGTAGCACAATTACACTGATAAAAATGCTTACTAATCTTTTTCTACTATAACATTATTATTATTGAAAAAACGTATAACAAGAGGTGTAGTGGTGTGGGTAGATGTGGACGCGACGCATCTGTACCTTTTCGGCCGTACCGCATTCCGACACTTTTTTTACATAGCACTACACCATAGCATATACAGCTAGTTAAGAAAGTTTTATTTCAACGCTATAAACCAGGTTTCGATACCCGTAGTTGACAGAGCACAAATAGCTCATTGCGTATCTTTGTGCTTAAATCCAAAACAAATGACATTTTTATTTTGTCCACCCTACTTTTTATAACAAATAAATAAAGAACAGACAACAAAAACAAGATACACAGAAGTGTTTTAAAACTTACATAAACTATCTATTTATCTTCTGGTTTTCCTCAGTTTAAGTACTGACTGCACAATAACTGGAGACTGGCACGTGTTGTTATTGTGCAAATTTAAACATAGTTGTGTTTTACTATAACTAGACACTGGCACGTGTTATTATGAAAAGGTAAACATGGTTGTGTTATACTATAACTAAAGAGTGGCATGTGTTTTATTTTATAAAAATATCCCAAATGCAACTAAATAGAAATATCAATATATTGAGATTACAACTGCCATTTAATCAGTAGTTTGAGTCATATAATGTCTTCGTGAGGAGTCTTTTAACTAATCAAAATAAACACATTTAGGGGTGAGAGTACATGAAACTAGATTCAAACCATGATTAGGTTATTTATCACCAGGTGGTATCAAAATGGCGGCACTCTTGATTTACATATTTTAACATCAACCCTGACACAGACGTTTTCATCCAATGAGCGCAATTACATGTATTCACTGTTGTCATCCTTTTACACACATACAGATTAAACGCACAAGTGTGGAGCGTAGCATCATTTGACACAGTTTGGTGCAGTAATTCATACATGTCTCTAATTCACATGGAACACATAATGTGGGCCCCATATTAAGTTCCTATGGAGAAATTGCTGTGGACCTACGACCCTTCCCGGAACGAAAATACCCTGGGATGAAAACAGATTCGGAAAAGATAGTTTTTATTTGTAAAAAAAAAGTGACTGCGTAACTGTCATTTAACTTATGTATGTGTATGTTGTTCATCTATTACTACCATATGAGGAACCGAAATCATTCCAACATGTAGTTGGGTAATAAAGATAATTTTAAATAATACCGCTAGATGTCGTTCTATGGTAAGTATCTAAAATGGTTTTAGCTTTTAATCAGGTTTTGGTGACGTGCATAATTTATGTAAATTAGAACACATCTTATTTTAAAGTATTGTTTATTATCATTATCTCTAGTTCCTTATAAACAGATACAAATTCTTAACTTATTTGTAAATCATTTATTTAGTGTCGCAACTCACATATACCACTTTTAATGTTGTTTTGTTACGCTGAATCCTTAGTCCGAGAGTTTTCACGTCTTTAAAGTTTGTGATTTATTTATTTACTTAAATCGTTGCATTTAACTATCTAAGAGAGAGTCCAGAAAGAGGTAAACACATACCCAAAACTCATTATTTCTTGGTTTGTTTGGAATAAAGCGATATGAGGCTATCTGTTGTGTCCATGGGTAGGAATCAAACTCCCGGTTGTATAGACTCCATAATCTTGCCGTTATCCCATCAGGGTACCCCATGGTAGTGTTCTATAAAAGTAACTTATTTCTAGATGGCGCTTAATTTCTTATTGCTAACAATGGCTGTTTTCTTGAATACACTTTCAAACGCAATATTTCTTTTCCTCTTCTTGTTTTTTTCGGTCATAAAATTTATGTTACAGCAAGATTGGCTTTGTAGCCTGAAGATAGTTTTATGAGCTGTGTTCTGGAGTTTAAGTTCTATAGTTGTTTCAGTGTCCTTCCAACCTTTAATGTAAACTTTGTGTTACATTTACTATATCACGATATAATGCACCGGGAGAACAAACGGTGTAAACACACAAAATATATTTACTTTCTCAAATCATAAAGAATCCTGTCTATGTAAATAAGTTGTATTACTTTAAATACTGTCTCATTGATTCATGCTTATAGTATTTTAGTTACACTGTTTTTTTCTGACTCCCAGTACACTACTAACTGACAACTCAAATAAAGTCAATATTAGAAAAACAAGTTACAGATTTAGTCTGAAGAGGAATGTAAATATTAAAAATGAATTTTGTTAGGCAACATAAATATGTGTCTTTAGATTGTTCTGCACCAAGTCCAATTTTTCAGAGTTCTGAAAAGGTATATATTTAATGAGAAAGAGTCGAGCCCCTGGATATATATATAGTGCAGCCCCCTAAGATGATATGCCCTCTTGGTGATCATGTAGAGAGCTGGCCGGTTTTCACTAATAACTTCATTACATCCTCCCCAATCTTTCTTGGCAGTCCTGCTTAATAGGAACTTTAGCTGTTATCAGCTAATTTACTTGAAAAATGCAACTAATGAAAATTATGATGTCGTGTCTCCACCTTCTTACAAAAAGAAACAAAAAATAGCATTTAAGTTTTCAGTCTATGGTGAAAAAAACCCAGAACTACAGAAGTGTCCTTGATAGAATCAGTGATGTCGAGAAAACCCACTTGTAGAGAAATGTATATGCAAAAACGGCTCGTTTGGATTGAGAAAATATTTTACATAGAAGAGCGAACAATGTTTCGACCTTCTTCGGTCATCGTCAGGTTCACAAACAAAAAGGGATAACTGACCGGATGTTGACCACATGTTTGGAAGGGGTTGTGTAACTTAGTGTCGGAATGTAGAGTGCGGTGTTAGATGTTTGAATATATAATTTTATTTATTTTATTATATTAATATAGGTATAAAGGCGTTCCTTTATATTGGTTTATTTTGGGTTTAAGTTGTTGTATAAGTAAGGCTTCTTTAATTTTGCGTTTGTTTCTTTATTCAGTATTTAAGTGTTTTCTACAGTTATGTTGTGTTTATTTGACTTGCAGTGTTCGAAAACGTGTGAAGGTGATGACTCTTTATGTTCTTTGAATCTGGTTTCCATTTTTCTACTTGTTTCTCCAATATAGAAGTCGTGGCAGTTATCACATTGTATTTTATAAATAATGTTGGTGTGGTGTTTCTCAGTGTAGTTCTTACATAGTATAGACCTCAGTTTTGTGCCTGGTTTTTGAATAAATTTGGTATTAACTGGGATGTCATATTTTGTTACTAGTTTTTGCCAAATGTTGGTTATTTGCTAATGTCAGGAATATATGGTATGCAGCAGTATATGGTTTCGTGATTTTTTGATTCGTGAGATATATTTACTTTTGTTGGTTGATTTTGCTTTCTGTCTAGGTGTGTGCGTATAATGTTTTCTACGGTTTGTGGAAGAAACTTATTGTTGTTGATGAAGTATTGTTTTATTTTGTCTAATTCATCGTTAATTTTGTCTGGTGAACATAGTTTTATGGCTGTGCAGGCTTCAGTGGTAAGATAGCCTTAGAACTCTATATTCGAGACCCTAACCCCACTATAGACATTCCCAGTAATGAATTAGCAACCCTCATAGAATTCACCACCATAAAGACAAACTTCATGTTCAACAACCACAACTATATACAAACAAATGGCCTAAGCATGGGTAACCCAGTATCACCAGTTCTAGCTAATATTTTTATGACACAAGCTCAAACACAAGCAATTAACACAGCATTACATCCACCACTATACTGGTACAGATATGTAGATGACTCGGTTGCGGGATTCAAATCTACAGAACACATACTTAAATTTTTCAATCACATTAACTCTATACATCCCAACATTAACTTCACATGTGAACAGGAAGAAAGCAATCAAATATCATTTCTTAACTTCAAAATTACGAGAACAGACACACAATTCAAAACAGAAATTCACCGAAAAATCACCTGAAGCAGTTGGTATTTTATTTACAGTGTTCACTTGCTCTTCATGTTCCTGCTCCATTCTACTGGGGGATATTGTTTCTCCTGGAGATTGGAAACTTATTCGACAAAGCACTTATTCTTCTTTTGTAGGTTTTCATGTTTGTGATGTCGATTATTTACTGTGGTTGCGGGCGATAACCACTAATGTGAAGCTGGTTCATATGGATAGACATCCCACGGGGTTGTGCACTTTGTGTTCAAAGGCGCGGGAAACCACTGACCATCTGTTTTTCCACTGTTCATTGGTACAGCCTTTGTGGTCCTATGTATATAAATTATTGGAGTTTTATTTCGGTTGTCCTCTATCTAACTGGGTATGGAGGAGATGCCAATTAGTGGGATCACATCCTTCGTTACCTAGGAGGTGCTGCAACATATTCCGTTTGCTTACCAGTTTGGCACGACAGGTTATATGTTCTGCTCGTTCAGTTTATTTAGCAAGCACTCGCGAAATTCATTTAATTTCCATGTTTAAAGTGCGTGTACGTAAACATATTTATCTCGATTACCATAGGTGTTTGTTACATAACTCATTAGGTGTTTTTTATTATACGTATTCTTATGTTGGTACCTTGGCAAACCAAGGTGCCCAAGGTTATTACTTGTGTACTTTGTTAAGATAAGTTGTAATTTCTTTATGTGCATTGTCTTTTTAATTTTGTTGCCAATAACAGATCTATTGGTTTCTTGTTTTGACACGTAAACTGTATTATTTGGGCCTGGCATGGACTAGCGCGTTAAGGCGTGCCCTCGTAATCCGAGGGTCTCGGGTTCGCGCCCGCGTCGCGCTAAACATGCTCGACCTCCCAGCCGTAGGGGTGTATAATGTGACGGTCAATCCCACTATTCGTTGGTAAAAGAGTAGCCCAAGAGTTGGCGGTGGGTGGTGATGAGTAGCTGCCTCTAGTCTTACACTGCTAAATTAGGGACGGCCAGCACAGATAGCCCTCGAGTAGCTTTGTGAGAAATTCCAAAACAAACAAACTGTATTATTTAAATAACTGCTGTTATAAAAATTACATCTTTTATACATTTTTTGTTTCTAATTTATTAACTTTGTGGTAATTTTCAGCATGATAATCTGTAGAGTTATTGATACATGATAATTTATTAACTTGTGTTTTAATTGTTTGATTTCTGTGTATACCCCCTCGTTGAGGTGGGATAAATAAAAAAAAGAAAAAAAACATACTTTAGACAAAATAAAACAATACTTCATCAACATCAATAAGTTTCCTCCACAAACCGTAGAAAACATTATACGCAGACACCTAGACAGAAAGCAAAATCAACCAACAAAAGTAAATATATCTCACGAATCAAAAAATCACGAAACCATATACCATATATTCCTGACATTAGCAAATAACCAGCCCCCCAGTGGTTCAGCGGTATGTCTGCGGACTTACACGCTAAAATCCGGGTTTCGATACCCGTGGTGGGCAGAGCACAGATAGCCCATTGTGTAGCTTTGTGCTTAATTCAAAACAACAACAACAGCAAATAACCAACATTTGGCAAAAACTAGTAACAAAATATGACATTCCAGTAAACACTAAATTTATTCAAAAACCAGGCACAAAACTGAGGTCTATACAATGTAAGAACTACACTGACAAACACCACACCAACATTATTTATAAAATACATTGTGGTAACTGCCACGACTTTTATGTTGGAGAAACAAGTTGAAAAATGGAAACCAGATTCAAAGAACATAAAGAGTCACCTTCACACGTTTTCGAACACTGCAAGTCCAATAAACATAACATAACCATAGAAAACACTCAAATATTGAATAAAGAAACAAACATAAACAAACGCAAAATTAAAGAAGCCTTACTTATACAACAACTTAAACCCAAAATAAACCAATATAAAGGAACGCCTTTATACCTATATTAATATTATAGATAAAATTATATATTCAAACATCTAACACCGCACTCTACATTCCGACACTCAGTTACACAACCCCTTCCAAACATGTGGTCAACTTCCGGTCAGTTACCTCTTTCTTTGTGAACCTGACGATGACAGAAGAAAGTCGAAACATTGTTCGCTCTTCTATGTAAAATATTTTTTCAACCCAAACGAGCTGTTTTTGCATATATATTGTTCTTGATAGAATGCGTTGAAACTAGAAAGAAAAAAATAATGTGTAAAACTAAATATCGTAAATAAAAGTTTGATTGCATTAGAAATAAAAAAAACACTAAGAATACAAAGAAACATCATTAATTCGGACGTTTTGGAATTTCCTTAATTTACAATATCAGTGTTAATATATAAATATCCCGGAACGTACGTATTAACATTTTTTTGTGTTACCGTGTTTTTAATTTTTATTATAAAACTTTGTTTTCCACCTGGTGAATCAGTTTCCAATTTAGTACTCTATTCCGTAACCCAGTTCTGATATATAGTAACAAGAATAAAACTGATAAAGTTACATTACACTTTACCGTCTTTTTCTAGTGTACACAGTTAACACTTTCTCTTCAGCGATATGTTAATATAATTAGTACCTAAATCAATACTATATCGGAGCAGGCCTAATGAACTCTGGATTAACTGAAAATACTAGATGTAAAGTTATATACTCTTTTCAGTTTCACTCGCTTTTTGCCATTTAAAAATCTTACCCCACAATAGTGCTTAGTTTCTAATCTTTCTGGAAGGGGATATCCCACAGTAGATTTCTCAAACAGATAGCCTAATTGTTTTTAATGTCACGCAAAGCTACTCAAGGGCTATCCGCGTTAGCCGTCCCTAATTTAGCAGTGTGAGATTAGAGGGAAGGCAGATAGTCATCATCACCCACCACCAACTCTTGGGCTACTCTTTTTACCAACGAATAATGGGATTGACTGTAACATTATAACGCCTCCACAACTGAAAGGGCAAGCATGTTTGGTGTAATGGGGATTCGAACCTGCGACCCTCAGATTACGAGTCGAACACCTTAACCCACCAGGCCATGCCGAGCCCTTGGTGGAATATATAAATGGAGTGTTTTTAGAATACGTAACATAGCTGTTTGTTTTTTGGTCACAAGTTTCAGAGTTATAGTAAATTATTCTTAAAGAATTGCTTCTAGTCCTATCCTCTCGGGTTAACCTTGTGTTCAATTCTCCTTTTAACTCGACGTTGGTCATTCATTCTCCGGGACAATCTTACTTGACCGATAACCTTTTACACTGAACCTTTTCACACTTTTTACAGATCTTCTACTGGCCAATTCAACAGAATAAATCTTATATGCCAAGGAAGTTAGACCTCTTACCATTTCAGTAATCCCTCTGTGTCCTAACAGTCTAGTCAGTGCTTTCATGAGTACACGAATAAAAGTTATCTATTGAAAGTTTAGTAAAATACACTCTCCCCTCTGGTTTGCTCACACCCCTACCTACCTGACTACAATGGGCGGACCCAGGTACAAGAGAGACCGTTGTTGCCTGTCCTGATTGAGTATTTAGAGTAGACCCTTAGTGTACCCGCTCTTAACGTCTCGTGCCAACTGACGTCATACTTAGAGATAGGTGTTTATTTAAAACTTCATCTCAAACAGATATGAGGCTCTGGATCAGTGAATAGTGGAAGATAATCATAGTGTTCTGGTCAGTTAGAGACATGTTAGAAATCAAAATTTTCCTTGTGAAACACGCTACGCCTAAGTTTCTGACAAGTTTCGGTGGGTGTAGAAAGTGTGGGGCGCATTGAGTTAAGCAATCGCCCGAACGCTTTTAGTCCTACATGCTTTCCGTGTAGGCTTGACGACAAGGTTATTGTGCTGAGGTGGGTGGGTTGCCTTGTCGACCATTTGTTGGATTATCTCTTCTGTTACACTGACCAGAACCAAATCCTTAGGTTTAATCTGTGGAAAAGACGTGATTTGTGGGTGAAGTTTGCTACATGTCGGGAAATATAGGTTGTTGTGGGATGCCAAAAAAACTTGTAGGTAAGCTGTTTTCCCTTAGTCTTGTAGTTAGTAAGAGCAGCAAGCTTTGTAGTTTAAAAAAAATTCTGGATGAAAACACCTGTTGCGTAAATAACGAGATTCTCTTGTTCTGATAATTATATTATATTATATTTTAATCATAAGTCAAGATATTTGATAAAATTGTAAAACAAACAAGGAACTCATTTTCGTGACAAGTCTTGAAAACTGACAACATTGGTGCACGTGCATCCGCCCTTTCGCACGAAAACAAAAGCGCGTTTGTCTTCCATGTTAGGGCTATCTTACTATCAGCGTCGAGTGACAGTTTACCAACTCTTCTTGTTTATAGAGGGACCGGTTGTAACATTTTGGTATAATATCAGGCGAATTACTTGCGGGTAAAAATCACAAAGTTTACAGCTTCATGGTTAAATTTTAGCCATCTTTTTATGTAGTTAATGATTTTAATATTCCTTGCGGATCGCTATCTTTAGTACTTGTGCATAAAACACACATGTGGGCCGTCATTAAAGTAATAGGTATTTGGTAGTCTTGCTTTGTCAGTAGCGAATTATTGCAATATTACTTGCGTTAAGACCTGAAAAAAATTGTGTGTTATCATATAGTAATGCATCTTTTATTTCTTCAAACGACTTGCTTTGATTTACGTGTCCTTAAAACGAGGTGCACCTACACATTAAACTGGACTTGTGTCTTTATCTTCAGTGCCGTATAAACTTGGGTTTCAATTTATAACGTCCAGATTTATGTGCGTGAGTGAAGGTAGTTAACCACAAACAAATCCTGTGGGCATGATTTAGGTGACCTTTTGTTTATGACAGAGAACTGTGGACCCAAACTGGGCTAGATAGAATGAGACAATGAGATTTTGAAGTCTTGATTTCATTGGTGCCCCCCCACACACACACACGAGATAAACAGGATGTGAGAATAAATTATAATTTACACAGAATTAATGTTGCAAACAAAGTAGACTGCCCCCCACTCACAAGTGGATCAGTTGTAAGTGTCCATTGTACAGCTTTGCTCTTGACAACAAATAACATTAAAATTAAAAACTAAACAACAGATCTGCCATCTGGCGAGAAAAGTTTAATTTTTCCATCTATTGGTGATTTAATTTGTCTGGGTCGTGAAGGTGTACAAGTTGCTCTAAAATCAGGGTGAGTTTACAAATAAAACTGTTAGATTTGGCAACATAAAAAATATATTACCTTCTGCTTTATATTTCAAGTTTATGTCTCATGGAAACTGTAAAAAAGGAATAGAAACCTCTATATTTAAACTTTAGAAAATATTAAAAGTTTTACTACAAAATACTACAATCACGATACATTTAAAATGGATTTTATGTTTCTTAAGGTCGACATCTGCTTTACAAAGTTCTTTGTCTCTCAGTGGCTTAGAGGTAAAAACTAAAAACCGGGTTTCGATACTCGTAGTGGATATAGCACAAAAACCATTGCATAGCTATGCGCTTAACTAAGAACAAACAACATAAACTTGTTTTTCTTATATCACTCGTAGTTTGATAGGCGCATTTCCGCGATTCACATATATCAATTCTTCCTATCGGAAGTACTTTACAAACACTAGCTGCACTGTCTTGAAATACTAATGGAGCACTGTAATTATTTAATTAGTTTGATTAACCGTGGCGCTAGTGTATTAGATCTGCATGTGACGTATTCATGAGGTCATATTTACACCCTGAGAATGGAGAAAATTCTTGACCCATATTGTAAATTTACATGCACATAAGATAGAAATTTCGCGAGGTTTGGAGTTGCGTATCGCGTAATAAAATGCTTTTCCTGTACCCAAAAAACAAGAGTTCCATTATTGGATGATATTCTGATATGAAAAGTTAACTAGAAACGTTGTTGCTTGAATTTTTTTGTTTGATCGTTTGTTTGTTTCAGCATAAATATAAAAAAATGAAATAGTTGTATTCTGTTCATTGGAGTGAATCGATTTTAGGATTTCAGCACTAACAAAATTATATCGCACGTACTGGTGTCGGATTAGTGTATCTGTATAACCTGGTGGTCGAGTAGTAAATATCACAGACATACGAATATACAAAAATTGTTTCATTAAGTAAATCCAATATCCTTTACTACCTGATGGATCTCCCAGTGGGTGAGCAATATGTCTGTAGGTTTACGACACTAAAAAATCGTGTTTTGACACCCCTGGTGAGCAGAGCATAGATATTTATAAAGATTTGTGCTTAAGAATAACCAACCTACTACCAGGCAGTACAAAATTCACAGTATATTCTAATATATTAGGCCTGTTATCGCAATACAGTGTTTAATGAAAGATATGCCACGTTGTAACCAAATTTATTCGACTATATGAACCTGATAAAAACTTGTAAAGAGCTTAGAATTACATAAGTTCTAGTTTAGACTCGATTAAAAGTAATAATAGAAAAGTACTCGTGTTTGAGTATAACTTTTTCATCTGTCCTATTTATAAAGTCAACCTGAAATCAACAGACAACATGGTATTTCTTTGAAAAGTGGCTCAGTCGAGTCCGTTGTGAACAAAAGGACCATAAAGGTTACAACTTGTGTTACCAGGTCATATCACTTAGTGGTAGAGTGGAATAGCCTCTGCCATAGAGTTCCTGTATGGGATAAAAAATAAGCATAGTGTAACAAGTGGACGTGTTAACAATCAGTCATACACACGTGAAATAGAACATAATCTACTAGAAGATTTTACTGTGTAATAAATGGTGTAAAGTAAAGTAAATTACTATCTGTATGTAGTGTTTCGAAAAAAATAGATAACTTATATGTAAACCAATCAGTGTAGGTTTAGGTTGTGTGTCTCGTTAACACGAGTGATTGGATTTTTTTTTGCCTGTTAAAGCTACATTATTAAAAATTAAAAACTTGTGATCGTTTTAGAATATGTTGACAAAGTTCACCTAGTTATTGTGAAGATGGACCTCGAGAAAAACATATTAAAACGTTCGTTTTATTTTTTATTGTTAGAAAAAAACACACTTCGTAGTGTAGTTTAACATCCACAGCCATGTACTTTTCAACTTTATTTATAAATTGTTGGTTCAACCAACTCCGACGACAAAATCTTAAAATTGATTTTATCGGAACGACAGTGTGTAGTACAGGTCTGTGTTAAGTTGCTTCATTATATGTATTTGTTGTGTTATATTTGTGGTTATATTGTATATTAAAGATGAAAGTTCTTTCAAAAACATTTAATTTGCAGTGTGGTTTATTTATTGCTCCAGTTGGGGGAATGCATCGCAAAACATCCTCTGGTCTAAGCAGCATAAAAAAGGTGGCGCCACCAGTTGTACCAGCTCTAACTATCCGAAATTCTAGTTCGAGCTACTCCAGCTGTAATGGAACGATGGATCGGAAGTCGAGTGATAGCCCTGGTGGTGGAAATGTAGGGGTACAACCTTCACTTCAGTCGCCGTTTAAAGGTATTGTTTTGGTGAAATATGGGTTTAGGTGCAACTCGTTATTTAAACCTAATTTAAAATATCCAAAGTACGAAATACTCTAAACTTTTATGTTTTAAACGTATAATCTCGCGTCGTGTAAAGGTCGAATATATTTTTATTTAATTGGGCTGTTTTGTAACAGTGTTTTGCTTCGTTTATATACAGTTGCTATTTCAAATATGTTTGACAAGAATATAGTAATGGCACAGGCAAGTTAATGCCTTATATATGTATTGCCATGGATAAACATAAGTTGTATTTTATGTCGATTAATGAGGTTTGTTTCAAATGTTCGCGCCATTTCTTGTGAATCAGTAATATTGAATTGATCGAAGGACCAAACTTTAGAAGGAAAGACAGTAAGTAAAATGCGCCCATTGCCAATTCTTTGGCTACTCCAGTTGAGTTAAGGGTAGTAATCTCTGCCTCGAGAACCTGTATGCTAAAATGCTGCCACCCCCCATATTCCGGAATTTGGAGAAGAGAATCCTGTTGTGGGTTAACATTTTCGTCTCTCGGTGGCACAACTTTTAAGTCTGCGGGGTTATCGCTAAGATCCGGTTTTTAATATCCGTGAGGTAGCCTATTATGTAGCTAAACTACAAACAGATGAACACTTTTCATACAGGGTGCACGTGTTGCGCCCTTGGTCGCATCGGTTCTGGTTACTGACAACCTCTGATTTGTTCTTCTCACATCGGTTCTGGTTACTGACAACCTCTGATTTGTTCTTCTCACATCGGTTCTGGTTACTGACAACCTCTGATTTGTTCTTCTCACATCGGTTCTGGTTACTGACAACCTCTGATTTGTTCTTCTCACATCGGTTCTGGTTACTGACAACCTCTGATTTGTTCTTCTCACATCGGTTCTGGTTACTGACAACCTCTGATTTGTTCTTCTCACATCGGTTCTGGTTACTGACAACCTCTGATTTGTTCTTCTCACATCGGTTCTGGTTACTGACAACCTCTGATTTGTTCTTCTCACATCGGTTCTGGTTACTGACAACCTCTGATTTGTTCTTCTCACAGTGACGATACTTAACCAAATTTTGAACAATGTGTCTTCTTGATTAAATTTCATTAAAATCTAACATAATGCTGGCTCTGCTCTATTTTGACCGCTCGCACCCTGTATATCGAACAACCAATACCCTTTTTGTTAATGTAATCAAACGGTCCTGCACAGGTTAAAATGACAGCCTTAATAACATCAACTCTGGGTTAATAATATATTTTTAATCGTTTAACTTAAGTAATTAACATAGTTAGTTTAATTAGTTTTGAATTTCGCGCAAAGTTACACGAGGGCTACCTGTGCTGATTAGTTATGGTTGAAGCAAAATAGAACTTGGATAAATAACGTCTTTAATATTTGTTAATTTGAGCAGGAAAAATCTCGAAATCCCGAGATTCAAAAAATGTTCAGAGTTTGGATTTTTATAGGGAAAAGTATGATTTGGCATTCACTCTTATAACGAAACCACGGGTCCAAAGTAGAGAGTGCGATTTTGTGGCAGTGGGACGCAAACCAGTAACATTTGGATCCGTTCTACAGCATGCTAATAATCATTCCATGTCTGGCCTGATTAAAATGACCTAGCTATTACAAGGGATGTAACAGTTAGGATTGTTTGGAATTTTGCGCAAAGCTACACGAGAGCTATCTGTGCTAGCCGCCCATAAATTAATAGTGTGAGACTAGAGGGAAGACAGCTAGTCAGTTCTAGGATAACTCTTTTACCAACGAATAGTCGAATTAACCGAAACATTATAATGACTCCACGGCTGAAAGGGCGAGTATATTTGGTGTGACAGGAATTTGAACCTTTGACATTCATTGCGAGCCGAGTGCCCAACCTTCTTGGCCGTACCGGGTCATTAGGCTTGTGTAAAATCGTTTACGCCAACACTTTGTACATCCGACTGAAAGGAAAATACAAGTTAATTTTGATGGTATCTTGAAAAAGTCGTTTCAATTTCTATACGAAAGTCATAATATCCTATTCCCCCCGGCCCGGCATGGCAAGGTGGTTAAGGCACTCAACTTGTAATCCGAGGACCGCAGGTTCTAATCCCGTCGCACCAAACATGCTCACTCTTTCAACCGTGGGGGCGTTATAATGTGACGGTCAGTCCCACTATTCGTTGGTAAAAGAATTGGCGGTAGGTGGTGATGACTAGCTACTTTCTCTCTAGTCTTACACTGCTAAATTAGGAACGGCTAGCGCAGATAGCCCTCACGTAACTTTGCGCGAAATTCAAAACAAGCCAAACCTATTCCCCTCCTGCTATTAAGGAACATTAAGATCGTTACGTACAATGTCCAGAGTATGTCACTGCTAACAGCTGTGGTCACAGCTGTCATAATCATATGCATGTGCTAAGTAGTTATTATAATTATTTTTAGTGTGGTTTTGTTATTTTTATTTATTTTATAATACACATTAAGTAATTGTATACAATTGTAAAGAATACAAGTTCGATGTATTCTTAAACTGTGCATAATTGTTTTTATAAAAAAAAAACATTTTAATATTTTTTCCAGACAGGATGGTACACTACATGTATTAACTTATTGAAAAATGAAATAAGTTACATTTATGTTTGAAATTCGATGTTGTTTAATATTTTGCGAAAACCATTTTCAACTTGAAGACGTATGTCTGAACGAAACGGCTTGTAGAGATACCTAAAATAGCTGACTTAATATTGTTGTCAGTTGGGAACCCACGCAGTTTCCGCGTGAAGCACATACGCTCTTTGATTTAACAAGTACTTAGGGCCGTGCGTGAAGTGCACTTGGAGCGGAACATCCTTATTCAGGCACAAAAATATGAGTTTCTAATTTTGTGGATTTGTAATCCTGCACCTGTTAGATTTTTATGAAACGTTTTTAGACTTATTGTCTTTCGTCTTGGGTCTTTGAAGTCTCGTCTGTACAATAGTGGGCTAACAAGGAAACGTTATTATAAAGAGGGGGGAACAAATAATAAAAAAATTAAATTAGCCTTGAGGATGGGCTGTAGTGGTTCTATAGTCCGGTAGTGTTAGTCCCAGATAGAACATTTTAACTTTGAATTTTCTTATGGTCTCTATTTTTAATAGGCAGTCTAGGTCTCTAAAAGTTATATGAAATGTAATTATTTGCACCGAGTATTTGTTGCGACAGAAGAAGTGGGTGGTAGTTGTAGCTTCGGTTACATTAACACAGATAAAAAAAGTTATCAAATATTGCCTCCGTTATTTCAAAAAGAAAAAAATGTTTTCTCTATTTTTAGCTTTCTCTGGAATCAAAGTTTAGAAATATGTTACTGATTTACCATGAGGCCAAATAATTGTAAAGCTCAGTGATGTTGAGAAAAACCCACTTGTAGAGAAATATATTTGTAAAAACGGCTCTTAAAAATTTTCTCAACCCAAACGAGCCGTTTTTACAAATATAATTGTAAAGCTCGTTGAAACGTGTGTAGCTGCAAGGTTACTTTAAGTAAATGTAATATACAATATTGGGAATATTTATGTGAATGGACATATGATATACACAAATAATGAGAAATTGCAACTAAGTTCATCCTTAGTACAGTATGTTATTACAGAATATATATATAAAGTTAATATGTTGTCCAATTAACTAGTATTTCATATTCAAGGTGGACAGATTAGTACACCCTGGTCGTAAGCTACCATAAGTTTGTCAGTATGTGAAATATTGTTTTTAATGTCCTGTAGTACTTCCCACAGTTTGGCCAAATTTCTTGGTTACTATTTGATATTTTCAGTTTTTGTATAAAACTCGTATAATCTTAGTAAAATTGATATTGAATGTTCCATTGATCTCTTCTACCCTTGTAACTATCGTTCCACAACTCTTGCACAGATCATTGTGTTATAGAATATGAATCTCTGTCTAATGGGCCTTATGTGTGAAAGAATAACATAGTGGATGAGAAACTGATTGTTACCTGTCAGCAGTCAGGGTACCATCAGTTGTTTTCCCAGCAAAAATCATAACAGATGCTGTACGTTAATTTTTTTTTTCTCCGGTATCATTTATTGTTGCTGGACAATTATAATTAACATGTAAAAATCACATTTCTCATGCGAAGTCTGAGACCCATTTTAGCCTTTTGGTTTAATTGGTTAAAATGATAGCTTTTGAGTAACTACACATCCATTTAGTTCACATGGTGTTAATATGTATGTTACTGTGCAAAAAGTAATATTAACACCAATACTTAGAGAAATATCTCTTCCAGATTGTCATGTATCGTACAGCATAGTTTAACTTAGTTCACATTATATTTTAATAGTTTGTACTTTCTGTATCGACCACTTCTGTTATCAAGACTTTCAGATTCACATTCATTCTACAAAGTTTCCATACAAGTGAAATATGAAAGTTTCCCTGTCTTTCACATGGAATAGCCTTCAACAGCTAGAACTTTGAACTCCACACATTTGTCGTATGGCATTTCTAAACTGAAAACCATGAATTCACTCATCATATTACTACTGGATATGGTATAACTGCCCGTAGTTTTATAGGTATTATGCCCGATTGGTTTTTGGATAACAGCCAATCACAGTGTTAATTATCAGTATGTGACTGTGCTCTGGTACAGTTCTTTTTCATACAATAAAGGCTGTACCATAATGTTTGCATTCTATATCTGTTTTATGTACTGTTTATACAATTATTTCCAATATTATGTGTTTAGAATATGAAAAAATACATTTAATACGAGAAAAGATGAATCAATGAAGAAAACGAAAAAACAAGAACATTTTCACCATCAGCTTGTTGTAGGTTTATCCAATACAAAGTTACTGCAGTCCTAGTTTTTATAAGGTGATTTTAGTGATATAATAAGAAATAATGTTAGTATGTCTGGTTTTTAAAGTTGAATAATGTAGTGAGAAGTAATGTAATATGTAATTCAGGACATTTGCTAGCTTATTAATTTTAACCAGTTTTCGCATACCAATAGTTCTGTATTTCCTACATATGCACATTGCATAGGAATCTTAAAGTAATCTAACATCAGTTGTCAAAGTAGTTGAAAGGAAATCAACATTGAAAGGATGAGCCATTGAAAATGGAACGTGTATATTTTCCAGAAGGTTCTTACCCCACATCCCCAAGCCACGGCAATCACCATTTCAAGTTCACTCCCTGTCAGGTAAGTTGTATATATGTTGATGATGTGTTTTCTCTGTGCTTAATGATTTATAAAAGTTTGAGTCTATTGTTATAGAAAATGTATGTCAAATGTATGTGGTTTTAAACTTGTTCTAGCTATAGTTTGTGGACAAAGCTTGCCAATCTTAGGTGGTTTAACTTTTCCTAGCCATAGTTCATGAAGACAGCTTGTCATCTCAGTAATTGTTAAATCATTAGCTTTTTAAGCTAACTTTCCATTAAGGTTTATTCCAGGTTTTGGCACTTGGAAAAGATTCATGATACCCTTTCTGCATGAAATAGAACTGAAAAACAATCCACACAAGTCAAAAGTTGTTGTAGTTAATGGTGTTTTCACTCCTACTGCTGGTTTAACTGTGAAAAAAAAACAATTACAGAGAAAAGAGAAAAAAAATGGAATAACAATACAACCTATTCAGACATATTTCACCAATAATCTGCTTTCTAGTCATCGTTGTAGCATAACAACAACAGTGCAAGTGGATGTATTATTTTTAGCACTTGGACTTCAGATCTTTGAAAGTTTGGTTTTAGTGCCAGAAGCAGAGGAAACACTGTGAATCAATATACATAAGATATCTGATAGAAATGGAACTATACGTGAGTTCTGGTATTAAATGAAAGTCCTTCCTCTGAGATGTTAAAGACAAACGATATACCTGAAATACAATTTTTACAATCCATTACATGTTGGATAAACTAGAAGGAATGTGAAAAACAGTTTACCCCTTTGAATGATTTTTTCATAAATATTAAACTTTACTGGTCCCAAGTGTTGTGTTATAAATATTAGATTTTATTCGTTTCCAGCGTTTAAAGGAAAACATAAGTAAACAATATTTTAGTTATAGACTAGCACCTATAGTTTGATTTAAATAGAAGTATAGCATTTTTGGAAATAGTTTGTTCTACGTTTATTCATAATAACCGCACGGAGACCTATTTTCAGTAAAAATATTTATTGATTAAAAGTTATATATAGAAAATAATAATAGTACATTACATTAACTGAAAAGAAAGAATTGTAGAAGACACATAGAAAACTTTCAAGCCAACAGGAACACTTTGTTATTCCTAGAACATCCACACCCAAGCTGTTGTCCATCCTCAGCCATGTCGTCTATCGAGTTCACCTACATCTCGAGCATGGCAAGGTAAGACACATCTGATAAAAATTATTTACATTATTTAAATAATGTAACGTAGGTTGGACTTGAACGAAAATCAGTGTGCCTTACCATTATGCAACTACAAAAGATGGAATTCGTTCAATTTAATTGCAATCTTTCGGTATTTGTGATTGATTGAAGACAAGTTTCCAACTAGTTATGTTAGGTACCCTAAGCCTAATTACATCAGTAACGACAAATATGAGTTTGTTTGTTTTTTCCTTGCACAATTTTATACTTTCGTTCCTAAAGCAAAAGTGGAAAATCAAACTATTCCGCGAAATTAATAGGAAGGTTTTATGCAAGCAAATTAATCCACATATTCTGAACAAAAGTATCAAAGTGTGATTTAAATATTATTTTCAGCAAGGTCGGCTCTCGCACGCCATTAACGGCAAACGTCAGCATAAAATTTTTGTTGGATTAAAATCGTAAATAGAGGTAGTTAAAAAGTACAACTTTTTTAGTCTCAAATAAAATGAATGTTATTGGGTACATTATACCAGATTGTTGGTTTAAATTGTATTCATTCATTTATAAACTAGTTGGAGTATCCGTTATGTGATTTCATAAAAATTCTACCGTGGCCACCTTCCAAGAAAAAAATTTTTGGCAGAAAAGTGTAAAAATTAAATTTAGTTAGTTTATTTAATTTTATAAAACGTTTAGAGCTAAGTTTTATATTACTTAGTACTTAAAGATACTTCCCTTACACATAGTACTGAAAAATACACACAAAAAAAACGCAAACTGAAAATTCGTGTGTGTACCTTCTCAAGGATCTTAATGAACCTTCATAACAATTTTGCTAAGATTCATCTACATCCTGCGAAGAGGTTACATGGAAATACAACATATAGTATTATAATATTTATATAAAATTCAGGACTGTAAACGTAATCTGTCTTCCATTTTTAGCGTTGGGTCTAATATATACGCCATACCATATACCGTTTTCAAACTAATTAAGCGTGACAGGCAACAATGTTCTCATTACATCACTATCTTTTTTTTTGCTTTTTGCTAGGTGGGTTAAGGCACTCGACTCGTAATCTGGGGGTCGTGGGTTGGAATCCCCGTCGCGCCAAACATGCTCGCCCTTTTAACCGTGGGGGCGTTATAATGTACAGTCAATCCCACTGTTTATCGATAAAATAGTAGCCCAAGAGTTGGCGGTGGTTGGTGATGACTAGCTGCCTTCCCTCTAGTCTTACACTGCTAAATTAGGAACCGCTAGCGCAGATAGCTCTTGTGTAGCTTTGCGCGAAATTCAAAAATAAAGAAACAATACTTTTTTTGTTTTCCACATAAAAGTTAAATTACTGTTCTAACATTGTTGAAACTTTGAATTTTACAATGGAATAATTTTGTTTTTCAATCTCCAGCATTTGATGTATTAATGTGAATATTTCTAGAGAATGCTCTTTTACCCGTAACAAAGTTTCATTGATCATATGATAGGTTTTAGAGCAGTTTTTAGACTAAACTTATTTTGGTAGGAGTAAACGCATCAAGCTGTTTGAAAATTTTATAAATTGCATTAACAAATATAATTCGGAACGACACCAAGCAGCTAATATTGGAAGTATAAAGTAAATTTACAGGTAAACCAAACGTCCATCTTAAAACAAATTAGGTACGTCGATTGCTTAGGGGACAAAAATTCCACCGTGGCTACCTCCCAAGAAAAAAATATTTGGCAGAAAGGTGTAAAAATTATATTAAGTAAGTCTATTTAATTTCATAAAACGTTTAAAGCTAAGCTCTGTATTACTTGGCATAAAATTAGATGGGGGTGCAATAGAGAGTATAATTATTTCTTAGCCTGAAGATGACCTATGAAGGTCAAAACGTTGTTCTCTCCTTATCAATAAAAGTGTTAATACCCATACCAGCCGTTCTGAGATAAAATTTTTCTTTATATCTAAAGGGGGATGCCCCTAGGTAGTTTGAAGTTGAATATTTGGCTCATATGCTCTGTAAATTCAGTTAATTGAATTACATTAAAAACAAGACAGTTGTCTAAAGAAAATGAAATTTTGAATTATCAGTTGCATATGTCTCAGGTATCGGATCTAACTGTAAGGTATGATAAATTTAATACGATCCAGAAAATGTGGCATTGTTTAGTGACCAATGTGGATTGTTTTTTTTTTAGTTTGTTTTTTAAATATTGATCGAAATGCTTATAATAAAACAGTTAACAAGTATTTGTAAAAATAAAACTGTTAAATTTAATTGAAACGTACTTCACTGGATTAAGATCTGTTTAACAGTGAAACGTATCTCTCCAATCTGCATAAATGTGCGTTTGTTACACATCGAAAAATGTCAACTGTAAGTTTAATAAACAAAATAGTTTTTTCAATATTTACTTCACAGAACTGTATCCTCTTATAAAGTTTAGTTTCTAATGTTAACTTACTGTGTTAGCCAAGAAAACTTTTTAAAAACAACAATTAGCTTGGTTCGATCAGTTAGTAATGGGGCATATAGTAATGTTTTCATTACTGTTAGGCAAGAAAACCTTTAAAAAATGACAGCACGCTGGATGTATTCCATTTAAAATGTAACATGCATTTATGGAATTAATCCACTAATTCTCTCAAGACGTTCTTTGGGTGCTTACACGCACTCAGTGATGTCGAGAAACCCACTTGTTGAGAATTTTATATGCAAAAACGGCTCGTTTGGGTTTAGAAAATTCTTACACGCACTGTCTGTTAAATTTAACTGAGGAATGTGAAAGCCTATGTTTAAATGTGAGGAAAACTCCACTACACTATTCTTTTTTGCTTAATAAATCTTCTGTTGTTGTTTTGTTTCTGTAGCATCTACAAAGATTATTAAACCAACTGTTTTTGAAGATGACCAGGAAATAAAAGCTTATCAAAAATCAGGTAAAGAAAGTCCCAGTGGAAGTAGCAGAAAATCCCGACATAGTACGTCAAGTGTGGACAGCGGTCGAGCCTCTACTGCTGATGGCAATGTAAGAAATTAATTGGAAAAGTAATACTTAAGTGAATTTTTATATTTCATATATATACACATACATTATCTTAGAATTACAATTTATTATTTCATAGTTGTGAAAATAATTAAAATCATACTTTTATTAACAGAGTAGCCAGAGGTTATCGGTTCAGAGTTTTGAGTCGGGTAGCTCCCCCAAACGACGTAGTTACTACAGTTCTAGCTCAAGTTTAGGGAGCGATGAGCGGCCTGAGGAGAGCGGCGCATGCGCACCACAAATAAACGTCGCCGAGATGTTTTTACACGGACTTCCTGTAAGTGATAGGGATAAAGTACAGAATTCTGTTTGGTATACTTAACATCTCTGTGTAATGACTTTCTTACGTTACTCAAAAGGTCGTTAATCTTAACACTAGCTAACATGTTGTTTTTTTTTCAATCTCAGAAATGTATTTTTAGGCAAAGCGAGATTGTGATGTCTAAATTTTGAAATAAATTATTTTTTGTATACTTTTGTACGACACGATAGTTGCGTATCAAGTATACAATTGGTATTAATTTATCAATGTTTTGTTGAACTTGTTATCACCTAAGTAATGAATATTAGTGTACAGTTGCTAAGTTAACTTGTAAACGTAAATAATTTGTCATATTTTAACCTAAGCTAACTGTGATATGAGACGAAGAAATAAATAATATTAAAACCATATTAAAATTGTACAAATATATCAGAACGTTTAGAAAATGTTGAAACTATACGCACCTGGTGGATAAAGTTTGTACTAAAGTCTGGAAATTAAAATAGAAGCCAAATTTGTGAAAACCACGAATGAAAAGTGGCAACCCAGAACTAGTTTTTACCAGTTAATAATACTGAGGACTGATTATCACTTTAGAAATTTGGATTACGTACGTGTAAATAATCCATAAATGTAATTGGATCGTTTTAAAACAAAAACAAATTTCGCTGTTAAACATGTTAAAGAAACCAACAAAAGTAACTGATAACGGTATACATCTACAAGTAAATCAGTGTACATGTTAAATAACCAGTTATGATTTGTTGGAGTTTAAAAGCGCTTAACACACATAATCTAATTTCTTGGCAAGCTCGTATTTTTAGTTTGCTAGCAGACTGTCCGTCCTAGGTTTGATTTATTAATATATATATAACTTGTTGATATGTTTGTTATATTACTCAGTTCATTATTCGGTAAGCCTACGGATTTACAAAGATTAAATCCGCGATTCGATTAATCGCGGTGGGCGCGGCAGATGGCCCAATGTAGCTTTGCTTTGAAAAAACCGTTTAAAATGTATGCTGTTGTTGTTTTTGAATTAAGCACAAAGCTACACAATGGGCTATCTGTGCTCTGCCCACCACGGGTATCGAAACCCGGATTTTAGCGTGTAAGTCCGCAGACAAACCGCTGAGCCACTGGGGGGCTAAATGTATGCCCAGAGATGTATTTAGAGCCTGTGTTCCCATTGATTCGTTATGTCCCTGAACAACAAATCCCAAAAAGGCGTGACGTGCAACACTCACGGTTCTTATCCAATGAAATCAATTAACCCAAACCATTGATACCATGACAAAAATGTCATACAGATATTTACATAGGTAATGTATTTATTTAATATCTAGTAAACTATACGTGATGAGATAACAACAGAGAGAAGTGATCGAACAAACGACATACAATTTTTGTGTAAGAAACAAATCGGAATCTATTTATTACGTAATCGTATAAATATTATTTTGATGCATATTTTAATCGAAATTTCGATTAATCGCTCGGCGCTATTGGTGAACTAAGACTTTTTTGTTATTGTTTCAAAGTCAAACAACAAAAATAGGTCACCTTAATTTCGAAACATTTGCTTGTGAGATACATAAAGGCGTTTTTGGTTTAAAGATCCGCCGATAAACAAAAAGAAAATTAGTTAATTTTGTAAAGGAGGATAGATGGCGGATCGGTTTGCAAGTCACCAAATTGGCCAGGTCCGGCATAGCCAAATGTTAAGACACTCGACTCGTAATCCGAGGGTCGCGGGTTTGAATCCCAGTAACACCAAACATGCTCGCCCTTTCGGCCGTTGGGGCGTTATAACGTTACGGTCAATTCCAATATTCGTTGATAAAAGAGTACCCCAAAAGTTGGCGGTGGTTGGTAATGACTAGCTACCTTCCCTTTAGTCTTACACTTCTAAATTAGGAACGGCTAGTGCAGATGGCCCTCGTGTAGCTTTGCGCAAAATTCAAAACAAACCAAATTGGTCACGTGGATTTTATTTATAAAACACACATTTATGGAATCAAAAATTTAAAGTGATGATTATTGATACACCGCGATTAAATACAACGATAGGTTCATTACATTTAGCCTCGAGTTTTCATACGCTTTCTAAGATACAATGGTTTAAAATTTAAAAAAAAGTTGTGTTGCCGTAGTAGATAGTGTTCTTAAGATGTGGTAGCCATATTTTAGGACTACAGGTTGCGTAAGACCCAAATGATCCTTCGCTTCTTCATTGAAAACAAAAGAAATAAACGAGTTAATATGAAATATACTTGAGTGATTAGGGGCTATTTTCTAGCGCGGACTGTCAACCACTATTTTAGGGTTAAAGGTAAACGTAGGGCAATAAAAAAAATCATCTTAGTTGTATCATTTCTAAACTCGTGATTTTATTTTTTTTATCGCATATAACATTATTTAAGTAATTTACAATTTTAATTGTATGATAAGGGGAACATTTTGAGTTGTAATTATGGCCATCTTTACTCCTGTTGTGTGATCGGATGAGTAATTTACTTTTTTTCATTTTTAACTTTATTTAGGGTTAGAATTTTGACTTCCGCGTCTTTTGAAGATTCAGTGTGTAATACTAAGGGCCATATCGTGAAGTTAGTATAGACCGTGAAACATGCGTGCTTGAAATGGCATCATCTCCAAGAGTGATAAGAATAGAGGAATCTTACACGACAGTGATAAAACGTTATCTCAAGTGGTGCGTTGCACCCTGGATAATTTTGAAGATAAGACCAAAATGTTTCTTCCCTACTCCTGTCGGGGTATGCCATGTGATATTGTTATCAGACCGTATTTTACCTTGCAGGCAATACGTGTTTGGAAGAAGAGGGACCTTTGGCATGGTTATTAATAACTTAACAATCTGTGAAAGAGTTTATATGACATAAAAAAATGTTGTAATTACTTATTTAATTACCGTGCTTAACGCGAGTCTTAAGATGTTACTTATGGAAATTTATAAGTTCATATAATCATATAAACCGTTCCATTTTAACGATGGGCCTGCTTGATGTAAGACAAGGGATGAATGAATTATACTTTATTATTGTGTCTTGAACAATTATTCCTTTTTTCTTTTTGGAAGACCGTACGGATCTGACCATATGAGCTAAAGAGTATTGTTGTACTTATTTTTGGGATATCTCAAAACTGACTGGGTAATGCGTGAATATTCTTCCATGTATTAGATAAATACCTTATTGCGATAGTTTTCCAGAATGTATTTAAGTTTTAGATGATTTTTATCGTCAGGTTCACGATGACCGAAGAAGGTCGAAACGTTGTTCGCTCTTCTATTTGAAGTGTTTTCTGAGCCCAAAAGAGCCGTTTTTTGCATATAAAATTCTCAACAAGTGGGTTTCTCGACATCACTGATAAGTTTTAGATGACCCTGTGTGTTGTAAATCAAAAATGACCGAGTTTTACTGGGATTATGGTCGAAAACTCTATCAACAAATGAAGGACAATCAATTAGTACAATAATGCATTGTGTTAATTAAAATTGATACCTTATAATTCTATTTAATTTAACGTTATTGTTTTTATTATAATTTACACATCAACTAACACCTTAATGTTCACTGTTGCCCAAAGTATGTTTGTATCTTATTTCAAAGTCATTTTCAAACGAGGGTTCATGTAATGCGTCATTAATTATTTTAGATTCTCAACATTCATGTCACGTACCTTTCAAGGGGGAGAGGCAAGATTGTTTAGATAAATCTGAAACTCCATAATTTTTAATTACGTTTCTTAAACGCTAATTAGAAAACGGAGAAAAGCTATAGTACTATTGTAGTCATTTTTGTGTATGGATTATGTAAACATTGTAGACTTGTGAATAGTAACGTTGTTTTTCCTCCTACAGGACAAAGAGATCATGAAAACTTGGCTGTCAAGCTTGCATTTAAGCCAATACTTTGAACTGTTTGTGCAAGCAGGTTATGATATGGCGACAGTGTCACGTATGACGCCTGAAGTAAGTTCTGAGCTGTGTCGCCATCTGTAGGTTAATTACTTAAGTGCATTTTATTTCCCAACCGCCTGAAGAATAGCGTGATACACACATTTTAATTTCGGTGTAACTTGATTACAGATACTAACTGTAAGAGGTCAGTTACTTACAAAGGAAGGTAAAATCCATTATGACTTAATGCCTTTAAGTCCCTGTTGTTCAGAGAATGATTGATTAAATTATTATTTTTCTACTGAAAGCAAGTAACTACTATTGCTGTATTATGAATGTGAATATAATACCATAACCCTTAAGTTGTATATAATTTAAGTCCACCCAAACATTGCTTTATGTAACACAAACCGTTTGTCACATCAGGATCTGACTGCTGTAGGAGTGACACAGCCAAACCACCGCTTGAAGCTCAAGTCAGAAATCGACAGGCTGAACATATTTGATTTGATTCCTTGTCACAAATCAGTAAGTGAAATACACATTGTCTCTAAGAATCATTTCTCTTTAAAATTAACTCTTACTGGCTTGCTTAAGTTGAAATAGAACTGTTATGTCAGATTTTTGGTGAAGTTGAAGTTTGTAGCATTGGTCACAAATGGTCAGTTGTTACTTTATATTGGCATTCTTGTTTCATGAAATTCAACATGACCACTAATGTGTAAGCATCATTACTTTTGGAGAAAAATAACTCATGAATTGATGAACTAGTTTTTAAACAAACTGAGCTTATAACTCTGAAAAACTTAGCATTTTCTATTTCTTTGTAAGGGTTCTAAAAGTGTGACACTATAATCTGGGTTTTTATAGGTCTGTCTTTCTTTTTCTTTCTTTTTTTTTGAATAATATATCTTATAAAGTATTAGAGCAGTTCTGACGTGTGTTGTGAAGTATTAGAATAGTTATGATATTTAATATCATTGTTGCTGTTGTTTCAGTGGAATTTTAGGCAATGATGTCTATTAGGTTTGAGAACTTTAATGAACTGTAACTGGCTGTTGAGAAAAAAAAAGGAGACACCATTTTGGCTCCTCTACTGAGGTCTTAGAATGTAGGCTGAAACATTTTTTTTCCTTTCCTTTCAACAGCCAGTTGTAGTCTATTACAATTTTCAAACTCACCAGGTGAAGAAAACCTGATGACAAAAACCCATAGTGGTTATTAGTGCCAAAGTGCTAATCTGTTAACTCCTTGTCAGGATACTTTGTTGGAATGGCTTCAGCTGTTGAGACTAGAAGAGTACCATGAAACACTAAGTCAGCAAGGTTACAACTCTGTAAGTCAAGTGGCTGAGCTTATTTGGGAGGATCTTGAAGAGATTGGAATTAAAAAACTAGGTAAGAACTGTAACAAAGAAGCAGTAATCATCTGAGTAAAGTAACCATTTTCATGAAACATTTACACAAATATAACTAGATGCTGGATTAGTAAGTGTAAAGTAGGCTTTCACTTCTATAAAGTATGGTTTTTGTACAGTGCCAGGTAGCTGATAGATTTGTCAAGAAATAAAAGCTGAGTAAGATCAGTGGGAGTTCTACATTTCAAACTTGAAGTTATACTTTTTTCAGGAATTGAAACAGTTAACCCAATTTTTTTATGTAATATAGTGTACATAATTCTCTCCATCCATCATTAGTATGATTAATAACATTGTATTAGGTAATACTCAATGTGTAAACAATAACCTAATTCGCTATGCTTAAATAGTTTGAGTTGGAAGATGGTAGCTTATTAAGATTTACTTTTTATAATCTCTCATGAACACTTACTTTCAGGTATCCTTCTTTTACATTTGTATGATGTAAACATTTGTCTGTATAGTTTATTGTAATATTTACTGTAATTCATCCTTAACATAGTACTGTCTTGTAGTCAGGTTTTTCTTTAGTAATGTTTAGCAGTTCAACTTGTGACATGTAAGGGCAAATATATTTATAATACATGTCAACAAGTAGGTTTGTATATTTTTAATTTGTAACAAGAAAGTCATTGTGATCTGTTACCTTAAAATACATAGTTTTAATTCTCACTCAAGCTTCTTACACTTCTAACCATTAGAAACAGTTTAGAACTGAAAAGTTCATGTTATTAAACAGAAATTAAAATAATAGTTTTATCCAAAAAAAAAGATAAATTGCCACATTCTCTTTCCAGGTTTGAAACTGGATTAGTTAAAAAAGTTTATTTAAATAAAGTTTGTACCAGGTTCTTTAAGCTTGGTAGTCTAAATACACATACGCACGCACGCACGCACACACTGTAACCGACCAAAAGCGTCTTTGATTGTATCCTTTAAACAAGATCCATGGTACACATCCCAATGCCACAAATACGATATAGCCTATGCAGCACTTTAAAGCTATGGGTGCATTACAAGAGTAATAAAGAGATGCTAGTATGCATTAGAGTAGCCCAAGAGTTGGCTTTGGATGCGTTTGACCAACTGACTTCCTGTCACTTCAAAATTAGAGAATGCTAGTATAGGTTGTTCTTGGGTAGCTGATTCCAAGTATTTGAAACAAACCTATTTGAATGGAAACTTGCATATAGTATTCTCTTTAAGAGATTAAATGTCCATTTCATTGTAAATTAGGGGCCAGTATTTGACTTGAAATTTCAATATTCACTTATGTTTTGATTTCTTTCTTTACAGGTCATCAAAAGAAAATCATGCTGGCCATTAGAAAAGTCAGAGATTTCAATAATGGTTTACGGCATCATGTTAACCATGTTTCTACTTTTTCACAGCTTTCATCAGGTTAGTAAAAGAAAACAAACTTGATTTGCATAACTATGTCATGGCAGTGTTTTTGCTGAAAATATTAGTCAAAACTTTCTTGAATAATAATATTGCTTCTGTTAACTTTATATCTTATGTATTAACTTAAAGTTCTAATTTTGTGGTGTGTTGTAATTATGACCTGTCGGAAATTATAAACAGTGTTACTTATTTTGTCACTCAGGTTTTTGTTGCAAAGAATTTTTGGCTACCGTCTTGTTGTGCAACATAAACAAAGGATTATGGTCCAAGCTGTGCATGGGGGATATCTTTTGAAGACAACTATAGCAGTAGAACAAAAACATATTTTTATTCTTATTGGAATTTACAGAATCAAGGGGGGACATGGAGAGGAGTGTTACTCTTTTGCTATAATAGACAGATTTTGTCCCCCTTCTTAACAAATTGTGCACGGAGGGAGATGTTTCAAGAGAGATTTCACTGGCTGACTTCACCTCATTAAACTGCCATGTGTACTGCAATGGTTGTATTGATTCTCTTTATGCCAGATGTTATCAACTGTTAGTGCATTTAGTTTTCAGTTGCTCATAATGTTTGGTTCTAATCAGTGAGATAATTAAATTTATGATGTTCCCCTTATTAAGTGGTTTAGTTTGAATGTGGAATTAAATAAATAATAAACTAGACAAAGATACTTAAGGAGTATTGGGAGAGACAAGAAAACTAAACTTTCTGCTGTGCTGTGAGGCTAAAATTGACTCTTGGTTAAAGTGAAAGTTAGCTATTAGGTTTAGCATATAAATAGTCTAATAACTTGGAAATATAGAATATTTTGTATCCTTAAACTGTTTTGTAAATGTTTCTATTAATCCAAACTTACCATGAAATATTAAATATCAGTTTTTAAGTGGCCTTTACTGTATCATTTTGTCTCTTAGAGATTAATTATATGCTTCTAGGTTATTACTCTCTGCCAGATCAGCAGTTCCCAAGCCAGCATGTTACAATAACTTCAATTCAGAATCAGCCATCTCCTACTACAGAGGCTCCAGTTTTTCATGAACTCAAAACATTTCAACAGTCTCCAACTTTAACAATCAATCCAGAGTTTAGAATGTTTGATCAAACAACCTTTAACCGGCAAGACAATTGTTTCAGTGGTGAATCATCTTTGTTCTCAATGTATAGTGATTCCATTCACTGTTCTGATGTTCAGACAAGTGAGGTGAGCTCTGGCATATTACATACAGTAATAAAGTGCAATCTTGAGACAGTTCAGTTAAGACGTGACAGGGAATAAACTGTAGAAATGTATTAAAATAAAGTCTTGACTCTTTGCATTTTTTATCAGTGTAGTAGATGCAAGAATGTAAGAGGAAGTTTATAATCAAATGAAACAAAACAAAAGTATTAAATAATTACAGACAGCATCAGTAGTTTGTCTGTTTTTCACTCGGTAGATTCCAACATTCAGTATATTAAATACTTCTTGGTAGTTTTTTATTTGAAGGCAAATGGTGTAAAGTTTTCATACACTCCTCCAATGTTTATCATTTTGTTATAAACTATGGTTAAATTTTTGTAGAGTATCAGATAGTATTTAAGTTTCGATTCAAATTATTTCCAGTTTAAAGGGAGAAAACAAATTTGATAGCTAAATATTTCGTGTCTTTTTTAATTTAATAGCATTTTATAAAAACTAAATTGACCTCTTTCTCTCTCTTTTCCTTTTATTTATTTGTTTATTATTAGTTGATCAAATTCATTGGGTGGTTTTTAATTATGAAACTTCTGAAATAGGGTTAATCTAAAGTTAGCTGATTTTTCAATATTATAGTGATAGGAATTCAGTTTTCTATAATTAGTTAAAAAAGTGAAACTACATTTGTTATAATTCCTGTTAATTTTTAAACATTTTTGTGTTTGTCAATTTGACAGTTTCTTTTGTATCCTATTTCTCCTGGCTTTATCACTGGTGTTTCAATTTCTATGGTAGTTCTTAAAAAACTAAAGAAAGCTCAGAAATATTTATCAATAAAACTGCATAAAGAGTTAGGGACATCAGTAGCCAATACACTAAAACGTTTTGATAAAGCCCAACCAGTTTTTTTATAAAATTATTTATTAGTTGAGCTGAATAAGTAACCTTTTTGTTTTTAAAACACAGCATTCAATAAGTAACAGAGGACTTTCAATGGAGAGTCTAGACCTCCTCTTGACCAACTTCCATCAAGATGTTTGTTCCCCCACCGAAAATGGCTTGGATAGTAGTTCAAAGCCTTGGAGAACTGACCTGCTTAGTTCAGTTGATGGTACGATGAGCTTGCACAGATCTAGAAATGTGATGAAGAGTAGACCAGTGGCCAAAATACCTGCAAAGACAAGACACCACTCAGTGGGTCACAGAAAACAGCTTGGAGCTTCAGGAAATGAGGAGAAGAAAGCTGACCATCAAACAAATACCAATAGACTTTGTCCATGGAGGTCGGTCAGGACCTCGCAGATATATGGTACACTTAAAGGAAAGAGAATTCCTCCCCCACTTCCAAGAAAACCACAGTTGTTGAAAGTGGATTCTAAAAGTGAAGAGAGCCTTAGTTTCTTACAAGACAAGAGCTTTACTACATGCCAGGAAAATTCACAGTCACATTGTAATCAGGTGTCAAGCAAAGAGAAAATACATTCATCTCTGCCCAATAAACAAGAGTCACCTATTGTTTCCACTGAGGTTTTGTCCACACAGTTGGAAGTAAGATGGGTCCATTCAGCCAGTGATGAAGAAGCCCCTTTGGCACTTTTTGATCAAAATTGTAACACCACATTTACTTCTAGCACAGAAGATGCACTTGATAATAAGGTAACTAGCCAAAAAACACGTAAAGATTCTGGCGGTTCCAGTGGATCAACATCCAGCACAGAATCAAACTTCTTACCTTTTGCAAATGATAATGGTGGAACAATTAAGCAGCGAACACCAAGAATCCAACAGACCATAGCAACATCTTCAGAAAACCTTGTATCTCCTTGTCATCAGAAATGTATCCCAGTAACAACTGGTAAGTGAGCATAAGAGTTGTATGAGGTAATAATATGGAAGTAAGTCAGTATAGTAAAATATGTGAAAAAAAAAGGGAATTTCTGTGGGTTAACTCCTGGATTCAGTGTTTGTTTTTATTGGGAATCAAGTTATTTCAGTTAAGATCAAATTTGAGGACATTATGGTACAATTTGAACTGTACAGAGGAGTTTAGGCTATTATTTCATACAATGACATTGGAATGTTTACACTGCAAATACTTACCAAAACTGTTAAATGAATTTATGGTGCAGCTCGCTAATGGGAGTATGCATTATGTACTTTTGTGATACAACTATCTACTGAGAATGGTCTCTAGATAGCTGTAAGTATAGCCATCCTCTGGGAATGGTTGAGAGAGACAAAGCCACCTTTGTTGATAGGAATTGTTATTAGATGATTGTATAGGTTTTGACCATGTTATAGAGCTGTATATTAAGCATTTTATTTTATCTCATCAAGTATTTTGAGCTTTATAGTAATTTTGTACAAATTCACTTTATGAAGATATTTGTAGAACTTGTGCAACTTTAAATACAAAGGTGATGTATAGTGTAATTAGACATTCATCTTTGTTTCTTACAGAATCATCAAGTTTGATCAGTAGTAACAATTTACAGGCACACACCAGTGACACAAGTGGAATACAAAGCAACAGGTATAGAAAGTTGTTTTACATAATAAATTTAAAATGTAAGTTTGCAAAGATAAACATAAATGATTTTGAAAGTGAAATAGATCAAGCTTGAATTTTTTTAGGATACATGAATTTCAATAATACTGTTGACTTACAAGTTATTGTTAGTGAATAAAATTTACAGTATATGCTTAGAATCTGTAACATTTATCACTGGTTTACAAAAAAATAGTTTTTGTCTGAGGCAAGAATGTAAATAGGTGTTTTTTACTAATTTGGGTGTGCTGAATTCAAATTTATAAACAGTTTTACTCTATCGCCTCTAGTTTTCTGGCTTTTAAATAGTCTCATTTTAGTATATACAGAGTATATATGTGCTTATTTCAACAGTTGCAGCAGCTTATTACAGATAAAACAGGATAGATAAAGAACATTGACAGAATAAATATACTTGGATGACACAATGTACACAATTCATAGTACCGCAGACAGTTAGAAGTGTTTTCTTAGATGATCTGGTGTATTTTGCCTCCGGGTTGTCACGCAAGAGCATCCAGCAGAAGTCTCCCATCATGCTGGGGTTCCACTTGCCTTGGTAGTTGCTCTCCATCTTCGTAATGTCTTGGTGGAATCTTTCTCCGTGCTCATCACTCACTGCTCCAAGGTTTGGAGGGAAGAAGTTGAGGTGGGAATGGAGAAAATGAATTTTGAGTGACATTCGGCATCCCATATCCTCATAAGTCTTTAGCAACTTCTCAATACAGGCTTGGTAATTTGGTATGCGTGTGTTACCAAGGAAGCCACTACAGACTGACTTAAATGCTTCCCATGCTCTCAGTTCCTTTAAGGTAAGAAGCTCCTCAAAATCCGTATCCTTCAGCACTTCTCGGATTTGAGGTCCGACAAAGATGCCCTCTTTGAGCTTAGCAGCACTGAGACCTGGGAACACAGTAGACAAGTGTTGGAAGGCAGCACCATTTTTGTCCATGGCCTTCACGAAATTCTTCATCAAACCAAGCTTGATGTGAAGAGGAGGAAGAAGCACCTTCATGTCAACCAGAGGATTCTCCTTGATGCTGTGTTCGCCAGGAACGAAAGTGCTTCTAGACCCCAGTCTTTCTGCTTGTAATGCTGGGATACAGCTAGACTATCCCAGAGACAGAGAAAGCAACAGTACTTTGTGAAGCCCAATTGCATACCCATAAGAAGACCAATGACCTTGAGGTCCCCACACAGACTCCACTGGTACTGGTTGTACTTAACAGCTTCTAAAAGAAGCTCCATATTGTCATAGGACTCCTTCAGATAGACAGAGTGTGCAGTGGGAATGCTGGGATATTTATTCCCATTGTGTAGAAGCACAGCCTTGAGACTTCGCTTGGAAGAGTCTATGAAAAGATGCCAGTCTGAAGGATTATGTGGCAAACCAAGGAAAGTGAACAAGCCAGGTACATTTGTGCAGTAGCACAACTTGTTTTCCATGTCGATAAATAAAGCAAGGTCTTTGTTCCGATTCCTGAAACTGGTGATCCGTCTTGATATATAGCTATAGATATATATATAATGTTATGCTATCACTTACATTTATTGCATAATAACTAAACAAGAAGACATAAGTCACACAATATTAGAAATTAACCCTGAATGCATATACTCCTTTATGTACAGTATGTGTACAAAATGTACAGTATGCATACCTAAAAAACTAGAGGTGATGAGTAAAAACGGATTTCAAATCTGAATTCAGCACACCCAAATTAGGTTAAAACAGCTATTTTTTGTGCTTTCCTCAATTTCTTTGTAAACCAGTGAATTATTAGATTCATATATTGTGTATCGGCAACAGACAGCCGAGAGCTTTTGCATATTATAGAGAGCTTTAACATTATAAAAGACTTCTAAATACTGTATTAATGTTATAAATAGTGTTGTATAAAAAATGTAATGAAAATAAAGTGATTCACAATACTGATGTATTTACATTCAAGATACAGTGTACTTTGTATTCTGTATGATTTTGTCACCAGAGCTCTTTAGTGTTATGATAATGGATTTAATCATTATGCAATTTTTCTTTAGTAATGATCCACATCATCCAGCTGGTGACGTGATCGATAACATTGAATCCATGCTTGCCAACTTGACCAATCAGCTGGATGTTATGCTAGAAAAAGGGATGTTGGATGGACCACAAGACACTTAAGGACTTTTCATGTATCTTTATTATCCTTTTTTTTTCTTCATATTAGTTTAAAATTGTTTAACATGTTAATTTTCTTGTAAAGAAATCTTTTGTTTTTATTTTATCAATCAATGCTATGTATGTGTCTGTAATTGTGTTTAAACATGCTAGTCTATGATCAAAACATCCATTTTAACAGAAACAATTTTTGCGCTGCACAGGTACATACATATATGGAAAATGTGTAAAGAATAACCTCAAATTGTTGTCTTGTCCTAGAACTTCTTTCAGGTTCAGTCAGTGTTATATCTACATTAATTATGTACAGATTTTCTCTGTTATTAGTACATATGGATCAGTACTGGTATAATGTGCATAGTGGGCATTCATCATGTCTGGATTTAGCAGGATGAGGTCAGTTGTCATTCATGGTAGCTCGGGTAATAATCATCATCACGGGATAACAACACTCCTTGAAGGTTCGTAATGTTTCATTTATGGGTAGGTGCTGAGTACTGTGATACCCATTAAATTCCATTGATTGTAATTCACCTGTTTTGTGGTGGGTGGGGGAAATTAAATAGCTAAACAGTTGAGGGTTCTCACCCAAGTTTGTTTCAAAATAAAACAAGGTGGTGGAAACTAGCCATTTGGCCAGAAGGTCCTCACCCAAGTTTGTTTCAAAATAAAACAAGGTGGTAGAAACACTAGTTTTTTATCCTGAGGGTCCTCATTCAAGAATTAATATTCATTCATCTTAAAATTCTCCTTTTGTGTTATAAAATTATTCATCTGTGACATCAATGTGTAAAATCAAGATATACATAAAATAAATATTCATTTAAAGTTAACTTATTGAGTATAAATTTGTTGTGGCTTGGTTTTCTATGACACAAGATATTTTAACATAGTTTTATGTTTATTTAATATATAAAACCAAGACTATTCTGTTTTTGCTGCATACAAGATTAAATATTTCACAGAGACATAATATTGGTAAGTTCATGTACAAGCAAAATTAAAACATGTTTTTAAATAAAGTTAAAAATTACAGTCTCATAATTACACATGAATAAAAAGTTGAAAATGAATATCTTGAAATGTGTGCAGTTTAAATTTACAATTGATAACATAGAAAAGTGAACATAATTTTAATAGTGGAACTGTGACTGACAATAAAGTAAAAGTTGGTGCATGAGAAAACACAAAGCTACCAGACTAATAACCGTGTAAAACAGTGTCGACATTATGGTACACTTCATACTTGTACCTAAATTGACAATACTAGATATGTCTTAACAAGAAAACTTAAATATAATGATGTAAAAAACAACATTAATATTTGAAATAAAAAATAAACCATTTATAAGTGTATGATTTAAATGCCAAAAGCCAGTAAGTTTAATAAAAATGGATCCATCTATTTTTATCTCCAAAAAATCATTGCCTGAGAACATGAGATTAGCTGGACAATGACAACAAAAAGTTCGTCTGAAACTTTGTGTATTATTAAACAAAAAAACTACACAAAAGGCTATCTGTGCTCTGCCCACCATGAGCATCAAAACCTAGTTTCTAGAGGTACAAGTCTACCACTGGGGGAAGATCAAGTAAAACACAATTTAAATATGCAGTGCAACACTTTATGAAGAAATGCTTGGAAAAAACAAACAAACTGCAGTTTATCACAAGTGTGAGAGCTATGTAAAATGTAATTTGTGCCTGTCTTATAAAAATAAATATGACCCTATGTGTTTTGTAAAAGCTAATTGTGGTCATTCTGTGCAGGAGTACCTCAGTACTCTAACTTGGTATTATTTGTACAAATGGATGTTTTCCAGGAGTAACTTGTACAGTGCACTTTAATCCTTGTTTTACCCACTTTAATGTGTGGGTATGTTATAAGTGTGACAGTCAATATCTTTCCTCTGATCAGTAGTTCATTACCAGAGGCAATATCAAATACCCTTAATAGCTTTACTAATAATTACCAAATACAAAATTCTATTCATCAATACTTGAATGAAAGAGAAATAATGGTCAGTTACACCGAAAATGGAATTTTATCTATGAATAGCTACCAAAGAATGAAAGTTGTTTCAGGTGCTACTACAGAACCTACTTACAGGATTGAACTAGTTTAAGGACATGTCCTTAATGTACACACATTGTATGTACTGAATCTTATTTAAACCATTATTGTTATTCTTTTAGTGCAACTAAGCTATACTATGGGTTATCTGTACTCTGTCCATCATTGGGTATTGAACCATGAATTCTAACATTGTAAGTCTATAAGCTTATTACTTGCCCACAGTGGGACCATTTGTTTGTCCACTTGTGTAATTTTGCTTAAACTAAGTTTGTGTTTATACCTTGCAACCATTTTTCACTTTTTAAGTGTAATTTCTGAAAGACTTCAGTTTTAAATGTGTGTACTTTTAAGTTTGTTTTAGAATTTCTGTGGTAGGTGACAAAAAAAGGTTACCTGCATATAGCCATTCCTAGTTTTGAACTTATGGATTGGCAAGAATGCAGCTAGTAAATAATAACCAGTCAGTTCTCGCAATGCCCAAACCTTGTAGTGCTGTCACAATTCCTATGTGTGGAACATGGTTTTGTGGCAAAATTAACAGCAACCCATGAACTATCAGTTTCATAGTCTGAACATTCTAACCTTTACCTTGAGCTTTACACATGCAACAAAATCTTACAGTTAAACAATGTTAGGAAAATATTCATTTAAACTGTACAGTTACTAAATATATCAATCTGCTTAATTAAAAATATCAAACAGTGACCAAATAGAACTGAGTGCACTAAATTTACATTTGGTGTGACTTATAAGCTACTGTTTGTGAATTTCATGTGTTCATGAATATTTGATTCAGTCCATCTGAAAATATTCATCATTACTATTGTCAAAAAACATCAGGTCAAACTGTGTTTTCCCTCAAATGTGAGCTCATTTAGTACTCTCAGTCTGTTCAACAAAAATCCACCATCTGATGAATATTGAAATTAAAAATATTCTATAATTAGGATTACTGGAAGTGTTGTTTACACAGAACCTTTTATATGATTCTCTATATATCAGTGATATCAGTTTATTTAATGCTTCAAATTCTTAACATTCATGTGTTGTCTTAGAATTGGGTGCAACACCATATATACATATGTGTATTGCCATGTAAATGTGTAACAGCGTTACGTATAATTATATATACTAATAGTATTAGATACTTTGCCTTTGCCTAATGTGCCAGTGTAAGAGGTACCACCACTGGTTATGTCTAAATAGCTGTGGTTCCATAACGTGCAGCCATTTCTTAGTATGATGAAATAAATAATCAGTGGTAGACTTTAGCCAAACTAAGATGTTTTGGCTAAAATTTTTTCAATATTTGTGCTGTCACTATAGTAAGTATCAACACACTCTCAGACCAAATATGGGCTAATGCAATATTTTGTAGTGAAACAGATTTATTACCTTAGATGACCACAAACGTCAGTAGTCAAACTGCCACAGTATTGTCATTTGCTAGTCAATTATCTCATTACAAATGGAATCACAGAGAAATGAATACTTAAATTATTAACTACTTGCTTCGTATTGTGTAACAAGAAAGAACAAAACTTTACCACTCCATATGAAACAATAATAAATATATAAACTTGTGTACATTATATATATCTAAAGAGTACTGTGTAGTTTCATCCTAAGAAATTTACTACTCAGCTAGATAGTGTGATTTACTGTTGTGAAATGTTTGATGAGCATTTTGTCCTAGAAAAATGCTTCATAGATCAGTAATTTAGGGTTGCAGTGCCGTTTCAGCTAACTTTTTAAACTCGTAAGTACTCATCCATCCCCAGCCATAGGTATGACTTGTGTATCTCAGGATGGCCAGTATGAGTAGATGACCTAAGAAGGTCAAAACGTTGTCCTCCGCTTCATCAGTAAAAGTGTTAATATCTATACCAGTTGTGCTGAAATACAGCTTTAGGAACTGTTGATGCTCTAGGTATTGCATCTACTAGCACTATCCTAAATATGATGCAACCGAGAAGCTATTATCTCGTATCTTTCAGATATCTCTCAGTGAAACTCTGCTTTATAACTTGGAAAGTAAGAGGCACAATACTTTTTTTTAGTCCTGTTAACCTTACAATCAACAAACCTTCCTAACATTACAGTAATCAAATGTTGATTGCACAATGTAGATTATACATTTCAGTATAAAATGCCATACTATAGCTTGAAAAAAAAGGGAAAACAATTCTTTTCAGTCATTGATATTGCAATAAACAACTGCCCTAGCTTTTGGTATTGGCTGTTAACCCCAGCCATATTAACCAATGGGTCAGAGATTCAGCCAGCCATCAGCTATATTATTCCTCCTCGCTATGCGCTTCTTCATCTGACTGACAAATCGCACACAACCAGATAAATACCCTTAGCATGAGAACTCACCAGCTACGTCAGTATGATATAAAACAGCACAACCTCAACTTGTCTTGTATCCTCACAATCTGCATAAGAGGTTTTAGTGTATGTCTTCTCATGTAAATGGTACAGCTTGTCTGTGTAAGTGCCAAAGCTCGAAGTGGAATCACTCTTTCGATTTTTTAACATGTCCTCCACTGGCTGTAAGTGATAGTGAAACTCTTCCGAGACTGTATCTCAGTCCTAGAGTTGTTTATCTCTCCTGAATTCATCCATTCCAAAAGTGACCTGATTGAAATGCTTTCAGAAACGGTTCGGATCGTCTTTAAACACACCCTTAAATGTTAGAGAGAAAATTGTTTAGCAACACCCATGGGAATATATTATTACAGTATAAACTTTTATTCAATTGACACTTAGCCAATATAGGGCTCAAATATCTGAAACGCCAAGGGCACAACGAGGGAGCCTATATAAGTCCATGCTTCATTGTGACCTAGGCAGCACACCTCTTGTGTCAGAAAAGCACAAAGCTGTCCATGCCACAATACTACATTTACATTCTGGTGAACAAGTTTTCTTCTTTTTCTAAGATAAAATTTTTTATAGTAATCATGTATGCAAACACGCTGTCTTTATCTAGAATAAGCTCGAAGAGTATGTTTTTCTCTTCAGTTATTTATTCTAGTAGACAAAATCGTCAAATATCAACCCCGATGAGCTGCTTGGGATGAACTTGAACGTATCATAATCCTGTGCTGACACTATGCCTAAACGAATAGGCTACAATTTCAAACGTAACCGGCACCTTGTTAAGTCCAGCTTATCGTCGTAACAAAAAAGCGGTCCAACCTGATATCTCATGGGATTCCAAATTAAAATGGTTAAACGGTGAATATTTGAATGATTTATTTTTTAAGATATTGTCCAAGCAACAATAAAATTGTATGAATGATTGAAACATTCTCGTAGCTTGATAAATTCACAACTTTATGTTCATCCAATCACAATTATTTATTTTAATTAATTGATCAGACAGTGCATATATTACTCAGCTCACTTCCATTCGTGTAAAGTTTTCTCGATGTATTTTAATACCGTATTTGCTTCCCTTGATTATAACAAAAAGTAGTTTTGACATTTATATTATTCGTTATAACTACAAAACCATGGATAATTATTAGTAGTATCACGAAAGTGTAATTTATCTCTTTATAATATCTCAGAATAAAATATGATATTTGGTGGTATCAAAAAGGTTTTCTAAGCTGTTGACCTTTATACTTGATATTAATTAGCTTATTTCTCATTTAATTAAAGAATTTTAAATTCTTTACTGTTAATAATAATCACATAGAAATCTATCTTCTGAAGAAAATTTATACTTTTCGAATAATATCTTTAATATCAATAATTTTCAAATACTAAAAACTATGCTCACAAGATCATCTATTTTAGTCACTGCGCCATCTACTGAACAATGTCATTATCAATAAATACAAATTTTTTCAGTTGATTATATTTTCGGAAATAGAAATTCGAGTGGTTTGTTTGACTAAATATCAGTGATTTCAAAGCAAAGGATATCGTGTATTTATTTTTTCTTCATAATTACAATTGATTTACAATCATTATATGAAAGAAAAAGATAAATGGAATATAAATACTAAAACCACGATAAAGAAAATACTAAAACGTGTACGTTTATTTCTTGTAATTTTTGAATAAAAATACAGGAATGATAAACACGTATACATAGTAATCATAATTCGGTCAATTGATCTTCTAAATACGTGATAGCTAAGTTAAAAATGAAAACGTAACATCTAAGAAGTACGTCACGAAAATATGCGGATTTGTGGATGAAAAACATGGCGTCTAACGGGGACGAAGAAGAAAGTAATTTGAGAGAATGTGAGATCTATGTTCAAAGACATAATATCCAACAAATTCTCAAAGATTGTATTATACAACTATGTATTAACAGGCCTGATAACCCCATCTCATTTTTCAAGAACTATTTTCAAAATTTAGAACGGGTAAGCTTGCTCAATGAACAGCAATTTTATCTTGTAAAGTTATAGGATAATCTCATTAGTTTATCAATGTCATCGTACTTTTAAGTGCAAGGCTTTTGTGTTAGGCTTAACGTGTAGGAACTTAGTTACAAAATTTAAATAAATGTATATTTATTTAAATTAAAATCAAGGTACCATATAAGAGGTTATTACAGTTTAACACACTTTTTTTTTAAATGAATATAAAACGTACCTTTAATTTTGGTTTAATAGGAAAAAAATATGTGCAATTAAAGCATCAATATAATAATGATATGACTACTATTTAGTCCGTATACTAAAACCGAAAAGCGTTTACTTTATGATTTTAATATTTGAATTTAAAATAGATATTACATTGTATTACATAATAAGTAAATAACGAATACTGCTTTTCTTGGCAAAAATTATACATTTTTGAAAAAAAAATATGTACAAGTCTTTTAATAAATTGTAGAAAACATTTTTGTGGGTGCAGACTATCAATATTAAGATTATGGGTTTATGCACCAATTACATATTTACTTCTGTTCGTATTGTCATCAAGATATCTGCACTATAAACACAACTGCCTTACTTTAGAATATTATATTACGTTTGTTGCTATGTGAATTTATGAAAACAATGTTTAGGAAATCTTCCAGACTGTGATATTTCTGCATGTTAAATTACAATACAATACATAAAAATCGATTGAATAATTTTACAGTGAGTATCATATTTGTGATTTGTTTTTTTTTTAATCATATACGAGTTTTTCATATAAGTGTGAAAATTAAAATAAATTATTTTTATAACTGTATAAGTTTAATTTTTCCATTAAAAAACGAATGATTTTGTTGTTAAACACAAATCTACATAATGAGCCATTTGTGCTGTGTTCATCACGAGTATTAAAACCATTTTTTAGCGTTATAAGCCGTTGGGATGAAAAAAAGTAATTTTTAAACTGAACTTAATAGATATTGTAACTAACTAAACGCTCCCCAGTGGCTCAGCGGTATGTCTGCGGACGTACATGGTGGGCAGAGCACAGATAGCCCATTGTGTAGCTTTGTGCTTAATTCAAAACAAACAAAAACTAACTAAACTTTTCACTGAAGCAAGTCAGCGAAATTGTGTATAGTTGATCGTTGATTAATAATATATATAGTTTTTAGATTTATTTAGAAGTTCTGGACATAGCAAATAAATTTGGAAGGATAACAGTAGTCACTGTTATTATAGGTTATCGATTTGTAATTTATTGTTATTATCAACCCGTTTGCTTGAAAGAGTTATATGTACTAGTTACCGAAAGACTAGGTTTAATCATATTTACATAAATAAGTATTAACTATATGATTATGTCACCTTCAGTTATGTGTAAAACTGCGACGGTAGTTGTTAATGGTAGTACTACATATTTAAATCAAATGGTTATTTTGAATTTCGCGCAAAGCTATTCCAGGGCTATTTGCGCTAACCGTCCGTAATAAAGCAGTGTAAGACTGAGGAAAGGCAGCTAGTCATCACCACCCACCGCCAACTCTTGGGCTACTCTTTTACCAACGAATAGTGTTATTGATCGTTATATTATAAAGCCCCCACGGCTGAAATGGCGACCATGGTTGGTGAGACCGGGATTCGAACCCGCGACCCTCGGATTATGAGTCGAACGCCTTAACAAACTTGGCCATGCCGGGCCCTAAATCAGATGGACTGGTATTTTCGTGCAATAGGATTATTGATTGTTTATTTTAGCCTAAAGGTACATAACGTATTAGCCCTCTGTTGTCCACGTTGGTAGTTTATCAGCTTATCGTTGTATTTTTTGTAGGGGGCGTCATAAAATTGAAATTATTTTGCCTGTTTAAATACACTCATGAAATATACATATCGGATTAACTTGCTCAGATTTAAAATGTTTCATTTAACAGAATACTGCATTATCGTGTAAAGTTATGTATATTACTGTAATAGACGTGTACGCGGTTTTTATTTACTTTATATTTTTCTGGTGGCAGCTCATGCGTCTAGGTCCTGTTAATAAAAACATAATACGAATAGTTGTAGGATACACAGTTGTTACACAAAATAGAAAAGCAAGATGTTTTTTTCCGTCAAAAGAAGCAAAACAACATATTATAGTAATAAGATTTGTCAGCCAACATGTTGCGAGTGATCTCCCTTTCAGAACCTTTAAGTCTCGTGGTAAATCAGTGTGAAAACCTTACTTTTAGATGATTTTGTAAATTGTGTAACATGAGTGGCGCACAAAATAACAGCTAACCATAAGAGAAGGTATAAAACATATTTATTTTATTTTTACATGTATATATTTGTGTGTGTTAACAAACCATCTTATTATAAACAGCAAAAATACTTATAAGTAAAACACCCGGGGCTAGAAAGGCTAGAAAGCTTAATATATAAATTTAGAATTCTAAGTGATTACGGAGAGGCTTACAAAAATGCGCTCCAAAAATCTTTTGCTGGTGAGCCACGTGCCGTATATTTCACCAAAAAAGCGTACGCCTTCCCAGCCAAGTTTAGCTGACTGACTACGTCTTTTTATTGATCCGTTTTCCAGTTCTTCCAAAACACTGAACCACTGCTGTCAAGTTACGGATAACGTAGACATGTCGAAGTCGTCAGTGTTTTCTTTAGTTATTTATAAATTAGTGATTTATTAGCCAGGTATGTGCAGTGTGGCGCAAGATTACATAATGATAGCCAGGTTCTACAAATTACCAGTATTACAGCGATGTTTAGACGTTTTATTTATCGCGTCTCGCTAAAGTGGCGAGCATTGGTGGTTGTTAGATCTTATCGTGCTTTTATTAATTTTTTTCTGTGTATTATCTTAGGATATCAAGGTAATATACGAGATAGTTTCACGCGAAATACAGCAGTATAGGTGTTTCAAGCAAGTTGAGCAAACCAATGGGTGCAAGGTTTGCTAAGAAACGATTTTTCCTTGGTGACGAAGATCAGGGCTCAGTAGGAAGAGGTCCGAGCGGACAGCTACAACAGGTAAACAGGGCGTAAAAGGGGCGACTCTGTTACAGTGGATAATATTCACGTACTTATTTTATTATGGTATTATTAAAAATAACCGTGCAATATCATTAAGCAAATCACGAAAATAATTTGATACTGAAAGCATCGTGTCTGAAAAGCTATCACAAAGAATACATGCCATTCTTTGTTTCTTTTTTTTGCAATTCATACAAACAATCCACAAAATCGATGTATGTCTTCTACCATTTCAACTAATCATTTTCAGGTGAAATTGTTATTTTAAATTACTTCCATGAAAGCCTTTAGTGGGTAAAAGGTAACTCTACAGTCTTTAGCACCAATTTCCGGAGTTGTTATCTTACGGAGGACAGAGTTCAGACAGCCCTTTGTATTAACAAAGTAAAAACAACATATTCACAAATTTCCGGGGAAATTAATTAAGATGCCAAGAACTTCAGACTCGAATTTTCACACGAAAACAAAAATGTCTTGCTTGGACGATTCTCACAGAATCGAATTTCACACATTTACGACCGTTTAAAGTTCTATGTTGAATACCACTTTTATTTATTTGTTTATTTTTCTGAAATAATATTTTGAAAGAGACTAAAGTTTGGTGGATTGTGATTTTAGTTAAATTCGAAAAGAAACTATTAACTACAAACGTTATATCTACGTGATAATTATTCTTGTTCAGTTAGAATATTATTTGTGTGTTCATGCTGTAAGAATTAGGGAAGTAGTTAGGTGTTTGTGAACTTAGCATGAAGATTTGCATTGAGAAATCGTAAACTGTGCTGATCGTGGTAACCATCGGAATTGAATATATTAACATGTCCTGTCCTTGTAGTGACAGCGTTTAACGGTACGTGAGACTTCAAGTAATAATGTAAGCACTACCTACAATTAAAACAAATTTTAAAATTGTGTCACCAGCTTTTAGTGGGCATCAAATATATTAACATTGATATTAAAAATCTTATTTAGTTAAATAATGTAGTAATCTTTAAGTGGTTGCATAATTTCATATCATAGTTTTCGTAATTACATTGTTACTATTATGACTTTTAATACTAAAAATTGAGAATCAGTGATGTCGAGAAAACCCACTTGCAGAGAAATATATATGTAAAAACGTTACCTCTTTCTTTCTTCGTGAACCTGACGATGACCGAAGAAGTTCAAAACGTTGTTCGCTCTTCTACGTAAAATATGTTCTCAACCCAAACGAACCGTTTTTGCATTTATAAAAATTTAGAATGTTTGTGCATGTCTTCGTCCTTTATACTCGTAGTATTTTTGCGATTTGAAATTTAATCTCAACTTGCTGTAATGTACCCGAACAAGTCCACCTAGCTGGTAACAAGGAAGTTGGCCTGCAAGGAAGTGGGTCACTTTTCTCTACCACCACAGCAAAGAAGAATTTTTGACATATTGAATACAGAAATTGTTGTATTTTTTAAACACAAAGTTACTATTTGTTTATTTGACGTTAAGCCTAAAGATTACATACTCTCGTCTCGCCGCACCTTTTCATGGTTGCATGCCTTTTTAATTTTGTAACGTATTATTTCGCCTTCGACAACTGATAAAATCAAATAATTTTTTGTTGTGTGATGGGTTTCAGAGTTAACGTAATAACGAAATTTGGAACAAATCAGATAACACTATAGAGCCCGGCATGACCAGGTGGTTAAGGCGCTGGACTCGTAATCTGAGGGTCATAGGTTCGAATCCCCGTCGCACTAAACATGCTCACCCTTTCAGCCGTGGGGACGTTATAATGTTTCAGTCAATCCCACTATTCGTTGGTAAAATAATAGCTTAATAGTTGGCGATGGGTGGTCTTACACAGCGAAATTAGGGACGGCTAGCGCAAATAGCCATCGTTTAACTTTGCGCGAAAAACAAACATTTCACAGAGTTATTAACCCAAAACTATAAAATTATAAAAAAGTGTTTTAAGGTGATTCGGGTTTGTATCCATAGCAAATCATAGGAGGACTGTTCCGTACGCACTTCCTACCTTGTGTAAAATTTTCGTATACATCGATTTAACAGATTTTGAGATATGCCTGCGGAAATACAGACATACCCACACAAACGAACCTACTTGCAACACCCTAGCAGGACGAAGATAATAGAAGGTTTAGGTTATATTATATATCGAAAATTGATCATAAGTCCAACATGTGGTAATCTATTTCATTTAGAGTAAATTAAACAAATAAAGATTTATAGGCGTAATGAAAATTTTAAATTTGGTTATAAATCGTTGTTCGACAGTTTGCTTTTCTGTTAGCATAATGTGTTTGCATACCTAAATTGCATAGACGTTTTGTGTTATATTATTTGCAAAACTAAATTATTTGAATATTAACAATGCATTGTAGTTTTGTTTTTGCAACGGAACTATTTCCATGAAACTTTTTTCTAGTGCATTGTATTCCTTACCTAGCCCTTGTTTCGTTTTAAAATTGTAAGTTATTTATGTATACCCTTTGGTGTTTTTTTTAACACCATTGACAGAAATTTGTGAGAAAACCCATGTATTGGCTTAACTGCACACATAAGGCACATACAGATACGTAACGATAAGTCTCCCGCTGGTGCAGCGGTAAGTCTACGCATTTTACAACACTAAAATCACACTGGTGTACTATAAGAAAACACACATAACGATAAAATTATATCAGATAAAGACCAAATTTGATAATGGTTACAAAAAAAGGTGTAATGCATAAGTAATAGAATATATAAGAATTATATACGTTATAACAATGTGCCAGATGGAACCGTTATATGTTAATTTTTGTCAGAGATGATTGCAAACAGATGCCAATTTAGCAATAATATTTGGCAGGTAAATACAGACCTAAACGTTATTTTCACATTCATTTTGTGGGTTTGGTATATGAAGTGATTTAAGAGATTGTAAGAGAATACAGAATGTAACTGGAATCATGTTTCATGACGTTCTTGGCCAGTATATTTGTGTTTTGTTTGTTTAGGAGTCCAACACCACAACAATATTTAGAAATTGTTTTTTGTCGTTTTTATTTGTAATATCTATCCAAGCAAGTACTTGTGCCTGGTGGTATGTATTTTAATAAGTACTTGTATATAGTGATATATATCTTGTATAGTAATGTATGTCTTAAGTACTTATATACAGTAGTATATATGTCTTAACTTGCACTTATTGTTTGTGGTATCTTTTATATCGTAACAGGTACCTGTAAAATAATCAACCATGTACCTTATATGGATTATCAACCTGTACTTGTTTGATAAGGTTTAGTATTAATCACTTGGTAGTTAGTTGTGTGTTTCACAGCATTTCTCCACATTAATTGACCACTAATTATACAACTAGTGACAAGTTTCAGAAATCATTCATCAAACTCTCCATTTTATGACCTAGTGTTAAATGTTAAGTATATAGCAGTTATACTGTGAGATCTAGATAAATTCCAGCCCCATCTTGTGGTACATGTCAAGCTTAAAGCTTTATACTGTGAGAATTAAATAACCTCTTACCCTGCAGTCCCATCTAGTGGTGTCATTCAAGTATAAAATTCTTATGATATTAGATTAAGAAATTTATCAAATAACTTGTTACCTGGCAGCACCATCTATATAAGTATAAAATAGTTATGCTGTTAGAGTTATGTTTAGTAATAAGCTTTAGGGAAGTATATGACACATAGCAGGAGGTGACTGTCAGTTTTACTTACAGTCTGACTGGTGTGACCTACTCTCATATACATACTATAAGTGGTTCTGTTTGTTTTGCAAGATCATAATGTTTTTTGAAATTTTATTTGTTATGAATATGCCAATTTTGATTTGAAAGTAATGGATGAAAGAAACATTTGATTTTTAATTGCATATGATTTTGAACTTTGAAATCTAAATGATCTTAAGACCACAAAAACGAAACTGAGATGGACATATTACTTAAGGTGTTTGTTTGAATTTTCTTTTTCTTATTGTTTCAAGTATTTATTTTACAATACAACAAGTCAGTGGAGCTATAGAAATCATTAAAATGCACAGAGTGCACATTGTACCAAGTTGACACAGTGAAGCCATTATATTATAACACTTGAATTTCTTTGTGGTGTCAGGTTTGTTTGAAGTTAAGCACCAAGCTACACAGTAGGCAATCTGTGCACTGCCCACCTTGAATATGGAAACTCAGTTTCTAATCTTATAAGTCTGCATACATACCACCTGTTGGGGGTGGGGTGTGTGTGTGGAGGGAGGTGATATTAAGAGCTCTTTAATAATAAACTACGGTATTTATTTGGCTTGTAAATTATATTTTGTGAGGTAATTATACCCTCTCAGTTATTATAGGGTGTATTGTTTTCCCAACAGTTAAGAGACATTAAAAATTAGAGCTGTTGAGTTATGATTTCCATCATTCCCAAAATGGTAACAGCAAGAGATGTATTTTTGGCTCATTGTCAACATATGAGATCAGTAAACTGTTTTTCTTCAAGCGATTCATTAATGGCAGGTTTAATCTGTACGTGCTATTAATTATGTACACATGAATTAAACTAAAACATCGGAGAAATTCTTGAACTCCATGTTCATGTGGAATCTTTAAAGTAACAATTTGTAAGAATTTTGTTAATTTTTTTAAAGCAGTGTTAAATTAAAGCCCTAACCCACCTAGTGGGTTAAAAGTTTAATTGCCCCAAAAACTGAGATTTGGATTTACTACACAGGTAAGCACTGTGATATCCAAGTTAGTTTTTGTGTTGTTGTTTCTAGGTGTTTAAATTCAACATTCAACTTTTAATTAATGCTTTAATTTGATTTATTTCTTAAAGCAGTCATCTTCAGAACTGATGGTATTTGTATGTTTGTTTAAAGACAACAGTGGGTCTGTTGGTACATAGAAGCTGCCTTGTTTTAGTCAACCATTGTAACTCAAAAAGAGCAAAGGTCCTAATAGTGTTTCACTTGTGAGGCACTAATCCAGTTTCAATGAATTTTGCTTATAACAAGTTTCTACTTCTTTCCATTTCATCTGTTTTTTTGAGCCAACTTATCTCCCACACCCTTAACTTTTTTCACAGTTCTTTTATGTGACACTTTGTCAAATGATTTCTAGTTATGCCAAATTCACATCTTTATCACCATTGTGAACACAGTCAATAACCTATCAACAGAATGTCCAGAGATCATTATTGGTTATGCAACAAAATTAAGAATTTTATTAAATGGTTTTGAAAAACATCTTTCATCACCTTACCTAAAAAGAGGTGTAGCATTAGACTATACCTAATATTCTGACACCTTTCCACTTTTCAAGGACTTACAAAAAGTACTATCAAGTGGCTTGTGTATTCAGCCCTTCATATCCTTCAAAATGTGGGGAAATATTACCTGTGTGACCAGTCTTGTTATTAATAAATCTTTTCAGTGTTTTTTTGAAGCAGCTTAGAATTAATTTGGTCATCTTGTTCAGGTTGAAAGATATTGCATAAATCTTCATCAGCAAAAATAAGGAAAAAAAAATTGGCAGTCTTATAATTGTTACAAATATTCCTTCCATTATGATTTCTTAAAGGTTCTACTCTGTTTCTATCCCTTTGCTTATCCATAATGCATTTTAAACTTCCTGGATATTTATTCTTTTCCTACTTTTTAAATATTCCATTTTTGATTGTATTATATTTGGTTTGATAAACTGCATTAATCTTCTGTGGTTGTGTAAGCTCTGCTCTTAGCAACCAGTTTTAAACTTCTGAAACTTGTAATGCTTTTATTTAATTTTATCTCTTATATTTTTTTTGTTTTGATTTTCATCTACACTTTTTTTTTTGTTAGAAATGTTTTAAATATTTAATAGTTTATTTAAAAACATTTCACATCTCATCACTATTTCTATTTAACTCAATAACCCTACTCTTGATGGACTTTTCTTGTTGCTCCCCCTTCAAAAGTTTTTTTTTTTTATCTTTCACCAAAATCTTATTAATTTCCAATCTTGTATACAGCTAAACATTAAACCTAATTGAGCAATGGTATCTTGTACCCAGATATTCCTCCATTGTCCACCCTCTGAATTGTTTACATATTAGAAGTTAGCAATAAATTTTGAACAGCATTGCTCCTAATAGGTTCCCTGACCAACTCATGGAGATTTTTTTCTTTTTTAAATCGTCTGCTAGGCATGGTTATATGAGTGTGACTCCAAGCTGCAACATTTGAAAAATTCACATGAAGTCTCATAGCTAGCTGAATTCTTTGTTGTGCTTATGGTTATTATTTATATGTATTTATATTCCTGTTGAGCTACAAGAATGTTTAATGTAAAGTGATGGACACATGTAATTTTCTTTAAAGTTTGGGAAACAATTTGAGTCATGTTGTAAGTTAGGCTATAGTTGCTTATTGAGTAAATTAATCTGTTTGTCAGTTATTGATTTGGTAAGTTTGATCAGTTTATTGTTGTGTATGTTGGATTTGGATGAAGAAAGAAAGAGAGTGAGAGAGATACAAAATTAACAATTAAGGGAAAATTCTGATTAAACATTGAGTTTTTGAAGTTAGACCATTGATTACATTAAACATGAACCTTGAAGAAATAAAATTCTGTGGTGGTCATTACATGGTTTCTCTTTATGAAATAATTTAAAATAATCTATCCAACACAAGAACTCCTAAAACACATTCTAGAAAACCTGGAACATTGAGAATTGTAAGCACAAATATCCAAGTTTGCCCAATTCAGTGTCAGATGAGTATGTTTACATACAGGAATTTTTGGTTTGCTTACTAGAAGAAGTAAAAGATGCATTAATTGTAGTGTCCTAATATTGTTGCAGACTTTAGAGTCATTATTAATATTAAACACATATACTTGTTCAGACATGTGTTAGGAACATGCATGTAGTGTAGGTTACAACTTGGCTTAAACCATGTAAACAGTAGCTGAGTTCGTGGATGCCATTTGGTTTCCAATGTGTGCAGAGACCTCAGTCGCACAACTGTCAGTGAAATGATAGGGTTATTGGAATGATTTGTATGCTCATGTGTGAGCTGTTAGGCAGGTGGCTTGTTAATTGGTCACATCTGAGTGTTCTGGCTTTCATGCTAACACAATGCATATTCAAAAGAAACATGCCTTTAACTGGGTTGATTATCAGTAGGTCTGTTCTTGTTATGCCTTGAAAGACAAACAGGAATCAGTTTGATTGTTAGACAAAAGGAAGTCCACAGAAAGTTATAATTCTAGCTCCATGATTACATACTCTTCTAAAAAGTTCAAAGCTTTACCTTCATTCCTGAAATCCTCTGGAGAATCCTGATAATAATTACAGAGAAAACTGAAAACACTCGGGGGTTAAAATTATTAATACCAATTATTGTGGGAGTGAAGTTTCCAACATATTACAGATTTCTTTGTGAAAAGACTTGTGTTTGGTTTGTAATCAACAACCAGACTGCAACTGTCATGTTGTGGTAGTAGTTTGATAAATTGTTAGCCTGTTATTTATAAATAAATAATGTAGATGTATGTATGAGGAACACACATTTACTTTAAGGTCATGATAATGACTAAAATCTTGCTCTTAATAAAATTTACACCAACTATCTAATAGGAATCTGCAAGTAAAGTAGAAGAATTACCAAAAACTCCCCCTATTGGTGAGAAAGAAGAAGAACTTGCATCAGCACCACACATCACACCTCCTCAACGGGGCCGTCGTGGAGCTGTCAGTGCTGAAACATATTCAGAGGAAGATGCAGCTAACTATGTCAAAAAGGTATGAAAGCTGACTGTTTACTGGTGTATTTTCTGACTCTTCAATTGAAGATTTTGCTTTAATGTTATCTGTAACAGTTTAAAGATTAGCTGAAGTTTCTGGTTTGGTTTATAGCTGAGGAAACAAATACTGCTTCATGTATAAGATGTGAACATAGCTGTGAAGTTTTGGTGTGACTGCCATTAAAACTGGTAGTTTTTGATGGCATAGTTTATAATATGATTTGCAGAATTTATATTAAAGGTTAAATTCAGTGTGATTGGAATCCTTTGAACTTTAGATGTAGTTCCTGGTGAAACTATATTGATGTTTGATCTGCATACTTGTTGTTGTCTATTGTCATTACTGACCTCTGGTACCATTAATATTGGTGTTTCTTATTGTGGTATAAAACTGGCTTTCATTAATTTTACATTATCCAACTTTTGAGTTTTGTGTCAACTTATTTTGTCCTGTTTATTGAAGGTTTATTAATTTACCTTGCATTTTTTAGATTTCCACTCATTTTAAAATAATGTGTTGTCTTAAAGAATACACTGACTTAAGTCATTTGTCATTTGAAGATTTGTGTTGTATTAAGAACAATAATGTTAACCTTACCATGTTGTTCCTGCAGTCAAACCTAGTTTTCTAATATGATTCATTCACTAAATGTTCATATTAATATTTGTAAATATGTGCCTATTGTTAATTTATTAAAAAATAAATAATACAAGAATATAAATAGTAGCTGAAGTTTTTGAGTTATGTATTTTATAACAGTTGGTATGTGTGTGGAAGTGGAGTCAACCGAAATGTAACAAGTGGAGGTATGTCTCAAACATGAAACTTAACATTTAATTAATCGTACTTTAATATGAGGTATAATAAAATGGGAGGTTTAGTTTGGCTAGTAGCTACCTTTGTGTTTTTTTACAGGTACAGCTAATCACTTGTTGTAGTGACTTGGAGATTTTATATGTAAAATTTTATGATTTTATTCAATATATGTTTAAGACTTGTTATGATGTTTTTTTAAGGTGTTACAATGACAGACATAGTATGACGGTCTGTAAGGTGTTACAGTGGCAGACATGGTACAACTGTCTGTAAGGTGTTACAGTGACAGACATGGTACGACTGTCTGTAGGATATTACAGTGAATGGCATAGTACGACGGTATGTAAGATGTTACAGTGGCAGACATGGTACGACTGTCTGTAGGATGTTACAGTGACAGACATGGTACGACTGTCTGTAGGATGTTACAATGAATGGCATGGTACAACTGTCTGTAAGGTGTTACAGTGACAGACATGGTACGACTGTCTGTAGGATGTTACAGTGACAGACATGGTATGACTGTCTGTAGGATATTACAGTGAATGGCATGGTACAACGGTCTGTAAGATGTTACAGTGAATGGCATGGTACGACGGTCTGCAAGATGTTACAGTAGTATGTTTCTTTGTGGTTGGACTAATGTGTTAACATTTTTACAGTAGGTCAGGGTTCAGAGGCCATGTCATCACATTTGTTGTCTTGCATTCAAAATTTCATTGAACTACTATTTTATGAACTGTCAGAAAGTTTGGAATTAAGTTGTACATTATTATTCAGACTTTAATGTTATATATGATTTAATATCTTTATTCAAAAGTAAATATTAAAAGAGTAAGTTTTAAATGTGGATTTCAGTGAGTCAGGTAGTGTGTTTAATACAGTTATGTTTAATATTAGATGTTTATGTTGTCAAAATACCAAGTCTATAATTTCAAACAAATTGAGAACTCAAAGTACTAATATTATCAAGGTAGAATATAAAATTAAAACCTTGTATCTTTTTATTTTGTTGAGATACGGCTTACGTACTGAATCATACACAGAGGCCTCGTTCAACTCTTTCCAATTTTTGAAATGGTCCCTTACAAACACTAATTTCAATGTATGACTTGTGAATAACCAGTCAACAGCTTAAAATGTCCCTAGAGTGGTTTCCACCACTACTTTAATCTTTGAAGATGCTACAGTTTTCCTTTCATTCAAGATTTCACTGAGGTTTGTGTTGTCTTTAGTCTCCTTGAAATTTTTTGTTTTATAAAATTTTAAAAAATCATGGTCACCACACTTGCAAAGTTAATGTGGAATTCTGTGGTATCATTGTAGTTTTGTAAGGTTTTTTTAATTATTTAACTGTATGTGTGAATGTGTATAAACTAACAAAAATTTGTTTGATGTCCTTCATGTGCAAAATTTTAAAAGGCTTAGCAACCTACATCCAGCAACAACTGAGTTCAAAGGTTTTATAAAGAATAGATAATTATTTGTTTTTCTCCTTGATTTATTATTCTATATTTTAAGAAAAATAAGTTTTAGTAATTTATTTCTAAACAGTAATAATCTATATACATATATATAGTGCACAGTTACTGAAATGTACCTGTATATTACAAAATAACAGTCCACTAAAACACAGTCAGGATAGAGAAGACTAAAGGTCAGTTTTATATTACTGAATTGGTGACCTGAGTGCATATGCACCATGTCAGTGCAATCTATGTAATGTTAGGTAGGCATGACTAGATGGTCAATATAATAAAAAAAATAAATATATATGTTCACATATAATGTTATGAGAATTAAAGTACTTAGGCTAAACATTTGTATTTTGTTTTATAATATATAGTCATTTTAGCATGAAAAAAATCATATTTTATATTTCTAATTTTTCTATGATGGTTACGAGGTTGGTCAAGTGACAGACAATACATACTTAATAGTATGGAATATAACATAAAATATAAAGTATTACTGAAAACGAACATTTGAAATGTATTTAGGAGGTTTTAGAGTTTATGCATGTACAGATTTTTGAGATGAATAATAATTTTTTTTATTCATAACACAAAATTACTTTCAACTTAGACTATTTTTTTACAAACATCTCTTTAGTAAAAATATTTAATTAAGAAATCAGATTCTTTTTTGCATACAAAATACTTGTAATCTTTACTAAAAGTCTACTAAAGTTTGTGAAGATAACCATGTTGTATCAAAGTTGTAGTGCAAACACTTAATGTGTGCAAATGTATAGATGTATATTATACTGAGCCTGTTGCAAAAGGGTTAAAATAACATATATGACGAGAAACCATTTTGTCATTCAGGGTTGTCTCATCTTCCTTTAGGTTGGACTAATGTCTTAACATAGCACGTGGACCACAAGGGACTGTTTATTTTCTAGGGCTGTCTTTACACACTCTCCCTACGTGTATGGAGATTTTTTAAGGAGTTTATGTTTATCACTGGAAGATTCTTGTTTTCTTAACTGTTGTACAAACCTGCTCTGAGTCTTTCACTTAATAATTGTTTCAAACTGACTTTGCCGATTATGGCATTTGTTTAGCTTAAACAACCAAGATAAACAAGTTACATCATCACATTTTCAAGATGTAAGGGCTATTAAAAATAGCAAATATAAAGTGTAAGTTATTGTATTAAATGCTGAAAAAAAAAAGACTATGGAAGCATTATGTATGAGATTGTACATGTTATTGTGACCTTTGTCTGTAGAACAACAAAACTGCAATGTTTTTAGCTGGGGAATAGTAACAGATTTATTTAAAGCAAATATCATTCCTTTTCTTTTTTCTAGGTGGTCCCTAAAGACTTCAAAACTACAGCGTCTCTCTCAAAAGCAATAGAAAATAATGTTTTATTTGCTCACCTAGATGACAGTGAACGAAGGTGAGTGTGTGCAGTTATTTATACAAAATTATACATAAAGAAAACAACATGAAATTTAATTGTTCAAAACTGAAAGTTACATGTAGCTAAAGAAAGATGGTTAGGATTTTGGAAACTCAAATCTTTTCTCTCTTTTAAGAGGTAAGGTTTTGTTTAATGTGAGAAGTAAAAATTCCGAATATTTTTCAGTTCTGCCTCAGAAGTAACTGTTATAAATTTAATTTCCAAGAAGTAACAAGCACTCATTTGCCCCATCTGTTGGCTGTATAGGCTATTGTATTTTCAAATTCCAGCCTTCTGGAAACAGCATGTAGAAACTCCATTTTATATATTCAATCTTCATTTCTAGAATACTTATCCAGCCTTCTCTAAATCCCTATCAGTGTTCGAGTTCCTATCACATCTGAAGACAAAGTATTTCATTGGCTGATCATGTTATTAGAAAAGTAACATTATCTCAACTGGAGTTCTGTCTGAGTTTTATGTATTATAAATAAATTAATAATGTTTGATTTTATAAATTATTACTTGGTCTTTATTTCATCAAAACTATAGATGCTGTATGGCCATTAATGGAGAATGTGATCTGAAACAAAACTAATGATATTTTTTGTCACAGAATTAACAAAATATGACTTCAAAGGAAATATATATAATACAGTATATATATAAAACATTTCAGTTATCATAATTTAACTATATTAAACTTATTTATTGAAATAAAATGGTTGTTAACAAACAGCTAAATAGTGATGCAGTGGAAACCTAATGATAATTTTTTTTTCTTTGCTTTCATCTGTTCTTTAATCTTAAATATGTTTAACCATGAACATCTGCTCTGGGAATGCATTACTATTGCCATCCATTTCTGCTGTTGAGCATGTGATGCTGTGTGCCACCTTGGCATGAGACGAACTTGTCATTTACTGGACTTGTTATAAGTGTAGAATATTTTTAAACAACACCTACACTGACAGTCAACAAAAATATCTGTACTGTATTTTTGAATCGTAACGTTTTGACTTGAGAGTTTTATGAAATGTTCCATATTACACTTCATCTACTTTGGCCTGCAATTGGTTAGTACTGGGGCTACAAACAAAATGTAGGAGTTTCAAAAACCTCAATGTAGTTCACGATTGGAACCTCTAAGAGACACCCCTGGGTCTAATTGGATTAGTTAACAGATGTCGAAGTTCTACAACAAGATACGTGTAACGACTTTAAGTGAAAAACGTATTAGAATAACATAGCCAACACTAAAAAAATATTAAAAGTTTACAATGGGCAGAGAGTTTGTTTGTTTGTTTTTGACAAAAATGATATGATGAACATATAACTGAATGAAAATGTGACTGTTTATAACCATTTTATTAATTTTCATATAATATATATGCAGAATACAAGAAAGACAAAAATAAAAATTTTAATGCATGTCTGAACTTATACTAACATTTAATACAAGTGTCATTTTTTTTCCTTTCTTGGCAAAATAAAATAAAATAGCAAGATTGATTCGACTTGCATTCTAAGGGTCGCATGTTTGAATCCCTGTCCCATTAAACATACTCGCCACTTCCAGCCATGGGGTGTTATAATGTATGGTCAATCTCACTATTTCTTGGTAAAAGAATTGGCAGTAGGGGGCGCTTATTACCTACCTTCCCTCTAGTTTTTCACTTTGAAATAAGGGATGGCTAGCACAGATAACTTTCATGTAGGTTTGTGCAAAATTCAAGTGAAACTATATTTTGGAAGAAGCACAGCAGTGTGACAAAAACTTGAAATATGGAAGATAAATATGTTTATAGTTTAATTGACTGATTTAATGTTATCAGATACTTGGTTTATATTGAGCTGTAAGAAAACTGAGTTGCAGTGCCATCTTTAGTTCATTTATTGATATTATATTTATATTGGTAATTTTATAACTTTATGTGTATTGATTTATAAATTGTATGTGCTTCTCATGCATGCATTAACAGTATGAACATATATGTATGTATATATTTGTTCTTATCATTTTTAAATATTTTATTGCACTGAATATAATAATGAAATGGTGCAATACTGAAAGGTATAATGCCACATTTTATTGTATACAATCAATGTACCAATTTTGAAAAGAGTATAATGCCACACCTTTTATCATGTGACAGTAAATTGCACCAGAACACAGTCATATATTAATAGTTTACAAACTGTTACAACTATGTTTAACAGTACTGTGGCCTAACTTTGTGGTTGGGGTGATCAACCTGCTATCTTCAAATAACTGAACGTACTTACTTTTATGTCATGGAGGATGTTATAAAGCAACAGTCAGTACTACTATTCCCTGGTAAAGAGAAGCCCAAGAATTGATGATGGGTGGTGTAAATTAGCAACCTTTCATTTGTCACTTCAAAATCGGGAACAGTTAGTTGAGTAGCTTTGTGAGAGACATCTAACCAACAAATAGTGAGGTTATCCAGCTGGTGATATAATATATTTTAATCTTTATAATAATCAGTGATAGTTTGTTACTTATCTTCAATCAATGATAGTTTGTTCAGTGTCTCTGTATGAACATTCTTGAGACTGTGTGGTCACATGTAAAAACTAAAAGGGTCAAAGTAGTAAACAACTATTGGGGATACATACAGAACTCTCAGAAATATATTCCGTAACTGTACATTGATAAACTGCATGGCAATATAACATGGTATTACACTTACTCATAAAAAAATAGATCCTATAAAAAAGTACTAGGTCATTATGCAGGTTAATTGTTTCTGCATTTGATGTAATAATGTTTTGTACCATTAATAAAATTAAGTATATAGTTACCATTGCTGATTGTGTGTCACTTCTGTTGGTGTATTGTGTATGTGTGTTTCATTAGTTATTTCCATTACTGTAGGTCTAAACGATCTTATCAGACAGGCATATAATAGGAGAAAAGCTATATTGCACTGGGCTGGAAGCTAGGTTTGTGTTTCCTTCTTTTTCATGGCCTGTTGGTAAAGCTCTGTATCCCAAAGCCAGTTAGTTAAGCTCAAATCTGTGCAATGGTACCACAAAATATTCCACAAATTTTTTGCAGTAGGTGCATTAAAAGTGTGACAGTCAGTCTCTTAGCATGAGTGGTAAGGTACTATTGATTGGCTTCTTTCCTCTGGTCAATAGTTCAAAAATAAGGATAATAGCATTATTAGCTTTGCCATTAGTACATATTCTTTCTGACTTAGTTTATTATTTCCAACTTAAATTTACACTTTAATTGTATAACATTATTTTAAAATACCTTCTGGTACAAGTCTGTTTTTTTGTATCTCTGTTTATTATAAGTAATTAAACAGCACTGTGAATCTTTTCTTTTTATATATATATAGCAAGGCATATCTAAAATTATTTAACCCACATAGCTATATATTGATGAGTGTAGAGTTTTCATTAAAGATAGTTATAATTTACTTTTTTCTTTTCTTTTTTAAATCAACTGTTAGACTCAAGGTAACATATATTGTTAGTTGTGAAATGTTTTAATATAAAATTATTCCATTGTGGCTCCAACACAACTTCAGATTTAAGTATGTATGAAGATTGTAGGTGCAAATATGTTTCTGTGTTATTGGCTTGAGAACAGAATACAGTGCTGTTCTAAATCTTTAATGGCTTCTTAACTAAAAGGTAAGTTGTCTTTTTCCAGTGATATCTTTGATGCCATGTTTCCTGTTGTCCACAGTGCTGGTGAGAAGGTAATACAACAGGGAGATGAAGGAGATAACTTTTATGTCATTGATCAAGGAGAAGTAGAGGTAGGAGTTGTTGTTTTATACTAAAACACAAAAGTAGTTTTCAAATGTGCAAAAGAAAGGGAGAGGTAATTTGACTGGCCATTAAAGTATTTTTTTTTTGGATATCTTAATTAAAGTTGTTTGACTAGTGTCTTACCCAGGTTATATCATTCATCCTATCAACCCACCAGTGGCACAGTGGTATGTCTGTGGACTCATACTTCTAGCAACAGGATTTTAATACCAGTGGTGGACAGAGCACAGATAGCCTATTGTGTAGCTTTGTGCTTAATTCCAAACAGATAATTATCCTTCCCCTCCAAAGAAAAAAAAATAGTTGTGTTCCACACTTTGGAGCCCATGGATTATGGTCAAATTCCAATATTCAGTCATACATGAGTAGCTCACCTAAAAGTTGTAGTAGGTGTTGTTGAATCCTATTTTTCATCTTGTTTGTCTCTTCAAAATCAGGTATGGTTAGCACAGAAATCTCCTTAGTAGCTTTGCATGCATAACATAAAGCATGTTCAACTATTTACAGCAGGTGTGCTCAGCTGAGAAGAGTGTAATTAAGGTTATGGTGACTTTTGGTAAATTGACTTTGTAAGTAAAATTATTTTTACAGCCCTTCTATTTTGTTACTGTAAATGATTCACTAATTTGAATATCCAGTAATGGTGACTGTACCTTAATTACAACATATCAAATTACTTATACTGATAAATGAATTAGTCTCTTTGGAAATTAAAAACAATATTTATTTCCTAGGTTTTTGTGAATGGTAACCTGGTGACAACCATTGGAGAAGGAGGAAGTTTTGGAGAATTGGCTTTGATTTATGGAACTCCTCGTGCTGCAACAGTCATTGTTAGTTTAAAATATCTGTCTTTTAATATATCATTGCATTGTCTGCTCTTATTTAAGGAGTTTCTCATCATTTTTAGGCCATCTTAAGGTTAACCTTTGTTTCATACTTTATTTTAATTAAAGTGCTTATACCCATACCAGCCGTCTTGAGAATACATTTTTACATAAAGTGGATTTATCGTCATTATGAGTTCCTCATCCATAATATTTCATTATTGAGCTATAAATACTCTGATAATCTGTAGTCTTAAGAAATTTGGTTATGTCAGTTATTTGTATGTCTTTGTAGATAAACTTGAATTTTTTAAATTTCTTATCTTCTGGGAAACAAGAACCAAATGGTTATTATGGAAGTATTTAAAACCTCCACTTGACTCATTATTTGTGATACTTCTGATGTTTACAAAATTGTTTAAAGAATTACAAATTGCTAAACCCACTTTGAAAGAAATTGTGCTTTCACTTTCATCCCAGTGTTATTATACACAGCCTCTGGTGCCATCTCATATTACAATAATTCTTGAGTTTTATGAACCTAACATAGATCTTGTTTCTTGTGATCCATGTACTGTTAAAACATTTGAATGCACATATACTGAATATCACAGTTGCTCTAAAGTTCCAGGTCTTGTCTCTTTCAGCCTAGTTTCCACTTGTCACAGTTCTCATAATGTGTTACACCCGAAGTTACACAGTTACCTTAAGGTCTGTTATTTTACTACAGTCAGTGTATGGTTTTATATATTGTCACAGTCATAGTGAGGTCACAAATATTGTATAGCCAACTTGAGTTGGTATAGAGTAACTAGTTGCTATAAAAATTTCCTGGCTTTTCCCAAATCATTGAGATTGCTCATGGAATTAAACCAACTAAAATAATTAAATTTTCAGTTCCACTGAACACTTCTATGGGTTTTCAGGAAAATGTGAACAAATTCTTTAAATTTTAATTCTTAGAACATAAATAATTGCCATGTAGTAGTTGTAGTGTATTTTGTGCTGGAAGAATCTTACATTCTGGAGGTTTTTTTGGAATTCTTCATTCTTATAGACTTTAAAAAGCTCACCTTTCTTACAAATACAAATTATCATTGGATATGTGTGATGATTAACTAGCAACACTATGTACTGAAGATTTTGGATCATATAATAATGAATTAATTTAAAATCTTAACACTTCATATCCACAACTACAATAACAGGTTACTGCTGTAAGAACACTTATGTGTATTTTAATTCAGATCATAACTTATTTTGACAGCAACATTTGATAAAGTCATTAATCTAATATACATTGTTAATATTAATGCACAAATTATTTTATATTGCTGTAACTGAAACACTTGTTTGATTCTTTCCATTGAAACTTCCAGGGTAATAGTAATACATTTTTCAGTGTAGGTTTCTCATTCACATGTGTGCTTTATCAGGTAACTGATGCAATTTTTCAGTGTAGGTTTCTCATTCACATGTGTGCTTTATCAGGTAAATGATGCAACAGTTTTTATGTAATTTATGTATTTCAGTTCTGTAGTGTTGTTTTTTTTAAATAAAATTTTGTAAACTGTTTTTAATATAGCATTAACCTCTTAATTATACTTCATAAATTTTTTTACTTTGTGGGTCATCTAATCATAAAAAAATTTTTGTATAAAATGGTAGCATGAAATTGACATGAAATATAGTGTTTAAATTTTGTTACAGGCAAAAACAGACATAAAACTGTGGGCTATTGACAGAGACACATACCGGAGGATATTAATGGTGAGTCCTTCAGGTAGCAATGGACAAATTTAGTATTAAATGTGGATATTTGTTGAAGAAAGATAATGCAGTACCATGTGCTGACACCTTTATAGGTTTTAAGCCATTTTATCGTATAATAAGCTGTAGATTTTTAACTAGCTTTACTGAATACTATAAACTTAGTGGTAAATATGTTACAGTTGACTTAATGGTTGATACCGTTATCTGTCAATTCAGTAGCTTACTTGTTGTCTGTTGAATTGATGGTATGATTGTTGTCTGTTGACTTGGTGATAAAGGCTGTTATAAGACACTGTTATTTGTTCTGTTAGTGGTAAAGGCTGTTATATGAAACTTATATGTTCTGTTAGTGGTGAAGGCTGTTATCAGATACTGTTATTTGTTCTACTAGTGATAAAGGTTGTTATCAGATCCTGTGATTTGTTTTGTTAATGGTAAAAGCTGTTATCAGATACTGTTATCTGTTGACTCTGTTCTGTTAGGGAAGCACAATCAGAAAACGCAAGCTTTATGAAGAGTTCCTCAGTAAGGTTTCCATATTAGGTAAGTTTAGAAAGAAACATTCTTACTGAAAATCATTCCATTAAGTACATTTTAAACCAATAATGTCACCCAGTTAATATCGAACTAAAACTTTGATGGTTTACTAACAGTTGTATCAAGATGCTTCATTTTAATTCACTCATATGTTCTTTCTTAAGTGAATGTATTTATATGTTCATTTGATTCTACTAAACTTCTGTAAGAGACGTCTTAGATTAAGAACCTAAAGGTAAACCCACATAACATGCTAGATTGATGCTGTTTGTTCTCACGTGTAGAACTCATTGATTGTTTTGTTTGGTGTTTGTATTACTTTAACAAAGTATCTATGACAGTTTAATTTACCCTTTGGCTCTAGAGAGTTTAGATAAATGGGAGCGACTCACTGTGGCAGATGCCCTTGAATCGGCTCAGTTTAACGATGGTGACATTGTGGTGGAACAAGGACAGAAGGGTGATGACTTCTATATAATAGAGCAGGTGAGTTTTTCTTTATTAATTTTTTTATCTCTCCCTATGCTCATAGTAGTAACGGACATTATAGTCTATATGATATTGAAAGTTATAGGGCAAAATTCCACTGTTTTTGTGGATTTTTAAATGTTTAATACAATTAGGAATATCAAAACCTATGTATATCAAAACCACAGTGACTAATAAAATTTTCTAAGAAACCATATAAGTGGCTTAAAAGTTTAAAAACTTTATTATTTTATCTTTTAAAGATTATTTGTAATGATGGCACCATATGTTCATGTTGTTCATAAAATGAGTACTAAAACAGTCCCATAATTATTTTTTAGCATGGAATTCACTGTGCATGTGAATTGAGCTAGCATTAATTAATGTTTTTACTTATTTTTGCAGGGTACAGCAGTTGTTTTACAACGACGATCAGAAGACGAACCTCAAGTTGAAGTGGGACGGTTAGGACCTTCGGATTATTTTGGTATGTTTTATAAGGTATATTGTTTGAATGGGTGGCTGATGGTGTTACTTATAGGCTTAGATAGAATCTTGATTGAATGGACTGACAGCTAAATGCATTAAAGATTAATAGTATACCCTTGATCAAAGGTGTTATCTGTAGAGAAAGTTAAATTATTGAGTAAGGGGACTGATGACTGAAAATAGGTTCTTTATTAGTGGTGTAAAAAGTGTGTTGTGATGGTGTTATTTATAAATTAGGGTAAAGTTTTGAAGAAAAGGATTGTTAATCAAATATACAAAAGCTGACCCATAATGTTACTTGTAGATTAAAGTGTCCAATGACCACATAGATTAGAAATGTTTCATGATCAAAGATGTCAAAAGTGATGTTCTAGACATGTTTTTTATTGATGGTTTGTTAACTATAAATCTTTAAGATGACTGAATAATGGTAATAATGAACTGTTGATGGAAGATGTTTGATATTTGATGAATAAGTGGAGATATTACATTCATTTACAAAACAAAATATTAAATTGAAACTAAATGTGGGAAAGATTTAGAGGGGAGTGAAGGTTTATGATGGAGGATGGCAGATTAAGTGTGTTAGGTTATCTGAAAATGTGACACTGAGTTCTTAAATACAGGTTCTATATTGTACATCACTTGCTTAAAATGATAATGGTGGATTGTTGATTGGAGTTTTTAGGAAAGCTTGAATGATTAGAGATGCTAAAAGTAGATTATCTGTTTCTACTGGATCAAACGTAGACAAGTCAAGGCCATAAAACTTAGATTCTTTATCAGGTTTTCACTGAATAAAGACATTAGATATGAATTATTTTTTTCTATTAATATTGTATCTTTTGTTAAGCTTTCAAATTCCAATGGAAAATTACTTCAGCCAGTATATTCACATGTTAAGGATCTTGGGAGGAAAGACTATATAATAGATCATACATTTAAGTATGCTAGAGATATAACTCAACCATCAAAGTGTTATTGCACCTCATTCTAAATTTTTCCCCTACAAACAAAGTACAATATTTGGATTTATATGTTGGTTAAAGTGTTCAGATATTTAATTTTATAATTTTTTAATAAAATGGACACTTTTGACTTGCAAATACAAATATTCCTTGTAGATGTTAATGAGTCACATGGCTCAAGATAATGAATCATTCATCAAAAGTCTAAGATTTAAAAAAAATGAGCCATGTTACAGAAGACATAGATTCACTGAGCATTGAAAATTAATTATAGGAAAATAATACATTGGAGAGGATGTTTGACTATGAGTGTTCAAGGTAACTTAGTTCAGAACATGGTGTGGTTGGTTGACTGTTTAAACATGATTTGTAGAAGGAAGATCTAGAAAGTGAGTTGATTGTTTACTAAGGGTTTTTATACATAGCATTGGAGTTAAAACTGGATTGTTGACCAGCAGTGTTACTAATATCCAGTGTAAAGAACTGACCCTAAATATCAGATGTCATTTCTAATTTACATTGAGTCCCTTGGCAGTAATTAGTAGAATTTTGATAGTTTTGTGATTAATGTGTTTTATTATTCTGTGATCAGCATAGTAAGGAACCTGTGAATAAGAAAATGTGTAAACACTTGAAAAGTGCTTAAAAACCAGTAGCTTTTGTAATTTTATGGTTACCTAACTAATGTTGACTTCTGATCAAAGAAAACTAACTTCATATGTCATAACTCCAAATAAATGTGATAATGGGTATAAATAATTAAATACAGTTTTCGTTTAAAGAGTAGAATGCATTGTTTCATCAGTTGAATATCTTTTTGTTCTTAGTAAAATTTTTATCTTAATCACTATCATACCTCTCAAGATTTAGCCAACTTAGAAAGTTTAGGTTAATTCTAAATCCATATATTAAGCAAACAGTATGAAGTAATATTTATAATAATAAAAATACTATCGTAACTTATGTATTTTGAGGTTTATATTCCAGCTAGTACCAGTGTGCATATGTGAACAAACTATGTGTGTGTACATAAATATATTATTATAAGTTATCTAAAACTTGAATGTGATGGTACGTATATCACAGCATATTAAAAACTGTTAGTTAAATCTCCCTGTACAATGTATTTGTATTACTGTACTAAATATTTGTTAATATTTGGATTTTACTCTTATGTAGTGCATTTTTTTGCTATAAAAGAAATTGTATTGTACATTAATGAACAAACAAAAAGTTTGGTTACATTTACATCCACACTTTTGTTATAGAATGAACTGTATTATATCATGTGATTTTGGGCTATGAGGCTTATTTTGCTTGAAAGGAGAGAGAGTATTCACCTACACAAGCATTAAAAATATTCATAATTAAGACACAACTTGTTTTTGTTACGGTATACTATTATTTTGTAAACAAGTCTTGCAGTCATCTCTTCACAAGTGTTTTTCAAAATATTGCTTCAAGTTGCTAAAAAAACAATGTTTTTTAATTACTAGCACATAACTTTGTACCACATAAGTTTGGGTCCATTTTTCACTTTATATACTAGTGAGCTTAACTTCGATAATCTCAAGCACAGAAGTACATTCTTTTAGGGACTTAGCCCTGAGTAGATGTATTGTTTTAACTGTTTACATCACATGTTTAGTTGAATAATCTGTACTGTTTACTTTCATGTGTTTGTTTCCTAAAATGATTATATAAAACTTTATATTCTCCATGATTTATTGAATATCAAAGCTTAGGTAGTATACAAAGTGTTTTATCTATTACAGGTGAGATAGCATTATTGCTATATCGACCAAGGGCTGCTACTGTCAAAGCAGACGGACCACTCAAGTGTGTAAAATTGGACAGAGCTCGATTTGAAAGAGTTCTTGGACCTTGTGCTGACATTCTGAAACGCAATATGGTTCAATACAACAGTCTTATATCACTGTCAGTTTAGACAAAATAAGTTGTATGTATCTGCAACATTCAAATGTTTCAGCTGGATTTGTTTTTTAACGTTAAAGAGACGGTTTAGTTTCAAATTGTGTTTAAGATATTTCTTTAGCTCACTCCATACCCTTACTTATATGGAATGTATTTTGGAAATTATAATTTAAATGTTTTTTTCCCTCCATATCATAATTTATTTTAAAGCTAACCATTCAGAAATCAGTTCTTTAAGTGCTAGGAAATTTGTTTTGGTTTGTCACATACGTCGGAGATGTGTTAATTATTTTGAAATGATTTAATTTGACAGTTGCATTGTGTGAAGGCTGTGGGCTACCACATAAACAGGTCTTTATGTTAACAGTTATGCTAGGATTGATTTTAGGATCTCTGTTTTGTAGATGCACAGTTACTAGAGGGAACAGGAATGTTTCTTCGCTTACAGAGAAGACAGGACGTTTTGTAACGTAGAGCACAAAGGCATTGCATACACACTGAGAATTGATAAATTGGTTTTGAAAATTACATTAATTAGTGTTTTATTGTTGGTTGTTGTTTTGTTTTGTTTCTTCAGTGAGTCAGATTCAAGAACAGATCTAAGGTTTTAGTAATTGTATTTTCTGTTTAACCTACATTGTAAATGTGCACTAATTCTCGATCTAGATTATTTAAACATTGTGGCTGTTACGTAGCAAATTAATATTGCATATTTGTGATAACTTTAGGTTATGTTCCTTTTTGTGACATAGCTTTCCATTGATCAGGACTTGGAGCTCACTCCTTCTCGTTCCTGGATACACAAAGGACATGAGTCAGTATAACTTAGCTGTAGTTTACCTTTTCAAATTTGTATCTCAGTGTGTTGACTAGACAGTTCCTTGTTTAAATACACTCTTCCATTAGCATATTTGATTAAATAATTCTCATTTTGAAACTGTTTAGCCTATATTTTGTGCTCTTTGTTCAGATGGCTGCCTTACCATTGGAAAACTAAACTAACAATTTGTTGATTGATCTCCCCCCATTCCCCTAACTTATGTCTGTGCTGATAGAACTTGTGGCTTATTCTAAATGACAAGATTTGATTTTTATCTGTAATGGAGCTCAGTATTGTTAAAGATTGTAGTAATTGGTTGTAACACCACTTTGGTGTGGTATAACTTTTCAACATACTGTTTCGACCCTTTGAAACTTCAAACCCTACTAAAACCTGTGCCTTATTTACATTTAAACATTTGAGATTTGATAAAATGTTACAAATTTTCTTTTTAATTCAGTTGAATTTTACTCATACATTCTAAATATCCCAATTACATCAGACTTTTTTAACTAACTTGGATATTTCTCAGACCTAACAACTCTTAGATCCTAATTTCATCAGACTTTTTAACAAGTTTATATTCCTTTAACTCATTATAACCTTTCAAAGAAATTTTTTTTGGCAGTAACCAACTTATTAGTTGGAATAAAATAATACTAACAAAAAAAATTAATGTCTCTGAGTGTTGAAAGAATTATGCAACATTTACGGAAAGTTCGTTTTTTGTTGGGTTTTTTGTAGTTTAATAATTTGTAAGAATTATTTCTTAAAAATGCTTGGTGTTTTAGTTTTCATTTTAATATCTCAAAGATTCTGAGTGTTCTTTGTTTTGTCAAAAGAAACAAAAAACTGTTCATAGGTGGCTAACAGAGTTGTGTGGATAACAGTGAAAGTTTCTGTATGAAAATAACAAATCACACCAATTCTTAGCTTAATTTTTAGCATGAGTGAATTGCTTATGTTTTGAACTTCATTCAAGGTAAAAATGTATTCAAGAATTGAGCCGAAAAACAAGTCATGATTAAATTGAGATGTTGTTAAATAGATTACGTTTTCTTTATAGACAAAAAATATGAAAGATTTGTAAATTAGAAGGCGTTGGTTAATTGTTTTGAAGGTTAGTGTGAAAATATTTGTGTTTGAGTTGCTAGATGATCATGTTTTTCTAAGATTAAATTAATAAGCCGAAAATTACTTCTATGCTGAGTTCTGTAACTGTATATGTGCATTGTTTGGTAAAAAAGTTAAGAGTTCATAACCAAATGAGAAATGAATCCTAAAACTGTAGCACTGGCAAAATATATTGTTTTTGTTGTCCCAATGTCTACCAATTGTGATTCACAGTATAATGACATTTAAAAGTTAATGTTGTAGAATAGTGTGCATGTGGAAGCCATGAGATTTAAATAGAAATAGAACAAAATAAACTAAATACGAGGCCTAAATAACAACAATATTAGTGAACATGTTGATTCTTCTTAGTTTTTTGGATATTATTGTCATAAAGATAGAATGCCAAATCTAGATAAAGTTATCAAAGTTTAAACTCTCCAACTTACTCATTAGAAGAGTTTTCTTTATACTAAATTATTTCAGTAGTGGACGATTTGTGGTTATTGACTTAAGTAGTTGTGTAATATAGGTCCTGGAATAAATTTAGTCATCATATAGTGTACAGTTTGCTGTTATGTAACTTAAGTTACTGTGCCTAACTTCTACTTTTTGTATCTGTTAGATAACAGTAAAAATGTACAGGTTCTACAGAGATGTTATAAATAAAATTTCTTAATGTCCTTTAGAAGATTTTGACATTTTATGTTTTTCACAGTTTTAGTTTTTTTTGCATTCACAAACCCTAATTTATGTATTTGGTTCATCTGTTTTAATGTTATTTTGTATAACTTTGTCTTGACTTAAGTTTCATGACAATAAGTTATTAAAGATCAGATAGTAACTTATTCAATTAAAGAGAAGTGCATGAACACTTAACATTCCAATCATTAGTCAAAGAATGCCTTTGTTGATTCTATTTATTCTCTTAATTCTGAAACTTGTTGGATGGCCAGTTAAGATTTGTCAAAAATATTCGTCAGGTACGAAGTGTGAAAAACGTCCGTCATTTGCTGTAAGAACTATAAATGATCTATTATTCCACAGTGTAAAGAAACTAATGAATAGATACACATAATTAAAAAAAACATGGATGCTGAACTTATTTTTAAAAAAAATATTGTTATGTAAAGTGAAAATAAGCTCATTTTGATAAAAATATATATATACATTAAATTTTAATTACAATTCCTGAGTTCAGTGCATTTATACCCACATGGTGATTAAAACGTTTGACTCTAAATTCCTTGGTCGTAGGATCGAAACCCGTCACTGACCATATTCGCTCTTCAATATAATGTGAGAACCAGTCTCGCTGTTCGTTGGTAAAAGAGTTGGTGGTGGTTGCTATTGAGTAGCTGTCTTCCATTTATTTCATTGTTTGATGAAGTGTCTAACGTGAAATAATTTTACTCCAATCTGAGAACATGTTATGAAACATGGCGTTACTGAAGAAATAATAATTTTACGTCAGTTTAATTATCCTACTTTGTTAGATGCAGAAAAATCTGATGTAGTTCATACTCATAACAATAATTGTTTGTACTGTTGACCGGATGAGATGTTTTCTTCATCAAAAATATCGAAAACTTTCTTGCTTTTAAGTATATAATAACAACAATTTATTTAGAGTAAAACAAAAGTAATTTAAAAAATATCGTGCATCAAAGACATATTCTACTTGTTTTAGTCTACTAAATTATGTATATGGGGTATAAAGTTGTGCGACTAGAGGGGTCAGGCGTAGGCAGCCTTGTGGTTAGTGTCACGGTAATGTAAATTCTATGATGTGTGCTTCGTAGATTGCAAGTGACGTCCGAAATTTGGGGCCATGTGTAACAGTGTTTAGAGTAGCCAAAGTATGAGGGGTTGATACTTTCGTCTACTCTGTCATTTCAAAATTAGAAACATGTAGAGCAGATAACCCTTGTGTAGTTTTGCTCGAACATACGTTAGTCAGTACTAAATTATGTAGTGTCTAACTGTCTAAAATGACCGTAAATGTAATATGAAATGTGTTAACTAAATATTTAGGATATAAAATTAAATTTAGGTTTCCTAAGATTATTTTGTTAAATTATTATTATTTTCAGTGTTATTATTTTTAATAGATTAAAGTTAACTCTTTATTTGAAGTAATTTAAATTTAAAAGCATGTAAAACATTCTTCAAATGAAGTGCACAAAAGTATAAATTCCTTCCGTGTTTTTTGTTGTTTCTTTCTGAATTTCATGCAAAACGACTCGAACACTATCTACGCTATCTGTTCCTAAATGGGCCTGGCATGGCCTAGCGCGTTAAGGCGTGCGCTTCGTAATCTGAGGGTCAGGGGTTCGCGCCCGAGTCGCGCCAAACATGCTCGCCCTCCCAGCTGTGGGGGCGTTATAACGTGACGATCAATCCCACTATTCGTTGGTAAAAGAGTAGCCCAAGAGTTGGCGGTGGGTGGTGATGACTAGCTGCCTTCTCTCTAGTCATACACTGCTAAATTAGGGACAGATAGCCCTCGAGTAGCTTTGTGCGAAATTTCAAAACAAACAAACCGTTGTGTTTGCGCTTTCTTCTTTGTTCTTAATTTGACATAATGTTTAGAGTTGAATCATAAATGGACATAGACGAATTCATTTAGCTTCAACAATATTTTCTTTGTATTTATAGGTGACAGGGGTATTTAAATCAACAGGTTTATTTTGTGGTTGGTAAATAATTATTAAGTTACTTGTGAAAGTACGGTTCATACAATCATAACTAAAATTATGATCACCAGCTTTAGATACTAAACATATATTGTCACTAGCAGCCTGATGATCCTCCAGGCCAGTACCTCAAATTTAGACAGTTTGTATTTGTTAAGTTTCGCCATTTATATATCTTCATGTGCCGCCCAATCACGCCAAAATGTGACACACACACACACACTCACTTTAGAACTGTAAATTATATATACAAAATAAATACTCATATTTTGTCTCATTTTTCTTTTGGGCTAATCACTGTCTAATTTTCAAGTGTCAACAATCGTTATTATTCCCAGGGTCCTCGATGAACCGTCCCCACATAGCCAGGTGGTTAGGGCGCTTGACTCGTTGCCTACGAGTCATGAGTTCGAATCCTCGTTACTCTAAACATGCTCGCCCTTTCAGCCCTTAGGGCATTATAATGTAACGGTCAAAGCCACTATTTGTTGGTAGAAGAGTAGTCAAAGAGCTGGCGGTAGGTGATGACGACTAGCTACTTTATACTGCTAAATTCGGGATGGCTCGCGCAGATCGCCCTCGTGTAGCTTTGCACGAAAATCAAACCAAACCTCTCTGAACCTCTGAGAGGGCCTGATTGTAACCCCTTTCGCAAGTCCTTAAATTTGTAAAATGTATGTAATATTTATGGAGTTCTTGAATATCTAATCCAGGAAGGTATAAATCATTCATACCACAGATTATAATTTCAATTGTATGTTTGATGAAAAACAAATTTGTAATATGTGTAACATTTCCAAACAAGCTATGAGCTAATGTGTTATTGCACATATAAAAATGTCACTTTTGTTAAAATAAAAACAAAAATCTGTGTCTGAGAGGTGTAATCATTTGTTTTGATATATATAATTCATCGCATGACTCATTTGAGAGGCGATGCACATGCTCAGTTGTGTTTTGTTATCATGTGACTCATTAGCACTTGCACGAAAAATAAACAAGTACAAATGCCTGCAAACTACTGAGATAGTAACTGTGATCGGTTGTGAGGAGAGTTTCATATCCAGCGCTCACCAACCTATTCTGTATTGGGAAATATTACGGTAATTTGAAGGTTCACAAAACTGTGTGAGATTTCTCTCTTAAATGATTAGTAAATATCGCACTCCCTTTACAAGCGGAAAATAATCCAAAACGCATTAGGTTTGATAGTCTTAGAAACAAGTTACTTTTACGATCTAGTTTTGTTGTCTGAATTCTCTCCCAACTTTAAAACTGATTAATAGAAATCCGACAAAATGAGTGATCAGACTTTTTTTGATCTGAAGAATGACCCGGAGTTAAGATATTTAGTGGTCGACCAAAATGTCAATATTTTTGACTCTGCCACACAAGCCCAATGGTCCGCCAAAAAGTTTGTGTGGATACCGCACGAACAGCACGGGTTTGTAGCGGCTAGCGTCAAGAAGGACCTTGGCGACGTAATGGAAGTTGAAACTGTGGAAACTAATAAAAAATGTTTAGTGGACAAAGACAATGTGCAGAGAATGAACCCACCAAAATTTAGTAAAGCCAATGACATGGCTGAGATGACCTGTTTAAACGAAGCTTCTGTTCTGTATAACCTGAAAGATCGATATTTTTCGGGACTAATTTACGTAAGTACTTCATTTCTTTATAAAACAAATTTATTTCAGTATGAAAGAAATAATCTAATTGACGGCAACCAATATGCTGCAGTTTCAACTGTTAAAAATGGATGTAAAACTGCAATTTAACATTTTAATAAATCAACAGGTGGTGTTCATATTGTTTATTAAGTGTTTTTTCGGCTATTTAGTGCTTAGTACTCTCGTTGGTTGATAAATTGCTGTTTTTTTTAACAAGTTAGGCGTATTAATTTGATACATGTAGTTTTTATGATACTTATGCTGTAGGATAACTGTAAACTAATGAAATGTTAGTTTATGAAAAAAAAATTATTGTCTAATTTGAAATTAATTGTACACACATGCTTCGTTGTTTATTTAGTTTCACTTATTTCACCGGTCTTTATATCTTTAAAAAAACATATGATTCAATGGTGTTTCTAGGATTTTTTATTTGAGAGAAGAGGGGAGTATACCAAGTTAGATCGGGTGTTTATTGCGTTTTTGTTTTTAATTTCGCGCAAAATTTAAAGGGGCTATCTGTGCTAGCCGTCCCTAATTTGGCAGTGTAAGACTAGAGGGAAGGCAACTAGTTATCACCAACCACCGCCAACTTTTGGGTTACTGTTTTACCAACGAATAGTGGCATTCGCCGATCATTATAACGCCCCCAAGGCTGAAAGAGCGAGCGTGTTTGATGTGTCGCGGATTCGAACCTGCGACACTTGGATTACAAGTCAAAAGCCTTAACCCACGTGGCCATGCACGGGTGTCAGGTAAGAGCTAATAGTTTCATAATTACATCATAGCAATAATTTAAATATCGTAAAATGTAAATCGTGAAATCTCGGGTGGAGTTAACTGAACCATTCCATCTTAACTGATGTTACCTTGTCTGATAATTGTTATTTTCGGAACATATTTCCTTGATGTATTTCTCACTTGTTTTTGTTGGAAATGCCCTTTGTTATCCGAGAATGTAATTTCTATATCGATTGTAGGCGAACACATCTTTGAACTCTTGAAGAATTAAGTGATACACGTTATGTGCATGTCGTAATAACGAAATTGTCCACCAAGCAATTAACCCAGATTTATGAGACTGTATTACCAGACGTAATACTAACAGCAGTAGCCTAAATATTGGTGATAGCTTATTATACAAATTCAAAAATATTTTGTCAGTAAAATTTATCACAAATCTTGAAATTCTGTAAAAGCAGTGAAACTTTATAACAAAAATTAAGCTTTTACGGCCCTTAGTCGTTGGTCAGTGTTTTTGTTTGTTAAGTGGCATATTCTTAAATTTCTACCATTTGTAAATTTGTTGCACACTTCTTATTGAAGAATGTTACGTTACGTCCATTTACCATATCAAATAATTACGCTTGTACTGTTACCTACGCGAAATAATACACAAAATGCCAACTGTGAGTTTTCATAATCATTAAACCACAACCCTTAAAAAGTTAATAAAATGAATGATATATGAGTTTGAAACTTATAATGTGAAACGGGGGGAAGAAACTAAATAACAATGATGTCTGTGTGTTTTCTTATAGCAAAGCCACATGGAACTATCTGCTAAGCCCACCGAGGGGAATCAAACACCTGATTTTAGCGTTGTAAATCTATTGACTTACCGCTGCACTAGCGGGGGGGGGGCAAGTAACAATGACAACAGAAAATACACACAAATTTCTTCAGAGTAGATTAATCCGCGATACCTCCTCCCCCTTTTTGTTTAGCTTGGCAACACCAAGCGTCGAGCGCCCGTGTGCCTCATTCGATTTTATTTCTCGTCAAGATCTCTACCAGCCTGCCCTCAAATTGAAATTATTTTGGTTAGGATTAGAGTAAATTAATTCATGAGACTGGGTGTGGTCAAATATATCAACCAAAATGGTTTGACCTCCCGTGTCCAAAACTGTAATTAGATTTCAAATCGGTCAAGAGATGACTGAGCTATAAGATAAAAGTTTGTAATTGAAAAAAAGCAACAACAAAACATTTCAGTGCCGTTCTGTAAGCCATTGTGCCACGGCTAAAATATTTGACGATGTATCAACTCTGAAAGTAATATACTATGCTTTGCTATAGAGATCGTATACTTAATACAAGTGAGAATGAGTGAGAGAATGTAAGAATGCTTTCGTACTGTAAGTATGATTATTATTAAACACGGCCGTTAGAAGCAATTCTAAAATACTCAAACTTCTATCCATTAAAATATAGCTTTTTATGTCTGTTTGTAGTCGTTAAAAAAATAAAGAAATAACACCTACACAAGATTTTAAATTACGAAATGTATAATGATTTTCTTTGTTTTGAATTTCGCGCAAAGCAAAATTTACAACTGTGTTTCTTAGTCGTAACATTTTCACCATTAGGAGTAACTTGAATAATAATAAACATGGAAAATTAAAGTGAACATGATAAATAATTGCCTAGTAAAAATATTAAGCATGGAGCCAGAAAATCTAAAGTTCTTAATTTTTGGGGTCCTCGAATGAACCCAGATTCACAGCCTGATAATTTCTAGCCTTGGTCTCACCAAATTTTGACTTGATAGCTTTTTACAGTTATGTCTGTCTGACTTTTAGCAGTTGTTTCAGGAATAATTTCTTATCGCCTTATACATTTTTTTCTACAAGATATATATATATTGGTTGGAGAGTTGAACTGCTTTGATTATGAACGCCTTATGGTGCCAACATTTCTAAAGGTAATAGGAATTACGTGAAGAAACATGTAACAAGATATTAATTACACTTGTCAAAAGACATTAGTATAAGGTGTGTATTGTTCTTAACTACCGTTTTTATTGTATTTTAGTGTGTTGTTGTTAACAGAAGCAGTGTGCATAACAACAATTCAACCACAGTCATATCTTATAATAAATATAAAATGATAAAAAACTTTGCACTTTCTCTGTTTACCCATGAAGAAGAGAGGCCCACCTTTCTTGAAAGTTCTCGGATTATAGGGTTTTTATCGTTTTATATTATGATCTCTTGAATCTGTGCGTTTTTCTGACATCATGGCATAAATATAATCATACTTTACTAGCTTTTAAAAAGGTGTTCATATCTTAAACTGAAATAAGTAGGCATTTAGTGGAAATATTAATGTATCCTGTTTATATTGTTTGGTCTTGCTGCATTGAAACTTCACTCTGTTTTTGTGTATTGAAATTGTTGGGGGGGTAGGGTAGTTGATTGGGATTTATTCAACTTTCAAGAGTCACTCCAAAATAATAACAGATAACACAGAATTTTATTCATTCCATGAGACATCCATCTTATACCGAATGTTATTATTTGCGATTTATGGTACAGTAGATACCATTGTTGTAGAGATCGCGTGATGGCGTCATTGTAAAGTGAAAAGTGAAACGTGATTTAAAAGTGACAGCTTTTTCTCTGTGTACACCATTGTTGAGTGAAAGAAGGTACACAACTAAAGTCACACCAAACCTTATTAGTGTTTGAATTTCCTGTGTTAGACATTATTTAGTATATGGTTTCAAATTCTTCTGTTGCTGACGTCATTGGTCCAAGGGCTGCGTAACTACGAATAGGGAAGAGAAAAGAACTTCTGTTCGGCAATATTAGATTAATGAACAAAAAGGGTTATTCACAAACCTGTAGGGGTTAGCAGCGGGCAATCATCAAACGTAATAACGATTGTATCTCACCCATTATGGGGTATCAAGGGGTCGGCCGCCCATAAATAAGCTTGTATTGTTTATTGAAATCAACATTTGGAAGTTATTTCAGATAATTAACAATAGGGGGCGGAGCGGATAAGAGGTTCTTGTTATTATTAAAGTTTTTGTTTTTCATAGGAATATTACAAATGTCTTAATGACATAAAAAATTAATGTAGGAGGCGAGTACTTTTGAAATTAGTGTAAAGATTATGAAATGTACATTTGATTGATTTGTCAGTAAAAATCCGGTTGAATGTTGCTATTAAAGTTCTTCCAGATTTATTGGAGATTTTTTTCTTGTTTCAAGATTTTCATAGCGTCTTTAGAAGTGATATTTCTAATTCGCTTAAACTAATATATTTAGAAATATTGATTCTGTGGAAAACTTATTAAATTTTTATTAAAAACTTGTACTGCATTTGAGATAGATGTTAGCTAATTACCTCTCGTGTTACAACAAAATTAGGGACGATTAGTACAGATATTCGTCGCATTTTTGTGCAGAATTCAACAAACGACAAAATGTCTTTCAATATTTACGGGGAATAAAACAAGATATTTATCGCTGTAAGTCTTTGTCATGTGGCTATATAAATTTTATTAATAAAAGATCTATTTTTAGATTACATGTAATATTTTTGAAATATTTCCTTCAGCGAAAACTGACAGGATACAAGAAGGCAAAATTTCCTTGTGATGGAAATAATAAATAAGGGGTAAATATATTTTTTAAAGCAACACCGAAAAAAAAGAAAAGTGGAGATTGTATCAGCCAAACGTAAAATTATGAACATTTTCAAAGCGATTCAAATATAATCGCGACCTCTTTACAAATTTGTTTATTCTTAAAGTTCATTGCTTGATCGCATGCTGTCCGAGTCCCAAAATATGTGCAACGTAATAACATAAATTTGGAAGTATTGTGCAATTTAAAGTAAAATCATGACCGAAATATTGAGATTCCAGATTTTCTTTGTGTTGTAATTTTATTAGCGTTTATTTTGAATGAAACAAACGAAAAATAAATAAACTTTAGCCCTGATTGACATTTTCTAGTCTCTTGTTGGAGCAGCCATGTCTGGGTCGTTGTTGTTCGCGACCTAGAATGGTTAAGTCCTATATTTTAAACGAATGTCTCAATTGGTGTTTAGAATGGTACTGCACAACCAGATTATGGAAATAAATTTCCCGTTGCGCAGAGACGATATTCCAGTAGAGATAAAAAAACAAACAAACGGAAATGTGCACGGTTACAACAATTTTCAAGGGTGCGTTATTAAAAGTTTTGTTTAAAATGTGTCTTTCTTATTTGTTAACTGGTATTGTAGTTTTGTTTGCGCTTTGTATCTTAGTAGAACGCTCCAAAAGAAGCTGTAACGCGAATGTTTTCCCAGTTAAATAAAATAATTTATAATGTTATAAGGTATTTTGTTACTACTAATAATAATGTCTTGTATACACTAATATGCAATACATAAATTAAATAATAAAATTATATTAACTATCTTATAAGTATCCCAAAGATATTTAGGGTGGGGGCATTGGATAGTAAAGAATTGAAGAGGTAAGGTCTTACACCTTATTGTATTTTTTAAAGCTGATATTAATATTCTCGATAATTTCTATTTGAAGATTTTCGTTTTGTTTGTTTGTTGTATTTTTTTAGAAATACAATAAGAAACTTTGGAAAATTGATGTGAATTATAATAAAAAATGATATATTGTTTACAGTAATAATGATTTAAACAAAATAAGGGAAAATTCCCTGCAATTCTTGTTTAATTTTGTATGCAAGTATATAAGAAAAGGTTCAATGAAATCCAGATTCAGAGATGAAATGTAATAATTAACTTGCAGATTCATTCATTTACTGTACTACAAGTTGTAATAAATCAGTGATAATTAATACAGTACTAATTTTTTAAAACGTTTTGCAGCTCAGCTAGCCAACACTAACAGCATATCATTGAATTTAACACTAGGAGGAGAGCCTTATTACGTGTAACTGGGGCTTGGGCAAAAAATGTTCAGAAGGTCCTCTCCATAACTTTTGCATATGAGAAGTAAAGGAGCAAATTGAGGAAATGAACGCTGGAAAAGTTATGACATTAAAGGGGGTTTGAGGTTAACTCTCTCAACAATGTTTAGTGCAAGCTCCTGGAATGAAGAGAAGCTTTATTATTAATATTGTTTTTAAACTATACAATTATGGATATTTTTATACCGTATCATTCTAACATTAGACCTGTTACACAATGTAGCGTGTTATTATAGTCTCTTCGTTGTTAGCTAGTTAGATTTTAACCGTTTAAGTTATGCATGTCTAAGGAAGTTCGCATAATGAGAAATATGGCAGTGACTAAAGGGAGTAATTATGGTAACCCTGTTTCATAAAAAAGAAACATAGAAAAAGAAATTCCCAAATATTGTCAGAAATTTCCTCATTAACAAATTATCTTAATCTTTTAAATCTTGTAGTATACATTTATATTTTTACTTAGAAAAATGCTAATTTTAAACGACGTTAAGCTATTTTCACGTTTTTTATGTAGAACGTTCTCTACACATTTCTAAGCTTGTGACTGAACACATCATTAAAATTAGATAACTTCTTTCCCTTTCAGTCTAGAATCGTGAATCATTTGAGGATTTGGGGATGCGCCAATGTTAGTTTATTTTCGAAATAATTTTTGCGCCCGTCTGTAGTATGTGAGGAGGTTGCTTACCAAGTTTTGTTTTCGTTCCTCCTATGAATTAGGCGTATTTTGAACGACTGTTTGTTTGTTTTTTAATTTCGCCCAAAGAGTGTTCCAGTCGCCTTTTATGCAGCAATGTAAGACGAAGGCATCTAGTCATCACCACCTACCGTCAACTCTTTTTTTATTGATTTAGGGTCGACTGTCTTTATTGCAGTTTAGAACATGTCTAGTTATGTGTGGACTGTAGCACATCGACGAAATTATACACTATTATAATACCAATCTAAACATTTATTTGGAGAACATACATTAAAACTGTGATAATATCCGTATGTGATAAGACGCAACGACTAAAGAACAAACTCAAAGAAACAATAGCATTGTCAGAATAGAGAAAACAAATGAAGATAATCGCAATAGTCGAGTGGTAGATATAATTTTTGAAGCATTGATCAATTTAATACTACACTTTTGACTCGCAATCAACATTATCCTCCGCCAACGCTTTGGCTTCTTTTATCAACAAGTAGTGGAATTGAACGTTACATAATAACGATCCCATGGTTGATTAGGTGATAATGTTAGGTGTTGTCTTCCATCTAGTTTATCGCTTCTAAGATAGAGATAGCTAGCGCGAGAGGCTATCGTGTAGCATTGAGCGAAATTCAAAACAAAACAAACCTGATCAAGTACCACACTGTTAACTGTCCAACATAAGTATATTCAGATCACAAGTTGCCGTAATTCCTGATCGATTAAAAACTCGCAGATTTTTAGCAGCTCTTAGACCATCTGTCATACTCTGAAGATGCACAGATTGTCCAAACAGCAGATATGCTTATCACAAATGACATTGTAATATCCCAACGTGCTTTAGAAATTTTGCTTTACATACATGTATTCTTGTTCATTTAATGATGGCCCGGCATGGCGAGGTGATTAAGGTACTCGACTCGTAATCCGATGGCCGTGGGTTCGAATCTCCGTCGCACCAAACATGCTCGCCCTTTCAGCCGTAGAATCGTTATAATGTTTCATTCAATCTCACTATTCGTTGGTAAGAGAGTAATCCAAGAGTTTGCGGTAGGTGGTAATGATTAGCTGTCTTCCCTCTAGTCTTACACTACTAAATTAGGGACGACTAGCACGGATAGCCCTCACATAGCTATGCGCAAAATTCAAAAACAAAAGAAACAATCATTTCGTGACATCCTCCTTTCAAATACTGTTGGAGTACTTGAAGGCATCAACTATGAATATTGCGCATGAAAACGAAATTAGCTATTAATGACCCTCGCAAGCTCATGACTGTCAGAAACCAAAAACATGACGGTGTCAGTTAGTTAAATTGGCGATGGCATTCTGCTATGTACAGATGAAGACCAAAGCTTACTAACCAATGAGACCATGGAAAAACGTAAGAGATACTCCACCTACATCTATACGATGACTGTAGAAGTCATGTCGAGATACAGAGAGTCATAAATAAACTGACTAGGTCCAGATGATATTAAAATGAAGATTACAAAAGTAAGTTTGTTGAAGTTAGTGAACGTATTTGTAATCTTGTTAACAGTAGGATTAACTTCTTTCCCCCACTTTTACTGTAAATCAGTTTGTATCCAAATTTCACTATTTACTTGTTCATTATTAGTTTAATTTTTATAGTACATCAAGAAAAGCATCTCAAAACGGTTAGTATAGATATTAACACTTATTAACAAAGCAGTGAATAACGTTTCAACCTTTCTTAGTCATCTTCAGATGTTGTTCTTTGTTTTCTTAAGTGTTAATATCCATACCAGCCATTCTGAGATACGTTTTTATTTGAAGTAGGTTTCTTATCATCAAGGAACACTAAGAATAGATTGTTTGTTTGTTTTTTCTGACATTGTACTCATAAGTGGCTTTGCGGGTAATCATACCACCTGTAAGATGCATGTGCTACCTTTAACGACATGCCTTTAGTGATTGTGGAACAAAGAACAATTCCACAATGTACCACTAATATTATTGTAAGAAAAGGAAAAACCTCTTTAAGCTGGAAAATTCTAGTGTTCTTTATTGCACTGTTTTCCTGCTCCCTGTTTTGGCTCCATAAAGTTTGGTATTTTTATATCAGTGTGGTAAGTCTGGTCATCTTGGAAGATACCCCTCATTTGTGCGACTTGTATATCGATATATAAAGACGAAACGCGAATAAATGTTTAAAATAAAAACCGTATATTGAATTAAATATATATACTTTTAAAATATCTTATACATATCCTTGAATAAACAGGACTCGCTCGAATACGGTTATGTATTTTAAAGCATGGTATTAAACTGAACTTATCCCTCGGTAGCATAGCACTTAGCTTGAATACTAATAACGCTATAATATGGGTTTCGGGCTCCACAATGTGGACACAACTCGGAAAGCTCATTTTGCGTCCTTGCACTAAAACAGGCACACAAATTAAACCGTCATACTTTATGTGGAATAAATCTGATTCGTGGAAGGTAGTTCATGTCAAGTCAGTACTGACTGGCGGTATATGAGGAATTAAAACATGATTTTTATTGAAATGAAAACTAAGAAGAATATACATCTAACAAAATCAGATTGATTGATTTAGTGTTTTATGGCACAAATCAACAAGGCTATCTGCGCCAACAAAATCAGATCTAATGAAACGATATTAATGAAATACAAAGGTTTTTGAATTTGTGAAATAAATTTGAAAAATTAAATGAAATAGGTTGTAAGTGACTTGAATCTCTGCTGTCCAACAGTTTGGTTTACTAGTGTGAACTGTTTTCGAAACCTGAGAATGAACATTTATATACTAATTACATCCATTTTCCAGTATTTGTTACACGCCGCCAGATACGTATATTATACACTGGTTAATGCTAAATAAAATTTGTCCCATGTTTTTGTCCTAATGCTAGTCCCATTCATTTTAACTTTGTGTAACCATAGGTTTCTGTGAAACGCGAGTTGGCTTTTTTCAAATAATCTTTCGTTCAGGTAATATAACTCGCTTCCAAGTTTACAAAATCGAAATATAATTTCTCGCCCACACTTCCAGAGGGACATGTTTCAATTATCGGTTCTAAACCTTTGATTCTTTCCTCACCTATAGTGACTTTTGTAACTTTGTGGTTAGTAGATATTACATTCACTGTTCTGGAACCACATTTAGAGAAAATTTTATTTTTTATGTTGGATGTAATAACTCCATTTTCTGACGAATGCTATGTTCTGTGTTATATTAAGCCTAACAGGAAGAATTAGCCGTATGACTTAAAGGAACTTCAGTTTTAATTAGCGACATCTGGTTTTGATAAATAAAAAGAGATGGTCAGTGATGTCGAGAAACCCACTGGTACATGCAAAAACGGCTCGTTTGGGTTGAGAAAATATTTTACATAGAAGAGCGAACAACGTTTCGACCTTCTTCGGTCATCGTCAGGTTCACAAAGAAAGAGGTAACTGACTGGAAGCTGACCACATGTTTGAAAGGGGGTTGTGTAACTGAGTCTCTGAATGTAGAGGGCGGTGTTAGATGTTTGAATAAATAATTTTATTTATCTATTATTAATATAGGTATAAAGGCTTTCCTTTATGTTGGTTTATTTTGGGTTTAAGTTGTTGTATAAGTAAGGCTTCTTTAATTTTGCGTTTGTTTCTTTATTCAGTATTTGAGTGTTTTCTACGGTTATGTTGTGTTTATTTGACTTGCAGTGTTCGAAAACGTGTGAAGGTGACTCTTTATGTTCTTTGAATCTGATTTCCATTTTTCTACTTGTTTCTCCAATATAGAAGTCGTGGCAGTTATCACATTGTATTTTATAAATAATGTTGGTGTGGTGATTGTCAGTGTAGTTCTTACATTGTATAGACCTTAGTTTTGAGCCTGGTTTTTGAATAAATTTAGTATTAATTGGAATGTCATATTTTGTTACTAGTTTTTGCCAAATGTTGGTTATTTGCTGATGTCAGGAATATATAGGTATGCAGCAGTATATAATTTCGTGATTTTTTGATTCGTGAGATATTTTTACTTTTGTTGGTTGATTTTGCTTTCTGTCTTGGTGTGTGCGTATAATGTTTTCTACGGTTTGTGGAGGAAAGTTATTGCTGTTGATGAAGTATTGTTTTATTTTGTCTAATTCATCGTTAATTTTATCTGGTGAACATAGTTTTATGACTTTTTATACGAAGGAATGATAAATATAATTTTTTTATTAATGAAATCTGGAATTAGAAAGTCTATTGTTTTTTAAATGGCTGTTGTTTGTCCTTACATGAATGACCACCACTGTTGTAAGAATTTGGAAGTTGTCTCAGAATCAGAACATGGTAACTGAAACTTTTATGCGACTGGCTGACAATTCTATTTTATTTTTACTTGTTTTGGTTTGTTTGTTTGTTTTGGAATTTCGCACAAAGCTACTCGAGGGCTATCTGTGCTAGCCGTCCCTAATTTAGCAGTGTAAGGCTAGAGGAAGGCATCTAGTCATCACCACCCACCGCCAACTCTTGGGCTACTCTTTTACCAACGAAAAGTGGGATTGACCGTCACATTATACACCCCCACAGCTGGGAGGGCGAGCATGTTTGGCGCGAACCCGCGACCCTCAGATCACAAAGCGCACGCCTTAACGCGCTAGGCCATGCCAGGCCCATTTATTTTTACTAGCTGGAGTACCCTGGATGGAAGTCGTAAATTCGCGATTAATGAAATATTATCTTAGGATATTAGAATCCGTTTCCATTACATGGAATTGTACTTAAAAATAAAAGCCCATAAAAACCGCAAAATGCAAAACTGAAAATTCGTATCTCCGTAGAGACCCAAGAAATCTTCACGTCAAATTTGGTGAAGATCCATTAACAGGAGGAGTGTAATGGTAAATAGCACCCATTAAAAAACGCACAACTGAAAATTTGTATGCACCTTCACACGGACAAGATTGAACCTCCATACCAAATTGGCTCGTCATGGCAAGGTGGTTAAGGCATTTGACTCGTAATCCGAGGGTCACAGGTTCGAATATCCATCGCACAGCCGTGAGGGCGTTATAATGGTAAGATCAATCCCACTATTCGTTGGTAAAAGAGTAGCTCAGGAGTTGGCGGTGGGCGATGATGACCATTTCTTTTCCTTATAGTCTTACAATGCAAAATTAGAGACGGGTAGCGCAGATAGCCCTCGTGTAGCTTTGCGCGAAATTCAAAACAAAACAAATCATACCAAATTTAGTGAAGATCCATCCACAGGAAACGTAGTAGTGGTAAAAAAGTTAATAAAAACCACAAAACTGGAAATTTGTATCTTCCCTCCGGATAGACCTATTGAACCTCCATACCTAGTTTGGTGAAGATCCGCCGACACTCTGCGATGTAGTTAGAATGAAGGACAACAGACAGTACTAATATACTTGTATTGATTATGATTTTTGCAAAGTTGACTATTGTTTGAAACTTTAGGTTTTACACTACTGGCACAAATTTGTTGATTTTAGAATTAGTTTTAGATAAAATGAAAAAGATGGTTTCGTAACGGAAGATACTGTTTATTCTTTGTACTAATGTCAGGGAGACACGGTTCCAAAGAACCTCTAATGGTCATAAGTTTTATGTAAGAAGGAAACGGCAAAATGCAATTTTTTAATATATATTTTTAATGACGAAAAGTCGAAATTGGGTTTGGTTTGTCTCTAAACAAGTAAGCTTTCGAATCCTTTCATGGATGGCATGGTTTGGCGGTTTGAGCACTCGACTCGCAAGTTGTGGTTCACGGGAACGAGACATGACTCTGAATACAGTCGTCCTTTCAGTCTTTTGGAGCATTACAGTGTCACGGTAAATCCCACTATTAGATGGTTAAAGTAACCCAACAGTGGCCGATTTCCTCTCCTGTGGTTGGCGCTTCAAAATCAGGGACGGTAACTTAACAACCATAGTATGTTTGTCATAAGCAAATTTGGACTTACTCTATGAACTTGGTGTCTTGAGGCTAATTAATAAGTATTAATCATCTTTCACTAAAACAACGAGATAAAAACGGTATAGAAAACTACAACAATTGGAAAATATTAGGCCAAAGTTTCGTGTAAAAAAAAAAAATCAGACCAGTCTGGTTTACGAGGTTTTGGACGTTTTAACACCTTAACGTCAAATCAACAAATGTTTCCACATTGTAGTATGTATTCTCAGATGAGGAGCATTTGAAAGTTCAGAAGAAACCTGAAACAGTTTATCGTTGATGTACCCATTTTGTTAACTTATAAATGAAAATTTTGTAATATTGTGTCAGGAGTAGGAAAAGATTCAATAATGTTCCAATCTGGAAAAAAAATAAATCGTTTACTTCCATTTGAACAAGTCTTGTTGCCAGGGAGGGAAGTTCCAAGTAATTATAAGTGTGCTTGTTATTCGGTTGTAGCGATACAGTGTATTGTTCCGTACAATCTTTACTATGAAGTAATATAGTAATGGCATCACACAACAAGCTTCTTACAGTTTTTAGTGTGGTGTATTATGGTCATGGCATCATACACGGTTACTTGTAATCTATATATGGTATATTATAGTCGTGACATCATACAACAGCTCCTCACAATCTTCAGTATAGTCTATTGTATTCAGGACGTCACACAAAAAGCTATTTACAATCTTTAGTATGGTGTATAATAGTCATGGCGTCGCACAACAAGCTCTTTACAATTTTTAGTATGGTTTATAATAGTCATGGCATCACACACAAAATTACTTGTAATCTATATATGGTGTATTATAGTCATGGTATCACACAACAAGCTCCTCTCAATCTTTAGTGTGGTGTATTATAGTCATGGCATCAAAGAATTTATACTGATTATATAGTGTATTTTAGTCGTGTCAGACAACGACTGAGAATGGTTGTGTAGTGTATTTTAGTTGTGTCGGACAAGAACGTAGACTGGCTATATAGTGTACTCAACTATTAAAATCATAATAGGATTCTTGGAACTTCACAAAGATTTTAATAGAATAGACGGATAAAAACCATATTAAGAAGCAGACTCATTCTTAAAACAACACTGAAGATCTCATATAAATAACTAAGGCTGCTAAAAATACTGATGACAACAAAATAGTGATTTTTTCTATTATTAGACAAAACTCAAAATTAATCTGTTTGTTATTCATATTGTTGTTGCACAAGCCTTCAGAAAAAACGGCTTATAATATTTTATTCAAACACGGACAAACCTATTAAAAAATTCTGGCACAGGTCGTAAAACTTTTTTTTTTTAACCAAGCCCTTCAAAAGAGAAATATTTCTTTTTTATCTTCGCATTTGGCACAGTTTCTCTCTGAATCCATTCGAGCACCGAAGCCAACAGCAAAAACGAGTGAGTATATTGCGCCAACATCTGTGCAGCTACTAAACAAATTCCTGCTAAAGTTGTAGATATTTTAGTTGATTCTTGGAACTCAAGGTTTTCCACTTGTTATAATTTTCATCTTTGTTACCATCTCAATCATTTCGAAGCCATTTAAGCATCAGAGAAATGGAGAAGTCGTTATGCTAGTTGGAAATGCTCCATTTTATTAAGAGTAAATAGTGTGTATACTTAAACTATCTCCAGCTATATTGTTAGTGATTTTAGTTTATAAGCTGATACAGAAAAAAACTACTATGAATGTTTTACTTAAACGTAGACAATAGTAATGAATGCAGTATTGAGTTTGTCACACGATAATTTTGAAATTATCAGGTCATCTCATAAGTAATATTCGAAAACTTAATACAGAAATTGCATCATCATTTTTGTCTTTCTGGAAGGCTTTAATGACTAAAATATGCAGTAAAACATGTATAAAAATATTCAGCCAAATAAAAAGAAATTAACTCAACTACACTTTTTCAGATCATTAATCAAATAAACCCTTATGAAGATGGATGTGTCTGAGGATCACATTAGGCATATAATGCTTTATGAGTTTTAAAAAGGCGATTACATCAGACTTCTACTGTCAACAGTTGGAGTGCTTGAATGTTGCATTGAAAGAAAAGAGGTCTGCTTTGATCAATCGTAAAGGTGTTGTGTTACACCAGGATAACACTATGTAAAAAAATTTTACTTTTTCTTGTTCATGGGCAGAAACTGTCATTTCCCAATTGTTTATGCTTAAAGTAAATGGAAAAGACCTATTTTTCTCTTCAAACTTTGCTTTTGTGACTTCTGTAATGAAATTTTCAAATTTATTCAATTTTCAGAACATTCCAGGTATATTCAATGCTGGGTAACTGATAAAGAATTTTCCCGGACTTGCAAGAATTTTCAAGAACTTTCTAGAATGTTGTAGAACTTACGAGAATTTTCTAGAACTTTTCTTAGTAATGTATATATGCAGGAGCTCACCACTTCAGTTGAGTTCTAGCTCCTAAGTAAACACAGACCTATCTGATTTTGTCAGAGATGGCATCAAGAAGCTGCAAGCATTCTCCAGACGCATTCTGCTACGTATGTGGCCAATTTATCAAGACAAGAGCGAAAAAGTACTCTGTGACAGCATCTGCTAAAATCTGTTTAATCTATAAGACATATTTCGGCATTCCTATCGGGGATTAAGACTAACCTTTGGTACCTAATTTTACCTGCGAGCACTGCAAAACAACTAGAAGGAAAGACGGACAATTTTTACTTGCTAGAGTAGTAAGATTTTATATTATAAATTTTTGAGACCTTTTATAATTTAGATATCTTTCGATGAACCTCAAAGAGGAATACAACAGCGTCAAGACCTTGCTAGAAGCCTTGAAGTATGATGAGTATGGCTAGGAGGTTATTGGAGACTTGAAAATAGTGGCATTCATGATGGGTTTCTTGGGAGGCTTTACCAAGTTTCCCTGTTATCTTTGTCTTTGGGATAACGGGGACACCGCAGCGCACTACAACAGGAAGCACTAGCCACAACAGACCGAGTTCTCTGTGGGGAGGCACAATGTCAAGTGTCAGTCAGTACTGGGCCTCCAGAAGGTGTTCCCACCATTGCACATAAAATTGGGTCTTATGAAACAATTTGTCACAGTTCTTAAAGTACCTTCGAAACTTCTTCCCTAAGCTGTCTGAAGCAAAATTCAAAGTTGATGTCTTTGTTGGACTACAAATGAAAAAGATCCTAGATTGTGCAGAATTTCCCCAAGAAGCTCAGTAGGAAGGGAAAAAAACTTGGGGCAACTTTGTCGCAGTGGTTCGGGGCTTTTGGAGCGATCACAAGGTCGAAAATTTATTAAACAGGTTGAGGCTCTGGTGAAGAACTACAGCAAAATTGACTGCAGGATGCCCCTAAAAGTCCATATCCTTGACACGCATCTTGATATATTCAAGGAGAATACACTCAAAGAAGCAACGTGATCTCTTTTTACCAAAATATACTGGACTTTGAATGCCGCTACCAAGGAGCATATAACGAAAACATGATGGGAAACTATATTTGGAAGCTGAAAGTGATTTACATTACAGTCGCAAATCTCGAAACACTACTCACTTTTAAACATTTTTGTATAACTTTAGTATAAACTCATGTAAAGCTTGATTCATATGTTGATTTATTCAGACCTTATGTAAATGAAAATATACAAATTTGCCCATTTTTAAATAGGAAATAGGTTAACTTCTAAATTTCATTATCCAGGTTAAAAAGGAAACTCTGAAGTGAATAATGGTCATTTTCTGTATTTTTTACAACACAAGCAATTAAGAAATAACACACATTATCCAGGAACAAAATTTTTGTTACACCAGGATAATGCACGGCCCCATAGAGCAAGGATCACATCTGCAAAGACTGAAGAGCTGGACTGGGAAAAACTTCTGTAGCCTCCTTATTCTCTAGACCTTGCCTTATCTCGTTATCATCTGTTCCGAAGTTTGCAGGACGATGTTGATGTAAAAGAGCTTGGAACATATGAAGTCAAATCTACTCTCTCTACGTTCTTTTCCTCCAAACCCCAAGAATTTTATAGAAGTGGCATTCAGAAGCTTGTGAATCATTGGCAGGAAATAATTAATAATAATGGAATATACATTATAGATTAAGTAACATTAGAGGCTGTTGAAATCCTTTCTATTTTTCTGAACCTAAAATCGGACATTACTTTAGGGATGACGTAATAACTCAAGCACCTTATTTTTATCCCTGAAGAATTTCTTTTAGTTCTTCACTTTTCGACATTGAAAAAATCTGGTATTTCACTAATTTACATTAATTGAAAAATAATGTTTGCGAATTATAGCATATTAATTGAAAACTTACATGTTGCAGATCCATTATTTCTCGAGTTCACTGTCGCACTTTCTCTCTACGTTGTTTTCTAACAGTTGACGATTGTCATGATAGATTTCCCTACTCTTATGAGCGGTGATTTAGTCTACTGATTTTTGTATTTTTAGTATTTCATCATTCACAAATTTATTTCACTTGCCTGCAGCAAAAGCTTCTTCACTTTTTTATAGTTCTTAGGTATAGGCTTGAAAATGTAATATTTGCAATATAATTCATTTCGTTTCTGTACTTCTTTGACGATTATTATTCCACTTTTTAAATTAGCAGTTTTTATTTATCGCGTTTAGAATATGTATCAGGTATAAGGAACGTCTTCTAAAGACGCTTTCATTTTAGAAAACGGGAGTGTTTAACTTTTTAAACAAGATATCCGGTTCTGACGTCGTTACAGTTACGTCATGCGAGAAATGACATAACGAAGATTGAACTTCTTTCTAACCCGTTATGTGGCATAATTCGCCTGAATGGAGATTGAAAGCGATAAGGAGTGAAGTGCTCAGACTGAAATACCTTTCAATCAGTTAATGAATATGGCCTCATAACTACAATCCTCAAAAACAGTACATGTAGAAAAATAAAATTCAACTTAAATTAATGGAGACAACTTAGTTTGTTGGAAAGTTCTGTAAATTTACTTCTATATGGCATCGTCAACGTTAATAGAACAGAGTAATTAGCAAATCTAGAATAAGAATAGTTTATTCAGCTGTCAGGGCGTTACCGACGTGAGGCTGCCCCCCTTCATCCCCCACGAAGTATCAGTTCAAACACTCGCTGCGTGTTAACTCTTGACATGATAAATACTTGCGTAGAACAGTTTTATGTTAATATCTCTTGTTAGCGAAACTTCGAAATCGTACGTTTGATTAACATTTGGTTATAACTAGTAGAATAATTATGACCAAAGTTACTGTAAATCTCTGGCTAGATTATTGTGTACATGTCTATTACTTTTGTGACAAACTAATCCTAAAATGTGGATGACGAAAAGTGTGTTGTATAACAAAGCTACATTGGGCTATCTGCTGTGTCCATTGCGGGATATCGAACTCCATATTTGAGTGTGATAAGTTCGTAAACTTACTATTATCCCACTAGGGTAACGAGCCAAGAAGGAATCCAGTCGGATATTCCTAACCAAGATCTTTAAGCTGTTTGGTTAATTATAATTTACTTATTACTATTATTAGTAGTAATTATAATTTATTAATAAAATAGTAATGTATTGTATCTTCTTGTTGTTGTTGTTTTTTAAATAATATAACTAAAATACGATCAACTTGAATGTAACAGCTTTCAAATGATTTCGTACATAGGTGGTGGACCCACAAGTATAAATCGAGTTTCGATACTTACGCCGTCGTAACGTATTATAACTTCTATGCTTTACAACAAATCAACTTCTAGTGGCTGGTTTGCAATAACTGATACTTCATACAAGTAATTTGTTAACAGGAAATTTATTTTGTTTTGTTTTGAATTTCACACAGAGTTACTACATGAGGGATATCTGCGATAGCTATCCTTAATTTAGCAGTGAAATATTATAGGGAAGGCAGCTAGTCATCACCACCAACCGCCAACTCTTGGGCTACTCTTTTAACATCGAATAGTGGGATTGGCTAATATGTTATAACGCTCCCACGGCTGACATGCCGAAAATACTTTGTGGGATCATCGACTGGGAATCTGAGGGTCGCAGGTTCGAGTCTCCATCCAACTAAACATGCTAACCCTTTCAGGCGTGGGGGTCGTAAATGTGTGATATTAAAATTTTAAAAATTATCGTATGGTTATTTTCATTCATTGAAATAGTTCTACTCATTTCTCCATTTTGTAAAACAAGTTTCTTGTTTCGATTCTTCATCTTACAAGATATAGAAAACTTATTACTTTTAGCCCACACAACCTTTGAACCAATATTTTTCATGGAAGAACCAGTGTGTCTTGAAGGAATCGCCGTTCAAAATAGATAAAAACCGTTGTAACGAGAGTATAAAACCCTTACACTTTCACTTTTTGGTATCAAATATGGCAACTTTCAAAATATGTCTTTATCAATATTTATAACGTGTGTATTCTTTACAAACTTCTGTTTATGTGTAATCGATTTGCCAGACTGTCACGTACAATACAATACAGCAAATATACTTTCTCAACTAGGACTGATGGTCTCTTTTTTGTCTTGCAATATACTTGTCATATGTAATTGACGATTATATGGCATTGCTAAATCTCTTCCAAAACGAAAGTAACAATGAAATAACTCGGTCCAGAATAACCATAACAATAGTAGCAAGTACATATATTATTGGTCTTAATTAAGTATAGATTACACCACTACTCTGCTTTGACAGTTTTTAATATAGACTTGAACCCCTAATGGATACAGTGGTATATCTTTGGACTTGCAACCCTAGAAACCGGGTTTCGATACTTGTGGTGGTCAGACCACAGCACATTGTATAGGTTTGTACTTAATTACAAAGTGTAACCTTTAATAATAAATTAAATAATTGCTTTAAGGACATGAATATTTTACATAGGGAACAAACAAGATCAGGAAATGTCATTCAACTGTCTGTTGCTCATAGTGGGTCTGTGGTAGACTCGTAAACTTACAGGACTAAAATCCGTGTTTGATTCTCGTGACAGAGTGCAGTTTCTTAGCTTTACACTAAGAAAGTAACTACGATTGGCAACCGTTAATCTTGTATGCGCATTAAAATACTCGTTTCACTGTATTTAGAATCGATAGGAGGAAAAAGCTCTCGATTTTGTCGAGCATTTTAAATTATTTAGATTAATTTTTGCAGAATAAATCGAACTATGTTCCTGGACTAGTGCATGACGAATTGAATGATCCAGATGACACGGAGACAGACATACCACAAACCATTTTTTTTTCTTGTTTCACTACAGGCAGGCAGGCGATAACGTTATTTGAGCAGAGGCTACGGATAATCTTCAAAAGACAATGTCACGTTCTTGACCGGTCAATAGAAATTAATTTCAGCAAGTTGATTATTTTGGTTATTTATAAGCAACCTAAATCTTTAATGGTTTATTTCCCATGTCCACGAGACATCCAGTGGAGGAAAAGTAAGAAGTGAAAGCCATCTATAGATATTCATAAACTGGGTATGAAATCAACGCCCAGTTTATGAAGAACTTGACGTACATGTGTAGTTTATTTAGAGGACTCGTACGATGGTTTATTAGATATTAAAGTACATTTTATTATGTTTAGGTTATTATTGGCTATAGACGAAAATTCTTCGTTGCCTTGACGTATGAAAAGGTTTTTTAGTGACCCTGTGGTGATATGTGGGGGATAGTCAGTGTAGAATGGATAAAACCAACACTTCAAATACGACAAAACTGGAGAAATAGCATCTCTGATTCTGTTAGTTTTTCTACTTCTCTCTCTCTTTATATATATGTGTGTGTGTGTGTGTGTTTGAAATATGATTGAACCATACTTACTTAGATTACCAACTAGTTTAGCTAGGTCCATGGTTCCAAGTGTCCATCGCTACCTTCTTAAGCCACATATCTAGTTAGGTCCACGGTTCCAAGTGTCAATCACTACCTATAAACTCACCATGTCTGTATTGTGGTTAAATCTTACAGTTCAGTGCTTATAAGTGTTAATACTCTTTGGAAGTAAATCGCGAGCTATTGGTTTCTCGCAGTTGATTAATAGTCTTAGACATTTCAGTGATAGTTATTAATTAATTTGTAGAGCATGCTATGGAGGTTAACACATTTTGATAATAATGTCAGAACAAAACAACCTTTACAAAGGTCGTTTGTTTTATTCTATTAAATTTATTATCACCTTCATGTTTTTTAATTTCGACTTTTCAGACATATTCTGGACTTTTCTGCGTTGTTGTCAACCCCTACAAGAAGCTGCCTATCTACACAGAAAAAGTAATTGAACTGTACAGGGGTAAAAAGCGCCACGAGGTGCCGCCACACATCTTCTCAGTCACAGACGCAGCTTACAGGAGTATGCTCCAAGGTGAGATTTGTACGCTCAGTTTCAAGTTCCCAAATGTCAAAAGGGAGAGAGGGCAAAGAAGGCTGGCCTCTTCCTCCTTCAACTATACCTGAGACCTTTCAGGTATGGTATAATTTGCCTATTTTGTATTAATCAAGGCAGAATAGAAATATTTCACAGAAAACTGCCACTTGAGGGGGTGGTTGCCCTCTCCTCAAATGACGCCCCTGCTAAATATATATATATGTTGCAGTAATTATGGTGTGTAAATAAAGTTTTCTGTTGAAATCATAGTTACGTTTGTTTTTTTCTCCCTCTCTCTTCTTTGTACACGCTTTTTTTCGTATATGTTAAACTTATTTTAAGACTTGTGTATTTCCAGATTAATCATTTTCAACAATTTGATACACTTCCATACCTAAAAGTTAAAAAGGAATTTCAACTTGTGAAGAAAACTGCGTTTTCATAATGAAACGCCAAATTTATACTATAAATAAACCCAGCCAACGATATGCGCAATCTTAAAAACTCGTTAGCACCTAGACGAATTGCCTCGCAGTTATATTCAGAGATAAAGGTCATTCTCTTGATGCAAGTTTCTTCTTTCAAAATATGTTATTGATATCGATTATATACATTCCGTCCTTTGGAACAAGGCCCAGCATGGCCAGGTGATTAGGGTGCTTGTCTTGTAATTTGTGGGTCGCAGGTTCGAATCCCCATCACACCAAACATGCTCGCCCTTTCAGCCGTGGGGGCGTTGTAATGTGACGGTCAATCGTACTATTTGTTGGTAAAAGAGTAGCCCAAGAGTTCGCAGCAGGTGGTGCTGACTAGCTACCTTCCCTCTAGTCTTTCACTGCTAAATTAGGGACAGCTAGCGCAAATAGCCCTTCGGAACAGTTTGGAGACTCGATTGACGAGTTTTGACTTAGGTTTTTTTTTATGTCACAAACTTCGTTTATATTAAAAATTATTCTTCAGTTGAAACTGTTATCTCCATTATGAAATGTAGTTGCCAAAAAACGTTCTTTACAAACTTCAAAGAATACGTGCAGTTTTCTGTCAAAACGAAATAAAGTTGTTTCTGTCTGTAAATGTATGTATTTATTTCGTGTGGCTACGAAGTTTTCCTAATATTGATTTTTTTAGTCAATGATGCTGTCATGACAGATCTTTGAAATAAAGAAAAAAGCAACGCAAATTCAAATTGTGTATGTCAGTGGTTGGATTCGGTTGGTCGATTACTGATCATGTGATCGAAGAAAAGCTAATCAATGTACAAGAGTGCCAGGGGAAGAGAAAAAGAAACGAATCAGAAAGGGGCTACAAAATTTCCCTTACAAAAATAGTCGTAAAAGAACCACCTTATGACTGTCTTTCATTCTCTATCTTTCACAGTAAAGCTGCAATGAAATTTTACTTAAGAATATCCCTAACAGGACCGTGTTATGACTGCTTATAATTTTTTAACCTTTGATTAGACTTATTCAAGAGATCTGTTTATGTAAGACAGTATTATAAATACTCGAGGAATAATAGAACATTTAAATGTTAAACTGACAAGTATATATATAACGATTTGTAAGTTATTCTGACTAATATTTGACGCTAATCTGGTCATATTATTAAGATTTTATATTATATGACGCTTATTGATGTTGATGAAGTATTGTTTTATTTTGTCTAATTCATCGTTAATTTTATCTGGTGAGCGTAGTTTTATGGCTGTGTATATTTGGTTTCTTTGTATGTTGAGTTTTTATTTTGTTTCATGTGCTGAGTCCCAAGTATGTTTTTTTCTTCTTCTCTTTATTTATCCCACCTCAACGAGGGGGTATACACTGAAATACAATAATTAAAACACAAGTTAATAAATTATCATGTATCAATAACTCTACAGATTATCATGCTGAAAATTACCACAAAGTTAATAAATTAGAAACAAAAATGTATAAAAGATGTAATTTTGAACAGCAGTTATTTAAATAATACAGTTTGTTTGTTTGTTTTGGAATTTCGCACAAAGCTACTCGAGGGCTATCTGTGCTAGCCGTCCCTAATTTAGCAGTGTAAGACTAGAGGGAAGACAGCTAGTCATCACCACCCACCGCCAACTCTTGGGCTACTCTTTTACCAACGAATAGTGGGATTGACCGTCACATTATACACCCCCACGGCTGGGAGGGCGAGCATGTTTAGCGCGACGCGGGCGCGAACCCAGATTACAACTGGATGTATCAAGTTAACTAAAAGAACAACAAGGAAGATAATAATAACTAAATATATTTATTTATTTGTATACAGTTTGTTATAGTTTCAAAAATCAACAGAGAAATGTTCAAGTTCTCGATTTAGTTTTTTATCATTATTTTCTAAAAATAGTCTTTCGAAGCCAGAGTTTTGATGCTGGAATATTTAATACGTATCAACAGCGATCTTCAAACAAAATTGTTCAACGAATACGATCACAGTTTTGTTCTCTGTAGGTCATTATATTTTTTTTCCTTCTCCCAACAAACACTTAAAGTATTATTTTGGTAGGGTAATCGAAGAAAGAAAAGCTTATTTTGGTTTCATTCCACATCTTTAAAACCCGCCTTTGATTTCTTTCTAGATCGAGAGGACCAGTCCATTCTTTGCACGTGAGTATCATAATACTCGATTCTTTGGTTACCAAGTCTTAAGTTACAGTGTTAACATGTTATCGTAATAAACAGTACATGAGATTATACTGTAAAACACACTTTATCGTCAGTTTAGATGGGTTAATGACAACTGACATAACTCAAAACTTGTGTGGGTATGTGCCAGTTGTGGTTTTATTTCATGCTACAATGTACTGTACTTAGGACCTTAGTAATTTCTTATCTTGCAGAATAATTTACTGTAACGTTCAGTTTTTTTTTCTATAGATTTATATTATTCAACTCCGTAATTTCATGAAGAAAGAGTAAACTAATTTTTTTTTCTAAAATTAAAATTTTATAAATATTTATAAATAATTGAATCTCAAAATTGTTTTAGGTACGGTATGGAAAGAACTCTGGTGGTCATTCATACAAATAGTTTAAAATTTTCTATAAAAACATTGCGTGGAGATACAGTAGATTAATATGAGTTTCTGTGAAGTAGTATTAATTTTTCTTTCAAAAGCTTGAGTTTCAGTGTGAGTTAATTGTTCAGTTAGTTCAGATGTTTGACTTTTGGACAACCAAGGTTTTATTGGATTGTCACTTTGTACTGGCTTTAGCAACATGCTGATTTGAAGTTTAGTTTTTATAATAAAGAGAAGTCGAATATATTATAAGACGATTTTGGAGCCTTGCCACGTCATTACAGCCCATTTCGCCACGTCAGTTCATGCTCTAATTTACGACTGTGCTTCCTGACAACAGTTCTGCAGCACAAGTCTCTTTGATAAGTTGTCATGTTCAAAGCACAAATCTCTACATCTTCATTCTATCCATTATCTGTCTAGTGCAGGAGGATCACGGTTTCCAAAACTCGTTTTAACATTCCAGTCGCAGAAATTCATAGGCAATGCGTACGATGATTTTAATATGTTGACATGTGGAATTGTATAAGTACCCATTTCGTTTTCTATCTTTCTGGCAGTTGAAGAGGGATATAATGGAATCTTTTTTTTGTTGAACCTATAACCTGTTCAAGTAATTTCTAGATGGAGATCCTTCTTGATTATATTACATTCTGCTACTTAGGACATACGAGTAACTTTTATCATTGAACTTCTTTGTGTTCATGTATTCTAACCTGTTATGACTCATTGCTCTTTGCTTACCATGGTTGTGGTAAGACTTGTTGCAGGTATATTTTTGGATAGTCTTTGTTCCTCTGTTTTACAATATCATGCAAGTAAAAGAGATATCCCAGTTTTATGAATCCTGATTTTCACATATCTTTATGATCCTAATGTATGAACAGTTTTTTTGTTGTTGAAATAACTATTGTACACCTTCTCCAAAGTAATATAATTTTTGGTGGCATCACACCACCTACAATATGCCAATACCAAAATGTACTTCTGGTATATTCCATCCCACTGCAACTTTATGTTAGCTGTGGTTGTCACAGAACTTATTTGTATATTCAAAACCATACTAATATAATGAACTCAGAGCCCTCTGTAGTAACTGTAACTTCCAAGTCACAGGTAGTTTGATCTCTGTTTAGGACATTTGTTATTCTGTTTACTTGTAAATATCTGCAATACACTAGGTTCAGTAAGTGTTCAACAGTGAATGGAATGAAATGAACAACAAAGGAAAACTAACAAACACGAGTAAAACAAAAATCTGTATGAATACAATTGATAATGCTGGAGTCTTTGCCAGTACTTGCTGGTTTTTCTTTTCTGTATTGACTGCAAATAGCTTTTTAAACGAGTAAGAAATCCACCAGTACAAGATGAAAGCAAGAGCAAAGGAATCACAATGACACCAAACAGAAGTCAGACCGAAGTTCTAGTATTGCATCTCACAATGATTTGCTTGATGCATGCATCAATGATCGTTTCCTTTATACATGTTCACGAAAGATAAGCCTACAACTCATATTAATTTGTGCAAGTCTCTGTACCACCCTTTGAAATGTATATATGCTTTCTCTCCAGGAGGTTATAACTAAGAGATATGGTCAAGAAAGAAGAAATTGTAAGCCTTCTTGAATGGGCATTGTAGTAAGCTAAAGGATTAGCACAACGTCATGTTCTTACAACATCTAGTTAACAAGGATTTCACCAACTGTATTCAAAACTGCATAAAAAATTCCTAGAAATTTACCATGATGTAATAAGGTAAAGTTAGCATTTCTGGAGCCCCAATGACATGATCAGAAATTATTCTAAAATTAAGACACTTAAAGATTCAGTAATAGTTAATTTGATGAACCATGGTAGTCCATAATTTAGACGAGTTTGTCAGGAGCTGCTGTACTAACAAGCGTAAATTAAGTTAGAATACAGCAACAGATTTTTCAAAATGAGGGAAAGAGTCATTAAGGGGACATTTTTCAAGTGACAAAATAATATGCTAAAGTTTGTTTGTAATGTAAAACTATGCCGTCTTGAGATTGCTCAATCAACTATATTGGTGGAAAACGTACTATAATTAATTTATTATGGATCTACCTAAGGAAAAAAGTTGGTGTTGTATCATATCGGATTTCAGAGGAAAACGGATAATATTTTTGAGTGATAAGATTTATATATTGCTTATTATTATTAGTTTCAATGAAACTTCTTAAGCTAACCAAAAAAGTAAAATTGAAATCATATTTGTCATTTTAGGAAATCCGTTAGGAACGTTTGGCACATTATTGGCAGAAAAAATCACGTGGTTGGCTGAAACTAATTTATACCAATGAATATCGTACAGCACCAGCCAATCAAAGTACAAGTTAAAATAAATGAAAATCAGTCCAACAACCATCATAAAATGTATTATTGGGTGCTTTAGAAGGTTTTTATTAACCCACAAAACCTCCTACAACCAGTAAAATCTTGATTTTCCACGTACTGTACCATAAGCTTCCAGATTATTACTATCTCTAATTATTTTCTATTTTTAAAGTGGCGAATCTGGAGCGGGGAAGACAGAAAACACTAAGAAAGTAATCCAGTATTTAGCGTGTGTTGCATCTGCTAAACCTAAATCTAGCACGATCCCTGGATATTCGGTAAGGGAATGTTGCATATCAACAGCTATTTGTTATTAACCTAGGATTTATTGTGATAATAATTTGTTTATTTATTTTGATCAAGTGTGTATGTTGTATAATTTATTATTATTGTATATTAAAGATTTAGTCAGGTTCTGTATTTTATTTAGTACATATAACTGTTTGCCATTGATGTTTTATTCTATAGTATTAAACAAAATGTGTTTGTATGTGTTAGATGGATTATCCTTAAGTGCGCCAGTGATTAATAAGGAGGATCGTCGTGTATTTCGATTATATTTCATTTATTTTGTTCTTTCTCTAACTGTTTGTTTTTCAGATTGAAGTACACTGCTGGCCAAAGTCTTAAGGCTAATGAGCATAAAGACAAATTATGCATTTTGCGTTGTTAGACTCAACCACTTATTTGAGTGGAGCTTCGAAAGACGAAAAAAAGAACAGGGAAAATAAAATAAAAATAAACTTTTTTAGCCTTTAATAGGGAAAATGAAATTAGTCTAAATACTAGCTGGTCAAAAGTTTAAGACCATACCAAAAAGAAGTCCCAAACAAAGTAGGAAATGCCCAACAAGAGGTCTCAATAGTGAGTTGCACGGCCGTCATTGTGAATAACTGCAAACATTAGCTTTGACATGTTCAGTATAAGCGTTTGCAGAAGGCTGGATGGAATGTTATTCACGAAGATCATGCATTGTTTGGAATTGACGTCTATTTCTATAGACTTCCCTTGCCATCCACCCCCAAACATTTCGATGGGGTTCAGTTCAGGAGAACACGCTGAATGGTCCAAAAGAATCAGACTATTTGCCATGAAAAAATCCTTTGTCTTGCAGGCATTGTGGATTGCAGCGTTGTCCTGCTGCAAGATCCAGCGATGGCCTTCAGTCAATAAGAATGCTCTCTCTAACATGCCAATGTTAGAGCCAGCTGCTGTTTGACGCCCTTGTATAACCTGAAGCTCCATTGTTCCATGGAAGAAGAAAGCATCCCAGATGATGATGGAACCTCCTTCACTGTGTCCGGTGGGATATCCTTATCGTGCCAGTAACGTTGGAAGCCATCTGGACCTACCAGGTTAAATTGTTTCTCATTAGAGAACAAAACCTTCCACTTTTCTACGTCTCATGTTTGGTGCTTCTCAGCAAAGTTTAACCGAGCTGTTTTGTGAGTAGAAGGAGACGTGACCTTAAAAGACATTTACGTTTTTTTAAAGCCTTTCTCTTCGGAGATGCCGTGTTATTGTTCTTTAGCTGCATTCTGCGTCCGTAAGGGCCTTAATCTGGTTCGACGATCGTCTAGTGTCTTGCCGGACAACCCGTCGAATCCTCCTGCTCAACGCCGGCGAAATGTTCTTGGGTCGACCACTTGAAATTCTCATTTCGTATCCCTCAGCGTCTTTTAAGAAATTTACAACAGCAGTTTTACTACGCCCAATCTCACCAGCAATGGCACGTTGAGAGAGATTTTGCTTTTGCAGCTGGTCAATTCTGCCACGTTCAAACTCTATCAGCTCTTTAGCCTTTGCCATGTTTTCACCCATTGTAACATAGGAGATGTCAATTGGAGATGTTGACATCGCAAGTGTTTGAACACAATAACTAAATTTCGTTACGTGTTTACCGATTAACGTTTCGTTTCAGTATGGTTTTTTGACCATACTTTTGACCAGATAGTATTTAGGCTAATTTCATAATGTTTGCATTTTCCCTATTAAATGCTAAAAAAGTTGTTTTTTTTCCATTTTGTTATTTTCATCTTTCGAAGCTCTACTCAAATAAGTAGTTGAGTCTAACAACTCAAAAATGCATATTTTTTTCTTTATGTTCATTAGCCTTAATATTTTGGCCAGCAGTGTGAGTGTTTGTAGGAGCACAGATACAAAATCTGTTGATAGTATTTCTCAGATGTGTATTGGTGATGGATTAGTTTTGTTATTGAAAATCATTTGCTATTACTGTATTTTCTAAACTAATAGTATAAAAGTTATTCTTTGAGAATTTTTCAATTGTATACTCGCTCCACTAGTACAGCAGTAAGTTTACGGATTTACAACACTAGAATGAGAGGTTCGTTTCCCTTCGGTGGACTCAGCAAATAGGCCGATGTGGCTTTGCTATAGAGAAAACACACACAGTTGTATACCAATATATTGGCTTTTTTATTTGTTTTACCATCTATTGGGACCTTTCGGAGCTGTTAATGTAAGAATAAGGAACTCAGTCCATTGTATTGCAGATCATAATTTTGAATTAAAAGATATTACAGTGAAAGCCACGAGTCTATTCATTTTATGTGTATTGCTTGTAACCACTGTTGTTTTGTATATCATATTAGTAGGTGATATCCCATTATTCAAGTTTATTTTAGTGTTATAAAAATTCCGTTAATAATGTTAAGGGTTAAAACAGTGTTTTAACAACAGGTAATTAAATTTCTAAATCTTTTTATTAAACTTTCGGATTGTCAAACGTTTCAGACATGTTAACAGACTCATTTGGCCTGTGGGATACGAAATTGAGATTTGCTAACCATCTCATCTTGAAATGCCAAAGTTTTATAACCTATTTATTAAATTCTGTCACGTTAGCAGACTACGAGCCCTTGATATAGGTATTTACCGAGTGTGCCCTTTACTTTTCTTAACCTTAAATTAATTTATTTTATTTTTACTAGCGCAACTCTCTGTTTCTGAAAAATTTCATTAAAAATGTTTGTGTCAGATAAAGTTTAAGTGGAGTGTTTATAATATTGAGGCACGGAGATCCTATGTAAACTATCATTGTACATACAAATTGAATAAACTCTTACATCTAGGGTGAACTGGAGCAGCAACTTCTGCAAGCTAACCCTATTCTGGAAGCATTTGGAAACGCCAAAACTGTGAAAAATGACAACTCCTCAAGATTTGTAAGTGATGATACCATTGGTTATTTTGAAAAAAAAAATTTGTAAGAAGTGTTTTAAGTAGTATATAAATAGGTGGATTTTTTGTTACTGTAGCTGAAAGCCAACAACAACCAGAGAACAATGAAAATAATTTCGTTAAGAATGTGTATTATTACCCTTTGTTGTCAAAATATCAAATTGTAATATGTATTATCAACCACTTGTGTATTTATCAAAGTAGCAATACTGTGCTTACCTTGTGTGTAATGTTGGATATTTCTAACAACAGTTTTGAATCCAAGCTGTGATATATGTCTGTTTCCAGAGTATATAACAGATGGAAAATTTTAAGGTAATAGTATAATATGTAGTATCAATAGTGAAGGTAAGCTGGTCTGGTAAAGTTTGGTGCAGCAACATTATACCAGCAAGTTATTTTCTCTAAAGCATTTTATGTTTCGACTTGTCGTAACGATTTTTACTTACGTTACATTATTAAGAAAAACAAAACAAACAGCTGTGTTGTTTAGAGTGTTTCTTATCAGATGAGGTGCAATCATGTGATGTACTTACCACTTCTGAGTCCATTCCAAATTTGAACAGATCTTTCTTACTTTCTGTTAAGTGTAATAACTGTTACTGGTAATGTGTACTAGAGATGTTGATTTGTTTAAAACTTAGAAAGAGCGTGTGTGAGAACACTGTTACCGTACGTTGGTAAGAAATTAAAAATCCCATTTACCACTTGGTATATTCTACAAACATCAACCATGTTCTTGTAATTACTTGAATAAAGATTTGTCAATAACATTTTAGTCACTTTCCAAACTGAAAGAGTTTTCGAAATATAAAAGTTTCTTTTAAACTTTAATGTCAGTTTTTTCTCCCCAGTTTGTTTAATCATAAAATGTTTAAATGGTAACAGAGTTATTTTATAATTTCAGGGAAAGTTTATCCGTATAAACTTTGACGCCTCAGGATACATTGCCGGAGCCAATACTGAAACCTGTATCCTTCAGATAAAGCTGTTTATCAATTATACTTTTTCTAAATTATCCTGTTTTTACTTTATTATATGAAGTAGATTCCGTGTATATATATTATAAAGATAGATTATCTATGTTTTCATAATAAAACCATATCACTTTTCAAACCAAGAGAGAATGTCATTACTAGTCAGGTGAAATACTGTAAGCGATTTATTCTAATCTAGTGTAACAGATTTACTAGAAAAGTCACGTGCTGTCCGTCAAGCAAAGAATGAGCGTTCCTTCCATATTTTCTACCAGTTTCTTACTGGAGCCTCATTAGAACAAAAAAGTAATTTCACTTCAGTCGTTTCATTACGTATAGCACGATGAAAGATATTTCATTTCGTAATGTTTTAGACAAATTTTGAAATAATATTTTTGTATTTTTATTAAAATGTTTTTTTTTCACATTAATTACTGAAATATTTGTATTTCTATAGAAGAATACCTACTTGAAGATCTTAAAAGCTACACATTTCTTACATATGGGAATATCTCAGTTTCTGGGATTGATGATTTGACAGAGTACAAGAACACCATTAAAGCAATGGATATAATGGGGTTTAATCCTGATGACATCAACGGTGAGTTTAGTGTGATGACATGGGGTTTAACCCTAATGACGAGTCTTTTTTTTCTTTGTAGTTAGATAGAAAATTTTGAATCATGTTTTCAATTATTTTTTCTTATTTTCTTTGATATTTATTTTATATAGGAAGTCATTTAATTTTAACTGATTGGTTCAGGAGCATAACCTCAAACATATTTTTTTTTGTTTTAGTTCTGAAGTATTTCTGAAAAAAGCTCCATTACATCGGATCAAAGTAGGGCTCTATAAATATTGCAAACAGTGGTGTATGCAAGCAAGTTATATGAAAGAAACAAAGATCCATGTATATGTTATTGTAGGGGAGACAGAACCTAAACTGAACAGACAAGTATTCTGCCTCTAATCTATGTTAAAAGTGAATTAGATTAATAACACTCACAGTTATTGAAATTAGCATACAAGTTTTGTTAGTTAAATATACATATGCACAATGGAAAAAAATGCTTGTAACCACAATTTTCTATTAAATATCGCCTTAATCTTCGGTAGAGAAATTAAATGGACTTAGTAGAAATCATAATTTCTGCTAAAAGTCACATGCTATTATGATTCTCAGTAAATGTAACAACCATTCACATGGTGTAATTAAAAAACATATGAAGTTAGTTTTGATAAAAGTTCAGTACATCATATCAAGTTATGAACTTTGGAAAAACCACATGAATAGGTGCTTCATCTCCCCATTTTTTTCAAAGGAACACGAAAATCGTGTGTTAAGTTTTAATTATATCACCGTGTTTTTCTACGTTCGACACTTGTGGTTTAAATCCATACAACAGCGTTCAATAATTAAGAGAACACAGACATGAAATGATCGATTCATCACTTATGTAGGTGTATTTCGACTGGTGTCTGCTGTTATTTTGTTTGGCAACATGAAGTTTAAACAAGAAAGAAACTCTGATCAAGCTGCTCTTCCTGACAACACTGTAGCTCAGAAGATAAGTCATCTGCTCGGCCTCAGTGTCACTGAGATGACAAAGGCTTTCCTCAGACCACGTCTCAAAGTCGGAAGAGACTACGTCAACAAGGCTCAGACAAAGGAGCAGGTAAGTACTTTAATTGTAGCTTAATATAAATAACAACATGGCTACACCCACACATAAAATAATTACTGAACCTTATTTGTTTTAAAAAATCGTATTTAAAAAAATATTTCACTTTTTCTTTTTAATGTCACATTTTAGCTGTTTTTTTATCAACCAGTGTAAGACATAGATACATGTAAACTAATCCATAATTCAGTTTACACTCGTAAATTTCATGCTGAGACGTTATTTAATCAGATATTGTATATTTTTCCAATTAATTTGTTTATTATAACATAAATTATCTTCCATAGATGAGTTATCGCTCGAAAGTAAATGCGCACACACACACCCTTTGTGTAAGCTTTGTCCTGTAGTCATGAACATTTTCTGGTGAGCCAGTTGGTCTGTTCAAACACTAAGTGAAACTAAGGAGAAATGTGTAATAATGATAGTTAAAAATGTGTACATTATTTTTTAAATAAATATTCGTATTAATTTCTAAGTCATCTAAAACGCATATCTGTCGTTATAGGCCTATACACTCCCAGTGGTCCATTGGCATTGTAAAAAGGTTTTACTTGTGGTATTGTGTTTTATTGACAAGGCTTAAATAGGATAGAAAGCGTACTCTCGGAACTTTAGGTCGGTTGTATACTGGACACTAGGATGTCTTGTTTTCATTTCTTCAGGTAGAGTTTGCCGTTCAAGCTATTGCTAAAGCTTGTTACGAAAGAATGTTTCGTTGGTTGGTTCAGCGTGTCAATCGTTCTTTGGATCGAACCAAACGCCAGGATGCTTTTTTCCTTGGGATTTTAGATATAGCTGGGTTTGAAATTTTTCAGGTGAGAATTGTTTATTTTTACAGTTTATTGACAGGTGACTTGTGTATTTATTCAGATAAAAAATCTTTATCAAACCGGAAATTAACCTTGTTTCAAGTCTCTTACTTTTATCATCCGGATGTCTTATGTTTAAGGTATTACAACAAATATTTTTTCTGTTTGTTTGTTTTTTTAATTTCACGCAAAGCTACTTGAGGGCTAGCCGTCCCTAATTTAGTAGTGTAAGACTAGATGGAAGGCAGCCCAACTCTTGGGCTACTCTTTTACCAACGAATAGTGGGATTGACTGTAACTTTATAACTCCCCCATGGCTGAAAAGGCGAACATGGTTGGTGCGACGTGGATACGAACCAGCCAGTCGCACTCCTGTCACATATTTTTCATATATAGTTGTAGTAAGACTTAAATTTTACTTTACGTGTAATCACAAGAATGACAGCCACTCTGGTAACAACAACAAAGTTACTATGCTCTTAGCAGATATAGCTAGATAGGTGACACGAATTTCCAGGAAACATCAAATAGTTTACTTTATAAGTTTTTTAATACAATATCAAATTTTATACTCGGGTTTATGATATTAATAAAAATAATTATATCTTCTAATGTAAAATAGATTTCGTCGTCATGAATAACTCGTAATGATGCTTTGAACTAAAACAGTCCATGAAAACTAACTTCAGCAGCTGATTCTACAAATTTATATATTAAATACGAGTGAAATGTTTAATTCTGGAGTTAGCTACCATGCTATTAGCTTAAGATCATTAATTACAAATTAGTTATCATAGGAAGGGTGAGAACTTGTGTATAAAACTGATGACCATGGTCCACGTTTTCATTACAAATACTTTATTTGAAGTTGAATTCCTTCGAGCAGCTGTGCATCAACTACACCAATGAAAAACTTCAACAGTTATTTAACCACACCATGTTCGTCTTGGAACAAGAAGAGTATAAACGAGAAGGAATAGAGTGGAAGTTCATTGACTTTGGTCTGGATCTACAACCTACGATTGATCTCATAGAAAAGGTGTGTTCATGTCCTCACTCTGTCCTTGTAAACTCTTCTTCTTTTGAGTAAATTTCACTGAAATAAAACCTAACATTACTGTTAGTCACTTAGATTTGTGTCGATTGTTTAATATGTACATAATCTCACCTTGTGTCTGTTGACAGCCAATGGGAATCTTAGCCCTGTTGGATGAACAATGTCTTTTTCCTAAAGCAACGGATAAAACTCTCGTGGAGAAACTGATCATTACCCACATTGACCATCCTAAGTTCGTCAAGTCGGACTTCAGAGAATCGGCTGATTTCAGTATTATTCATTATGCAGGAAAGGTAAAATATGATTTAATGCTATAATATCAATGGTGTATAACTTTTCCATGGGCATCAAGTCATATTTAGATTATATTTGATAATCTACTGTGTTTCAACATAACTAAGATTATTTGTAATCAGTGATTAGAGGTACTTCTTTATTAGCGAACTTAATTCTTATTAGTAAATTACTTACGATCCTCAGCGTAGTTTCTTCAGCCATTTAATGTGTTTTTATTCCGGTAGGTGGACTACCTTGCTAATCAATGGCTCATGAAGAATATGGATCCAGTAAATGAGAATATTGTGTGTCTACTCCAGAGTTCACAAGACCATTTTACCATGCAAATTTGGAAAGATGGTAGGCATGACTTAACTAGATTATAGGTATGACCAGAACAAAAAAAAAACTTTGGATAGGGTTGTAGTTAGAGTGTTGGAATTGCAATTTGTAGGTTGAGAGTTTTAATCCTCCCACTGAGCACACTCTCCCCTATCAGCTGTGGAGGCATTATAATGTTACACTTTTAATTGGCAAAAGAGTGGCCAAAGTGGGTGGTGTTAACTAGTTGCCTTCCCTCTATTCTATCACTTCAAAATTCTAGACATCTAGCACAGATAGCTCTCGAGTAGTTTTATGCAAAAAGGGGTTACATAGCCAGTACAAGGTTCTGTGTAAATATTGATTAGATCTTATGTAGTATGGTTCTTTTATAAATGGTTCACGTTTAAGTTTGGCACAGTATTCTGTAAAGTTAGAATTTGCCTGAAAAAGTCAAAAACTGAAAATGAATGGAAGCTCGTTGACTCTGGTCACTTGGCAAATACTTCAATCAACCAATTTATGCCATCTCGAATTTTGTGTGAGTCTTAAAATTTGGCAAGACTCTTAGGCTATACGGAGGAGAGATAGAGTGGAATCCTAATTTTATTAGAAAGATCTGTGTACATCTCGGGAACTTTCAGAAAACAGGTGTCCTGAATTAGAGGTTGCTACAGTTTTTATATGTCTGTGGACAAACTTTTGATGTTCAGATTTAGACTTTCATCTGGTCATTTCTAGAAACTTTGAACTGTATTAGTAAGAAACACCTAAGAATTTTTCTGAAGTTTTAAGATGTTATTAATTCATTATGAATTCGACTGTAAATGATTCGATACATTTTGGCTTATGTTTGGATCTGATGTAGTTTCTGCAGTTAAAGTTTTGGGTGTGACTGGTTGATATGTAATAGACTATATATAATATAAAAGTACTTATGAAAAGTATTCTACAAACGAACCTAGTTAATAAACGTATTTTGAACAGTATGGTGTTGCAACAAATATGTCATTTTAATTCGATCATCAGATTTCGTGTGATTCACCTATAAATTTTCATTTCAACAGGGTATTTTGCGAATCAATAAATCATAAATTAACTGTAACTTCATGAGCTGAAGAAATATGTTAACCATTTATATTTGATGTTTATTTATTTATCGCATAATTATAGACTTTATCAAATATGGGTAGATATGGCATAACTATCAGTAGGCCTAAAGATTGTGGTTAAATGTCATTGGTTCGTAAAATATTGTACATTTTGTTACTTTTCTGACCTACTTCCTTGGACTTGTTATATAATCTGATGTTTCTTACAAATGATTGATGACTTGTGTGAATATCTGCTATAGTAAGTAAGTAAATGTTTGACACTGTTGAAAGACATTTGTTTTCCTTCTAGCTGATATTGTAGGAATTGCAGCTGCCACAATGAGTGACACAGCGTTTGGAGCACGGAGTAGAAAGGGAATGTTCCGAACTGTCAGCCAGCTTTACAAGGATCAACTATCCAAGCTCATGGACACTCTAAGAAACACTAATCCTAATTTCGTTCGTTGTATCATTCCCAACCATGAGAAAAAAGTAAGAACTGAAGTGTTTTTACAAGGTGTAGACTGGCTATTACCTGTGAAATTAATGTAAATAAAAGTAATTTTTATTTCTAAATTAATTTAATTCTTTAGGCTGGGAAGATAGATTCTCCCCTAGTGTTGGATCAGCTACGATGTAATGGAGTTCTAGAAGGAATTCGAATCTGTCGACAGGGTTTTCCTAACAGAATTCCATTCCAAGAGTTTAGACAAAGGTAGGAGGGCATCTGAATTATTCTAAACGTGTTAGAGTTGTTCCTCACTTTCAGAATAGTAAAGACTTAACAGAAAAAAAAAAACAACGAAGAGTGATGGCACGACCAGGATGCAGTACATGCATTTGCACTGGGCAGTACGCTCTTGGGAGCAATAAGAAAATGAATGTAAGGAAATCTGTTCTGGTCCCCACCTGCTCCCTGGTCAAGCAGATGATTTTCATACATTTTTTTTTTTGGGGGGGGGGAAGGCATCATGATCAGTGTTCACAGAAGACAGCACTACCAGTGAACGTTAAACTGTGTGTTAATAACTAAAGTTTATAGGAAATAAGAACAAATGTTTAGTAATACAGGTTGTCTTACCTTTGGGTGAACAGTATTATTAGTAGATTGTGTAGTGTTCTAGCTACAGAATGAAGCTTTATATACCTGTATCGGTGCTTAATTTCATGAACACTTAGCTATGGATCACTGTGTATTTGTTGTAATAAGGGAATCAACTCTGCTTGATAACATTCATGTTATTCCGTGATAAATAATTATTTATATTATATACATATATATATATAATTGTATTATAATCTACTCTGATTCTCCATTTACCATGATGATATATCCACGTATTGAACTCAAGCATGTTTTATTCTTTTTATAGATATGAATTGCTTACACCGAATGCTATTCCTAAAGGTTTTATGGATGGAAAACAAGCATCGGAAAAGATGGTAGGTGATCACTCTTGAAACAGTTCACGAAAAGCTCCCATCACGTAAACTATTAATATGTTGTCCTGTTAAATTCTTTTGCAGTTCTTTCATCATTAATTAATCATTTGAAGTAGATGTTGTCATAATAGCTGTTTCTTGTAGAAAAAAACTTTGTTTTATATTGCTCATATTGTAAACTTGCATTACAAGAAGTGATCCAACATGTTTAGCATCACGTTTACTTCCAGTAATAAAAAATACAGGAGTTATATTAAAATGAGTATATGAATCAAAACAAGTTTACCTTCTTTATATCTTCACAAATTTTTAACAAAATGCATCACACCAAGACAATATTGTACAGATATTTTAAGTAACTTTACTGGATGAAGTTATTCATTTCATAATTTTATCTAATCATATAAACTTTAACAACACTGATATTACACTCCATGTGCTGTTTTACTTTGGATTAATTCCATTATGGCCTGGAATGGCCAGGAGGATTAAGGCATTTGACTCATAATCCAAGGGTCATGGGTTTGATTCCCTATCACACCAAATATGCTTTCTCTTTCAGCTGTGGGGGCATTATAATTTGACAGTCAATCCAACTGTTCATTGGTAAAAGAGTAGCCCAAGAGTTGGTGGTTGGTGGTGATGACTAGTTGTCTTCCTTCTAGTCTTACACTGCTAAATTAGTGACAGCTAGCACAGATAGCCCTCGAGTAGCTTTGTGCAAAATTCAAAAACAAACCCAATCAATAATTTCATTATTAACATTTTGTTTTTATATGCACTCTTCATGCTTGATTAATATCCATCCACCTGGAACTGCCTACTCTACTGCTCTTATTTCCAGATCCTTGCACTTGACCTGGATCCCAACTATTACAGGATTGGACAGAGTAAAATTTTTTTTCGAGCAGGTGTACTGGCACATCTGGAGGAAGAGAGAGATATAAAAATATCAGACCTCATTATCCAATTTCAGGCTTTTTGTCGAGGTTACATAGCTCAGAAGTAAGTCTGTTGCATTTAAAATATTTTCAGAGATTGAGTTGTCATTTTCTACCAATTTTTTATCTGCTATTATTATTATTTCTTCATACAATAAATGTTCTTTTAGAATCTCCCTTGTTTTATTTTGTTAAATCCCAGAACAGCAAGAGCAGTCTGAACCATTGATGATACAAATAATTTAATAACCATATTAACAAGTTATCAGATTTTACTGTTTAAGTAACAAATTATATAAAATGATACCATCAAAAAGTGTCTAATTCGTCTTTCAAATATATTCAGTTTATTCAACTGGTCATGATATATTGATGTAAAGTGAAAGTGATTCTGTGTAATAAATATGAATTTCTTTCTTTAAAAAAATCCAAATGTGAGTGGTCTGTAAATCCACCCATTGATGATAAACCCTGAAACTTCCCCACCCACATTTGTTATAGATCAGAAATGGTACTGAAGGTACTACAACCCAAAACATTTACATGATATTTGTTTGAGTTGTTTCTGAGAAAATTAAATTGCCAGTTGAAACAGGGTATGGGATATTCTGGATTATTCTTTTTATGAAAAATGGTGAGCATTTCTAAATGTTGTTTGTGGCAACTATACAGTAGTGTTAAAAGTATATAATGAATAAAATTTGCTTCAGTCACAAAAAGATTATAAGGTATAAAAACTTAACTTGATGTTGAAACTTTTGTAGGAATTACCAACAGCGAGTTCAACAGCTAAATGCTATCAGAATTCTACAAAGAAACTGTAATTCATACTTAAAGCTACGAGACTGGGCATGGTGGAGGTTATACACAAAGGTGGGTTAACCTTTATAATCAGATTAGCCACCATATACAACTACTTTTAGTTGATCATATAAACGAAATATTGCCTGCAAAATCTAATATTAGGTTTTAGTTTCATTTCATAGGCACGAAAAATAATAAATATACAATATCAAAGGTTTTACACATTTAGCAACAAAATTTATTATGTTGGAGATAAAATGTGAGTTTTATTGGTGTTTCTAAAAAAAAAAACATAATCTTCACGTGATTTACAATTAGGTCAAACCTTTGCTACAAGTTACTAAACAAGAAGAGAAGTTAGCCGAAAAGGAAGAGGAATTGAAAGAAGTGAGGGAAAAACTAAAAGAGACAGAAACCAAGTTTACAGGTCTTCATCACAACTTTCAACAAGTGAGTACAGATGAATCACGTTAACTTCCTTTACCAATATAGTAACTAAAAAATAACTCTTAGTTATTCCTTCAGGAACAGGTTTTAATATGTGTAAGGTGTCAAGTGTGCATATCTGTTGTCCAGAAATATGCAGGATATACTTTAAAATATCTGATGCAAAAACAGATTATTTCATTTGTTTAGAGCTTATGATAAGACTGGAATGGGAGACATGTATGATTGGCTTATTTATTTCAGAAAGGGTCTACATTTTTATAACATTCAGGTTATACACAGGTACGAGACTGAGCAGTTTACAAATGGTATGATTTGTTGTTACTGGTTTATCATTGACAGTATAAGAAGGTGTGATATCATGTTCATTATTTTATCGTATAATTAGTCAAGAACTTGATAACAATATGTTTTGTTTCAGTTGGTTGAAGAGAAGAATATGTTGACAGAACAGCTGACGGCCGAAACGGAGTTGTGTGCCGAGGTAGAGGAAAGCAGACTTCGACTTTTGGAAAGGAAACAAGAAATGGAAGAAATTCTTCATGATTTGGAAGCTCGAATTGATGAAGAAGAGAATAAAAGTCAAACTATGATTGCTGAAAAAAAAAAGATGCAACAATCTATTCAAGACCTCAAAGAACAGTCAGTTCAAATGTTTTCAGTTTTAGTTACCTCACTTTTTTTGTTCAGACTGGATTGAAAGACTATGTTAATTTTAAAAAATAATTTAACATTTTTAGTAATGTCAGAAAAACTTTAACTGCAAAACTGTTTACATTACACTTAGGTATGAACATTTCTACAACAATATAATTCTTGCAAGATTGAACCAAGACACTAATTCGAAAAGAACTGTACAGATATTCTTCAATTAAAAAATGTTTTTGAAGTTATAAGCTTTTAGTTAAACTGCAGCAATTGTCTTTTGGCTTAAAAATATATCTCAGGATGGTTGGTAGAGGTATTAACACTTTTACTGATAAAGCAGAGAACAACATGTTGACTTTCTTAGGTTTAGATGACCTAAGAAGGTCGAAATGTTGTTCTCTGCTTTATTAGTTAAAGTGTTAATACCCATACTAGCTGTTCTGAAATACTTTTTTACTTCAAGTGGGTTTCTCATCATCACCAATGTCTTTAGGCTTAGTGACAGTAATTAAAACTTTTTACATTAAATTTTTAAAATGTAGAATACTCGTATGACATTTAAAATGTTCTGTATTCGTAAGATCTGAATTAATTTTATTATGTCAGGCTAGAAGAAGAACAAGGTGCCCACCAGAAGTTACAGTTGGAGAAATCCAGTCTGGATGCTAAAGTGAAGAAACTTGAAGAAGATTATGCTGTCATGGAAGACACCAACCAGAAGGTTTGTTGCTCATCTTGTAAAGATGATTAAACATATTCTAACATGAAATATTAATACTCATGATTGACCAAAAGTAGATGAAAACAATTTTTGTATTTCATAGTCTTACAAGCCAAACTAGTTCTTTAAAAATTAACTCTGAAAAATCCAAAGTATTTACAAATGTAATAACACTGAAAATGAGGTAACATATGATGCCAAATTCTGATATGGAACTAACAGATGGTACTCTTTGTTTATAATCTGACTACAAAAATTACCAGTAGAGTAGCAGTAGTATTAAACAAACAGCTGTTGTTATTTTTACAAATTAAAGTTCTCTAACACTGTCGATAATCTTATGCACAATCAACAGAAAAATTAATTAAAAAGTTGATAATGTTTGAAGAACTAGAAAGAAACAACATAGTTTTCATCTTCTAGTAACTTTCCTTTTGAACTTTCCAGCTGTTGAAGGAGAAGAAAAGTCTTGAAGAACGTCAGGCTGATTTGGCTCAAGTTTTGGCTGAGGAAGAAGAGAAGTCAAAACACTTGGGAAAACTGAAAACTAAATATGAATCCAGCATTTCAGAATTAGAAGAACGTCTTCATAAAGAGAGTCACGTGAGTTAATTTTAAATTTTTGTTATTTATATTAAAATAATAGTGTTACATCTATCAACTGTTAGTGCATGAATAAGGTATCACTATTCTGGCCTTTTCTGGGCTACTCTGCATTTTCTACATGATATAAATATCCTGAGTGTTGTTTTTTGAAGGATTATTTCAATCGGCTTCTTTTGATATACTAAAGCTGTCCATACAGTTGTTCTATGGTAGATATAGTGGCTTTATTCATAACACATGTTCCTGATATTTCCATATTTTGTTTTTCTAGATGTGTAAACAGTATAATGATAAAAAAATGGCAACCTATTATCTGCTTATATCATCAAGAAATCTCTCTTTGTTCAGTGTGCTCTGCCTTTTTAAATTGCAATGGAGTTGCTGATTTCGTTGTCTTCTGTTTGCGGCTTGAATTATTTCTTTATTTGAAATATTTGCATTCAACAGGTGAGACAAGAGATGGAACGGGTAAAGAGGAGAATAGAAACAGAACTGAATGATGTTAAGGAGCAGCTGAACGAGAAAAAACTTGAACTTGAAGAAATTCGTGGTCGCCTCACCAAGCGAGAGGACGAACTCAACCAAACTCTTATGAGGTACTAAAATATTAATAATTCTGTTGTGTTTTTTTAACGAGCATAAACTGTTGTTTCAAATATCTTTAGTTTTGGTTTCTTTTTTTAAAATTTGTAATTATTTTGAGTTATTAAAGAGTTCCATCTTACTTTAAAATAGTTTTTTTTGAAATTTTATGACTTTGAAATATTTGTGGTTTGACTTTATAGTAAATTTTTATTTATTAATGATATACAGGCCTAATCTGTACTTTGATTCATTGTTTCTACAAGATACTGAATTTGCAGATTACCAGTGTTGCTAGGAGGAGAAAAGTAAATAAAATAGGCCTCCTACAGCAACAGAATGTGTTTGGTTTTTAAGTATAGCTCTATTAGACTAAAATAAGTGTTTGTATAACATGGAACAAACTCTCACAACTAATACTTGTTATTTAGCAGTTAATTTTTATTTTGACATCTTTACTAGCCATACAGTTCATTGTTTATTCTTTTAAATATTTAATGGTCTTTAATATCACAAGACTCTTTTAACTTCCAAGTGTATTTCATATCTGAATTTAACTGTTATTGAAGATTTGGCAATATAAACTGTGTAACTTTATTTTAATATCATGTTTGTTTGCAGATGGATAATGATAAATACAGTGAAATAGGTTGAAGTTCACTACTTCTGTCATTTTTTATTTACTCAGTTTTTTTTTATATGTAATAGTGTTTTCAAATACAATGCATGCATTTCACTAGAACTAGAGTACGCATATTTTCTCATTTAGATAGACTAGGCCTAATTTTTGGGATGGCAATATTTCCGATTTGTGTTTGGGTCAGTTTGATGTATTAAAGGAGTAGTCAACTTGACAAAGATAAGACTCAAAGTTTTCTAAGAACATTGACTGATAAGTAAAGGAAAGTGACAAATGAAATGGCCTTGTCACTAAGTTAATATGTGAATATACTTTATTGTAACCGTCTATTTCCAGATGTGATATTGAAGCATTAGCCAAAGCTCAAGCCCAAAAGGCACTAAAAGAAATGGAGAGTCAAATGATAGATGTGCAGGAAGACCTGGATACCGAGAAACTGGCAAGAATAAAAGCAGAGAAAGAAAAGAGAGACCTGAATGAAGTACGTGTTAAGTGTGTTTTGTTAGGTACGTGTAAATATTTAACAACTAAGTTTGTTTGCTTTTTCCTTTTATTACGAGTATTCAATGCAGTTAGGATACTCCAATGGACGAGTTTGTTTTAAGTTTATATTTCCAGAAATGTTTGTGAACTAAATTGCAGTGAAAAAAAAACTTTCACTCTTTGGATGTTTTTCATCTGACCTCTTGCTGGCAGTTGTTTGGGAGAGACGTTTCTGAGTTTGTACTTTACTGTTGATTTCTTCTTCAGGAATTGGAAGCCCTTAAAAACGAACTTCTGGACTCGTTAGGCACTACTGCTACACAGCAGGAGCTACGAACAAAGAGAGAGCAAGAGGTGGCAACACTGAAGAAGGCTATTGAGGATGAAGCTACAACTCGTGCCACTCAGGTGGCTGACTTACGACAGAAACATAACCAAGTTATTCAGGATTTAAATGAACAGCTGGAAACACTAAAAAAGGTGTAAAGAACACGAGTGGTTTTACTCAGACTTTCTCATTTGTGTTTTCTATTCAGTTATTTGTTGTTGGACATCTTGATGCAAGCTTTTCTTGCAGATTATTTCGGGTGAATTTTATTAAGTCTTATTTCAATGAGGGGCATTTGTTACCAATCTGTCTCTGTAGGAGTAACAATTTAGTAATATTCATTGTTTCACTCCAATTATTACGTCTTCTTTTGACTGTAGATTAATAATAAATGTAACAATATATTTTATTATTTTGCTAACATTTTGGCATTTCGATATTCGTGTTATATTTAATGTCCTTGGTCTAGTTACTGTAATATTGTTCAATAGAATTTTATTACCTTTCCAGAAAATACAGCGTTAAGCTGTTTCTTTAGAAACAGGTTACCTACAACAAAGGTACATCAAAATGGTTAATTATTTTCAATAGGCCAAAGCAGGATTAGAAAAGGTAAAGGCCAACTTAGAAATGGAAAATTCCAACATTACCAGTGAATTAAAGACTCAGTTAGCAGCTCGACAAGAGTCGGAACGTAAAAGAAAACAGCTGGAAGGCATTTTGCAAGAAACGGGAATGAAAGTAGCAGATCTAGAAAGAAATAAAGCCGAAGCTATTGATCGTGCCCAGAAACTCCAGGTGAGTCCTTGTGATCAGTGTAAATAGTTGAGATATTCCATAAACGAGCACTTTACTCACTGAATTAGTTAATCTAAAGTGAAACAGTCATAAATGTGTGTGATCACAATTTTACTCCACAATAAAATATGGCTCTTTGAGAAGGAACAACTCATTAATGTAGACGTTGCAAGTTTTAATAAAATTTGTGTAACATACTGTCAATAAATATCTTTAAAAAAATATTAAGTATTACTAAGTTTTGTTCAATACTAAATATTTGTGAAAAAATGTTCGTTTTTATATTAAAAAATATATAAATGAAAACATTGTACATTTACTGTCAGAGGACATGCAACATAAAAAAATTGTGAGATCAGACATATGAGTGAATATATTGAAGGTTACAGAAAATGAACTGATTTTCATTGTTGCATAGTAAACGCTTTTGTTGCACAAGTAATTTAGAGGTTAAGAATGGATAAAATATGTACTTCCATGGTGCTGGTGTGCAGTTCGTCACATTGTAATTGTAAAGGGGGCTCTAAATTAAATAGTGTATATTGTAAAAACAATAATTTTTGCCATTTTACAAAATAAAAGAAATTTTGTTTCTGGGTCGAGCTTCCCATTTAATATGCTATGGAGCATCTTTATCAGAACCAATCACTGAATACGAGAGAAATCATGGTGGAAAATTTACGTTAACATAACAATATTTTCTTTGATTAAGTTGCACTACAATGAATATTAATATCAAAACTGACTGACTGTATAATTGTGAGAAATCTTTAACCCTGACATCACCAACTTTTTTTATAAACCATTTGTGCGATTTACACTTTGCATTACATCAAGTGTTATTTTATGTTTTTGCCTGTTAAGAAACTGATATAAACGAGGTGGATGGAACTCCACCTGTAACTTGTGGGATTAATTGTTATATCAGGAACGTTTTTGTGACTTTATGTTACGAACAGATTTCTGGAATCACAAGTTATTTGGTATTCAGACTGTTTAAAAGGATCTCACTTATAAATATCATGGGTCACTCTGAGGTTAATATTGACTTTGCATGATGTTGAAGAAAAATTAGAAATGTTAGGTGTGGAGGTTAATATATCTATGTCAAATTAAAGAGTGGAAGATGAAAGACCTAAATAAGTACACAAGATTATCTCATGCATGTCGTGGAATGAATTATTAAATCAATGTGTTTGTGAGGTTAGTGAAGAAAGCAAGAGATTTTTCCCAAATATAATTATCCATTTACTACCATAGTAAGTTAAACATGCAACAAAAACTGCTCCAAGTTGTTTTATGGCCAATAATCGTGACAGAATAAATGTCGTAAACATTTAATTTCCTACTGTAACTACAGTACGCGTGTTTACAAAAGGTAGCATGTTTTATATTTGCATAAATAATTAGCATCACAAAAGTTTGTTTTTATAGTCAGAACTAGAAGCTGTCAATAGTCAACTAGAAGAAATGGAAGTTCAAGCTAGTCAAGCAGCCAAAAATTGTAGCACACTTGAGAATCACCTGTTGGAAATGCAGGTACGTGAATACATCACAAGGTAAGAAATGAAATAATGAAGGATTCATAGCCTATTTAATTTCTAACCAACAGTTTTATAATATACTCTTCAAAAAAAAAAACGCAAAAGGGATATTTTTGTTATTTCAAAGAGAAATATATGTAATAACGTTACAAGCTCAGAGTATGTGATGTTACACTGATTGTCAGACCAAAACGACAATAAAAGTTGTGCACTTTGAAAACGGAGAAAAACATCGGATTTTTTTGCCAAAACGCATTTGTGTCCAATAAATTTATTTGAATGATCTGCATGTTCTGTAAGTGCAACATGTGCAAAATCCCTATAAAAGTGACGGGTTCTCGGTTTCCATAGCTCAGTGTTAAGCCACCGACACGCAATACAGTTACGCCAAGACTGGCTGAAGCACAACGCAACAACGCCATTGGTCGTTGGAAGCAGGCAAATTTCGATCAGATGTTGCCAGAGCTGTGAATGTCCACCCAAACACCTTCACAAGGCTATGGAATCGTCACTAACAACATGGATCAACTTGTGACCCTCCACGATCTGGCAGACCTCGTGTGATCACGCCCGCACAATATTGCTACATCCGTTTACGTCACCTTCGGGATGGGACCACCACTGCGACGTCTACTGCCTCTACCATACCAGGGCTACGTTGGATTTCCGATTAGACTGTACGCAACCTTCGACAAGATTCTTAGGCTCCATGTGCAATCCATCACGTTGAACACTAACGACGCTTTTCAACATTACAACGCTCGTCCTCACACAGCCCGACTCACCACTGTCTTCTTGAGACGCCACATCAATGTTCTTCCCTAGCCCTCCAGATCACCAGATTTAAACCCCATCGAACATCTTTGAGACGAGTTGGACCGACGTCTGCGACGGCGACAACCTCAACTGCAGCTTGCAGCAGCTTTTCAGGCTGAGTGGACAGCCATTCCACAGGATGTGATTCATCATCTCATCGCTTCCATGGGCAGGAGATACCAAGCAGTTATTGATACTCACGGTGGGCATACTCGTTATTGACGTTAAACTTTAACAAGTGAGCGTGGACTTTGCCTTTACAGACTTTGGATGTTCAGCAGTGAATGTGCAAAGATTCACACATGTCATACAGAACTACCCAGAATAAACTTGTTATCAATTTGTGTCAAATTCTGCCTTTTGCGTTTTTTTTTGTTTTTGTTTAAGAGTATATAATATTTTCTTGGAAGAGGTTTATTTACTCTTTTCTATTAAAACAATTTCTGTTTGAACTGATTACATCTCGAGTTACGCATATGGCAATGAAGGCTGTCATATAAACTGAAAAGAAATGCACATTTTTTTCTGATTGTTTCCAATAGCTAAAATAAAACATTTTTTTAATATCAGTTTTCTTTTATTGAAAAAGTTTCATTTTAGACCATCTGTCCGAATACGTGATTAACTTTCTAAAATAGATTATACATATTTATGAATATTACATACCAGGGGCGTAGATCCTGGGGGGATTGGGAATACATCCCCCTTCACTTTAAGTGGGGGGTATGGTGTATACAATCATCCCCTCCTACAGTTTGGTCTGTTGAATTGCTTCATTGCATCACAGGCCTACAAATCCTGTGTTTGTTCTTATGAATCTTGTGTTATTACCAATCGAATTACATAATTAGGTCTAGATGAAGGCTTTTTTCAGTAGCCGAAATGTACATCTTTAATACAGGCGTGCTTCTAAGCTTTTCTATCTAAACGATAGTTCGTAAGTATCAGTCAGTAGGCCTAAGTATACATGCAAGTATCGTGGCAACAAGATTACTCTGTGACCATATGTTTACAGCCTTCAGGTTCACGTAATCTAAGATTACCAATTTGCAAATTGAACAGTCCACATAAATAGTTGCAAAAATCATCCCCTTCATCAGGTGTAAAAAATGTGTCCCCGAGTGTGACTTCTCTATCTTTCTGCAGTGTGATTAAATGTGGGGATTATGTAGAAGTAACCCTTTGTGAAATTTTTGTAGGAAACTTCTGAAACTAAAATTTTGATTTTCCTTAGAAACTTCTGCTAGAAGAAAGTAAACAAAAGCTTGCTCTGAGTTCCAAACTCCGACAGTTAGAAAATGACTACGAAATTATCCAAGACCAATTGGAAACCGAAGAGGAAACCAAGAAGAACCTGGAGAAACAGATGTCAGGTTTATCCACTCAAGTAGGTCGACTTTGTTGTTAATGTTAAATACCTGGTGAAACAGATGTCAGGTTTATTTACTGGGGTATGTCGACTTTATAGTTAATGTTAAAAACCTGCAGAAACAGATGTCAGTTTTGCATCTGTCTTTACTATATGCTTCAAAACTTCATCCCTTACCAAAGCATCCCACCTGGAGATATGGTTTCCTTCCTTGGTGGGCCATACCTTTTCAGAACAGTCTGCCATTGCTCCTTTTGGCCTTCGTATCCAGGTACAGTTGGATGAACTGGGTCTGTCCTTGGATAACATTCCAGTATCCACTGGTCAGCCCATCCCACCATGGCTTGTTACAGTCCCCAAATGTGACCTTTTTTTAAGTCATCCAAGAAAAGCAAATACTCCCGATTGGAAGTACCGTCTTTTATTTATTGAACATCTTTCGAACAATCTTTCCATTCCTATTTCAGGTGACTCTGTGGGCTCTGCCATGGCTTGCTGCGGTTCGGTGGTTGCACACAGAATCCCCTCTGCAGCTTCTTTGTTCACTACTGAACTGCATGCCATTTCTCTTGCCCAGGATTACATAGAAGGTAAGCAGTACTCAAACTGCACTATTTATACTGACTTCCTCAGTTCTCTGCTGGACTTGGGATCGCTTCATGTTGGTTCACACCCTGTTCTTGCCGATATTCAAAACCAACTTGCCCATTTCTCTTTAACATCTACTTCTATCCAGTTTTTCTGGATACTGAGCTACGGTGGTATTCGCGGGAACGAGCTTGCCGACACTGCAGCTAAATTTATCTGCTCTGGCACTATCACAGCTGTGCCTGTTCCATTCATGGTCCATGGTCCTGTATTTACGGCTTGGCTCCATGCCAGCTGGCAGTCGACTTGGAGTGAGCAACGCTAAAACTAGCTTTTCCAAATGAAACCCTATATTGGATTTGCTCTTGCTTCCGTAAGGATCAGAAAGCGGAAGTTGTTGTAACTAGACTACACATTGGTCACAGTTTTTTTAACTCATCGTTTTCTTTTATCTGGAACTGATACACCAGTGTGTAGTTTGTGTAACACTCAGGTCACTATTAGCCACATTTTACTTTCTTGCCATCGTTACGACTCTCAACGACGGCACTATTTTAACCATGTTCTGTCCCAAGGTTTGTCCGTAACATTGGACAGTGTTATTGGTCATGGTGATACTGTCCACCTTGGTAAACTTTTTAGTTTTTTAAAGGCCATTAATCTTTTTAATGCCATTTATGTTTTTTAGTTTATACATTAGACCTTTTTAATGTGGCTCCCTTTTAAGAATCACAGTTCATCTAGTTCAGTTTGAAATTATAAACTGGCTGTAATATTAAATAACTCGACATCAGGACTGGAAACGCAAACTTCAGGTGACTAACGCTGCTCTTTGAACTACCCGTTAGTCATCCTGGGAAGCTATTATTAAAATTTTGCAATACGTGTTTTAAAACTTTACTTTTTGAAATATTGGTTTTACGCTATTTGTTTTTTTCTTAAACTCTGTTTCGTTTCACCTTAATTTCCTTTTATGAATTTTACTACATAAAACACTAAATCAACCAACCAACCAACTAGATGTCAGGCTCATATTTATTTATTCGAGTAGGTCCACTTTGTTGTTGATGTTAAAATAACCTGGAGAAACAGATGTCATGTTTATTTACTCACAACACTAAGTTTCATCTGTCAAGTAAAATACATGTTTCACCCTCACCAAAAGTTCAAAACCAATTAAAATAACAGGTTCAAGAGCTGAAGAAGAAAGTTAATGACAGTGATGAGCAGAATAGTACGTTAGAAGAGCTGAAGAAGAAACTGATGAAGGATGTAGAGTCTTTACAAAACGACTTTAAAGAGAATCTGGCTTCTTGTGAGAAGCTAGAGAAGTCCAAGAAAAAACTTCAGGCCGAGGTAACAAAAACTTTGCCTTTTATTAGTAAAGGTTTTTATTTGTTTGGTAATAAATAGTAAGTATAGAGTTTAAATTTGACTTAGCCATCACAGGTTTGTGTTTATTTGTCTGTTAATACTGGTGTCACTCGCAACTGGCTGTGTGTCTGTATCAAAAGAGTGTACCTAGAAAACAGTAGATCGAGACTATTTAGGTGAACTTATGAAATGTTGGTTGTTACTATTTGTCGAAAAAGTGCCAAAAATTTAATTCTGATAGTTTTTGTTTTTTATTTTTATATAAAAGTTGAATAGAAAAAAGTTTTTTTTTGTGAAACAAATTATGGTACATTTAAAGATTCTTAAATGATTTTATAAGTTTAACAACTTACTAGTGAGAGCTAAGCAAACTTATCTCATGCAATAAGTTTTGGTATTCAGAAATGGTTATGTTATTTGCTCATTACAGATAACCATAATTACTTGTGACTTGTTGTGTGCAAACGCATATAATTAAAATTACACTTCAAAATGTTTTGTTTTCATGCTTCCTAAGACAAACTTTTTACACTTTCACAACTTTCATTGCCTCAAAGCACTGTTGTAATGTTTACAGGTAGATGATCTGACCATGGAGCTTGAAAGCTACCGAGGTAAAGTAGCAGACCTGGAAAAGAAGCAACGTAAATTTGACCAGCTGCTTGCTGAAGAAAAGGCAGTGTCTGAAAAAATTAATCAGGAAAAAGACAGTGTTGAGCGGGAAGTAAGAGAAAAGGAAACTAAGGTTTTGTCCCTGACCCGAGATTTAGACAATAGAAGCAATCAGTTGGAGGAGTTAGAACGAGCTCACCGGTCACTGCAGTTGGAACTGGATGAATTAGTCAACACACAGGGAACAGCGGACAAAAGTGTAGGTTTATTTACTTAAATTATAATCTTTATGTAATAGCTTATTTGTGCTAATCACATGTGTTGTTTCAAAATACCAGACAACATTTCAAAAAATATCTGTGTTGTGTATCTTTACTGCTGAACGTAGATAACAGATCACTGCAGGAATTTGGAGAACAGGTAGAAATTGTGTTATCCATTGGTTTGTGTGCTTTTAATATACCTTGGTAATTTGTTTTTAATAATTACTATTAAGAAAATAAAACCTACAAGCCTTAATTGTTTTTTTACCTAAATCAGTGAGTTTGTGAGATAATAGTTTTAAAATCGTATCTTAGCCCAAGGGAAAATACATATTAGCATTCCATGAAACTGATATAACCTGGAGATAAAGTTCGTTAAATGTTGTTACTTTTTGTCATTCGAAATTAGCAAAATATTTGTTTAGATTTACATGGGTTTTCTAATCCTATGGAATATTAATAAAGTTGTTAACACATTTAACAAATCCAAGGCTGAAACGAATATTAAGTTAGAAATATTTGGGATATAGCATAAGGTATTAATTCATAAGCACCTTGAACTATGAATGTGCTGCAATAAGAAAAAATTTTAGTGCATTATGTTAAACTTTATATAAGAAAACTATTTGAGAAAAAATTATTTTTTCATGTTTCTGGATTTCATTCCTGTTATTTTTCTCAAAACAAAGTGTTCGCCACGTGTCAAAACGTACTTGCTTAAAGTGAATTTGGAAAAATATTTCTCACCACATTTTTAGTTGTTTGTCCAAAATTATTTGAGTGTTGCCATGCATTACAGAAGGCTCTCAAAAAGCAAAAAAAATTACAAAACTGACTTTTGATCTCCTTTCCAAAAAAAAAAAAAGACAAAATGGGTTAAACAACAGCAAAGTTTCAGTTCCTAACACTCGGTTGGCCCATGCATTTTGTTACAAAGTTGTTTATTGTACTCTAAAACAAAGAGATGGCAAGGGTAACATGAAATATGAGCCGTTGTGTCATACCTGAAACAGCAAAAATCCTATTTTTGTAAACTAGAGATAATTTAATATATATTTTCACAATTTACTCTAACTTTCACAAGTTATAAGCAGTATAGCTTTATTTCCATTCAAACGCAAGCCTTGTTTTAATGTATTTTTGTTTGTTGTTTTTTCTGTTTCCCTTTTATTATCTTCATCTTGCATGCTTTCTAGAGATTATAAAAGCAATTTTAGAGACATGCTAGATAACTAATACCACTGCAATTTGTGAAAAATTTTGTAATGAGATGCTGGGAAACTTTTCAGCTTGTTTTTCTTTTTTAACTTTGGGATTTTTCTGTTTAGCACAAAATTTAATAACACTATGTAACAGAAAACTTGTTCCTGGATAATATGTGTTATTTCTTAATTGCTTATGTTGTAAAAGTACAGAAAATGACCATTATTCCCTACGAATTTTGCTTTTGTGACCTAAATATTAATCTATTTTCTATGTAAAAATTGGCAAATTTGCACATTTTCATTTGCATATAAGGTCTGAATAAAATAACATATGAATCAAGATTTTCGTGTATTTATACTAAAGTTGTACAACAATGTTTAAATGTGAGTAGTTTCTCCAATATTTGCGACTGAAATGTAAATCACTTTCAGCTCTCAGATATGTCACTTAATCTATAATGTATATTCCATTATTATTAATTATTTCTTGCCAATGATTCACAAGCTTCTGAATGCCACTTCCATAAAATTCTTGGGGTTTGGAGGAAAAGAACGTAGAGAGAGTAGATTTGACTTCATATGTTCCAAGCTCTTTTACATCAACATCGTTCTGCAAACTTCGGAACAGATGATAACGAGTTAGGGCAAGGTCTAGAGAATAAGGAGGCTACAGAAGTTTTTCCCAGTCCAGCTCTTCAGTCTTTGCAGATGTGATCCTTGCTCTATGGGGCCGTGCATTATCCTGGTGTGACAAAAATTTTGTTCCTGGATAATGTGTGTTATTTCTTAATTGCTTGTGTTGTAAAAATACAGAAAATGACCATTATTCACTTCAGAGTTTCCTTTTTAACCTGGATAATGAAATTTAGAAGTTAACCTATTTCCTATTTAAAAATGGGCAAATTTGTATATTTTCATTTACATAAGGTCTGAATAAATCAACATATGAATCAAGCTTTACATGAGTTTATACTAAAGTTATACAAAAATGTTTAAAAGTGAGTAGTATTTCGAGATTTGCGACTGTAATGTAAATCACTTTCAGCTTCCAAATATAGTTTCCCATCATGTTTTCGTTATATGCTCCTTGGTAGCGGCATTCAAAGTCCAGTATATTTTGGTAAAAGAGCTCACCTTGCTCCTTTGAGGATGGTCTCCTTGACACTTATCTTGATAAGTGTCAAGGATATGAACTTTCGGGGACATCCTGCAGCCAATTTTGCTGTAGTTCTTCACCAGAGCCTCAACTAGTTCCACATAATTTTTGGCCCTGTGATTGCGCAAGAAGCCCCAAAGTACTTGACATTGTGCCTCCCTACAGAGAACTAGGTCCATTGTGGCCAGTTCTTCCTGTTGGATTGCGCTGCGGTGTCCCTGCTGTTCCAAAAGCAAAGATAACAGGGAAACTTGGTAAAGCCTAATGTGTAACAGGTTAATGAAAAATATTTTATGAGATATTTTTTTCTATGTTATTGGAAATTTAAAAAATAAATTAAAATGTATTTAAATTTTAAAAGGTCTAAAATTTGTACAATATAAAATCTTATTATTCAAGCAAGTAAAAATTGCCCGTCTTATCTTTTAGAGTATTTTTGCAGTGCTTACAGGTAAAATGAGGAGCCCAGAGTTTGTCTTGATCCCTGGCAGACATGCCGAAATATGCCTTGTAGGCTTCACACATTCTAGCAGATGCTGTCACAGAGTAGTTTGTCACTCTTGTCTTGATAAATTGGCCACATACATAGCAGAATGCACCTGGGGAGTACTTGCAGCTTCTTGATGCCATCTTTGATAAAATCAGATAGGTCTATGTATTCACTTAGGCAGCTAGAACTCAACTGAAGGTTCTTGAAAATTCTCGTAAGTTTGAGAAAATTCTCTGTCAGCTATTCAGCACTGAATCTACCTGGAATGTTCTGGTAAATTTGAAAATTTCATTACCTAGGTCACAAAAGCAAAGTTTGAAGAGAAAATTGTTTTTTTCCATTTACTTTAAGCACACGCACTCTTTCTGATCAGGAACAAGAGAAAGTAAAATTTTATTACACAGTGTTATCCTGCAACAAAACTGATAAGTTAATTACCCAACTTTTTTTTTTAGCTGCACGAACTGGAGAGAGCAAAACGAACTCTTGAGAGCCAACTGATCGAACAGAAGACACAGATTGAAGAGTTGGAAGATGAACTACAGCTGACCGAAGATGCCAAGCTGCGACTGGAAGTTAACATACAGGCTTTGAAGTCTCAATTTGAACGAGAACTGCAGGAAAAGGAAGAACAGGTAGAGGAGAAGAAAAGAGGATTGATGAAACAGGTGAGAATAAAACTTATTGGAAGTGTCTTAATTACTGTCATTAAACATGTAGGACAACCTGGGTAATATATGGTCATGTTGGAAGTGTCTTTGTTACTATCGTTAAACAGATGGGACAATTCAGGTAATGTATGGTTATGTTTGAAATGTCTTTCTTACTATCACTAAACATGTAGGACAACTCGGGTAGTGGACCGTCATGTTGGAAGTGTCAGGTAATATACTGTGAAGTACCTAAAACCTCTCTATAGTTTATATTTTGCTTTATCCCAAGGTTCGTGAGCTGGAGACAGAACTGGAAGAAGAGAGGAAACAACGAGCAACAGCAACAAATGCCAGGAAGAAGATGGAAGGGGACTTCAAGGATTTAGAACAGCAGTTTGAAATGGCTACGAGGACGAAGGAAGATGTTCTACGCCAACTTAAGAAGCTTCAGGTGTGGATTTGTTTTCAGAATTCTGTGTATATTGACAGCATTAAACATGATATAATAAATTCTGCAGTAATAATCGCATTTTATAACCACGGGGACACGCAGTAGACCACACCTCTGTCCATGCAGCATTGATCGTATTTGGCTCTTGAAAAATGTGTCCACTAGTCCATCCTTATTAATGGACGTTGACAGTTTTTGGCAGGATAGCGAAGAATAATATTCCATACATTTTCTTCAAATTAAAATCATATTTGAGTGAAAAAAAAATAATGTGAAAAATCAGTCTCTTTGTTGACACAGGTTTTTTTTTAGTACCTTGATCCTCCAAAAACTAATTCAGGTAAGCAACTTTACAAAGTACTTGGTTCTCACAGTATTATGCACACTGAGATACATTTATCTGAATTACCAGTCTTGTGCTGTTGTAGCAGTATATTGTGGGGCCTGGCATGGCCGAGCGCGATAAGGCGTGCGCTCGTAATCCGAGGGTCGCGGGTTCGCGCTAAACATGCTCGCCCTCCCACACGTGGGGGTGTATAATGTGACGGTCAATTCCACTATTCGTTGGTAAAAGAGTAGCCCAAGAGTTGGCAGTGGGTGGTGATGACTAGCAGCCTTCCCTCTAGTCTTACACTGCTAAATTAGGGACGGCTAGCACAGATAGCCCTCGAGTAGCTTTGTGCAAAATTCCAAAAAACAAACAAACAGTATATTGTGTTGTTGTTTCATGCCAAGAATTTCTTAAATAAAAGTGACATTTCTGAGTGTGCTTCCAGTAAACTTTGGTTTCATCCTCCTGGGCCTCTGCACATCTTATGCACACAGTCAGTATAAAAAAATGGTATGGATGTTGAAAATACTGTGTAGCTGAGTGAAATAGATGGAAAATTTATTTATACATTTGAAAACTGAAATATATTAAGTTATGCTAGGTTTTTGTTTTTGGTAATGGAATATTCCTAGATGTTTTTCTACTGATAAACAATACTGTCATGGTGCACTGCTGGGAAGTTTTGGATGGTATAGCTCATAAGTCGGAAAAGATCTGTGTTATGCTTAAAAGCAGTATAGTTATGTTAAATGGTGTACATGTTTCCAAACATTTTAATATGTTTATAACATGACAAAAAGGGTTTTACCATAACATGCTAAATAAACATTCTGTTCAAACATTTATTGGACTGTCAGCTCTGACTTTTACTTTTTAAATAAGTGCGATGTGACTTTCTTTTGTATAAAGGAAATTGGAAATTAAAGGAAGTAGAATGGAGAAAGAATGTTTTCCTCTCTCTGTTAGTAACAATTGTAAAAACATTTATTTCAAAGAGTATATCAGAAGTGTGCTTTTGTAAACACTGGTTTACAAAAAAAAAAAATTTGTCTGAGGCAAGAATGTGAATAGGTGTTTTTTTACTAATTTGGGTGTGCTGAATTCAAATTTATAAACAGTTTTGCTCTATCACCTCTAGTTTTCTGGCTTTTATATAGTCTCATTTTAGTACATAGAGTATATACGTGCTTATTTCAACAGTTGTAGCAGCTTATTACAGATAAAACAGGATAGATAAAGAACATTGACGGAATAAATATACTTGGATGACACAATGTACACAATTTATAGTACCACAGACAGTTAGAAGTGTTTTTTTAGATGATCTGGTGTATTTTGCCTCCGGGATGTCACGCAAGAGCATCCAGCAGAAGTCTCCCATCATGCTGGGGTTCCACTTGGCTTGGTAGTTGCTCTCCATCTTCGTAATGTCTTGGTGGAATCTTTCTCCGTGCTCATCACTCACTGCTCCAAGGTTTGGAGGGAAGAAGTTGAGGTGGGAATGGAGAAAATGAATTTTGAGTGATAATCGGCATCCCATATCCTCATAAGTCTTTAGCAACTTCTCAATACAGGCTTCGTAATTTGGTACACGTGTGTTACCAAGGAAGCCACTACAGACTGACCTAAATGCTTCCCATGCTCTCAGTTCCTTTAAGGTAAGAAGCTCCTCAAAATCAGTATCCTTCAGCACTTCTCGGATTTGAGGTCCGACAAAGATGCCCTCCTTGAGCTTAGCAGCACTGAGACTTGGGAACACAGTAGACAAGTGTTGGAAGGCAGCACCATTTTTGTCCATGGCCTTCACGAAATTCTTCATCAAACCAAGCTTGATGTGAAGAGGAGGAAGAAGCACCTTCATGTCAACCAGAGGATTCTCCTTGATGCTGTGTTCGCCAGGAACGAAAGTGCTTCTAGACCCCCAGTCTTTCTGCTTGTAATGTTGGGATACAGCTCGACTATCCCAGAGACAGAGAAAGCAACAGTACTTTGTGAAGCCCGCATGCATACCCATAAGAAGACCAATGACCTTGAGGTCCCCACACAGACTCCACTGGAACTGGTTGTACTTAACAGCTTCTAAAAGAAGCTCCATATTGTCATAGGACTCCTTTAGATGGACAGAGTGTGCAGTGGGAATACTGGGACATTCATTCCCGTTGTGCAGAAGCACAGCCTTGAGACTTCGCTTGGAAGAGTCTATAAAAAGACGCCAGTCTGAAGGATTATGTGGCAAACCAAGGAAAGTGAACAAGCCAGGTACATTTGTGCAGTAGCACAACTTGTTTTCCATGTCGAAAAATGAAGCAAGGTCTTTGTTCCGATTCCTGAAACTGGTGATCCGTCTTGATATATAGCTATATATATATAATGTAATGCTATCACTTACATTTATTGCATAATAACTATAAAAGAAGAAATTAGTCACACAATATTAGAAATTAACCCTGAATGCATATACGCCTTTATGTACAGTATGCATATCTAAAAAACTAGAGGTGATGAGTAAAAACGGATTTCAAATCTGAATTCAGCACCCCTAAATTAGGTTAAAACAGCTATTTTTGTGCTTGCCTCAGTTTCTTTGTAAATCAGTGTAATTGAATATAGACCACTTGTCTTCTACTTTCTTGTTTGTTTGTCCTGTACCTTTTCTAATTTTATTTCACCATCCTCGATACCATATATTACAGACACAGGTAAAGGACAGCCAGAAAGAGGTGGAGGAAGCCAGAATTTCTGGTGAGGAACAGACAACTCAGTTGAAGGAAGTGGAGAAAAAGGTAAAAATAATGGAAGCAGAAATGATTCAGTTACAAGAGGACCTGGCTAGTTCGGAGCGAGCCCGTCGTTCAGTGGAAGTTGAGAGAGATGAGCTGCAAGAAGAAGTAAACAATAGTGTATCAAAGGGGTAAGTAGATCTAGTTACTTAACTATTTCTAACAGCGTGTTTCTTCTCATTATCAATTGATTATGGTGTCTATATCGTTACTTTATCCCTCACTTCTAGCAAGAACTTTACTAGTACAAACATCTTATCTCTGCTTGCTTCTCTCTGTTCTTTTTTATTATTCCCATTAAAATCTCTACCAGATTTCTCACCAATCTAATTATGTGCCTTGACAAGTTTATCCACTGGTTTCTACAGTTTTTGCATGTTTCTGTGATTTTTTTTCCTTCGTTTATAACATCAGTTTTCAAATACTTCCTTCTCTTGTCTTGTTGTATCTTTTAGAAAATTTTTTTATATAATTTATTCAGTTCATTTTGATGTGATACCACTAATGTGTTGTCCGTTCAGGTCTTTTTGGTGATAAAATGTACTTAATGAGAAAGAAAAAACATTAAATTTGAATAAGTTGGACAGTCAATTCATAGCTTCTGTAGAAGGCCACCTTCTTAAAACAAAATGTGATAAAATTTAACATTTTCTCATATCATATGGTCTATCTTGACAGTATGCAGTGTGGTTCACTCAATCCTTGTTTACCATGCTTTTTTTACATTGTCCAACTCATTCATTCTGAAATGTCATATCATAATATTGTCCAGCCATTATTTTCTCATTCCAATACCCTCTTTATAAATCCAGACAATTTCTTATTAAGACACATCTTTATCACAGAAAATATCTCACCATCATGACAATTTTTATTATTGTTCAATAGTTAATTCAGTTAAAGAACAATCCAAAATATTATTACTTCACTCATTATTCACATATCCTAGTATCTCAAACTATAACAGTTTTGTTTCTTATTTAGGCAGATATTTCGTATATTTTGCACAGGTCACTTCTTCAAGATGAGAAGCGCTATCTAGAGGCTAAAATTCAACAGTTGGAACAGGAAGTTGAAGAAGAGCAAATTAACTCAGACAACCTAACAGACAAGACTAGAAAGGCTTGGACACAGGTATGGACTTGTGCTTTATGATAATTCACAAAATTTTAAATTTTACCCTAAAATGGGTCCTATGACACTTAAACTCCTGACTCTACTAAGTGGGCAGGTGCTTTAGCTAAATCATTAATGTCACAAATCATAATTTTCACCTTGCTGATAATTATGTGGTAGCTTAGTTGGCTAAAGAGTCAAATGGATTGACAAGATCATGTCTTCAGATCTTATATTGTTTTAAATTCCTCTCTTAAAAAAAAAATTAAACTTCACAGGATCGTATGCCATCCATAAATTCCATAGTCAGGAAACAACATTATTAAGAAATTAAAACCTTAGAAAACTAAGAATAAGGAACATGTCAGTTGTGAACAAGTTTGGGTGACATTGAAGATTTTATTGTTATATATAACTTTATTTGAACTTGTTTATAATAAATAAACAAATAACACAGTGTTAAAATAGACACATGATTAAAAACATATTTAAATCTGGCCAATCTACGGCTTCAGTTTAAATAAATTGCATATCTAATTTAATGGTGTGTGTTATTATTTTAAACTGGTGTTGGTTGAGATATGAGCTGCTGTAGTAAAGTGCCAGTATTGAGTTGAGTTAAGGAATTAGTATTTTCTACTTTTAGATAGAACAACTAACAGCTGAGCTTTCAAGTGAACGAACAATGACCCAAAATTTGGAAAACAATAGAATGATATTGGAGAGACAGGTGATAGCAATGTCTTTGTTTTTTAAGTAAAATATAATTTTAGTAATAGAACTAGAAATTGGCCCAAAATTAAAAATAACTATTGGATAATTATTACCAAACACAATGAAAATATAAGAATATAACAATATCAATATACTGCACTGGAATGATTGTCTATCTGTCCTAGAAAAAACACAACAAGCATTCATTCCAGAGCATTCATCACGAATAGATGTAGTACTTTTGTTTTTATTTTTAATATATTGTGGACTTCCCCTGACTCAGTTGAACTGCATAATATGTGTTAAGATGTTCCATATTTGCGAGTGACAAAAACATGTTTTAACACTGCAGAACAAAGAATTACGTGCCAAGCTTGAAGAGCTAGAAACATCACAACGTGCCAAGGCAAAAGCAGCTGTCATTGCTCTGGAATCTAAAGTCCAGCAGTTTGAAGAACAGCTGGAACTTGAATCAAGGTATATTCTAATTTGCGTAGTTTATTAAAGTTACTGATAACATCAAGTAAAGAAAACTAGTGTCTTGCTAAGTTATTAACTGGATGTCAAACCACCTTAACTGAAATGCAAGACCATTGGAAGAATTTGTTGTGATGTCACCTTCTGGCTTTAACTCAAGAAATTTAATGTTTCTGGACATTGAGGATAGTTGGAAACATTTGATTCTTGGTCATTTCATGTAGTTTCAAACAATAAGGGATTGTTTCCAAGGATAGATATACATAAAATGTTAAAATTAACTCCAGCATCTTTTTGTTAAGTAATATTATTTATTAAATCTTATAAAATGTTTTAAAGTACAATTGATCTGACAAGTCTTAAAAACATCATTCTTTTGAGCTCCTAGTACTTGATATTGGCACTAAATAATTGTATAGATTATCTAATATTTAAGTATGCTGACTGTTGTTTTTTTTCTTGTAATGTTATGGATAAATGAAATTTATTTTTTATATAACTTGAAAGAACCAATAAAGTGATAAAGGGTAAACTGCCATACCTTATTCAGTATCCCTCTGATATTTGAATTTTACTCAACAACAAAATTAAGATTTGTATAAATAAACAAGCATAATACCTTTCAACTTTTAGGGAACGGCAAACAGTTACTAAAAATTCACGTAAGATGGAAAAGAAACTGAAAGAAACTCTGTTACAATTAGAAGAAGAGAGACATCACTCAGAACAGTACAAAGAACAAGTAGGTTGTATTGACCATTATACTATTGAATTAGAAAATTTTCTTAAAAGTCTTGAAGACAGGGTAGGTATTAATTATGTATTAGTGTAATAAAAGACTGTTTGAAAATTACATTATCCTGTTGTCAGTAAAGCTTTTATGGCTAGAACCATAATTTAAACCTGGTTCATTTGTTTTTTACCCCTTGCAGATACAAAAAGTCAACAGTCGGGTCCAGGCATTGAAGCATCAGTTGGACCAGGCAGAAGAAGAATGTTCTCAAGAAAAGGCACAACGACGTAAGGTTCAGCGAGAGCTGGAGGATATCACCGAAATGAATGAAGCTATGTCACGGGAACTGAACAACTTGAAGAATAAAATGAGGTGAACTTACATGTAGTAACAGAAATTAATTTTTTAATAAGCTGTTAAACGTGCTTTGATTGTCATATTTTATTCTTTGTTTTAATATATTGCAAATAGATCTTGTAAGTCAAGACTTTTTCATTTAAGATGAAATCTTCCTTGTGTCAACATTATGATGCATGTTTACTTTCATCTCTGTACTTTCACCCCACAATAGTGTGCCCCATTCATAGTAAGTTTTATATTTCAGAAATGTAAAAAGACATCAACAGTTCCCTATCCTAGACTTTGTTACTAAATGATTATTTCTATGTGTTGTTTCCTCTGTCCTGTTAAACACAACTTAGTATGTGGTGAATTAAGTTTTTTTACACAGGTCAACAATCTGAACTTTGACTTTCCTAAATGATTGGGTTCATAGCCTAACACACATAGAAAGGTATTAAACTGCTGGATTAAAATGGTTATAATGTACATAAATATATGTAATTATTATAGTTTTCTGCATACTATTACATAATATACTAGCATTCAAAGCATTTTAGTTCCAACAAAAGAGAGGTTAAAAGAGATAAAATTACTCTCTAGTTAAATGGTATTCTTATGGATGGTGTTGCTTCTTACGATCCATTTTAATTTTAAAGTTAAAACACCAACCATGATGCAGTTCAATCTATTAACAAAAAATTAATCACTCTAAACCTTCATGATAAAGCCATTTGTTTTTTCTAGAAAAAGTGGGACTTTAGCTGTTCCAGCTTCTCGCTCCTCTGGAGCAAAATGTGGCTCCACAACTTCTATGGGGAGTGGCAGTGGAGATGAAGGGCTGGGACTTTTACAGGAAGATTCACAGAATGAGAACCAGGCCTAATCTTAATAATCTAAACCGAGAAACAAAAAGAAACTAGAAATGGTAAAAGCCCTGACAGTGCTGACATTATGGGAACATTTCCAAAGCATCAAGGTTACAATACATGTATAACAATAGTTTGATACTAAGTACTGTGTAATGTTATATCCTTATCATCTCTAAGATGAAAAAAAAATTGTTAAATTGTAAATCTTTTGAACTTCTTTTTATGTATATATACACATCTAACAAATATCATAATTATGTCCAATTAGATTTAGTGAAATATTTCACACTAATGGGTTCTTCCTAACCTGTAGTTTTGTAAATTAAATATTTTTAGGACTGTAACAATGTACTTAACTTGATATACAACAGTATTCTTTTATCACAAAACATGTAGCTATGTTAATTTACCAGAAGAGCGAACAAATTATTTTTATTACACTTCTGGAGAAATATCAGAAATCCTGTTTGTTTCTCATTGATTTAATTGACTTTATCCATAAATTTTGCCAAAATCAGGCAGCAATTCATGACAGAACTTCACAAATTAGTTTGTGCCAACAAAAATTAGGCTTAAATTAATTTGATTTCTTTAAGAAATGCCACTGAAGAAAGGAAACTACCATTTTTACTCATCTTACAAAGGTTAACTAACAATGCACACGGAGTTAGTTATACCACATTATCAGTTGTAACATCTAGACTTTTAAACTTTTTGTCTCAAAGATACAACTTCATTCAGTATATCTGTCAGCCATATAAAGTTAATATAATTGTCTGGTTTCCAAAATGGAATTCATTTTCACAGTAATGTAGCTTTCCAGTAGGTCTTAAAGTCCATCCACCACTATCACTGCAACATTACGTCTGTCCTCCCTGTACGTATATATACTATAGTTTATAAGACAGTATCTCATACCTTGGTTCCAAAACCTTGAGGCTATGAGTAACCATTACTGAAAATGGTTTCATATCTTTAGCCCCTCTCTTTGTGCCCTGGAGCTCTTAAAGAGTTTCACCCAAGAAATCAGTTTCCTTTATTCTGATTCAAAACTTCTAAAATGTTTACAAACAGTTGAGTTTCCAAGTCCTTTTACTAGAAATAATGAAACCTGTACTTTGCATAGCTATTCAATACAAAGACAAGCAAATTTGAAATTTATATTATTAAGTGTTTTCATCTAACATAAGAGGAAATTGAGAAGAAAAAAATTGAATGTGAGCACCAACAAACCATGGTCAATTAACAACAACTTGGGTGAATTGTTACAGCCACAAATAATTTCATTTATAATATTACACTTATATTAACACATTTATTATTCATGTCCAAAAGTCTGTCTTATGATGTTTTTATCTTAATTCTCAAACACAAAGTCAAAGAATCAGTGTATTTATTAAATAGTTTAGTAAAACATATAGCTTTAGTATCCTATTGAGAGCTAAACATAACATTACTACAGATTTTCAGTAGTATTCTTGTAAAACTATTTGAAAGTGGCAAATGAATAAAATGTATTCGGTTTAATATGAATAACTTACTTTGATTCCAAACTCTGCACCAATGTTCTCTATTAGCTACTATCACCAGCAGCATTATCATTTAGTAACTTCATGTAGTAATACTTGCCAATGATTATAGGAAGTGGAAAACCTACGTAAATACCAAAGGCCCCTACTCCAGCACCAAGACTAATTTGTGTGTTGCATTATACCAAGCTCGTGGATTTACCTCTTAAAACAACTAGTGGTCCTGTCTTTCATCATGTCAGTAACTGTGACAAACTAAATCGTCACTAATTTGTTCTACACAGCTACATCTAAAATGAAGTAAAGTAAGGCACAACTGGAATTTCCAACACTAAACATTAATTGTGGTTGCTAATGAGTTACAGGTCATCTACAAACTATCGTAGTGAATACATACTTTTAAGAATTTACTCCACATGGAACTTTGGGCCAAGTCCTTCACACAACTTTCTAAAGCTCCACATTTTGTGTGATTAACTGCATTCTTCTCCCTGCTTCAAATAATCAGTTTAGTGAAAGTGCCAAACATTTTTCTGTCTGTTCCATTTTATATCAAAAAGGCTAGCTGTACCCAACTCATTGGAGAAAAACAACAATGAATTTGCACATCAAAGCGTTAAATACATTGTTGTGGTATTTCTCCAGCTAAAAGTCATGTGTCATTGCTCATCACCAATTATGTTCTTATTGTCAGGTATAAAAGAAGTCAACTGTTTGCAGCTATAGTGGACTCCTTCCAAATAACAGCTTCTAGACCTTTAAGTCTTTGAAATTTCCAAAATGTGGGATATATCCCTTGAATTTAAACTGTAAAACTAAGGAATATGGATCAATTTAGAGAAGGCAGATATTCAATGTTTATTGGCACAAAGCTACAAGGCTATCTGTGCCAGACAAGATGTGGTACAGTATAGGTATAGGGCAATTAAGGTATAAAGTAAGATATGTAAAATCAGGTACTGCCAGGAAGACTGAAGCAAGAAATTCACCCTTGCTGTCAGTCACCTGAAGATGGCCTTTCCAGTCCTGGGTACAGTTCAAATAAAAAATAAAATTAAGACATGCCAGGAAGACTGAAGCTTCAAGATTGAATATGCAGTCAATCACCTGAAGATTACCTTTCCAGTTCTGGGTTCAAGTCAATATAAAAATTGAAATGTGTAAAATAAATCCTGCTAAAACACTTTATAGTCTGATAAAAAACCTTAAATTAAGTGTGAAAGACCAATGGCTTTTAAAAATGTAAAAACATGAATGAGATGGGCAGTATCACCTATACCACAGGCCAAAGTCATGGGAAAACCAAATTTCTTTAAAATGGTGTCATCATTCTAGATTGTAACAATGACACTATAATAAAATGTGGATGATTGTGATCTGAGTGCTGCAAAAACCACACACTGCTGCAGCAGTACTAAATAAAGGAAGTGGTGGGTTAAAAATCTGTGACCAATGCGTAGCCTTGCCAACATTGGATTTGTAGATCCCTGCCAGGGCAATTTGATCCACCGATCCATGCCCGGCCCTGAAGAGGCCCGTTTGGTTGTTGTTTGTGTTTATCCGGCTTGCTTCTCGCTTCTCGTCGCCTTTCTTGGAGGGATTTGCCGCCTTCTTTTGCCGTCCTTCGCCTCGCCGAGCTGCCTACCACGCTTACTGATAAATATTCATATTTATCATTTATTTCCTTTATCAATATTTCAGTTTTATTCAGTAACGCTTTTATTTTTCTAACCCCTACCACGTGCGGGGTTGAAGGAGGACTAGTATAGTCTTCGAGCACCCCTGGGGGATTAGTGTATGCAAATGGTTTTAAAGAGTAAAAGTTTAAAACCATTTGCCGTGATCCACTTCAGTATCTGATTGATTGCAGTTTGTAGCTACCATTGAATAAACTTCATGTTTGATGACTGACATGAGATGTGAAAGTCATTAACAAAAAGACCATTTACAACTGTAGGGGGTAGCTATTCAGTGATGGCATTAATCTTTAATAATGAAAAGTGCAACACTCAGAATACAGACATGAGGGATTCCAAGTTCCTGTGGGAAAAAATGAGAAAGTGTTGAGCCTACATGGACTTGGAGTCAGTGCTTCATTAAGAATTGCTGGATAAAAGGGGTAAGTTGCAATGCAATCCATATGAGTGAAGGTCTCATGAGATGCCATATCTCCATGTTGTATCGTAAGCTTTTTCTAAATTGAAAAAGAAGTAACAAGATGTCTCCTTAAAAAGGCTTCTCTGACTGATGTTTCAAGGCAAATTAAGTGGTCTATTGTTGAGCATTGTCTTCAGAACCCATACTGAGTTGGTGAGAGAAGGTTGTTTGATTCACGAAACCAAACAAGGCAGGCATTGATTATTCCCTCCAAGATCTTATTGAGACAACTTGTCAAAGCAATGGGATGGTAATTCGAAGGAATCGTTGAATCCTTCCCAGGTTTCAGAATAGGGAGTATGATAGCTTGTTGCCAAGCATCAGAATAGACATTTTCCTGCATATCCTATTAAAGACAGCTAGGAGAATAGTAAGAGAGTTCTGAGAGAGGTGGCGTAATGTCTCAATGTATATTATCAGGTCCGAATTATATATTGCCAGACTGATGAATTGCACGTTTGAGTTCCACCAGTGTAAGAAGGCGATTGTAGTCACAGGAATGATCGATTGAAAAGGAAAGATACAGTATTTTTGAAATTCATCCCAAGCACACTTCTTAGTTTTTTGTGTTATACAGGGTGTTCAGAAAGTCACTGTGCAGTTTTGTAGTCATATTTTCTTCAGTCTATTTCAACCCAGCTACTGATTGCAGTGTTTAGAAACAAAATAAGAAGGATCCAAGCCTGTATTGATACCACCGGGGGTCACTTTCAATATTGTTTATAATTATCATTCATATTTACCTCCTGTATTCTATATTGAAACATGTCTGTTCATAAGTATATAAGTGCACAATGACTTTCCGAACACCCTGTAGAACAGGCAGAATTCCACCAAGGGTGGGGATGCCATGGGGAACATGTTGAGGTTTTAGGGATGGATCACATAATACTGTTGGTTACAGCTGCTATACAATCATCTATGAATGATTTACATAAGATGGCAGGATCAAGTTCTGAGAGAGTAGTAAAAGAAGGCCACTTGGCCTGGACCAATTTCCACCGAGGTGCATGGGTCGGGTAGTACTGATCATGGCCAATCTCTCGTAAGACAATGGGAAAATTATCACTACCTCGTGGTTTAATGTAAACCTCCCAGGAAAAGTGATTGAGTAGTGAAACAGAACAGACAGAAAGATCTATAGCTGTAAATGACTTACTGGGTGCATGAAAATATGTGTAAGAGCCAGTATTGAATAGAGGCAGGTTGTGGTTCAGGAGCGTATGCTCTAAGGTGCACCCTTTCATATCACAATGGGAGCCACCCCAGAGGGGATTATGCTCATTGAAATCTCCCTAGATTAAAAAGGGGTTGGCAGTTGCCCCATTAGGGTACAGAGGTGTGATTGATTATAATGCATTTCAGGTGTAAAGTATAGAGAAAAAATAGTGATGGTACAACCCAAGAAGACGTGAATGGCTACAGACTCCAAGGGTGTAGTCAATGACAGGGCCTGGGTGGGCACATGCTCATCAACCAACAATGCAATTTTCCCATGTCCCCATCCTACCCATGGCCTGTTGTTCCAGTATAATAAATAGTGTCAGATAGTAATTGTATTTGTAGGCTGTAGAAATGTTTCCTACAAAGAAAGACATATGGGATGATAAAAGTCAATCAGATCTTTGATGTCAGTCACATTTGACTGGAAACCTCGACAGTTCCAATGGATTAGTGTGACCATGTATAATTATTTCAGAGAAGACTGTAAAGAGTCCTTCTGCAAAAGCTGCATTTTTTTTTTTTTATTGGATGTGGGTTTGTTGCCCTCTATGGATTTTGCTCTAGCTCAAATGGTAGGGTCTGAATTTACCATTACACATACTAATGATTGAGGATGTGTGGTTTGTTTAATTTTTGGGGTATCAAGAGAGGGATACCCTGTGGAAACATCGTGATTTAAAGGTGACTGATTTGTGAACTGTGTTGATTTGGGGAAAGAGTTTCATTAAGATTTGCTGGTGAAAATTGTGCAGGTAATAGGGTAAGGTCTGTTGGGACTCCTACTGTAGTAGTAGAATAGGTTACAGCAGCATAAGTTCTGGACGGAATAGGAAATAATAATTTTCAAGCCTCTGTGTAAGTGAACTTCTTAACTGTTTTGAGATGTTGTACTTCTTTTTCTTCTACCAATTTAGGGAAAGAGGTAAAATAAGAAGGGTGCGTATCATTACAGTTTATACAATGTAGTTCAAGTTGGCATTCAGTGGCATTATGGTATTTACCACCACAATGGGCACCAGGCAGGGAATCATGGCAAAAATGTCTTAAATGACCAAATCATTGACAATGGAAACATCGTACAGAATTTGAAATATAAGGTTGCACTTTAAAATTTAGATATCCTGCTTTTATTGTGGTGGAAGGATATGGTTAAGTAAATGTTAGTATTAGAACACTTGTTGGTTCCGGAATTTCATCTTTTCGAGTGAAGATTCAGCATACTGCTGTGACACCTTGGCTGGTGAGACCTGAGTGGATCTCCAATTTGGGGACAGTCCTTAAATCTCTCTCAACTATGATTCCTCTGGAAGTATTCAAAGTGGAATGAGGAGTAACTTCAATGGATATGTCCCCCAAGGCCCTTGATGTCAGGAGGAATTTGGAATGCTGTGATGAAGATGTTTCCACTAAGATGTCTCCCGAACATAGCATTTTTATCAATTTAGAAGAGCCAGCAAACTCTTCTGAATAAAAAATGGAACATCTGCCCAAGAGGTTTGTCACTTAAGGAATGCAAAATTAGGAATCACAGGAAAGGTTCAAGTGGTGAGTGAGGCTGCACGGATTCATCAATATGTGGTTGTTTTCCAGTATTCTGGTTTTTCTCGATGGTTTCAAGTTGTGTTATTTTTTTATTTTAGGAGTATCCATAACAGATAGAAAAATGTTCGGTGCCCACTGACCCCACCCACCATGGAGCACTACAAGGAAATCCACTACACCCAAATACCAGTGTCAGACACAATGTCCACAACAATTCAAGGCCAAAGTGGTGTGTTGGACTTGGACCCCTCAACCACCAGGATTCTCTCCTCTCCTTCATGGGTTACCATGCATGGCAAACATGGAGATGGATGTTTAGATCCCAGAGGAGGTAACCTGTAAGAACAGAACCTTCTCTCACCATGTACAGGCATCCACATCGAGGGGATCAATTTAGGGATCCAGAACCCTGTAAAGTGAGGCCTAAAACAATTCATAATTTATGTGTGGTATGCAAAATGCTACATCTTGCAGAAAGTATAGAATATATGAACACAAGGATCAGTACTTGTAACAGTGCACATAATCAAGAAAAATATCCATCTGGAAAAGGGAAGCAAATTGCTTACATTTCTTATCCATTTATTGTCACACAACTTAAACACGAAGAGAATGATAGATATATTCATGCTATTCCAAATAAAGCCCTACTAGATGCAACATATATAAATATCTGTGCAGTCATACATTTTAAACAGACAGTGGTACACCAATGTTCTCTTATATTAGATAGATCATGGAAAGATACAGAAAATAGTAATTACTTTGGCTACAATAACTTTAAAAGAAATGATGGTGGAGGATGATTGTCAAAATACATGATCATCAGGTAAAGCAATATGGACCAACAAGATAATGAGGCACATAAATTATTTTAATATAGGACACTCACCCTCATTATTCATAAACAAAGCTGTTTTAGAGAATAATAAAAAGTGAAGATTTAGTTTAATATCACAACTACAGCATTAATTGTCACTAATAATGTCTCATGATTTTCGTTCAGTAAGCAACTCATTACACCTACTAAATTACATTAGTAACTAAACTACTAGGTTTTCCTTTCTGCACTTGTGTAATTATGTAGTGTTGTACACTTCTACTGCAATAGGGAATACAACAATAAGTTTACAGTTTCAGAGCTTAAATCAAAACACAGCATTAAGTAAAGAAAATTTTATTACATTCTGAAAACGAGAAAAATTAGTGTTAAGAATATCCCAAAAGTTTCTTTTTAATGGAGTTCACATCTTTGGCAGATAAAGGGAAGAGCTATAGCCCTTAGAGTTAGAAAAGAAATATTTCAAATCACATAACTAATAAATAGTATTCTCCCATAAAAAAAAATCACCATAAACAAAATAATTAGAAGATAAGATTTAAATAATTTCCCAACACATAAACTTGATTCCTGGTAAGTTTGTAACCAGAAAAATATGTTATAGAACAAAATGGAGTATACTGTAACATGCAGTTTCTTTGGCATCACTGAAAGACTAAAAATACACAGTAAACATTTCAGTTTTGTACAATTTCTAGAAAGGTCTGGAGAAGGAGATAAAAACATCTTGTACATCTAAAATTGTTTTGTTCTAATGTCTATTTAAATAAAGCAATACACGCTTCTTGCAAGAAGCCACAAGTTAAGCCTACGTTTGTAAATAATTTATAATACTTTAATAGTGTAAAGACTTATGAACTGATCAATGTTAGTTTGCTAGTTGTGACAATTCTATCATGAAATGTATATATTTGGCATTTTGCAGTTATCGGGGAAAGTTAGTAACATGGTGGCTCATGTTTTTTACTTAAGTGACAAACTGATTTACCAAATTCAAGAAATGAACTTTCACAAATACGTGGTGATCAAAAACAAACTTCCTAACCTTAGTAAATTATGTAAACAAAAAAGTGCAACTCTCAGTAAAAAAAAAAAAAACAATTTCTAATTTGAACAATACAGTAAAGCAGTAACTCAAATCTAGGTATATATACATGAAAAATAAAAGCACCGTGTATACTTTAAAAATTATCAGATGGAAGAAATGACAGAGATCCAGATCCTGTCATAATAATTACACCACTAAAGACATGATCGTGCTAACCTTAAGAATCAATTCCACTTAAATTAAAAGAGAAGACTCCATCTTTCCACTGATACATGATGAAAACAAAAGAATATAAATATAAATGACTAGAACAAGTTGTCATTCTGAGGACTTAGCATGTTTTCCTATAAGATATTGAAACACTGCATAGAAGTGGAGAGAAGCCCCTATGTTCACGAACAGGTGCCAAATAGCATGAGCACATGGAATTCTCCCATCAGCTTTGAAGAAGACCACCCCCAATATGTAAATGAGGCCTCCAGCTGCAAGTTCTGTCAACCCTGACCGATCTTGCTGAGTGTGAGAAGTAAAAAAAAATAAAAAATAAAAAATATTAGAACATGTTTTCTTGATCTCATACAAATAAGATTATGCGAGGTATTTGGAAGCAAGTATTAACAAGAAGGTCTACCTTATAAAGGTGCCTGTGTGTGTGATGATTAAAAGATTTCTCCAATTTTCTTCCTACATTCTATCATAGGTAAATTATAAAGAATACCAATGCTTTGACTACATAAAAAGACTGTTCCCCACACCTCATCCTCCCCCACAGTGAGAAATTAACTGATGGAAAGCTTACTCCTGAACTGGTTTAAATCCCTTCTCTTTCATTAAATTCTAGATCCAACTCCAATCAATGTACATTTCTCAGATATGCCAGAAAATTTCAATTACATGAAAATCATTAACTTGACATCTTGTTTCAACTACTATAACTCTAATAACAAGTAGCTGATTCTCTTGACATCACAACATAACTAAGTTACAGTTTTAGCCAATTCTTTTGACATCCACACGTAGTAACATCTATTACAATTGAGCTAAAGTTTCAGTGAACAAAAGGTTTCACAAAAATTTGAAAAATGAAATGTACAATTAAGTTTCTGAATATGGAAAGTTGTTTTAAATGAAGATCTAATCAGGCTTTCAAAAAACACGTGTGATCATTGTACCAAAGACAAGCAGCAAGTTAATACAATTCATTCAATGGTTTCAGGAAATGTTACAATATCTTTGTTCCTTGTGTTGGTTTGCACTAATCTACACCACTGTGTATATTGAAACCCAAATTTTAGTGTTATAATTCCTCAGACTTACCGCTGAGCCACTAAGAAAGGAGAAGAGGTAACAATTTTACTATGATCAAAACCAGGTTACAAAACGGTTAACATAGAACACAGTAAACAAATATTCAAGAAAAAAAACAAACTATTGTACAGTATGGAAATTAAGAGTTGGAATGTTGGATTCTCACACACTCTGCAACCTTTTTAAAAAAATAATTAGTAATTAATGTGAAAATACTACTAAACAAGAAGCCTTGTCTATAAAACATCTACAAGGCTAGAATAAGCACTTTTAACACAGTAATAACTTAAGATTTTAAATATTTATAAAAAGTGTACACACAAGATAACTATTCAATTCACTAGTCTCGCATAAGAGAATTGCATATATAAAAGATTACTAATTTTCTAATTAACTAACAGACTGTTAATTCTTTATGAACTATTCCATTTATATCTGAACACCAGATTAAGATGGTTCAGTATCAATGAAGAGATGTGGAATATGATATTTTTCATACCACAAGACCCATAATCACTGCTGCTGTTATTATAAAAACAATTAAAGCTTTTATAAAAGCAGAACTTGTATTATACCATGTGCAAGGTTGCAGCAGCTGGAATAATCCCCATGATTAGGTAGAAACAGGTCTCCAAGGTTTTGTATCTGTGAAACAAAAACTAACATTATCATCATATCTCCAAGATTTTGTATCTGGTGACACCTGCAACAGTATCTCATAGTTTTATCTTACACTTAATTACCGAAACACTTGTAAAATGTGTAACAACATTGTATCAAACTTTATGTCACATTCAATTATAGTAACACTTCTAGAATGTTAGAATTAGGATAAAGATGAAAACAAAAGTATATGCTAAACTTCTGAGGGTGGTCAGAACATACTGGACAATATTTGTTTTTGCTCCTAATGAAAGTTTATTTGGCAAACATTACAAAATTAGCATGCCATAAACAAAAGAAAAACATTTATTATTATATTAATAAACCTTCATGTAATAGAAGTGGTTAGGAGTCTTACATTAACTTCTTGTGTAAACATCATCGTATCTCTTGACACCATAAAAAAAATCACAAAAGTTTTCTTCAGTCTTGTAGCTGATACAAGTAGACTATTCTCATTACCAGGAATAAGCTTATTTACTCAAATTTTCTTCAATATTTTGTCAAAAAAGCAACAGTGAATATACAACTAAATAACAAAGTAGCATGAAGATCTGACACCACAGTTCATGTTATTTAAATAAGCCTATAGCTTTAAGTATTGTGAGTATAGTACCTAAAGTACTAAACAAAGTGCATCAGCCTAACCCATGACAGACTTCACAGACAAAACTCTAAAGATAAAGCCTGGTTAACTTTTAAAAATATATCTTACTTTATAAATTATAATAACTTTGTTTCCCTGTCATGCATCTTTAGTGACATATAACAAGTTATTATGTAACATCAAAAATGATTAATCACACTCACTGATGAGGAAGTATTTTTTTTTTCATCCTTGTGTACAAAAGGTATTTAGATTTCTACTGATCTGAATAAATATTCTTCAGCATAAATGTCCAAAAAATATACAAATAAATGTGGGAATGTAAAAACTCAGGAACACTTCAGTCTTGGAAAAGAAGTGGAAATAAAATCAAAAACTGGGAAGAAAAAATGAGGAATAGGAACACTGTGAAAGAAAAAGAAACTATACGTTGACTACTGAGTTTTGCCATTGAAGTTGCATCACTATGGCATTTTTGTCATTCAAGACATAGTACAACATCAAGAAAGTTTTAGGAGCCTTCACTGAAGATTTGAGAAAAATCTGTGAATTTACTGGAAGAATCTTGATATTTGGTATAATATTAAATGTATGAAAATATTACTCAGCAAAAGTACATTCAAGGAAAGCAACCCACCGTTCATGAAACAAGTTCTGATATGCAATTCCACATATGGCCATAACCCACACAAACCAGCAGAGTTCACTTGACCATGCTTCAGGCTCCAAATCTTTCAACATTAACCTGTTGAGCAAACAAATGTCACAAAAATAAACATATCAAAAATAGAAATGAACTCTATAACATATATAACAGAACCAATAAGTAAGGCACTGCTACTATGAAGGAAAAAAAATTGTTTCGGCAACAGTCAACAAGTCCTAACCGGAGATTGAACTTCTCTTCTAACCAAAGAAACCATAAAATATTTACCATGTGAATCAAAAAGTTCAGTTACCAAATGAGGGACTGTAGTCATCTATGCACTGATGGGTAGTTTACAAAAGAACACTAACTGCTGCAATATAAAATCTACAAAATGGTGAAAAAGAAACTCACCAGGGGGTGTAGGAAGCTGCGATGAAAAGGTAGATCACAGCTCTGTCACATCGATGTAAAATATCTTTCAAAACTCTTAAATGAGAGAAATTGTTATGATACATTCACCAATATATTTCAGGCCTTAATGTAGATAGATTGATATTTTCTAACAGTTATTTTTCATATCCTTTTTCAAGATAGAAAAAAAGAAAATAAAGTTATTAATTTATGAATGTCTGTACTTCATAGATCTTATACATAAAATGTATTTTCATGAGACAGATTCATGCTAACTTTTACTTTAGCTGAAAATTGATGTCATATTAAAAGATAAACATAAAAACAGTCATAAGTACAGTAAACAAGTCACAAAATTTCTCATAATGAACAGTTTAAAATAAAACTTAAATATTACAATAGTTTAGCATAAATATATTTTAAAAGCACTAACACACAGTTTACAAAGGTAAAATGATGAAACTATTTACAGACCTAAAGCGTCCTGAGTAGAAGACAGAATGAAAAACAGTTGACACAGAGAACAGACCAATAAGGCCCAACCCGTAGATAATGGCACTAATGTACTCAGGGCTGTTGGATGACTGGTACACCAAGAAAAACAATCCTAGTATGCTTGGAAACACCAAGAGCTGCACAGTTCAAAAGGTACAGTTATAAATAATAATATTTAAATACATGCCAGATTCTATAAAATGTGGTGCAATAAAATGCAACAGCCTACAGACCTTCTTACAGAATACAAATGTAAAGATCAGAAGTAGTACAGTACATTCATCAACACTAATGATTAAATATAAATTGAGATAAACTTAATAGTGCAGACGAGGCTCAGAATGATGATCAGAGGAATCAATTCTGATATCAAGATGCTTGTTGTATACGAGACAGTTTGGATTAAACTAAACATTAGTACTTACTGTGACACCTGTAACACTGTAATTAATATAAAATTTATTTTTTAACTTAATATGCCCAACAATATACATATATTGTAATGATAGTTGAAAAAGTTATCTTTGTTCATCAAATCAAACATAATATACTTATTTCACAGCAGGAGTGATAACTAATTCAACAAGATAAATATCCCAGTAATATGACAGTAAGATGGTCATTTTACTCACTGAAACAAGTATCATATATTGGAATCTCAGGCACAAACAATTATTTGTAATAAACAGTCATTTCTGGAAGCTCAGATGCAAACAAATATTTGTAAAAAACAAACAGTCATTTTAAGTATCATACTGGAAGCTCAGACACAAACAGTAATATTAAACAAACAATCTCTTATCACGTGTTTACCACTAGAAAACATTTACTCGTGTCTATCCTTGTTTCAACAGTTTCATACCCGACTTCTTCAACAATAAACTTGTTCTAAACAGAGTAACATGTTCATCATGGCTACGTCTCTCATAATTCTCACATTTCCAAATAATGTTTATCTCCTTAACTTATTTTACCATATAACATGGTCATCTTTAATGAATAAAAGATCACTTTTCAACAAGTCAAACAGTTTAAAAACATCCTCAAGTTTTATCAGTACTTTCAAGGGCAAACAAAGTTTTAATGGCTGAAAAATAATTACCCCAAAATTAAGCTACATTTAGTATTTAAGTCAAAACCTAGGAATATGAATTTGTCAAAAAACCTAGATAACTACTTATCTCTCTGTGGCTGCAGGTCCTTCATAAATTTTTGTTGCAATAGAGCTGGCCACACCAGTAAAACTACACATCATGTACAAATATGCAAACATGGGACTTTTAACTGTAAGTACATACATGCTAACTACTACACCTAAGTCTTGGAATTGGCTGCACAGTGAGAATAACAACCACTCTACCCTTATTACAAATCTAAACATTCATGAAGATGAGAAAACCCAGTTGTAGAGAAAATTATACATTTAAAAATGGCTGGTATGGGTGGAGAATGCACTAGTAGAGGAGTGAACAACGTTTCAACCTTCTTTGATCATCATCATCAAGTTCACAAAGGTTTTTGTCCCTCTACCACTGTTTTCTCTACCCATACCAGCCATTTTTAAACACATAAATCTAAACATTCTAGACTCCAAGAATACACATTACAAACTCTTTATTAAAGAAAGTCTCTTTGTTTCCACTTATCACCCAACATCAGATAATAAAATCAACTTCTCCCTGATGTAATTAATGTAATCATTTCTGAATGACCATGTTTTCATTTTAAACACATGGTGTTTACACTAATAGTTAAAACTTTCTTTATAATGTTTTCCCTTAACAACATTATTAAATATATACATACATACACTTTGTTAAATCCTGTTTTATTTTTTGTTTTACTAAAAACTTATCAATCAATAGCTGAGGTCATTTTTTGGTAGTTAGAATATTGTGGACAAACTTTTTGAGGTTTTAATGCTGATTATGGAATTTGAAACAGTTCAAGAACCTCTACAATTAAACATCATGTTACTATAGTTCTAACAATTATTGCAAAACAAAGATAATGTCACCATGGTTCTAACAATTATTGTAAAACAAAGATCATGTTACCATGATTCTAACATTTATTGTAAAATATGCAAATTGTTAATTACATCTGAGTTTTTAACTACAACCACATGAACCAATAATTAAAAACTCACTGTAACTAATAAAATCAACAGAACAAAAACACACTAAGTTCCATGTAACAACAGAACAATCCTTCTGTGAATAGTCTCTGTACCACTTGTTCTGTGCAACATAAACACACTTGGTTCCATGTAACCGAATATTCATAAGTATAGTTTTGAGATATGTAGAGGCTGTACCCATGTGTTCCCAAGAGATAGACTGTAATGAAGCTGAACAAGTGGTGTTAACACAATTTCACTGTCAGAATCCTTACAAATGCAGCTTACTAAGCCATTTCTCATATCATCTCTTCCTCTTAGTAAAGCTAGTAAGTGACTTCCCAATAGGATAAAGAAATAGATACAACAATCACTTACAAGTTACTGATGATCAATTTAATAGAATGATTTTGATAAACTTGTAATGTTGAAAGACCTATGTAGAAAAACATTAGCTGAAGGCACACTGACTGAAAATTTTCAAAAGAAATATACCTCTTATCCTTAAATAATCATTCTTAAGCATTCTTGCTGACTACAACAGTAAAATTGGGCCACTGGCAGCAAAAAAATTTTTTTTTTCCAAAAAAAATTTGAGTGCTGTTAATATATCTGAATAGCTTCAGGGCACTCAGCAATACTTGTATCAATAAATGGTGAGGAAACTTCAATACCCATAGCACTAGCACCTATGATTTGTACCATAGAGTACCATGATTTCTTAGGGATATAATTTTGGCCACTACTTTTACAGTCCAAAGTCATGATACCCAAGTTTCAAAATTTTGTTTTCCCTACATTTAAATGTTTCAACATGTGGTTAATTTATATCAAAAGAAATTATGATATTAAGTATCATTACACTGCTTTCAAAATGAATTAAAGAATGAAAGCTAATTCAACTCACCCCATGAGTCACGATATTGGCAACATGTTCAATTTCTGTTGGTACATAGGCCTCGTTTCTCTTGGCTGGTGCATTCATGAACCTGTTTAGTAAAAACAGAATATGAGCTGAAGTCACAGCATAGAGCAAATTACTCTGAAAAGGTTTGTTAAATATATTAATACATTTCAAACACATAATCCTTATATCACATAAATAGAATGCACTTATCACAAACCTCTAAATATCTCATTCCTATAATAATCATAATATAACTCTGTAAACAGTATCAGAATTAGATGTTATCCATAAAACATAGGGTATTAACTAACACACGATAACTATACACACATACTTTTCCTTCATATGTTTTTTGGAAATACATACTATCTCAACTGAGAACACCTGATGCTCACCAAAGATTAATATGTATAAGCTGTTCCCTGAAATACTTTACTTCCAGTTTATTCGTAACTAGATTTACTTATACATGTAATAAATGTTACAAAACCTGCCTACTTAAACATGACTACATAAACTATAATCTTTCATTCACGCTTATGAAATAACCAACATTGGCCCTTAAAATGTGTCACACATTATGAATAATTTGTATTTCAAATGTAAGGGCACAATATCCCCGGTGATCAGAGAGGCTTCACAAACATACTGTTTGCCATATAATGATGATTCAGATACAGTACAGAGTCGAACATGTCCACTGGTCAGACAAACAGGTTTCACAAACACATAATATTTGCCATACAATAAAGAGTCAAGAGACAAGAGAATTTTGTATTTAATCACACTGAAGACAGATAGAGAAGTCACTTACACTCAGGGGCATAGATTTTTTACACCTGATGAAGGGAATGATTTTTGCAACCACTTATGTGGATTGTTCAATTTGCAAATTGGTAATCTCTGATTACGTGAACCTGAAAACTGTAAACATGCAGTTACAGAGTAATCTTGTTGCCACGATACTTCAAGGTTTCCATGTAGGTTTGTATAAGTGAGGTGTTCTAAAGTTTTCAAAATGTTAATAGAATAAAGACAAATGTGTCACAAATTAACTGCCACATGAATTTATTCCTGCACACTGCACAGTATAAAAGATGGCCAATATATTTGACAAGGTTACTAATAACTTTCATTGCATGAATTACATTTTCAAACATTAATAAAATTAGTAATTACCATTGATAAGTTTATATCTACTGAAAAACTCTTCATATTGTTTGATGAAAATAATTAAAATGTCTTTGAAAACTCTTTAAAATTACATATCAATACAATGTAGCACATAACTATTCGTACTTTTCATTAAAGTAAGATTCATTTTGTCCTCTAGTCTACATGTTCCCAAACATAGACCTCCTTTGTTATGATCTGTTTATGAATTATTTCATAAGCTCTTCTATATTTATCTTGTCAACCTCATCTTTGTGAGTGTGACAAACTGCCACATGGTTGAGGTGGCACTGAGACATAGTTAACCTCAACTATGTCTTCAACCATCTTAATGCAGAAAAGCTGTGTTCACATTCTCAGCTAGATACTGGACATACATGCACAATTTTCAGGAGGGTACTGAGAATATTTAAAGTACATGTGAAAATAAAATGAAAATATTCGGTGTAAACTACAGTGATAATATTGTGGCTGTATAGAAGTGTATGAAAATTCCAAAGTTGTTTATTAATATCTCAATACCACTAAAACAAGTTCTAAGCCTTGAACAAGTCTGTTCAAACCTAAAGACCACAATGACTACATTGTCCCCAGGTCAACTTGTAAAAATATTTATGTTTCTGGTGAAACACATAGAAATTTAGACTTGCAAAACATACAAGATGTTTAAAATGGTTAAACAAATGTTATTTTTCTAAACATGAAATTTTGATCATAAAATGAACTACAAATCAGTAAAAATAAGATACATAAAATTAGAAATCATGTCAAGTGAAGAACTGTGGAAAATTTAAAGATACTGTGTTAACGTACAGGGGACAATACTACAAACAACCATTTATTTCCAGTGCTATATAACACCTTCACAGAGTACCTGAAAGTGAATTATTCCTTTATGACAAGAAACCCACTTGAAATAAAAATGTATCTCAGAATAGCTGGTATGAGTATAACACTTATACTGATAGGGAGAGAACAACCTTTAAACCTTTCTAGGTCATCTTCAGGTCAAGAGAGTTTTCTGAAGAGCCAGAGTACAGTAGTGCTTTATCAACACTTCCCATCAAAATGGTTATTTCAGAAACAGTGACCAGCAAAGAGTATTAGTTGTGTGGAAACCACAATTACTACAGATGTAATACTGTGGCTTCAGAGAAGTAACATGGTCTATTACACTACAAAAAGAATAAACATTTCAGAATTGGACATCAATAAATTATTGTTTACTAACAGGTACTGTCATTCTTTACAACAAATTAACAGGTCATTTACCTTTCAGTTGAAATTTTAAAAACTGGATTATAAATCCGAATTTTTTTAAAGAAAAGAAATCTTATAAATACAAATATTATGAGTGGTTAGGAAAATTTAAAACCCTGAAATTATGGGTGGAAATGAAAGTCATAGGCAGGTTTGATCAAAGGTGAGAAGAAAGATATGTATAACAGTGTTAAATTATATATGAAAGTATTTTTCTGTTTTCTGACATCAATATTTTTCTTGATTAGTGTTATCACACTTCCCTGCTTGTTAGAAAGTAACAACAATAGCATAAGATTGTTTTAACAAACTAACAGCATAAAATTGATAGTAGCAACATACAGCAGATAATACAACTGACCATTCAAAAAGTTAACTGAACACACAGACCTTAATAATTCTAGATTCCTGGTTATATTTTATTAATCTTCTCTCAGCTTTATATATTAATTAAGATATCACATGAGAGATAAGTACATTCTACGATAATTTATTGCTCTAAAAATTTATAAGAAATCAATATTCAATGTTTATTTTGAAGTTTGACATTTCACCTCATAAATTTAAACTATCAAGCAGTTAAATTAAAAGCTAATATTATTAGGGTACCAGATCCATGAACCTTTTATCAGCAACACTAGTTCTGTAAACTACATATATCTTACCATAACGCTATAAGTCTATTGCACACATGAAGTTAAAACTTAAAAATTAAACCCATACTATTAGTAGTAATAAATTTGCCACAAAAAACAACACAAAAACACATTAGTAGTAATATCATAGCTCCCTTCTCTACACAAACCTTCCAACGCGTCCGAAATAACTTGAGCTAAAGATAATTATTAAATAACATAGTATGTCCATACCTTTCCTGGACATTATTTTTTTCATAATTGTTCGACCTTTTAGAGGTTTTTCTCTTCCCTTTCAGTTTCACACAATCTGTGTACACTTTGCTTATTACATACCTCAACGCTTCGCTCACAAATATTCCACAAACACTATTTGAATTGGTATGTTTAAACTTCATCAACCATTTGAACATTTCGTTTAAACAAAGGCGAAAACAGAGAAATTGGAAAATGGTGCGTATATAATTGGCAGACGATCCTATAACTTTCATAGTAATACTTGACATTGAAACAATTCGATAATTCAAAGAGGAAATCATGTCTTCCAACAGATCAGAACAAGTGCTGGCACCGATGAGTGTCATCAAAACTTCCGTTCTTTCTCAAACCAGACCATAATAGATCATTTATTGTAATATGGTCCAAAGTCGCCAGTATTGCTTTACTACCATTCAAGCTATCCTGTATGTTCATACTCTTGATTCGATTTCGATTAATTTAATACTAATGGCGAAATTACCGACTTAAATTAGACGGCAAGTTCAATGTTATTATTCTTTGTAGAGTTTGACTTAACATATTCTGATATTGTAAACTTGCTACTTAACAAGACAAAGCGTATCTGTGTTGAACATTCGAAAAAGATGATAAAAAACGAAAAAGCAAAAATCTTCACTCATTGCTGAGCCCTTATCCGCGACAATCACAGCTGTTACCGGAAATGTATGACGTCACTCCTGACTATATACAACCGAAACTGCAACTACAGATGAACATTAAACATTATTCAGAATCAAAGTGCTGCAAAATATTCATGTGATATACTTTTACTCTTCTTTCCCTAAATGAATAATTTAATAAAGTAGAACGTCGCGTTTAATTAACACTATAAATTACCGTGACACTAACCAAATGAATATCACCAGTAACAATACAAATTACTAACTATAAAACAGACTTCGGTGTCGTATTGAAGTTGTGCGTGTTGTTGTTTAGAATTAAGCACAAAGCTACACATCAGGCTATCTGTGCTCTGCCCACCAAGGGAAGTGGTGTGTGACAAACCTCAACACTTCGCTCACAAATATTTCACTGATGTTATTTGAATTGGTTGAAATATTGTCAATTATTATATTTTAAAACAACAATATAGTATAACCCCGTTTTTGTTTTCAGTTTGATGCCCACCAACTGATGTTATTTTCAAAACGATCTATTCGTGAGTACCAGGCCTGGCATGGTCTAGCGCGTTAAGGCGTGTGCTTCGTAATCTGAGGGTCGCGCCAAAGATGCTCGCCCTCCCAGCCGTGGGGGCGTTATAATGTGACGGTCAATCCCACTATTCGTTGGTACCAGAGTGGCCCAAGAGTTGGCGGTGGGTGGTAATGACTCGCTGCCTTCCCTCTAGAGTCTTACACTGCTAAATTAGGGACGGCTAGCACAGATAGCCCTCGTGTAGCTTTGTGCGAAATTCCAAAACAAACAAATCGTGAGTACCAAACGGAAAAGAACGTAAGTACGGCATATTATATAAGTTATTTACTAGGATTATTTAAATATTTTGTTGTTTTATGACATTGGTGAAGATTTACTACTTTTACCATTACAATCTAGTTTGTATACTTTAACAGAAGTACTAGGTTTAAGAGATAAGCTCTTAACTTTAACAACTACATTAACTTTGCGCGAAAATTTTATATATATATATATATTATTTTAGTGTAAATAAATACATTTTAATGAAGTTAAATAGTAAAATAAGTAAAATCAGAAGGAAAGACTGCGTTAAAAACATCAAATCCAAACCTGTGACTAATTATAACTCAAAAAACAAGCCAAAACGAATTAAATTAAACAAAAACGTTACATCAACTAAAAGGATCCCAGCGTGCAAGCTACAATGGGAGATTATAAAATGTACCCTAGGTTTTGGAGGTGACTGAGGAAGTAGGACCTGCATTGCGGTGGTGATACACCGTGTATCAGTCTTCGCCTCCATTCGCCAATCTCGCATTAGAAATGAAGAATAGCAATAGATATAGAATTAGAAATAAAAATCAGGAGAGCGAAATGTAGGTGCTACAGCCTACATCTGTATCACCCTTCACTGCCTGTAGTGTTACGTATTTTTTATGTTTTATGTTCTTCGTAGACTAAACGCAACAGAAAAACGCAGATAACAGCTTGTATAATTTATTACACTAAACTATTAACAAATATAACAGATATAACATAAATTATATAATAACAGTGACAGATATTAAGTTACAACATTCGAAATTAATTACAAAACAAAATAATACTAGTTTCAAACTTCAAAATTTATCACAATACAAAATGGTACTGGCCTGTATCTAATATAATGATCTAAAATGAAAGTCTCAAATTCCAGTCTAGGGTGTGAATTTGGTCCCACGAAGAAATTCCGAAGCTTAAAAGAAGAAGTTCAGAAACAGTTCACAGTTCAATAAATTCGCCGACTCTCAGCACAAGCAGTAATTCAGATGAATCGTAGAGATTGACGAAATAAAATTACAGCTTCCGTAGATCTAACTTTAGTCACAAATCCAAGTTGAATAATCACAGCAAACACTTAATCTTTCTCAAATAACTGACTCTCTTCTTTTGAAATAAAACTAATGTCTGACTCCCCTTTTTTCTTTTCTTCGAATAAAAACTGATGACTAAATCTCTCTCTGCTCTCTCGCATCTTCGTCTGTTTATATATTGCAGGCCTAAACTCATCGAAAGACCGCGAACTTTCTACAGATCTCCAGAGCAATCCGCGCATGTCCGTTCTTGCACGAGACTACACGTCTAGACACGAAGTCACCAGCACTTCATTTACAAACATATCATTGGTCTACTTAATTCAAGAAAATTCTAAATGTTACCCTAAATGAAAAACATATTTTATTAGTTTAAACTTAGAAACAATAATACAAATATGGAAAAATGAATAATAGAAATGAAAATCCAAACACAACACGACACGCCGTCGCCTACAAAATATTTACACATTTACATAACAGTAGGCAGTTGTGGAAGTTGACTGCTCTTTGCTTGTTTTTTGAGTTATCACAAACTAATATACATAAATATATATATATATACACTACATGGCCAAAGATAGAGTGCTGTCCAAAAAATACGTGGACTGACGTCATAAAACAAAGTGTACTTTATTAAGAAGTTACAGGTCTGGGACCCCTTCAAAGTACTCTCCTCCCCAACGCACACACTTATCCCAACGGTGTTTCCACTTGTTGAAACAGTCCTGGTACGCTTCTTTTTAATATCCTCCAGCTCCTTCGTCGCATTTGCCTTAATCTCGGGAATCGTCTCAAATCTTCTTCCTTTCAAGGATCTATTGAGTTTGGGGAACAAGAAAAAATCGCAAGGAGCAAGGTCAGGTGAGTATGGGGTGGGGAAGAACAGTGATCGAGTGTTTGGCCAAAAACTAACGAGTTCTGTGGCACAAAATTCGCAGCAACGCGGTGCATCTTCAATATTTCGGTCAAATGTCGTAACCAGATTCAACTAATATCCCACACTCTTCAGCAAGCTCCCAGACAGTCAGACGTCGATTTGCTCGCACCAGGGTGTTGATTTTGTCGACGTGGAAAGACGTCCAGGACGCTCATCATCTTCAATGGACTGTCAACCATCCTTAAAACGTTCTTGCCACTTGAAACATGTGCTGTACGCTTCTTACCAACATCACCATAAGCCGTGTTAAGCATAGCAAAAGTTTCAGTCGCAAATGTTCCAAGTTTAACACAAAAATTTCACAGCAAGTCGTTGCTCCTACAGGTCATTCATTCTGAAATCCGCCAAACGAAAAAATCGCACTTCATTTAAAACCGCGTAGCTAATACACAAATGAAGGTATCTGCAATCGGAAAATAGTGTCGTAATCAGTTGACCTTTGCGAACCTAGCGACAGTAAGCGGATTCCCCTGAAACCAACTGGAGCCGCGCAATTCAAACAGTCCGTGTATTTTTTGAACAGACCTCGTATGTGGACACCCGACCGTCACACCCATATGTGCTTGTTGAAGATCTCATTCCAAAACCATGGACAATAATATGGAGTTGGTTCCACCCCTTTGCCTCTTCTGGGAAAGCTTTTTATAACATTTTGGAACATGGCTCCGGAGATTCGCTCCTATTCAGCCACAAGAGCATTAGTGAGGTCAGGCACTGATGTCGGGCAAGAAGGCCTGGTTCGCAGTAGGCGTTCCAATTCATCCCAAAGATGTTCGATTGGAATGAGATCAGGACTCTGTGCAGGCCAGTCAAGTTCTTCCACACCAACCTCGGCAAACCATATCTTTATGGACCTCACGTTATCCATGGCGGCATTGTCATGCTGAAACAAAAAAGAGCCTTCTCCAAACTGTTGCAACGATGTTAGAAACACACAATTCTCTAGAGTGTCATTTTATGCTGTAGCATTAAGATTTCTCTTCACTAAAACTAAAGTGCTAGCCCAAACCATGAAGAACAGCCCAGACCATCATTCCTCTTCCACAAAACTTTATAGTTAGCACTATGCAGTCAGACAAGTAGCATTCTCCTGGCATTCATGAAACCCAGATTCGTCTGTCAGACTGCAAGATAGTGAAGCGTGATTCATCACTTCAGAGTCTAATAGCAGTGTGTTTTACACCACCCCAGCCGATGCTTGGCATTGCACATGGTGATCTTAGGCATGTGTACAGCTGCTCGGCCATGGAAACCCATTTCAAGAAGCTTCTGACGAACAGTTATTGTGCTGGCATTGCTTCCAGAGATAGTTTGCACCTCGGCAGTGAGTGTCGCAACTATAGACAGACAATTTTGTATGTGCTACATGCTTCAGCACTCGACTGTCCCGTTCTGTGAGCTTGTGTGGCCTACCGCTTCGTGGATGAGCTGTTGTTGCTCCTAAGCGTTTCCACTTCACAATAATAGCACTTACAGCTGACTGGGGCAGCTCTAGCAAGGCAGAAATTTGAGGAAGTGACATCCCATGGCAGTGCCACGTTGAAAATCACTGAGCTCGTCAGTACAACCCATTCTACTGCCAATGTTTGTCTATGGTGATTGCATGGCTGTATGCTTGATTTTATGAATATGTTAGTTATGGGTGTGGCTGAAATTGCCAAACCCACAAATTATAAAAAGTGTCCACATACTTTTGGACATGTAGTGTATATACATACATATATGTGGCCCGGCATGGCCGAGCGCGTTAAGGCATGCGCTCGTAATCTGAGGGTCGCGAATTCGCATCCGAGTCGCGCTAAACATGCTTGCCTTCCCAGCCGTGGGGGCGTTATAATGTGACGGTCAATCCCACTTTTCGTTGGTAAAAGAGTAGCCCAAGAGCTGGCGGTGGGTGGTGATGATGAGCTGCCTTCCCTCTAGTCTTACACTGCTAAATTAGGGACGGCTAGGACAGATAGCCCTCAAGTAGCTTTGTGTGAAAATTCAAAACAAACGTATATGAATGTAAAAATGAAGGAAATTTGAATTATAAAGTAGTGTAAACCTGTGCCAGATTTTTTAAAGGAGAAATTTTAATTTTTTTCTCCTAAACTCAAAGGTTTTATAAACAAAATACGTAAGAATTAAGAACTTCTATATCAAGCAAAGACAATTTGTACTAACCTGAGTCTCACTTCTGAACTTTATAGTAGAAGTACAAAAACATATCTTAAAGATGAAAAACATAATAATATATATGTAGGTTTCTCTCTCCAGGAACACGCACTATTCACTTGAGAGAGGACCACTCTTATATAAAAAAGGAATGGATTATACACTTTTCTATGGTTTTCTGCTAGATTATAGCATTACTTCTCTTCGTAGCGTTTTTATACTACAGTGAAACCTTCTGAAAGAAAAACACATGTAACGACCCTGGTGACTCAGGTAATCTCGTGAATAACCAAGACGAGAGAAACTATAATTACTCGTCTACACACCACAAAGACAGAGTTAGCATTTATTCAATAATAATTGTACCAGCTTGATTAATAGTGCAATCCATATAACTGTCTGATTAATAGTTATGGCTTCTGTCGTTTTTGTAGCCTATTATTTTGGACCCCCTGCTAATACAGCAGTATGTCTCCAGATTTATAACGTTAAAATCAAGGGTTTGATTCCCCTCAGTGGGCTCAGTAGATATCCTATGTGGCTTTGCTGTAAGAAAAAAAACACACACACCAATTATTTTGCTATTTTGCATGAATATTTATTTAATTATACAGCAAAAGTAAATAAAACTGTATTCTAGTTATAATAATTAACATTTTTTATAATTTTATGTCAGTACTTAATGCCACTTATAAAATAATTTGTCAACTCTGCTTACCAGATAAAAATTCATACCGAGCAAAGCTACTTATTTGTTGACAAGAATGGGTGTTACTGCCCGTGTACAATTGTTATTCTGTTTGTTGAAATCAGAATTTAACAGAAAGCTACACAAAAGGCTACCACCACGTTGTTGTCTCTGATGTTTGTTTAACTGAAACATGACGTTAACTGTTTACCGTATAGTCTTCAGCTAGTTTTAAGTGGACGAATAGTAAGATTTGATTGACTGTTACATTACATTACAAGTACACCATAGGACTAGGGGAAATATATTTTTAACAACGAAGCCTTTGAATTCATATTCCGGAAACGCAAATCACTTGTTTGTGCCCGGACATGGTTTCTAAATAAAGACTAAGATATAGTTTAAGCATTAGCAGTATGTTGTTGAAGGTAAAAGTTAAGTCACGTTAAGTGTTCTAATTAAAACACCCTTTTTTCTGTTAAGCCTAACTAACCCTTTTCACTTTCAGTTACAATAATAAAAACAAAAGAGTGACGGTGTTCGCCAACACTAAGTGAAGACTTGTATTTTTATATTCACGTCAAATTTGTTTCTTGTTGAGCACAAAGGTACACAATAGGCTTATATGTGCTGTGCTCACCGCTAGAATAAACCAGAACTTAGGTTTAATAAGTCCGCAGACTTATCGCTGAATCACTGATGTGTTGTTGTTTATTTGGACTTCAGTTTAAATTATTTTCACCAGATAATTTAAATAACTTGCTACAAATATGAAAAAGAAAAAAACAGTTTCAACAATATTATGATTTATTTACTTATTATGTAAATTATCTAATACATTATTTGAAAGCAGCCCAATAGTCAGCGAGTACACCGGACAATGTAGCTTAAGTTCCGTAGTTCGCTTTCTGTAACCGCCCAAAAAACAAATTAAAACGCACATTCCACACTTTGAGGCTATGATGGTTATATCTAATTATTCAGTTTAACAAGAATAACCAAAAAGTGGTTGTGACCATGTTAACTGTTTTATCCTCGAGTGAGCTGCCTTTGTGCAGCTTTGTGTGAAAATTTTAAAACAAACAAATTACTCTTCAAAAAATATCCTACATATGTGTTCTAAGACTTGAAAATTATTATTAAAGTATTAAAATCAAAGAATGTACTGTTAAATATTATTTTTGTAAATATATTCAAATATATAACCTAAATTATTCTTTAAATATATTGTAAGAGCAGCTTATATATTTACTGCTGAAGCCTGCAAGATAGCCCGAGAACTCTACATCCGAGACCCAACTATAGACATTCTCAGTAATCAATTAGCAACCCTCATAAAATTCACCACGATGAAGACAAACTTCATGTTCAAAAACCACAACTATATACAAACAAATGGCCTAAGCATGGACAACCTAGTATCACCAGTTCTAGCCAATATTTTTATGACACAAGTTGAAACACAAGCAATTAACAGAGCATTACATCCACCACTATACTGGTACAGATATGTAGACGACACGATTGCGGGATTCAGATCTACAGAACACACACTTATTTTTTCAATCACATTAACGCTATGAACCCCCAACTTCAACTTCACATGTGAACAAGAAGGAAGAACTCAAATGTCATTTCTTAACCTCAAAATTACAAGAACCGACACACAATTTAAAACAGAAATCCACCGAAAAAATCACCCATACTGAACTATACATTCCTTGGGACTCAGCACATGTAACAAAACAAAAACTCAACATACTAAGAAACCAAATAAACACAGCTATAAAACTATGCTCACCAGATAAAATTAGCGATGAATTAGACAAAATAAAACAATACTTCATCAACATCAATAACTTTCCTTCACAAACCGTAGAAAACATCATTCACACCCACCTAGAAATAAAGAAAAATCAACCAACTAAAGTAAATATATCTCAAAAAATCACGAAACCATAAACTGCTGCATACCATATATTCCTGACATCAGCAGACAAATAACCAACATTTGGCAAAACTTGCAACAAAATATGACATTCCAGTTAATATTCAAATTTATTCAAAAGCCAGGCACAAAGCTGAGGTCTATACTATGTAAGAACTACATTGAGAAACACCACACCAACATTATTTATAAAATACAATGTGATAACTGCCATGACTTCTATATTGGAGAAACAAGTAGAAAAATGGAAACCAGATTCAAAGAACACAAAAAGTCACCTTCACACGTTTTCGATCACTGCAAGTCAAATAAACACAACATAACCATAGAAAACACTCTAATACTGAATAAAGAAACAAACATAAACAAAGTAAAATTAAAGAAGCCTTACTTATACCACAACTCAAGCCCAAAATAAACCAATACAAAGGAACACCATTATATCTATATTAAAATATAATAAATAATAATAATAATAAATATATATATATAATTGTATTTTCAAACATCTCAGCCCGTCCTCTTCATTCCGACACTCATTACACAACCCCTTTCAAACATGTGGTCAGCTTCTGGTCACTTACCTCTCTCTTTCTTTGTGAACCTGAGGATGACCGAAGAAGGTCGAAATGTTGTTCACTCCTCTACGTAAAATATTTTCTCAACCCCAACGAGCCGTTTTTACATATACATTTCTCTACAAGTGGGCGTTCTCGACATCACTGATTATTTACTATTGTGTTTCTCCCTACTGACAACCTTAAAAATGAACAATATTTATTCGTGTATACCATGCTCACGATCTTCTGAACATATGGAAATCATTTCTTGTTGATATCGCCTTAAAATACTAACAAAGTTTTCATGAGGAACACTAACTACCAGTAAACAGTTCAATAAAAGGTTAGTAACGCATATCAAAATGTTACCACAGTAACGTGGCGCCTCTGGTTCCAATTAATATATTTTAAAGAGCTTTGTTAGTTTGAAGAGTTATTAAATTATGTCAGATTTTACAATTGCAGAATAAGTAGTGTCCAACTATATGATTATTTTAAACATGCTCGCCATTTCAGCCGTGGAGGCGTTATAATTTAACGATCAATCCCACTATTCATTGATAAAAGAGTAGCACAAGCGTTTGCGGTCAGTGGTGATGACTAGCTGCTTTCCCTCTCGTCTTACACTGCCAAATTAGGAACGGCTAGCGCAGATGGCCTTCCCGGAGCTTTGCACGAAAATTCAAACACAATAAAACAAAGAAAAACAAATACGTAGGCCTAACAGAAAAAACGCTAATCCATTCTCGGGGTAGATTTGTCCCATAATTTTGAATTGAGATACTAGAAGGAGGGAAATTAGTCAACAACACCAACCGTAACACTTGAGTTACTCTTGTCCAAAAAAATAATAAATTTGTTTCAGTTTGTTTCTTTATTTTTAATTTCTCGCAAAGCTACTCGAGGGCTGTCTGCGCTAGCCGTCCCTAATTTTGCAGTGTAAGACTAGAGGAAAGGTAGCTAGTCATCTTTACCCACCGCCAACTCTTGGACTACTCTTTTATCAACGAATAGTGGGATTGACTGTCACATTATAACGCCTCCATGGCTGAAAGGGCGAGCACATTTGGTGCGACGAGGATTCAAACCCCCAACCCTCGGATTACGTATCGAACGTCTTAACCCATCAGGCCATGCTGAGCCAAATTTGTTTTAGAAGAAAACACACATCGGCTGCGTGCTGTGTCTACCGTGAGAAACAGAACCTCAGATTTTAACGCTGTAAGTCAACAAACCGCTGTTCCACTAATGGGATTTGACTGTTACTATTATAGTAAAACAACTGTGCCAAGTGTAGATCGTGTTCTTCTAAAAATTGCTCGCAGTCCTTACCACCCTTAAGTCACAGTCTGGGCACTTTTGTGTGGAATCTAAAACACTTTTTCTCAGCTAACCTTCTAAGTACCAATCGAACCTTATGACGATGATCTATTAGGTTATTTAAAAGCTATATTCACTAAATTATATAAGTCGAAATAATTCAACGGTAAAGATGGTACTGTTAGTTTCTGCATCACCATGTTCGTTTGTAGAGCTAAAAAAACGGGTTTTTCATACCAGAAAACCCATGGTGTGGCTTTATACTTAACTACAAAAATAAACGAAATTTTGTGATTATTTTGTTCCAGTTTAGTTTCAACTGGACTAGTGTTTATTTGTTTCGTTTTTGAATTTTGAGCAAAGCTATATAAGGGCTATCTGTGGTAGCTTTCCCTGATTCAGCATTGTAAGACTAGAAGGAAAGCATCTAGTTATCACCACATACTCCCAACTCTTGGACTATTCTTTACCAACGAATAGAGGGACTGATAGTAACCTTACAACGCGCCTACGGCTGAAAGGGCAAGCATATTTGTTGTAACGGGATTCGAGCCCGCAACCCCCAGCTTACAAGTCGTGCGCCCTGACCACCTGGCTATGATGGACCCTGAACAAGCGATCTTGAAGGTTTATCAATAGCGAAACGTGAAACTTATATGGATACATTCTGAAGACATAGATTGTTGTTAGATTTACCCTTAACAGAATTTTTTTTCTCTTTATTCATCCCACGGTATAAACAAAAATACATGAAAAAAAACAACAGTTAAATAATAAGCATATGGAGAGAAAACATTGCAAGATACCACCTTGTTAAAAATTACAACAAAAAGTATAAAATGAATTAGAAAATATAAAAGAAGTAATAATTAGTGATAAGTATCTAAATCAAATTACACTAAAAACATTAATAAAACAAAGAAAACAATGGAACACTTGTGATAAAAAAGAAAACTTGTAGAAAAGAATACACTTTGTTACCAACCTATCATTATTGTAATACAGTAAATGAAACACTTGTTAAGTAATTGGAAAAAACAACAAAAAACAAACAAAAAACATTGTGAGATACCTTGCTAAAAATTACAACAGGTGTAAAATGTGTTAAAAAATATAAAAGAAGTGATAATTAGCTGTAATTTTTAAATCAAAGTACACCAAAAATTCATTTGACGTTATGCAAAACACATCAGCAGTTGAAACTAATGACGAGATAAAAAACGGGGTGAGATTCGTGGTTAGAGAGTGTTGTTATGGAAACGACATGACGTAGCTACTCGAGACTCTGACGTCACTCTATATGGAATCAGTAAACAGCCTGTGGAGAGAGCGTTTTTGAGAGGCTTGTAAACGGGGATTCGTGTTTATCTTTGATCCAAAAATAACTGGAATCAAACAGCGTTAAAGAGCAATATACATGTTAAAGAGTTCGAATCTCTTATGCGACCATGATTTGTGGTGTCACTGAAGTAGGGAAAAATAATGCACTGTGTTCTTCACCCATTACACCGTGAACAGAAAGACAACCGAGCGCTACATAGTGGAAATATATATTTATAAATAAAACAAATATTAAACTACCATTAAAGAAAAACTAATTTATACAAACGTACTATACTTAAAACAGCTGGTTCAGCCGGTCTGTCTGGCTGCGACGAAAGATTTCCACCTCTGATCAGTATAAAACTTTAGGAGGCTCTTGGGTATACATTTCACAAAATAATTCTAGGTCCTTTATTACTATTCTCATTTTTATAAGAGTGATAATCATCCTCCACTTTTCTATTGCTGCCTCAATGAGCATACACACACACACCTTCTCGCCATCTTCGCGAAACAAACGAATTGAGTGTCACACGTCCACACCGTTTGTACCGTTACTAAACAAATATTACTAAGTTTATTTATTGTAGTTAACATACAAATCTTTTTTATTAAATTAAAACTTCTGAATTACAAGACAATTTTATGTCATCCAGTTATTATGTCAGTCATATACTGTATATTCTAAGTATAATAAGACCAGGTATTATGTAAGACAATCGTTACAAAATAGCTGATTTTGTTCTGATTGGTTACTTTTACTCTCGGTTGTTATCGTATTGGTGACAATAAAATCGTTAAAATCAAACTGGCTCGATCTCCACGTTTCCCCACTATCTCAGGTGAAAACCACCAGTGGCTTTCAGTTTACAGCACAAACGCCTGCGTTTTGTGACGCAGAGAAAAGCCAGCTTGCCTGTGGACATGACATAAATTCAGGTAACAGTAAAAAAACAACGAAAATCTTAACTAATAAAGCCCGCAATTTCTTCTAAATATTTTTCGAACGCACAAAAGAATGAATTTCCTAAAGAATCGAACATCATTGCAATTGTTTTACTGATTAACATTTTTTCAACCTTTATCATTAAATACGTTCCACTGTCATACCTTCGCTTAGTTACCACATAACTGTTAGGGCTTCCCTTCATCTCGCCGACATCTTCCACACGAATTTCACTTCCACTTGACATCGCTGAGCAGGAAGATGAAAAGTGTCCAAAAGTAATACTAGTTTCATCGTCAGCAGTGAACCATTACTTCCCTTAGTTTGGGTTATTAAACGAAACACTAGTTTTATTTCACTTCAAACAGAAAAGAAATTTGATCACGAAATTAACTCTAATCGAAGTGTCTTTTTATTTTATATAAGTGTATCATTTTATCTTTATCTCTCGAACATTTCCTTTCTGCATCCGAAGGCCCACCTACACGCGGAACACCCCGCGCTGCCACAGCGCATGCTTTGCTGTCGAGAAAAGGAGTGGCTGAATCATTTCTACACAGCTCAGAATTTACGCTTTGCTATCGATTTTGGAAGTTTGCCAGCTCTATATAGAATTTTTTTGGGTAAGAATTGTATACCTTACGTTTGAAAATAAACAATATAAGCTTACTGGTAAACAATGTTGCTCCTAATGTTCATAATACGAATATTGTATTTGGATTGTGTATGACAACTTTGTGAGGGCGTATTGCAACGGTATAAAAATAATAACAAATAGTTATACATTTCTTAGAGTTGTTCAGGGGTTATTCAAAGAATAATTGTCAATTTATTAATGGGGTAAATCATTGTAAAGCAGCATGTGAGTTAATTCAAGTGGTTTGGTAGTTATCTTTAACTATGACACACACACATCTATATATATGAAAATTTCGCGAGAGACAAAACTAAATGAAAAATTGAGCCATGTTGTTTGAGTTTATTTATTAAAATCAAACATATTAAGAAGTTGTCAAAATCAGTAAGAAGTGAATTCGTTAAGATTGTATTAAATATTACATATAACTGCTTGTTTTTTAAAAGGTGGACACAACTTTTTAATCGCTTGTACAAAGGAAAAGTTTTGTTTATTTCGTTCATAATGTTTCACCATATTTACTTGCTATAATCAATCATGCAAGATATAAATACTAGGGCTAACCGAAATTTAGCCTTAGTTATTGTTTGTTTGTTTTAATTTCGCGCAAAGCAACTCGAGTGCTATCTGCGCTAACCATCCCTAATTTAGTAGTGTAAGACTAGATGGAAGGCAGCTAGTCATCACCACCCACCGCCAACTCTTGGGCCACTCTTTTACCAATGAACAGTGGGATTAACCATAACATTATAACGCCCCCACGGCTAAAAGAGCAATTAGTTATTGTACCTCACGTGATGATGTGAGGTAAAGCTAGAAAAACGATGTAAACAAAATAAATTTCGTTGAGATTTTATTTTCAGGGTTAGCAAGTTTTTCTTTGCCTCAACATATAACTATTTTGATTGTTTAATAAAAAAAAGAAACAATGATATAAATTAGGAAAAAAACCTGATTTGTCTAAATCAATTTCAAGTTGTTATTATTTCAAGTCTACTTCTGTTTTAAATCAATGTGTGTTTTTCAACAAACATTTCACATCACTTTTTACTTGATTTTTCGCACAGAAAATTCAGTTAATATTGCTAGAATAAAGCTATAGATGTCACCATTGCATGTCAAACGCTGGCGAAGAATTGTTGTGGTGCAAGCGTTTAAACCCATTACATTTCAAGCCCTACAAGCATTTACAGTTGTCAGCTGCTAGGGATAATGCCAGTAGTTCTCAATACCAAGAATTTATACATATACAGATAAGTATATAATAGGCAGTAAACAGGCTTAACTAACATTCTAGAAATCAACCCTAATTTATAGCACACGTTAATGAATAAAGAAGATAAATCACTCAGTCATCGAAACAGTTCTCTGGCGTTGGTAACAAAGTAAATTGGGATATTTTTGGTGCATTTATGGATATGTTACTTATGAATCAAAAGAGGTAATTTGGCCTCATTTGGAACAGAATTACAGTTTTAATGTCCTTAGTCAATAAATGTTTGTTTTTGTATTTATTGTTGTGGGCAGAGCACACAACAAGTATCGAGCCACGACTTTTACCGTTCTAAGCGTGCAGAATTACCGCTTTGTTACTATTGAAACATAAAAATTCGTCTCCCCCCCAAAAAAAAGGCTGCTAATGTACTTCTGCTCAGACACAGATATTTTTTGGAATTAATTTGATTTTTTTTCAATTATGTGACACGGAATTCAATCTCACTAGGACGTTTTTACCACTAAAAGTGTATTCTGAACTTTAAAAACACGATTTTCTAATGAACAAGGCTTGAGAAAAGAGTCGGGTTGTTTATCATCCTTTGTGTTTCATTTCCGTAAAAATCTTTTTTTTTTTTTTCTGATGTTAAAAAGCTCACAATTATCCAGTAGTTTTCAGAAGAAAGATACGAGGCCTGGAACAACCAGGTGATTAGACACATGACTCGCAACCTGTGGGTCACAAGTTCAAATCCTATCCCTAAACGTGCACGTTCGTTCAGCCGTGGGGGCATTAAAATGTAATGATCAATTCATTATAGTAAAGAACATCCCAAGATTTGACGGTAAGTGATGTTGACTAGCCATCTTCCATTAAGTTTATTATTTCAAAATCAGGTAAGATTAGCGTAGATAACCGTTAAGTAGCTTTGAGAAAAATCCAAAACAAACTAAAGAAAGATTTTTTTTTTGCAACTACATTGCGTCTGGGGTAATTAGACTGGCTGAAGATAAAAATGCTTTAAAAACAGTTTTTTAATACAACCGTCAACAATACTCAAGAAAGGTTTATTTTTGTTGTTTATTCAGACTTGAGCAATAAGCTATCTGTGTTGTAAGTACTACATGTATGGAAGCGTGATTTTTAGCGATGTTGTCCACAGACATACCACTGGGGGGCTCTCAGGAATGGTGAAAAAGGCGCGTCTTTTTATTATACTTACAACCACATATTAAAAGCATTGAAATAAATTCGGATTTTTTTGTCAAGGAAAATAGAATTCTGTAACATAAATTGTTGCGATGGAAATTTGTAATTCACGATGGAAATCAAAGATGTAATTGCTCTGTAATGTAGACCAAATCACAAAACTGTTGTTGTTGTTTAGAATTAAGCACAAAGCTACGCAATGGGCTATCTGTGCTCTGCCCACCACGGGTATCGAAACCCGGATTTTAGCGTGTATGTCCGCAGACATACCGCTGAGCCACTGGGGGGCTCACAAAACTGAAAAACGTAACTTTATATGATAATAGAATTAAAAGATATTATAGTTGTATAGTTTTCAACTGGAGGATTATAGACTACCTGATGAAATTAATTTAACGTAATAATCACGGTTTTATTTTCTTAACGTTTCTACAAGTTTGCCGTAAATTGTTGTAGGCCTACGTTACGAATAGCACTGACGCTAAACTAACTAAAATAAACAGAATCAATTTAATTGTACAAAGTAACCAAGTAACACCCCCACGGCTGAAATGGCGAGCATGTTTGGTGTGACATGGATTCGAATCCGCGACTCTTGAATATTGTAAACGGAACTCAGTGATATTGTTTAACGTAAATACACATTAAAACTCGATAAAAAGAAACCGTAGGAGTTGAACAATTTTATGTTCGATATTAAAACCAGACACTAGAATCTGTGAGCTTACTTAAACCATTATAACACTTAAAATTTAAATCACTAAAACACCTTGGAGAATTTGTTCGTTCGTAGTTAAGCACAAACCTACACAATGGGCTATCTTTTCTCTGCCAACCACGAGTATCGAAAACTGCTTTCCAGTGTTGTAAATCCACAGACATGCGGCTATGCCACTGTTGAAGGGAGATGGACAAATTGTAATTATTACGTAACAATTCTGGTGAAGACCTTCTTTGTTGATAAAAGTTTGGAAATCTTATATGAAATATTTTAATTTGCAAAAAAAAAATGTTGAAAACGTTTAAACAGAAATAAGATCAAGACAACAGTGAAATATATCTTTAACAAGATCAAGACGACAGTGAAATATTTATATTTCGGACATTTCCAAGTATACAGTTTCAGTCCAAAAACCAAACTACTCAATGTTTCTAAACATCTCTCTACTCTTGATTCCCCTAATTTATAAAACAAAATGTACAACTTAGGCAGAATAGATCTAAGTACACAAGTACGAACTTCATCTTAAACTGAAATTTTTGAACTTACTTGATTATTAAAAGACCATAAAAAAGCAAACTTCTAATTTCTCTGATCTAACAGCTGGCGCCGCCATGGCCACGTAGTTAAAGCACTCGACTCGTAATCCGAGAATCGGGGGTTCAAATTCACGTCGCACCAAACATGCTCGCTCTTTCAGCTGTGGGGGCGTTATAATGTTCGGTCAATCCCACTAGTCGTTGGTAAAAGAGAAGCCCAAGAATTGGCGGTGGGTGGTGCTGATTAGCTGCCTTCCTTTTAATCTTACATTGCTAAATTAGGAACGACTTGCGTAGATAGCCCTTGTGTAGCATTGCGCGAAATTCAAAACAAACCGATCTAAGAGGTGCAGCTCTGGCGACAGTACAGCCATCTATGTTGGCAAAAGTAAAGGAAATCTTGCTGAGAGAATGTTCATAATTCGTAATCATAAAGAAAACAATGACCACCAGAGTACTTAAGATGATTTTAAAATTCAGTCAAATCTAATTGTGAATTATTAACTAAAGAAACATTGGTGGTCATAAAATATAGCCCTACTATTAGCTCTTAATAATTAGAACTGTTTTAATTCTTCATTTCTCTTTACTCACTCCTAAATATTTCTCTGCTTATTTTGCTCCATTACTCTGTTCTTCAATCGATGTTGTAATCCCACACATATATCCAAGTTTTACCGCCTTCTTCAGTTTTAGTTTGTTACATTGCAGAAAATCCCTGAAGATGTATAATGTAGAATCGGAAACTATCGTCTTTATCTTGATGAAATTACGATTCCCTAGGACTGGATCCATTGCCAGTGTCTGAAAACGAAGACATAGTAACTTAGTTTTTCACAGTTTTTGAATTTTTTTTGTCGCAATCTTAATTTTAGAGTGAGGTAAGCAATTTTTTCCTGAATGTAATCAACACATAATTATATCAAAGCGCCTTGAATTCAAGTTATCTGATTTACAGTTCAACTCTCTCTAAACAAAATATTGTTTCCTGACCTGACAAAGGTCAAGGTATTGCACTTCCAGACAAAACGAACTATATTTCCATAACTTCTCTAGTGGAACATGAAAGTAAATTAAACAACTTTGAAACGCACTGTAAAATGTGAAGAGAAACTTTAAATTCAATGCTACCTTTGGTATCGGAAAAATCAAATCGTTATTTCTTCCACTACCATCCTTGTGAATATCCGCACCAGTGTCCTGTATAGTATATATAAAGCTCACAGCACTAACATAGACCTAAACCTTATCCTCTCTATAACCTGCTTTCATGCTTGCAATATAAGGTTTTAGTTCTTATTTTAAATCGATTAACTGTTCACGATTTCAGAATTAAATAATCGTTTCTTTTCCGCAATAAATAAATGTTTTTCAATCATCAGAAAATTCTGTAACGAACAAATCTGATATATCTTTTTTTACCAACATTTCTCACAATGAAACATTTGGTGTTTGTCTTTCACACATTACTTTCCGGGAAAGGGTAAAGTAGTGTGAAATTGTGCATTGAATAAAAAATTCATACATATATGTTAAATCAATAAATTAAAAAATATGTTTTTCATTTTCCACAGAGTAAGTGTCCACTCTTGCCCTCATTTCCTTCCTTCCTGTGGACGCCCGTGTTTCACAGTTTTTTCATAAGACCTAAAGTGGTTTAAACATATTATAGCTATACCAACTCCTTAAAATCCCCACCAATATCAAACCCTGTTGTTTCAGCAGCAAACTGCATTACTAGATAGATGGCATTGCGATAGCTTCACCATTCCTACATTCACCCATGCCTTTCTTTGTTTTCACAAATCCTCGAAGCAAAGAGACTATGTTAGTCGTACGAGCTTCAAAGTTGTCCTTTATAAAGGTATGTGGATGATACATTTGTAATTATCGCTTGGATTAAAACGTTTGAAAATTTTTAGCGCATCTTAACCCACGAAATTTGAATATATAATTTAACTGTGAATTCTAAGATAACTCTTCCTTTTCTGAAAATCCTTGAAACAGAAATTGAAGAAACTCTAATGATTTCTGTTTATCACAAAAAAATGTGCACTGATCTTTTTAGATATGGAAACTAATAAAAAATTAAAGTTGTATTATTCAATAATCAAAAGCGGAGAAACAAAGAAACTAGTAAAGTATAAATCGCAGGCCGTTAAAATACATACCAAAGACGAATGTTCAGCAAACTAGGGGGCATTCAACTTTTGAGATTTTCATTTCCTGTCATTACGTGCGAAACCTTATTTCTTATCTTCCCGACAAATCCCACTGAAATCAGACTGAAGTTACTTCTGTCAATATCTCGAATTCTGACACAACAAAGACACTCTGTTAGAAAAACTCACAAGTAACTTTTTAAATACCAGATTAGTCTTTAAATCAAACTTCTTTCTGTTTCTAAACGTTTGGCTACTTTTATTTTTCCTATTTTATAAAACAGAATGCAGAACTCAGATAGAATTGATCTAAGGTTTGGTTCTGGTTTTTGGAATTTCGCACAAAGCTACTCGAGGGCTATCTGTGCTAGCCGTCCCTAATTTAGCAGTGTAAGACTAGAGGGAAGGCAGCTAGTCATCACCACCCACCGCCAACTATTGGGCTGCTCTTTTACGAACGAATAGTGGGATTGACCGTCATATTATACACCCCCACGGCTGGGAGGGTGAGCATGTTTAGCGTGACGCGGGCGCGAACCCGCGACCCTCGGATTACGAGTGCACGCCTTAACGCGCTCGGCCATGCCAGGCCGAATTGATCTAAATTAATACACAAGTACGACCTTCATCTTAAAATCAAAGTAATTTTTAAACCCACTTAATGGTTAAAATGCTTATTCTCGTAGAAGGACAAACTACCACTCTCTTGGATCTGGTGGGTTAAGGCGTTCGACTCGTAGTTTAAGCGCTGCGGGTTCGAATCTCCGTTGCACCAAACATGCTCGCCCTTTCAGCCGTAGGGGCTTTATAATGTACGGTCAATCCCACTATTCGTTGATAAAAGAGTACTCCAAGAGTTGGCTGTGGGTGGTGATAACTAGCTGCCTTTCCTCTCGTCTTACACTGCTAAATTAGGGACGGCTAGCGAAGACAGTTCTCGTGTAGCTTTGCGCGAAATTAAAAAAACAAACTCTCGGATTTATCAGGTGCACCTGTGGTGCCCTCTATTCAACTGTTCTTACCTTCTAGTAGTTTATCAATTTTGCAGGATGTTATATATATATATATATATGCATATAAAAAATTTTCTAGTGGCTCGGCAGTAATTCTGTAGGCTTACAACACTACAAACCTAGTTTCAATACCCATAGCTGGCATTACACAAATTGTCCATCGTGCAGCTTCACGCTTCACAACAAATAAACATTGTGATCTGTATCTGAAGTATTAATTTTGCTATTCGGCTGATAGGTCAAAATAAATTATGATTATCCATTATGAAAAACAAGATAAACTTTGTTAGCCGTACGGATCTTTAACATCACAACGTAATGGTTGTTGTTGTTTTGAATTAAGCACAAAGCTACATAATGGGGTATCTGCACTCTGCCCACCACGGGTATCGAAACCCGGTCTTTAGCATTGTAAGTCCGCAGACATACCGCTGAGACACCGGGGGGCCAGAACGTAATGGCATTTTAGTATCTACTGATAACAGTACGAATGGTTAAAACAGGTGATCCCTCTTGGTGGTCCATGGTCACCTTTAGGGGAAATATAACGTTGTGTAACCAGGCATGTTAGATATAATCTGTAATATTGGGATATCCTATGATTATCTTCGCTTTAAGACAGATAAGTTTCACGGTCAGTACGTGTTCCAGTTACAGAGGTCAAGGAACACATTAACTTCATGTTCCATCTCAACTGAGGCAGTCACTGCAGGTAATATATATACACATACATACATACATACATACATACAAAATAGTGGTAATGTAGGTTATATTGTTATTGTTGCATACTTTATATGAACTTTTATACTTTGGGCGTGTTTGTCCTTGTTACAGCAGTCCTTATGGTGATTTTTATAAATTTCATCGACTGACCTCCTTTTCTCTGATTCTGATCCAAGTTTCTTTTCTGTTACTTTACCATTAGCCGCTACACTAAAATTGAAATTCTTTTAGGCAGGACTAAAGTGAATTGATCTGTGAGGCCTTTTTATTAGCTATATTTGTGTGCACTAACAATACCAAGCATGGGGTGTGCGTGTACTACATATTATTTATAACTAATCAGGATCTTTCCTAGCCCCCCTTCACACCAAACATACTCGTTCTTTCAGCTGTGGGGGTGTTATAATGTGACGGTCAATCCCACTATTCATTCGTAAAAGAGTAGTTCAACAATTGGCTGTAGGTGGTGATTACTAGTTGCCTTTCCTCTATTTTTATACTGCTAAATTAGGGACGGCTAGCGCAGATAGCCCTCGAGTAGTTTTGCGTGAAATTTAAAACAAAAACACAAGATAAAAACCAAAAAAATTCAATCATTCCATGAGCTGCAGCTAAATGTGTAAAATTTTTTCTAGAAGCGTAAGAAAGATTTAAAAGTCCCCTACGTCAAAGTCTAGTAAGCGCTACGAGTAATGTTCACTCTTTGTCATTATGTTTTTATCTTCCTGCCTCATTACAATTACTTTGTTCTGTGTTTTGAAAACTGTCACTGGATTATTCTTTCTCTCCTAAGTTCTCAAGTGAGGCGCAATTGTTACTATGCAAATATATAAAATATATCTGAAAGTAAAAACCAAACCAAGTTTAAAAAACCAAACTGCCATATAAATATTACCACTTATATAATAACAAATAACATGGGAAAAGTACATGCACAATTTATATACAAATAGGTTACACGGGGTGCGGGGGGCACAACAAAACATTAAGAAAAAAGGATGTCATAAAAAATATTTTCGCACTTCTAGCAGAAATTGATAAATTATTCCTTTGTCTCTGCCATGTCATCAAAGTTGGTTGTAGGGGGGTGGAGGCGGAGCTCGCTGTAGCTGTAGTTAGCCTTAAATGTACCTTAGCTTCCCCTCTAATACTCAAACCCAGTAAACAACACTTTCTGTTAAAACTTCTTATATACTACGGTTTGTGTGTCCCCACCGTATAGTATGCAGCCCCTGCAATTTCTTGTCCAGTATATCTCAAACTTTTCACAGGATGCCTTCTATTTGGTTGTCTAGTTCACCTTAGCCCCCTCACCTGGAAAAGGCTGTACACTCCTGCAAGTTATCAATAATTTGGAGATCTTTTACAAACTTTCTGGATTTAAAACCTTGAAGCAGATTGTCCAATAGGAGAAGAGAAATAAGTAAGTTTGCTAATTAGCTCACAGCAGAAGCTATATCCTTGAGGTACTTTGTTATGTATATTGTGCCAGCTGAATGTCATATGGTGTTTAATAGTCTAGGTTGCTCTAATTTAATTCCATATGGTACATTGTTTTCGTAGTCTACCTCAAGTTACCGGAATTTGCGGTTTTACAAGTAACCGCTGAAGGTTGTTGTCTGGCATAATGAGCTAGAATACCGTAACAAATACGTGTGAGCACGCAGATAAAGAGCGAGCGACCTCTACTTATGGCCAATCTTACAAATAGCAATTGACTTCAAAAATTAGCCACGATCATTATAGAATGCTTTTGGTAGAATATGCGTAGGCGACAGAACAAATTTCAATTTCTGGAGTGAGGAGGGGAGAGATACCGACAGTTGACACGATTTGCTATGTTAACCATGCTTATGGAATTCAAAGTTGAAATAGCCAGTTTTCCTGGTAATTATAATAAAAACTTTTTTAACCGAAAAGGCGCTTCACGAAGGGTTCAAAAGTTGAGGAGGTGGCATTTGCCCACAGTGGATTCAGAACAAGGTTTGACAGGATGAAGTTTCATCGGACAATGTGTCACCTCCATGATTAGTGATTCTCGCTTTAAGACAAATTAACTTTTGCTGTTGCATTCCTATTCACAAATACAGAGTTTTGCAAAAAAATTGATACTTTGTTGCAAAAATTTGGCATTCATTTGATAAAGCAAAAAATACATATGTTTTGAAATATTATAACTATAAAATTTGAATGTGGTAATCAAATGATATCAACTGCCAAAATTTCTCTAACGTTTAAAAATATTCACGAAGTTTTTTGAACGATGTTTCAATAATCTTATGTTTTGTGTTCAGACAATTTTTTTCGCCTTAGTATGTCTTTGGTATTTTCCAATCATTTTTTGAAAATTTTCAGTTTCTTGTATTTGACTGACAAATGTGTTTGACAATTGTTTTATTGAAATAAAACCATTTATTTCTAATAAGACACTAACTTTATGAACATATTGCCGAAATGCTACAATGTGTAATTTCTCATCTTGAAAAATACAAGCTATAATTACAAATTAGATTCTCATTTAAAAACAAACCAACCTAAAATTGGAAACAAACAAACTTTGTAGATGGCTTTCTAAAAAGTAATAAGAAAATAAACAGGTAAACTACATAAAAAATACTTGGGTGAGACATTGTCCTTTTTTTTCAAAACCCGGTGACACATTGTATGTATTGTGCCCACAGTACCTCCCCAGGTTCCTCCGCCTATAAGTATATATACAGGGTGGTCCCTAGAAAAGCGGAAAATTTGTCAAACGACTATTTATTTTTACAAAGTTTTTCAAAGGCATATGTTATATTACACTCATAGATGCTCAAAATGCATTTTATGATATTAAAATCATGCATTTTATTCATGATGTAAAGAAATCAAAATAGAAATGAGTAAGCACGCATTTTATTCATGATCTCATCTGACACTCAAATTTTCCGCTTTTCTAGAGACCACCCTGTATAAACATACAACAACGACAATTAAGAAATAAAGAGCCCCCCAGTGGCTCAGCGGTATGTCTGCGGACTTACACGCTAAAATCCGGGTTTCGATACCCGTGGTGGGCAGAGCACAGATAGCCCATTGTGTAGCTTTGTCCTTAATTCAAAACAACAACAACAACAAGAAATAAAGAATAAAGTTAGTAACATGAAACTTTGGAAAAAAATTAAAAGTCATCCTCAAAGGTTTAATATCATATTAAGTGTTCAGTTTCGAGTCTTGCAATTGTTTATCCCTTGTAGAGCATATTGTCTGAAGTGCGATATACCAGTTTAGTAATTTTTATATTTCACATTTTATGGGAAACTGAGAGTTGTTTAGTGTTGATAAATTAGGCGTCTTTGTAACAAGCCATATCCACACGTTAGACCTACACAATCAACTTAAATATCCACATTGTTTAACTATATTCACCAGCACTCGTTGTAAGACTATTATTATTAATTTGGTTATAAATGTTTTATAGTTTTTGAAATGGGATTGGTAAATTACGCATTTTCGTGACAAGCCACATCCACACGTTAGGCATATACTATCATCTCGAGTACCCGATCTGTTTAACTATCCTTCCAGCACAGCACCTGTTGCCCTATCGGTTTTTATTTTTAGGCTAAAAACGTTTTCTGAGTTTCTAAAACTCCATGAAACCTATAAATCGACACAGATGACTTCACATTTATTCCCATGGCTACAAGAAAGTCAAGTGAACCGGATCAAAAAGCAAAGAAAAAACTCGTTTCTAGGAGTTTATGCCAAATATGCCTTTAATAAACTGATGTATAAACCTATTCATGATAGTTGATTATTTTGATAAATCAACTGAGTCGTGACGTCGGTGTCTTTACTTGTAACTATGGGTGGCTCGTTGTATACTTTGTTACATATCTTTTAAAAAAGAGGGACATAAACAAAAACGCTTACACCTGTGCAAAAACTGGGCCAAGCATAACTTAGTAGTTAGCGCATCGGGCTGTGAGTCTAAAGGTCTATGGTTTGAGTCCCGATATTGCAAAAAAAATCCGTATATGTGTAAAAAGAGTGATAGTAAAATCCTATTATTCTAAATCTATTAGAGTAACATAGAAGTTGGCAGTACGTATTGTTGATTAGTTGTCTCCTTTCTAATACATTAGTTAAAATTAGCGACAGCTGGCTCGAATGTCTTTAACATTGTATATATATATAACTGAAACGAACGTTAATACTGAAGTCACGTGTCATAAAATACCAAGGTAATAATAACGATTAATCAGAATTTGTTCCCGATATTAACGGATGTTTCCTGAGATAGATATCAAATGTTTAACTTCCTGATCAAACAGTTTGTCTTATATGTCAAAAGAATATATATATATATACATATTTTTAAAAATGTCCCGGAATTTCATTTGTAATTGTTACGGATTTCATACATTACCGTCTGTTTCACAGCAATGAATTGTTATGCTGTATTTTCCAGAATTCTCGTTTTATCGCTGTTTATCAGGGTAAGTCTCAGTGACGTTTCTACATGTTGTTATACTCGCGAGGCCAGGTGCCCCAGGCAGATTTATTTAGTAATTTAAGAAGGTTGCTTACTTGTTTTGGTTTAGTAATAAAATAAGACGTACATTAGCTGTTTGAGTTGTTATGCGTTTCTGAGGTACATAGACGTTTAATAACAAAAAGAAGGCGTGTATTATTCAACATTTCAAATGCAAAAGTTCGAACTGCAAACTTGGAAGAAGTAATACACAGGAATTTTATTTTTTTATCAATACAACTAGACTGTTTATTGGAACACAGGAAATTTGATTACTTTCAGACAATTGGCCTAGTCGTCGAAGGATAACACGCGATCAGCAAAGACGTAAGTACGATAGTTTGTTACAAATTATAACACTAAATAAGGTAAAAATTAAGTTAACAACAAACCCGATTATTTATTTATTTCCAAACCTCAATATTTGTCATTTTACGTCTTAAAATACCAGTATTACCTTTTTGTTTCCTTTATATCGCAACTTGTTTAAATATATACACATTGTTAATAGTGTGGGAAATTTATTCATTGTTTTATGAATGTCGGTGATTTCCTTTCTCTCTTTATCTAGTGCAATAACGTAACTTTTTTCAGCGTCTATATGTTATAAGTTTACGACAAAAAGGTTCCCCCTAGCGATGAATTACTATTTTTATCAAAAATAAAGAATGTTACATTGTTTTTTCTTTGACTTGAACAGATAATATTGTCAACAGGAAGCAATTAAATTGCAAAGTGGATTTTTTCTTTGACGATTATCGTGTATTGTTGTCAACAAGTAAGAATGAAATTGTAAAATTATTTTATAATGTAACTGAGTACCAATATTTAACTGACAACAACCAAAAGAAAGCGGCCATCATAAATCTTGTGTTCAAGTTGACTGATTGTCAAAAAAATTTCTACATAACCCAAAGCTGAAACCCTACCTTAACAATAAGTCAAAAGTTGGGTCAGTATGCAGGTAATTGGAGTTTAAGAGAATAATAATGCAACGGTCCTTTATATCTCTCTCTTTTTTCTTTCGGGCCTGGCATGGCCGAGCGCGTTAAGGGGTGCGCTCGTAATCCGAGGGTCGCGGGTTCGTGCCCGCGTCGCGTTAAACATGCTCGCCCTCCCAACCGTGGGGGTGTATAATGTGACGGTCAATCCCACTTTTCGTTGATAAAAGAGTAGCCCAAGAGTTGGCGGTGGGTGGTGATGACTAGCTGCCTTCCCTCTAGTCTTACACTGCTAAATTAGGGACGGCTAGCACAGATAGCCCTCGAGTAGCTTTATGCGAAATTCCAAAAAAACAAACAAACTTTTTCCTTTCTTTTCTATACCCTTGCTGATAAAACAAAAACTTTTAATATGCTTTCCGCTAAACCAAACCGACGGATTTCTGGCCAGTACTTAGTGGTTTAAATCAATTTCATGAAAATTTACCAACTTCTGAATTACTTGAATTAAGTAGTAAGAATTGACAGTTAGGTCATGGGAACTTTATAAGATCCTAAAGTACGAAACTCGATTTTTCAGTAACGGGACACAAACTAAAAAACCCTTCACTTCACAGCTAGGCCTAGAATCCAATAGCGTCTGCACGAGATGCTCGAATGAACAATGTTAAATGAAACACTTTATTTTTCGATCTTATTTTTATTCTCTGAAGTAACTTAACACATATACCTAAAGCTGCGAGACATGTCCAACCAAAACGTGTCCGGTGGAGTTCACTAAACAGATTCAAAGATAACCTTTGTAATGATGGAAAGAATTGAACTTCTACTTGGTCGGCTGCAGATAAAAATAAATTTAGAGTTTAGCGAGATTAATCGAGCAGAAACTATTTTAAAAATTATTTTTTAGAAAGTAATAAATATTAAACAACAGCAGACTTGTTATTAATGTTATATATTTCTTCAGTTCTGTGATGAAATTTAAGGAAACGAAATAGGTAAACTGAGAATGAAACTTTAACAAGGCTGATGTTTGTTTCGTTTCTTCTCTTGCATCTTTAAAATTAGTTTTTTGTAATATTTCGTTTAAAAATATGAATTTAAAAATGGATAAGTTCAACCTGACCCGTTGTGGCAACCAGATTTTACTACTGCTACAGGTTTGTCGGTTGTGATGCTGCCTTCTCAAACTGTATGTTTAGGCCTTGTAAAGTATATACAAATTCCGAAAGATATACTAGTTTTATTTAAGGAAAAATCTCGTATTTTGGTTTGCAGTCTACAACTAAATAGAATAGCATGTTATGGGGTTACCGAGAAGAAAGTTTATGTAGAAATCGTGTTAAGTTCGCCGCCTCTCTGGTTTTACTTTTTCAGAAAAAAAAAATCTTGCACAAATACGTGTTCTTCTTTGGAGGTCTGTTATTTCTGAAGACCATTTGACTCCGAATAAAAGACGCACACAGTTTTCACAAGTATAAATATATACTTACTAAACGTTACCTCAGTTCTGCAGTTAGTGTTTCATATGTACCAACAGTTTCAATTATCAGTTTGTGATTTTAGGTTTAGATTTTATTTCCACATTTGTATCTTATTAGTCGAGAATTTTTGTGTTTCATATATTTAAATTCAAAGCATAACAACTTAATTGGGCCTTATCTTGATTCATTTATTAGTATACAAGTAGAGATATAAAATATCACCCTCAATTGTACTGTTTTATTTATTGGAGACTAAAGGCCTATAGTTTACTTTCTTGTACTATTAACTGTATAAGTAAAAGATCATGTTAAAGCGTCATTAAAAACGTGAAGATGCACACATCGAAAATATCAGACAGATCTATTATTGATAAAATGAACTGAGCAAAGATTGTAACTATATTGTGTCTTGTCATAATTTAGTAAGAACCTATGTGGAGGTTAATATGTCTGTGATATAACGTTATAAACCCAACATAACACATTCAAAAGCAGGTTCATTGCAAATCTCAGTACAAGCTAGGCAAGATGTTTTAAAATTAATTTTTTTTAGAAGTGAAAAATTAGATCTCTCACGCGCGTATTCAACTCACTGTAGCTTGGCTACCAATAACAAATATGTCCTAGTGTTCAGGTGTTGTGCCTGTAGTATGTGGGTAAATACAGTTCGGGTTTGTTTGTTTTTTTTAAATAGTTAGCACCTTTTCTTTTTCGACCAGAATCATTATAACTCCCATTCCACCCCCATGGCTTTGGTTCTAATATGTGATAATAAGTAGCTTTAGGTCTCTTTATTCGTTTACATTTAGGGCCGATAAGCAACTAAACGTCTAATAGTTCAACACTTGTTTGTACCTCTACCATTTGAACAGCGTCAAATTATTTCGTCGTATCTAAACAAAAATAATGACTAAAATCTGAACTAAAGTTCAATGCGTGTTTTTTATATTGAGATCAAGTCAGCATAATGTAAAGATTTTGTGCGAACTCTCTGCTCAACTAACAATTCTCTACGGGTTTTTGGTCGTGACCTGTCAACAAAACTTAATGTATAGTGTTAAACACTGTTTGTATCAAGGTTTATTTGTGGAGTGCTATTAAATTGATTTCCTTTACCATATACCGATACTATATGCTAGCTTCGTTCTATATAGTTAAGACACTGCATGAGGTACCATGACAGTTAGTTCATACCCTAAATTTGACCAATGTGTTCATTCAAGCAGAACCTTTGACATGTCTTTGGTAAAAGTATGTGGGAATTATAAAGAATAAGTATTCTCACTCTGACTCATTCAGTTGTCAACAGTGGGCGGTGAAGCATTACTATACTGTCGATATTTACATTCTGTTATGGCATGGAAGAATTTGCCCCATAAAATGGAAATAATACTAAAATATTCTCTTGTCCTAACCATTTTGATACAGTACTGTATTTATACTTACATTTGATTATTTTAATATTATACAAAATGTACCTTAACTAATTTTATATCACGGTTTATAGTCATGATCTAAGCCTAACGAAATATATCTTCAAAAGAGGCCGAACCTCAAAGTATTACTCAGTTTACGGCCGAAATCATTGTTAAACCGTTTGAGGAATGGTTATAAAGTTTAGTCTTTATGACAATCTATTTATTTGTGCCACATTTCCTATACGTACACAGATTTATGTACGTATGTAGATTTGTGTATGTATGAGTGATATGTTAACAGGTGTTTCTATACGTATATTAATTGAATTGGGGCGAAAATCTTGTAATGTAATTTAGGTATCTTTAAAATTAACTCGGTAAATTACCTTTACAGTAGAGAACATCTTCTGGGACAAACTCAGACGGTAACTGTAGGAATTTTGTCCCCCTTGTCATGGTATCATAGCGAAGTGACCTAGTTTTCCAGATTTTGTTAGTAAAAACTTGCCCTGGGAAATTCGGATAATTTTCTTTCTGTTCACATGCATTATCAGTGTGTTATGTAACCTTACGTGACGCTAAATTTAACATATTTATTTTGTCGGTATAATGTAATAAACACCTGGAAACTTCGCTTTTGACGCAAACACGGGTGTAGGTTTTAATAATTTCAACCAAATCTCCTTGAAAGCTCTGGGTTTATTTCTTATCATGTCGTCAGTGCCAACTATCGCTTAGAAAAGCGAGGAAAGAACGGCGCAGTTACGTTTAGCATGCTTATAATGCCTTTTCAATAAATAATGAAAAAAATTAGTCGTGACATATGGAACTTAAAACAAGCCTTGAAATTTTTATAGTTTGAATTGTTAAAAATATGCGTTATTAGTACTAACCAGCAGTAAACCCTTCTATTCAACTGGTACAGTACTGGCTTAGCGTTGGAAAGAAAACTGGTTCGAATCTAGGGGATTAACATGATGCGATTGCAGAAAAAAACACAAGTTCACCGATTGTTTATTTGCTTCTGAAATATAAGCAAAAGCTACACAAAGATGACTTGTGCAAGCTTCCCTAGAAGGAAGAAAAATGTTAACATCGCTAATTCTTGGACAAACCTAATCAAATAGTGGGATTTTACTGTCACTCTGATTACTCACACATGATTTCAAAGTACGTATTAGGTTTCTGAAGCAACGGGATACGAACCACGAATTCTCGAGTTCACAATTGGAAGCACCCTAATCACAAGGCTACGCAATTACACATAGTTCATTCAGAACACACAAATCAACAAACAGGCAGATTTCTTATATATATATATATATAAAGAAAGGTATATGTATATATCATTATTCGTAACTATTGCTGTAAGCTATATCACCGGTTCCGTTATCTGACAGGGATGTATCTCCAGGTAAAAAGTTCTAAAAAAAGCACTACGCCTATTTTAGTGGACATCTTGCCTTGATTATTATGTTTTGGCAACGTTTCGTACATGTGTTTCTCCCACAGGTGGGTGAGCTGGCCCCAAAACGTCGGTAAGATATCTGAGTGTAAAATCCTTAATTATGTTCTGTTACCAACAACGTCTCTTAAACTGGAATTCCACGTTATCGTTTGTTACTTATCTTTACGCAGATGTGACCTAGTTAGGATGCTCCAACTGTAGATCAGAATCATCATGGTTTGCATCCCATAAAAAACGCATTCCATTTTTTGGGGCAGGTAGTGCACAATATTATTTGGTCAGGTTAAAAAAAAGCTTACCAGTTGGCAGTGGGTGCTGTTAACTAACTGGTTGCCTTCCCTCTAATCTGACAGTTCTAAATCAGTGGCAACTAATATTTGTGTGAAAACTTAGAAGTAAACAATGTAATGGTTTAGCCAGGGCCGAAGAGCACGTGTATTTCTACAGGGCAACAGGTTATTGGGTGCGTAATTGTACAGAATTCGTATAATATTGCAAAAGGAAAAATGGGGCAGCACGATCAGTCAACGTTTGCATAGGACGGAAAAACACGTCACGCCTGTCATAGGTTTATCCTTTGAAAAAAATAAATATATTGTGCTCAGTTTTATATACTTGGGTTGTTGGTTTCTAGAAGAAAAAAAGAAATTATTACGGTAATGTGTTTAGTTTCACAAAATGCAGAAATGGGGTTATTTAGTCGTTACAAATTGTTATTCTATCTTGGAAAGTTAACTTAAACTGGGAACAACACAGGAGATTTTCTACGAAATTCGATCATTATCATTATTGTATCCCTGACCAGTGGTCTTCATTAAGACCATTGTTAGCCAAGACCTAATAAACTTATCAGGTGAGATTCGGCTTTGAACAATCTTGTTAATACACAGCCGAAGGTGAAACAGTGACTAGATTATATGAAACCTTTAACATATGTATACACAATAACTAGATTGTTTTCCTGATAACAAGATTACCTTGAGACCAACTTACAATAGTGTTCGTACCTGAAAGAACAGTGCCACTTGAAATGCGCTGGTGCAACAGCGGTACTCACTGAAAAATGGACAGTCTCAGCAAAGAAACGTTCTAAGTGTGTATTTCTGCAGATACAAACACAATATGACCACATTAAGAGTTATAAAAACAATTAAATACAAAAAGGAAGCCTAACCAGCGAGCCCGGCACGGCTAGGTGGGTAATGCGTTGACTCGTAATATGAGGTTCGAGTTCCCGTCGTATCAAACATGGTCGCCTTTTCAGCCGTGGGAGCGTTATAACGTGACACTCAGTCTCACTTCGTTGGTAAAAGAATAGCCCAAGAGTTGGCGGTGGGTGGTGATGACTAGCTGCCTTCCCTCTAGTCTTGCGCTGCTAAATTAGGGACGGCTAGCGCAGGTACCTTTCGTGTAGCTTTGCGCGAAATAAAAAAAAATCAATCAATCAACCCTTGGTCAAACATCTCATAGCTTTATTACGTTTATTTACTTTAACTTGTTACCGCATCTTTGGCAACTCTGAATACTCCATCTTTTAGGGCTTATGACCAAGACAGTCTAGCCCACAGAAGCGTGTAGATGTACCAACCTAACTTCAACTTTTAAGACCCTCCACTCATGCGTCACTTCTCCTTGTAGCCAGCCCATCAAGCTACCCAAACTGAACAAACTAACGACTTCCCTATCTGTGGTCACCACTACTTCTTCCAAGGAACATCCAACATCATACAATGACAACAGTCACCAGAATACATCACATTTTGTACAGAATAACCTTGTGTTTTATTTTTTATCAACACAGAAAGCAGTTTATCATAATTTATCATATTAATAAAGTGATAACTTTTATTCCGTTCAAGAAAATTGAAAGTGACTATACATCACGAAACTAATGGTCATATAGCAGAAACAACTATTTTATTCATTTTCAAGTTTCACAATTACATGCATTATTAAATAGAAGGATTAGTTCGATTTGTTTTTAATTTCGCGCAAAGCTATTCGAGAGCTATCTGCATTAGCCGTCCCTAATTAAGCAGTGTAAGACAAGAGGAAAGGCAGCTAGTTATCACCACCCATCGCTAATTCTTGGGATACTCTTTACCAGCGAATAGTGAGATTGGCCGTCACATTATAACGTCTCTACGGCTGAAAGGGTGAGTCTGTTTAGTGTAACGGGGATTCGAGCCCGCGACCCTCAGATTACGAGTCGAGTGTCTTAACCACCTGACCATGCCGGGCCTAAATAGAAAGAAGATCACTTGGCGGTGGAGTGGTTTTCTTTTAGACATTTATAGTCGGGTCAGATAAACACATGTAACCAAGTCACGCCACAGCATAACTCCCTCCCCTCTCTCAAGCTGAATTTTTTTTTGGGGAGCCACACTTTAATTGTGATAGATACATTAGTTCAACTGATCGAATCCGAATAGAACTGACTGCTATCCTCGTTGGAGGAAATGCTTATATTTAAGACTTGGAAATATTCGTTAAAAAACGAGAGAATGTTCAAATATTACTGCATACTATGAAAAAAAAAACAAATATGTTTGAAAAGATAGAGAGTTATATGTTATTGAATTTAACGCCTTTTTTGTACTTGTTGCTAAGCTATTGTTATGTTGTTAAATTTGTATACGTTCAAACTTCTTTATGACCTTTGAACATTAAGATAATCAGGAAAAAAAACTGTATTGAAGTTGCAGTTTTACCAAAACTATGGTGATTTTTAATATTTTTTAATTTTTTAATCTGTAAATTGAACAACCTTTAGACATCGAACATAGTAATACTTATATTTCTTTTCGTTTTCAATATAGATGTGGTGGCTTCCTTTACTTCTTTTGGTAGAGCTGACGTCACAAGCCTGTAAGTACACTATGTGCCTAAGAATTATAATGAATTGTTTCTTATTCTCCATTTTTCCGTTTTTGTACCTTTTAAACTACCTTTAAAATTAAATTTTGTTTTGAGTTTACTTACTTACTTAAGTTTTTTATTAAAAGTTACAGTTTTTATAGTGAGAAAAATATTTTTATAACAGTTTAGACGTTTCGATCACTGGTGCGATCATTCTTAAGCACAAATTATTACGGTAAAGTAAGTTTTATTATTTAAATTTGGATTGTTGATTTAAATACTAAAAGTAATCTTATTATGAAAGCTGTAACTTGTAATAAAATATCTATTACATTGTTTATGCCTCTTCCTTCTAAAAACCATTAGAAATACATTTCTTATTGGTTTAGCAGAAATTACGTAATGTAATTAAGTCGCCAAAAGTTGAGGCTGAGTAGTGTTTTACTTGAAACTAATTGTCCGATCATGGAAATCTTCATCAAAAAAATCAACTGAAGAATTCAGAGTGAATAAATATTATGTTATTACCAGCAAAAACACGATAAACATGCAGTTAAATTAGTATATATTACAACAGTACTTCCTACAATACAGAATCTATAATAATACAAAATAATGCTAATACCAGACACCGAAATCTATCAAATCCACTTGTCTTAGTCCTGACGTTAGTTATATACAGTGTGGCCCGAAAGTCCCTAAATATCCATATATCTTATGTATCCAGGGTATCTGTGTGGTGTCCCTCATTCTCGCTGCATAATATTATGCGACGCCATGTTCTGCGAGACATTTTCCTCAACATAGTGGGAGATATTGTTTCAAATGCCGCGGTAACAGCTGTCTTCAACTTATCATTAGTATCATAACGTTGTTTAGACACAATGTCCTTTACGTATGGATGGGTAGCGACTTACGGGCCACCCTGTATTTATTAAGTACAGTTTATATTCGATAAAGAGATAAATTAACGCTGTACTTTTTTTTTAGTTTTGTTAGGACTTTACGGTACTTTACTTTCAGTAAGTAAACAATATTATTCAAAGATCTAACTTTAGACGTTTTTTAAGCTTTTAATATGTTGTATATATTGTCTACTTATGTATATTTACATTTGCCTTTTGTTTACATCCATTGAAATATTTAGACAATGAGGTGCACGTTCATTTTCAGGACAGACAAAAACTTAATATTATAATAGATTCTGTAATTATATAGACTCGGCGACAATAGAAAACTCTTCGAACCTGAAACTGGTATGTTACTATGCTAACTGGGCAGTTTATAGGCCTGGACTAGCCAAATTCACGCCAGAAAACATCAATCCACACCTATGTACCCATTTAATCTACGCTTTCGCTGGCTTTGGAAAGAATTATGAATTGAAGCCTTCTGACTGGTACAACGATATTGAGCAAGGTAAAGGATATTATTAAACATTAATTTTATTTACATACATTTCTGTACTTTTCTAAATTACCTCAAGCTTATTAAACAGTGTTCCTGTTTTTTCAAGTACATAAATATCAACTATTTTCTTTAAATGCACATCTTTAGGCCAGGTGAAAAAAGAAGAACGTGTTTAGTATCCGGAATTTTCGAAAAGGAGGGAAGAGGCCATTTTCCTGTCATTGATCTCTTTAAAGTTTGTACCCTTTGGTTCATGACTGTTGCTTGTTTTCAAAGGGCCCACATCAAACAGAAGTCTTTGATGCGCCTCCTTATCAACATTATACAGAATTTATGACAGATAAAGAAAACGAGCAAAATGAATCAACTGAATTATTATTATTATTATGACGTCTTCTTTGTTTATTTGTATGAACAAAAAACAAAACAATAATTCAAAAAAGGATAAAATGTTGTCAAAAAGTGTGGGGGCGGCTGCTAACTGGTGGGAACGCTAAACAAGCATTTTGTTTATATATATAAAACCAAGTGTCTATCACGTATCACGTTGATTTCTCCGTATTCCACCTTTTCGTCAGTAATTCTTCCTCTTTTAATTGCCCCTTCCCATTTTAATAGAATTTAATCGCTAGCAGGCGTAGTTCGTAAATAAAAGTATGTGAAGTAGGGAGTTCCTAGTCTAATACAAGCATAATATTAGAGGTATGACATCACATCATTATGATGTAAAGCTAGGCAGGATCCGAATAGGAAAACCAGGATGAACTTCCATGATCAAAGACACCAAAATGCATGCGAACCCTATCAACGTTTGTGAAAAACAGATAAAAAATTAGCGAAAATCTATGCTTGTGAATTATTCCGAAATATTCTCAGTTAAAACAGACAAAATATGACAACTATCTATAGGGAAGATGGCTAGTTTTCTTCAGATGTCGGGCAGGTTTGTGTGTAATCATCATATGTTTTAATCTTTCATCTTAAGGCACCAAGATGTAACATGTTTACAGCTCTGCCTGCTACACAGTTGCACATGTAGGCCTAATATTCGTTCAAGTTGTTTTATTAAGTAAACAGTATTATGTGCATGATGTTACGATAGGGACATAAGCAAACTACATTTTCGGATATAATTATAATTATTACCCTTAACGAAACCTTTCTAATCTTTTGAAAACTTTTGTAAAAATTCTCATAATAATAATAATAGAAAGAGGATATAAAGTTGAATAACAATAATAAAAAGAAATCCAACTTCAGTACTTTTGGTGGAAATTTTTCATATCGGTCTGTTCGCGCTCTGCTTTTTTTCTTGTTCGGAGCATTGGTAAGCATAAGTTTGAGAATTCACTTAATTCGTGTAACTGGCGTTCATTTTTTCTTCGTTTTTTCCCACTGTAAAATAGATTTAATTTAAGTGTTAATTTAACCTTATTGATTTATTTCATTTTACTTTTGTTGCAGTATTTATGAATATTATCCTAATATTTGTACTTAAAACCTAAACAAAGTTCTATCCTAGAACTGTAATATAAGTCAATACATGAACTGGGAAAATTTCTTTTTTCTGGGTGAATAGCATGGAATGATCCATACTCGTATGCATTAACGTAGGGCAGGGTGTTATCAGCATAACAAACGAATTCTCACAGCTTTCGTTTGGGGCCTGCAGGCGAGAAAAATAATTTTTAACTTGACCTTTGGTAACTTCAAACACATACATTGTCGTCTAATATACAAATTTTTCGACTAATAAACTAATTTTGATTTACAGATACTAGAAATTCGTTCTGTTATTGACATTAGCACTAGTAGTGCTCTTAATCTATAAATCGTTGTTGGTAGTTTTCCTAGCTCTCTGCTATTGTTAGGATTATTTTCTGGTTTATCTTTTCATTGACACTTCAAAGATTCTTCCACACATTGTATTATAGACGTTTGATATTATTTTGACTAAAGATGATCAGTAATTTTTTTAAAAATCTAAACGTAAAAAATCTTATCTGGGTATGCTCAATTCGCCTGTCCAAAACGTCTCTTGAATGTTGTTTTCCAATAGGCGATTTGAGTGAACTGGGATAAAAAGTGGCGTTTCTAGTACAACGGAAACTGATTTTTGTTGTAGTTGTTTGAATACTAGTTTCTAGATGGTTCGTAGCAAAGTTATGATGAGATTGTACAATGACGTTTGTTAGTAATTATAATATTTATCATGCGATCAACATTGTAGTAAACAACAAGAAAAAAGTAGAAAATGTTTGCAGAACGTTATATGTATTTCTGCAAAGTATTTTAAAAACGTGTTCCATTGGTACAGTTACTCTGCCATCTTGATGACGTCACTGTTCATTTTTCACAACCTCCTCGTGCTACTTGTTGTTCATGTCAATGAATCGTCGGCCCGGCATGGAGAGGTGGTTAAGGCACTCGACTCGTAATCAGAGGGTCGCGGATTCGAATCTCCGTCACACCAAATATGCTCGCCCTTTCAGCCGTGGGGGCGTTATAATGTTACGGTCAATCCCACTATTCGTTGTTAAGAGAGTAGCCCAAGAGTTGGCGGTGGGTGTTGATGTCCAGCTAGCTTACACTACTAAATTAGAGACGGCTAGCGCAGATAGCCTCGTGTAACTTTGCGCGAAATTCAAAAACAATGAATCGATCGTGCCTAAAGATACACCATGGGATCAAAAGAAATTAATTCCAAAAAAGGCTTACGTGTACATAAATATGAATCCTGTCGAGTGTAAGAATTGTTTTAATTTGATTTTATTTATTATATAAAACGGATAGTAAAGTTTCCGAATTCATTAAGGTGCAACTAAATCTTAAGTTTTACGAAATCGAATAATGTTGTATGTAAGACATGCCATGAGATTGTCTCTTTTTAAACAATTAAGCACAATGTTACTCAGTGGGTTATTTATGCTATGCTTGTTGCAGGGATAAAACTCGAATTTTAGAGTTATAATATCTCAAACATATCGCTGAATAACCAGAGAATGAAAATGGAAATAAAAGTAATACTTTTCTATGAACTTGTCTACATTTTCCTTTCCTTAAAATTTTGTTTCGAAATTTTGTTCTATTTTTGGGAAACTGTAAAACCTTCCACATGTCTTAATTATTTGCTCTTTTAAAACATTACCTTTGGCTTTAAAAAATATATTTGTAAAATCGTCTAATCAGTCTTATGATAGTTATTTTAGTTTTATGTCATTTTGCCAAAATATAATTAACTTTAAAGAGCAGTATCTGATTTTCAAGTTGCATTAAAAAAAGTTCTAAGCTATGGGTAAAAAAATATAATCACATTTTCAAAATAAGTAAATAATCACTGTTGTGACGTGTTTTATCAATGGATGGGTTATTCTGGATCAGCTGGTAAATTAATGCCAGGCCCATTCCATAATGGTGACAAGTTAATTTCATCTATAACCTTCCTACTGCCTATGTTCACTTTAACGCAGGTTGTAAGCCTAAATTTACGAAAATTCCTCGCTTATATAGCTGTACCAATACCTAACTTCAAATACATCTAAACTTTTGCAGTTAATCAACCAAAAATATCCGATAATTAATATTATTGTTTGTCTTTGAATTTTGCGCAAAGCTACACGAGGGCAATCTGCGCTATCCGTCCCTAATACAGCAGTGTAAGCCAGCAAGTCATCATCACCCACCGCCAATTCTTGGGCTACTCTTTTACCAACGAATATTGAGATTGACCGTAACATTATAACGCCCCCACGGCTGAAAGGGCGAGCATGTTTGGTGCGACGGGGATTCGAACCCGTAACCTTCAGATTACGAGTCGAACGCCTTAACTAACCTGGCTAATTAATATTAATCTTAAATCATTCGCTAAATATTGCATTATACTAACTGCTTTCTCGTATTCATAACATGTATGTGTGTTCGTATATTAATTTGTTTCTCGATTATTACCTTATCACCACGATTTGCGGCGCCCTTTGCAAAAATAACTAAATTATAACAATGAAAATACAACTTTTAACAATAATTTGTAATTATACACTTATGTTAATAGGAATGATTTATCACCCTCTATCGCACTGCGAATATAATAATTGGTTTATCCCTATCTAATCAAATCAGTGATGTCGAAAAAACCCTCTTGTAGAGAAATATATTTGCAAAAACTGCTCGTTTGGGTTGAGAAAATATTTTACATAGAAGAGCGAACTTTAATTAAAACTTTAATTATTATAGAGGAGCAGTTATGAAATAGAATTACTACAAACATGCATTTTGTTACAAATATTAATTTTGAAAATTATTTTTAAAAAGTTTACTGAAAGGTGAGAGGCTTGTGTGTTGATATAACAAATGTACAAGTCGAGAAGCCTATACATTGAAATGCCAGAAAAGTTTGGAAAAGTTAAATAATTTATTTGATACTTTTTGGCTTTTCAACTATAATCAATATTAGAAAATCATTAGCTACTGAACAGATGTGTATATCTTATGCCATACCAGCCGTTTTTACAGATGTGTATATTACCTAAATCACTGTAGATCGTAATTACAAACATGCTCAGTTCTCATTATCACTATTAGATGGCGCTTGATAGCTATGGCATTAATATTCGATTGTTTGTTTTGGAAATTCGCACAAAGCTACTCGAGGGCTATCTGTGCTAGCCGTCCCTAATTACGGATTACGAGTGCACGCCTTAACGCGCTCGGCCATGCCAGTTATATGCAAAAACGGCTCGTTTTTTTTATTTTCTCAATATTCGAAAGCCATTTCTGGCCTAATTTGTTTCGTTTTAATGGAAACTCGAATGATCGAGCATTCTCAAACTCGGTAGGATCGACTTGTGAAACAAAGTAGTGATCGAAGAGTGGTGAAAATTTACACGACTGGACTATTCAGGTTAAGTAACGTGAAAAAATCGGTTAGTTGTGAACAACATTAGTTTAGAATGATGGTTTATACAATTTCGGTGGCCCCCCAGTGGCTCAGCGGTATGTCTGCGGACTTATACGCTAAAATCCGGGTTTCGATACCCGTGGTGGGCAGAGCACAGATAGCCCATTGTGTAGCTTTGTGCTTAATTCAAAACAACAAAAAACAACAACAATTTCGGTGTTCAGATTCAAATTAATTTCAACTAAAATTGTTTATTCAAAATACGTACATCCTATACAGGTATGGTAGTTTTTCAATATAAATATATTTTTAATTTTTGTTTTTTTTCTTTTGGTTAATGTTTGAAAATTCAACATTAGTTTATTGGGTTTTTTTCCTCTTTCTAAAATACCAATACAATGAAAAAATATAAATACGTTAAAAAATCACATATTGTAAATTCAGGCGATGTAATGTTTATTTTTGAGGGGTGTACGCAATTATTTATGGGAGGTGATTGATAGTAGAAAATATAATCGAAATAATTATCTCGTTTTCCCTGGCACTGGTTATTATTATAACTAATGCGAAATAAATATTTACGCCTGGTCTACTTATCTTTATTGTGTTTAATTTTAATTTTATTATATTTTTTCTTTTATATTTGACAAATTTGTATATCACTTTGGAATGTGAAACGGGAGGTGGGAAAGATTACCTAAATTGGACAGGCAATTTGTTTTAATTTGAATACGAAGTGTTTTATGTATTTTTAATTCTGTCAATTTTGTGTTTTGAAATAGGTGTAGTGTAGTTGGTATAAGAATTACTCGAACACTATTTAAAGATACTTAAACACTGGGCTTCTAAACGTGCGATTGGCAAAACACATAAAACCCATTGTGCAAGAAGAAACGTAATTAATTTCAAGAGCTATGCAATGTATGAAAATACTTTTAAATCTGAAATGTACACTAGTTTTCGTTACGACAAACAATTTGTTCTTATAATGATATTTCAAAGTTTATTTTCTGTTGTGTGATATAACGTACCACTTCAGTCAATATATGTTTTCTTTTTTATGTAAATTCGTACATAAAGACGAATTATAGGATTTCACTTTTGAAATTTAGGTAATTACAGGAAATTCGTGAGTATGAAGAAGTATAATCGAGACCTAAAGACAATGATTGCCATTGGAGGTTGGAATGAAGGATCGAAAAGGTATTGAACAATCCGTTGTGGTGTTTTTAAAACTATTTTTTTACAACTGAACACAAAATAAATATAATTAAATCGATCATGGTTTTAAAAAAACTATATTTTAAGGCCATGATTGCTATTGGGTGCTGGATTTTGTTAAGCGTAAAGCTACACAATTGGTATCGAGACTTAGCTTTCAACATTATAAGCCCTCAGACTTATCGTTTATCCCATGGTAAACTGGAATGAAGAATATCTTAAAGGTATTATCCAATTAATAGTTTTATTTTTTGTTTTATTTTAACATATAAATAAACGAGAGCTATAATTCGATTTTTTTTCAAATCTGTCATACAGTTTTTTAGGTTATTATTAATTTAAATTTAACAATAAATACTTTTCATTTCCAAACTCAGGCTTCCTTCCTAATCGTTTTCGTCTTGGAAATGTGTTGGTTAATGAACAGAATTATTATTTTTGCCTTAATACGTTGCTTCTCCAAATTTTCTTAATATTTACTTCCCAAGTCTTGAGGCTTGTGACGCTAAAAATCATATTTCAATATCCAGTTATTGGAAATTGAGATATTGAGGTTTGTGATTCCAGGTTTTCTAATCCACCTAGTGTGTTTGGTTGCATTTTAAATCTGAATTAGATAAAGTTGATGTCTGTATTCCCAGGTTTTCTAAGCTGGTAGCAGACTCGTCATTGCGGGGAAAGTTTATACAAAGTACCATACGCTTCTTAAGACAAAATAGGTTTAATGGCCTGGAATTGGATTGGGAGTATCCTGGTTCGAGAACCGGTAGCAGCCATGATGATCGCAAAGGTTACGCTCTTTTAGTAAAGGTTCGTGATATATTGTTTTATAAGCTAAAAAGTTAACGATGGAAAGATTGTTTTCTTTAATTTCAACCTTCTTTCGCACTTAGTGCTAGGTTTGCGCACAATTAAGACAAACGACTACATGGGACGTCACACTGAAAAAACCAAAATAACATTTCACAATGCAATATTTAGTCTTTGTTTTTATTTCTCTAAAAATTATAATTATGTAATGTTTAGTTGCTTTAAATAATTGTCAGACATTCAATTTGAGCCTCAATTTTGAAAGAAATATTTAAATGGACTATATATCTATACATGTTAAAATTTTTTCAAAGATGAAATTGAAAAGCGGTAACGTCTGCTTTGGACTGCAGTTTTTATCTGTTCAGGTCTCATCAACACAGCTAACAAATTCTCATAATATTATTCACGTAACTAAATTAATATGTGTTACATCATGGGGAAGTAAACCTCACTGAAAAATCTTCAGAAAAACTGATGATAAATACGTCATTGCCTGGGGGTTGTGGCGTTCTCCTGTAATCCAGGCACTTATAGGCCGGACTTGGTGGACGGTTGGAGGTTGGGAGTTCTGCTGTATACTGACCTATGTTGATCGTGCGTCCGCACTAAGCTCGACGTCGATATGGCGATCTTCGGGGAGCCAAGGGTCACCAGCTTGACTAATGAGGTGTGAACCAGCCTAGGGCGGAAACGCAGCAGGCAAAAGTTCCCGCGTCGTGCAGTCGTGAGATCGCGCCTGTGAATAGGCAGAATGGAGAAGTCCATCCAACATAATCGGACTCAATTCCCTTTTGTTATGGGCCCGGCATGGCCAAGCGTGTTAAGGCGTTCAACCCGTAATCCGAGGGTTGCGGGTTCGAATCCCGGTCGCACCAAACATGTTCGTCCTTCCAGTCGTGGGGGCGTTATAAATTCACGACCAATCCCACTATTCGTTGGTAAAAGAGTAGCCCAAGAGTTGGCGGTGAATGATGATGACTAGCTGCCTTCCCTCTAGTCTTGCAGTACTAAATTAAAAACGGCTAGCACAAATAGCCCTCGAGTAGCTTTGCGCGAAATTCAAAACAAACAATAGGTCATTATCGAAACACGCAGACGGATGTCTTTCGTAACATGTGAAAGTATACAAGTTCCAAAAGACGAAAGAATCAAACAAAATCATAATGTAAATGAGTACGATTTGAAAGCAATACGACTAAGAGGTTAAAACGCGTACCACTGGTATACCGAAACATAAGATGAGGTATAACTTAGGGTACCTCACAAAAAATAAACAGATTTACGATGTTGGTAAAGTTAAATATATTCTATTTTCTTTGGCACTGATTAAAAATTTTAAAATATTTTCATATATATCACTAATTATGATTTAGGGTAGGGAAGGTAGCGCTTCTTAGTGTCCTGTCCAATTGTTTTAGTTTAGAATATTGATACATCATCTACAGACAACTGACATCTAGTCTTCACGAAATCTTGTTGAGTTATGAACTACTGAGTGATTCAAAGCACGTAGGTCCACATTTTTACTCTGTAACTATAGCTCATCACTGAATCTTTTAGCCGCGGCATAGTAGTTCATAAAATGGCCGAGTGTTTTTTTGTTTTTTTAAGTGCAAACGTTTAGCTCATAGCTCCATCACCTCTTACCGATTTTAAATCTAATTACAGTCTTGGGCTCTGTTGACGTATTTGACCACGCCTAAGGTCTTTTGAACTAATTTAGTCTAATCCTGCGTGAAATAATTTCAATTTGAGGGTAAGTTCGCAGAGGTCCTGACGAGTAATAAAATAAAATCAGGTATACGCACGCTCCCACACTTGTTATTGCTGGCGCAGAAAAATATAGCCAATAAAAAGGAAGAGAAACGTCTTAATTAATTTACTCTAATCCAATCTAAAAGAACTTCAACTGCTGTGGCTATTGAGGATTCTCACTTGTTTTCAAACAAATTACATTCTAGCATAACAGACGACAAAAACAAAGAATGAAACAAACATTACTTCGTTATTTTGTCTGTAGAGGGCCAAATCCAATACTTTAAACTGTTTTTAATTTTTTATGTATTGAATTGAATTTTTAGTAAAACTTCAATAAGATAACATTAACAGATATAAACTGTTTAAAGTTTTATTACAGGCACCTAATAACTTCTACATATTTTGGGGGTCGCATACCAACCATCTGGAAGAAAACGGTAAAGATCCAACTCTGCGAAGCTGTTTATAAATCTTTCCAATTTTTGGCACGATTAAAAAAAATACTGGTACTGCCACCTATTTATCTTTCTTTTAATATACATTCCTAAAAATAAATTTCTGTAAATCCTGAACCCTATTCTCTTTCAGATTGACGTTGTTTGGTTTGTTTTGAATTTCGCGCAAAGCTATACGAGGGTTATCTGCGCTAGCCGTCCCTAATTTAGCAGAGTAAAACTAAAGGGAAGGCAGCTAGTCATCACCACCCACCGCCAACTTTTGAGCTACTCTTTTACCAACGAATAGTAGGGTTGACCGTTACATTATAACTCCACGGCTTAAAGGGCGAGCATGTTTGGTGTGATAGATTGAGTTTTTAGTGGTTGTATTTGTTTAGTTCGTAAGAATATTTCATCAATTTGATACATTCCATGTCTAACACTGTTGGAAAAAAATCGTTGTTTACGATATGTTCAGTTAACAACAAAAAACAAATAGGTGGCAGCACCATTATCCATCATTGTTATTGACTTTGTATTATCCAAAAAGTTTGAAAGAGGTATAAACAGTATAACTGAGGGGGAAGGAGGTCTTTACTGCTTTTTTTTTTCTTCTTTTTCCCAGTCAATAACCCATAAAACTATGTAGAAGTTACCAGGTAAGGCCTAGTGTCTTTTAATAAACTTTTTTTTTCTTCAAAATATTGTGTAAACTCTAACGTTCTATTAAGTACTTTAACAGAAGGTTGGTCCAGTTTGGTTTTAATTCTTGATTAATTACTCATGAGATCCGTTTTTCTACAGTTGGATAAAGCAAAAAAGAAAACATAGTCAATATAATAAGCGATAGTAGCACAGTCTGCGAACTTACATCACTAAAAAGCTGGTTTCAGTACCCGTGGTAGGTAGAGTACGGATAACCCATTGCGTAGCTTTGTGCTTAGCTTCAAACGAACGGGAATGTTACATTGTTAGATATAATATACAGCTGTTCAACTTTTCTCCGCCCACGTTCTGCATCCAAGTATTTTCACACACACACATAACATAGATACATTTATACTAAAAATAAAATACATTACTCCTCATTGTGATGTTTTTTGCCTTGAACAGGATAAATTAAAAAGACATTCTGATGTTGTTATTCTAGGAACTACGACAGGCTTTTGAAGAAGAGAGCCATTCACGTCAAAAGGAGAGACTAATTCTTTCAGTCGCATTGCCTGCTGGGAAGGATTACATTGATGATGGATACGACATTCCAGAAATATCGAGGTAAATCCTCTAGTGTTATCTCATTTGTCCGTCTTTTTAAACACTCGATTTGTAGGACTAGCATCAACAAAGATTACTCCAGACTTACACACTTACAGTATATCACAAGTATAATGTGGGTTTATCACATTATAACGTGAATCTCAATCTCACTATTTATTGGTCAAAATAGCCCAAGAGTTGGCAATGGGTGATGATAACTAGCTGCCTTGCCTCCAGTCTTTCACTGTTAAATTAGGGATGGTTAGTGCAAATATCCCTCATGTAGCTTTGTGCTAAATTTGAAAAGTAAACAATCCTAAAGTAACTGACAGTTTAATACATAACTCTACTGAAACATGTTTTTTAAAGCACTGATCGTGTAAGATTATAATTTTCATGGTTTATTGGATCACACAGGAATAAAGGTCAAAGAAAATACTGTCAAAACTGTAATTAATCCTACTAATTATTGTTAGCATCAGCTAACAAATAAAAATATACTGACTTTTTCTATAATTTTTATACTACAAGTCATAACAGACAAACACACATATGATACACTATTTGGGCCTTTCCTGTAGTGAACAATATAAAATACAAATTATTTCAATATACTCTTTTTATATAATCTTATATTTTGCCGGTAGGTACGTGGACTTCATGAATGTTTTGACCTACGACTATCACACCGCTTACGAAGGGGTTGTAAATCATCACGCCCCCCTTCATAAAACCCCCAACGTTGGCCATTGGGACGAAAGAAAGAGATTAAATGTAGTAAGTTTACTGCTACACTGGTGGTAAAGAGCATTTTGATATTATGTGATGTGATGTTTCGGTTGTATGTTAGGGTTACGTAAGCTTAATGTTACGGCTATATAAACTTTATGATGGGCTTTTCATGGTTATGTATTTTATGAGATATCACAATTTAAATATCCCATTTTAACCTGCCACAAAGTATATATTTTCATAAATGGTTTCTAAATAGTATGGCTGACTTAAAACCTTTTCAAAATCGTTACGTAAAACACGATGACTTTCTGAAAGCAACAAATATTAAGAAATAAAGCAGACCTTAGTGTTCTGTGTCAAACAGAACTGGACGATAAGCTACTACCTGGAATTGGGCGCCCCTAGGCACAAGCTGATAGTAGGAGTTCCTACATACGGCAGATCATTTACCCTACTGGACCCAACTGACAACGGAATCGAAGCCCCTGCAGACGGTCCAGGTGAAAATGGTTCATTTACGAGGGAAAAAGGATACTTGGCATACAACGAGGTATGTGTATATTAGACTAGTTATATACAACCAATAAATCATGTGTTCGTCATGCACAAACCCACACAATGGGCTATTTGTGTTTTACTCATCACGAGTTCCTACTCTCCCTCAAGTCACACATACTTTTTTGTATTATAAGCCTTCAAAAACACTACTGAGTCACTGAGAGCTAAATCGCAGGTAATGGACATTTCAATTAATGTATCACAGTGACATGTCTGCAGACTCACACTGCGAGAAACCGGTTTTCGATACTCGTGGTGAGTAAAGCATAGATAGCCCATTATGTAGCTTAGTGCTTAATTCCAAACAATCAATCATTTCAGTTAATTCTAGGTTAATACTTGAATTTAATAAAGGGCCTTGTTTGTGACTCAACAGTAAGTCTGCGACCTTATGATGCAAATGAAAACGGGTTTTGATACCCGCAGTGGATGTAGCACAAATAACCTGTTGCGTAGCTTTGCGCTTAACTACAAACAATCAACCTATGTGATTCAACTCAAGCCAGTTATGAGGCTCATAAACCGCTAGGTAAGTTTTAATACTGAAAGCATCAATAACGTGCGTGCTTTCAAGAAGTCCTAGCATTCATGGACAAAGATTGAAATGTTATTTCGATCAGCTATATCAGTTGTACTTTAAGGAGTTTTATTATACAGAGAAATGAAATCGTAACATTTTTTATAAAGTATTTCTTTATCGTTATAACGTCTGTAATGACAATTAGTTGGTATATGTACATATCTCAAACTTATACATGTCGTTTTATTTGTTTAATAGCATGAAATATAGCCCAGAGATGTAGAATCGGTCACGCACTTTCTATACTTATAAACAAACTGTCATTATTAATGGCTTGACAAGTTTATTTTTTAATTTATTTTCAGATTTGTCAGGATATACTGAAAAACAATTGGGAAGTCCGACGCCCGTATCCAGACCTTTTGGGACCGTACTGCTACAAGGATAACCAATGGGTTGGATTTGATGATGAAGTGATGGTCATCAAAAAAGTAAGTTTTTTTACATGGCTCGTTGTTCTCAAAATATGTGTGGCTATTCACATAATAAAACTAACTTTAATAAATATAGAGGGCTCTCATATGTTTTATTTGTACATAGGCAGAATACATAAGAGAACAAGGTTTAGGGGGTGCTATGGTCTGGACATTGGATGATGATGATTTTCGAGGATTTTGCGGGGAAAAGAATCCTCTGGTGACAACCTTACGCGCTGCTTTACTGACTGTGGTACATACAAAACTAGATGAAACCAGAAAGCAATTATTATCAGAAAGAGAAGAATCCAACAAACATGGCCGACGTTTGCCTACAAACTATCAGCTGAGAAACGATGATAGAACCATCATCCTGAATCCCAGAGAGGTTATTCAGACACCCAAGCCTCGGACAACCCCTGATCCAGGTATCGGTTTTGTTTGCAGAGACGAAGGCTTCTTCAAGAACCCTAAAAATTGTAAGAAATATTATTGGTGTTTGGAAAGCGGGTCAGCGGAGCTGGGTATTGTTCCTCACACTTTCACTTGTCCTGCTGATTTGTATTTCAACCCACTAAGGAACTCTTGTGATTATCGCCGCAACGTCCATTGTGAAGAACTCACACCTAAACCAACAGTCTTAAAACCCTTCCAGGCAACCCGAAAATACTTCCGACGTAAGCGCCCACGACACCATTTCCGTTGGACCATCACAACAACAGAAGCTCCGAAAACAGAGGTCTCAACTACCCATAACCTTGCTGATTTGGTAAGACTGGTGCAATCACTTTTAAGGAATCAACAGTTGACCAGACGAAACTCTACTAATGCATCAATAACGTTTGCTCCAACATTTAGAACCTTTCCAAAGTACATCATTCCTCGAAGGTCTCCAGGAGTGGAACCCACAGGACAACTCTTAACCAGCACATCTTCATCAGTCCCAATGAAGAAAGCTGGAAGACATGAAATTACACAATATCGACACATGTCAACAGTGGATCCTCCAGGAACTTCTAGCACTGAGCCAGTTCCTCAGTTAACCACCCAAGTTCCTTGGAGGCCACAGTTTGAAGTTGGGTCGGCTAATGAAAAATTATTTCAATATGTGGCACCCAAAAGAAAGAAATCTAAAGCTAAAGAAAATAAAGACGACTCTGTGTTGGACCATCGGGTCTGGGGAGGGCCACAGGTTCCACTTCTTCCAGCAGAACAAAAGGAAGTGGGATCCTTGTTTGTCTACCAAAATCATCAGAGAACCACAGCTTTAACAGCTAGGGATCTTCCATCTGAAGCTAAAACCACTAATGATTTCAAACCTGGCGCTGTTGACAACCCTTTTCAATACAAGACCATTGAACGAGTGATTCCATCTACCATAACATCTAGAGAGATGCCGTTCAAAGATAACGATACACCTCGCACATCTCATTTGCTGACTCGACATAGGGGTGGGGCAAGAACAAGGGTACGATTTCGGGTAAGGCCACGCACAAGAGAAAGTGAAGATGCCGTTTCATCTCGCATAAGCTCAGTGACTTTACCAAAGGATCAGGATTTGTCTGAATTTGCAGCTGTCCAGCAAGCCAAACGTCGGCAGTTTCGGAGACGACCACATTGGATAACAACTACTCCAAAACCTAGAGGACCTGGAGTGACCATAGCAGAGAGCATGTATGTCCAATGCATCCGTCAGGGGGTTCACCGACATCCAAAGAACTGCAGCCAGTTTATTGTGTGTGCTTTCGAGTTTGATGGAACTTTTAGAAATTATTATTTCCACAGCTGTCCACCAGATCAGATATTTGACGAAAAATTAGGCAGGTGTATGTTTGGTAATAAGGACACTTGCTTAATTACTGTTTAGTCATTTAATGAGGTCCTGAAATATGAACTACAGATCTTCCTCACCTCCGATGTTTTTGGTTTTTTTGATAATTTGATAATCTTTGGGTAAAATGAAATTAAATCAAAATTTGATTTTCTCGTTTTTATTTAAACTTTCAGTTTATCAAACCAACAAGCAAACTTTCAGTAAAAATGAAAACACAACAGTAAATATGTAATTATTTCCTTACAAAAGAAATCTCATTAAAATAAGTCGAGATATAAATTTAAGCAATGGATTAGAAAAACGATATTTTTATTTTGTTTTGTGTTTGTCGAAAGTGATGTTTATGATACAATAAATGTAGGGGGTGGAACAGCAAAAATATGGATACGATAAAGATGTCCGTCAGTTCTGTTTTTACATTTAATTAAAAAAAGAATTGAAATATGTCTATGCATGAAACGCGACAAGTAGTGTCGCCCAATAGTGTAAATAAGATAACGAAATACAGGTACTGTGACTCCATACTCATGCTGTCGGTGGCTTATGCTAATTTGTTCGTTTCTTAATATTTTTGCCCACGTGGAAAGTCTGAAGGGTTTATCACACCAAAAATCGAGTTTTGAAACTTGAGGTGGGCACAGTACAGACAGCCCATTCTCAAGCTTTGAGCTTATCAACAACAAACTATTATTTTTTATCGAAGTAAATTTCAGAAAAATAAACAGATTACAGATAAGTGGCGTATATTTTCAAGGTTTCAAAATTAACTGGTTCCAGTATTGACTAAATTTGTTCTCTGTACAAACACTATGAAAAACGTCGAAACGATATGCATATTGTCAGTAATGTCGAGAAACCCACTTGTTGAGAATTTTATATGCATATTGGTAACCTTAAACAATTATCCTGCGACACAAAGACCACGGTTATGTGGAAGACTTGACACAAACATCCTTAATAAATTATGGACAAAATGAGATCCAATTTGCCGAAACAATTATGATTTATTTTAAGCCACTGGTTTATTAATGTGTGATTTTCCAACTGCAATGTTTGATAGCTATGATATACGAGCATACGCTTTGGCGTCCCATTTAAGCCTAACTCTAGTGTTAAACATTATAGAACGTTTTACTTAAAGCAAGAGCGAAAAGCTGAGAAATGTGATTTTCGTTTGATGACTTGTGTAAAAGGCCTGGCATGGCCGAGCGCGTTAAGGCGTGCGCTCGTAATCCGAGGGTCGCGGGTTCGCGCCCGAGTCGCGCTAAACATGCTCGCCCTCCCAGCCGTGGGGGTGTATAATGTGACGGTCAATCCCACTATTCGTTGGTAAAAGAGTAGCCCAAGAGTTGGCGGTGGGTGGTGATGACTAGCTGCCTTCCCTCTAGTCTTACACTGCTAAATTAGGGATGGCTAGCACAGATAGCCCTCGAGTAGCTTTGTGCGAAATTCCAAAACAAACGAACAAACAAAGACTTGTGTAAAATATTTTAAAGCGACCTCTTGTAGCTTTAAGCTTTTCTTTTTCTGAGGAGAGGAGGCCTGGCATGGCCGAGCGCGTTAAGGCGTGCACTCGTAATCCGAGGGTCGCGGGTTCGCGCCCGTGTCGCGCTAAAACATGCTCGCCCTCCCAGCCGTGGGGGTGTATAATGTGACGGTCAATCCCACTATTCGTTGGTAAAAGAGTAGCCCAAGAGTTGGCGGTGGGTGGTGATGACTAGCTGCCTTCCCTCTAGTCTTACACTGCAAAATTAGGGACGGCTAGCACAGATAGCCCTCGAGTAGCTTTGTGCGAAATTCCAAAAAACAAAACAAAACTGAGGAGAGGATTAGCAACAGTTACATGGACAAGTTTCGAGTGCCAACTATGAAGGATGGATCGTTGAATAAGACTTTAATCACTACAGTAGACTTACGCTCGTCGATTTACAGTTTCTACAGGTTTAAGGGGACGAAAGTGCTATTCGTATATGGATAAAATCAAGTTTTCTACGAAGACCAAAATTAAAAAGATAAAATACTTGTTTTTTACGCGAGGCTCTGGAAACAGAAAGAAAATGTGAATTAATTTTAACGGTTTATGGGTATGTTGCTACTGCGCTTTAGTGATTAAAGAAATGGAAAAGTTCAACTTAAAAACAAATGCAACATGACATTTAAAACGTTACCAGCCACCGAATGTTATATCTGTTTCTTACACACAGATTGTTAGGTTTAAACAGAAGAAATGGGGTGTAAGACAAAGAATTATTTTTATTGGTAGGGTGTAATTAATGTGAGGTTTTCTAGTTTTTGCAACGAAGTCCAGTCTGCTTAAAGAAAGATTCTCAATCTATATCATTGCTTCAGTGATGTCGAGAAACCCACTTGAGAATTTTATATGCAAAAACGGCTCGTTTGGGTTCAGAAAATATTTTAAATAGAAGAGCGAACAACGTTTCGACCTTCTTCGGTCATCTTTCTTTGTGAACCTGACGATGGCCGAAGAAGGTCGAAACGTTGTTCGCTCTTCTATTTAAAATATTTTCTGAACCCAAACGAGCCGTTTTTGCATATATCATTGCTTGTTAGTACAAGCATTTCTATGAAAAGAAAGTTGGTCTTAGTAGTAGAGTTCTTCAATTGGGAGTGGGGTCTACTACCTTCGCCACCCTCTAACTGTTATCTTTTCACACACTATAAATCATCATTACACCGTTTCATTACAATCTTTCACTAACCTGAAAATAATGAGTCGAAATAATTTTGTAGAATGGGTGTATATAATTACTCGCATAATTTTAACAAGTTTTATGTAACAACGTCATCCTACAACATATCGGGATCAAAAACCAGTTAAGGACACGTGCTTACCGAAAGACATTGAGTTATTAAAACTCTGCGAGTTTTTAATCAGTTAGTTTTATTAAAGACCACTGGACGTCAGCATTTGTTATAAACAATATCCTAGAACTATTGAAATTATTTAAGTAGGGCTGTTTTATTTCAATATACTTCAAGATCAAAGTGTAAAACGTTTTATGAAATTCATAAAGACAATTGTCATACATGTTAAAATAAAATAATTCATACGTCCTGGAGAAAAAATGACTCACTCAAATATATTACTTTTTTCTGCCCTATTCTTTGTTTTATGAATATATCTGTCTTCTAGTATTATGTGTTCCAATACAACATAATACCAACAGAACAATGTTTTTAAACAAATGCTATATTGTATTGAAATGTATAATAAATAACGTGTGAAGTTAGATTTCACGTTTTTTGTTGAATGAAACGACAGCCAAATCTTTGGTTTAAGTTTAACCATTGAATCACTGCTACTGACTATTTCTCATTCCTAGGCGCCCGCGTCGCGCTAAAAATGCTCGCCCTCCCAGCCGTGGGGGTGTATAATGTGACGGTCAATCCCACTATTCGTTGGTAAAAGAGTAGCCCAATAGTTGGCGGTGGGTGGTGATGACTAGCTGCCTTCCCTCTAGTCTTACACTGCAAAATTAGGGACGGCCAGCACAGATAGCCCTCGAGTAGCTTTGTGCGAATTTCCAAAAAACAAACAAACAAACAAACAAACATTCCTAGGCCTAATTAGAAAGAGTATTTCAATTCTCTACACATTTAAGATAAAGTAAAACTCGCCACATTGTGCTCAAATTATATAGGTGATCAACCATTATTAAACTTCAATTTTTTGCTACACTTTTACCCTAAAATTCTTCATTCTATTACTTCTTTTTTTATTTCAAAATACAATACTCGTAAATTTTGTTGTTTTTCTCTTACACACAAACACACATGTATATCAGATCTATGTAGAAGGTTCTAGAATAGGAAGGAGTCAAGATCTCATTATTTAATAAAGTGTTCGAAGAGTTAAACTATTTAGTTTTCTACGTTTATCAACATAGGATAAACAATTCATCTAAAATACATTGATATTTTGTGTGTTTTTCTTATGGCAAAGCCACATCGGGCTATATGCTGAGTTCATGGAGGAGAATAGAACCCCTGATATTAGTATCTAAACCCGTAGACTTACTGCTGTACTAGCAGTTGGATGGTTATTTTAATGTTTTATGGCACAAAGTAGTTAGGCTATCTATGTCAAACATCCGGTAAAAAGTTAAAAGTGAGTTTCGCAAATTCATAAAAGGTAATTAAAGTAAAACAAAACAGTTTAAAAAACACACATAAAACCAGTGTTTAAATCTAGTCTAACAGTAATTCAAGTTGATAAGGACTTTCTGTAACACAATGGTAATTATCATCATACGTCAGGAAGACTACCAGGTAAGTACAAAAACCACTGTCAGTTACTTGAAGTTGGCCTTTCCAGTCCTGGTTCCGAGTTATGTGACATTATGGCCATTTTTCAAAAAATAAAATAACAAAAGTTTTAAAACACGTGTTGCAAAATTTTAATAATAGCTTCCCAGGATGACTAACGGGTAGTTCAAAGAGCAGCTTTAGTCACCTGAAGTTTGCGTTTCCAGTCCTGATGTCGAGTTATTTAATATTACAGCCAGTTTATAATTTCAAACTGAACTAGATGAACTGTGATTCTTAAAACGGAGCCACATTAAAAAGGTCTAATGTATAAACTAAAAAACTTAAATGGCATTAAAAAGATTAATGGCCTTTAAAAAACTAAAAAGTTTACCAAGGTGGACAGTATCACCATGACCAATAACACTGTCCAATGTTACGGACAAACCTTGGGACAGAACATGGTTAAAATAGTGCCGTCGTTGAGAGTCATAACGATGGCAAGAAAGTAAAATGTGGCTAATAGTGACCTGAGTGTTACACAAACTACACACTGGTGTATCAGTTCCAGATAAAAGAAAACGATGAGTTAAAAAAACTGTGACCAATGTGTAGTCTAGTTACAACAACTTCCGCTTTATGATCCTTACGTTAGCAAGATGGCCAAAGTCCAATATAGGGTTTCATTTGGAAAAGCTTGTTTTAGCGTTGCTCACTCCAAGTCGACTGCCAGCTGGCATGGAGCCAGGCCGTGAATACAGGACCATGGTCCATGAATGGAACAGGCACAGCTGTGATAGTGCCAGAGCAGATAAATTTAGCTGCAGTGTCGGCAAGCTCGTTCCCACGAATACCACCGTGGCCCAGTATCCAGAAAAACTGGATAGAAGTAGATGTTACTGAGAAATGGGCCAGCAAGTTTTGAATATCAGCAAGAACAGGATGTGAGCCAAAGTGAAGCGATTCCAAGTCCAGCAGAGAACTGAGGAAGTCAGTATAAATAGTGCAGTTTGAGTACTGCTTACCTTCTATGTGATCCAAGGCAAGAGAAATGGCATGCAGTTCAGTAGTGAACACAGAAGCTGTGAACCTGATGATGACCGAAGAAGGTCGAATCATTGTTCGCTCCTCCATATAAAATATTTTCTTAACCCAAACGAGCCGTTTTTACATTCATATATTTTGTTATGTGTTTAATATGAACTTGATGACATAGTTTGTCCAGAGGTGGGAAACTTTGTTTCATTTCTATTATAGGTATACACAGACACACATCCTAAGATTTCAAAGTGACATTTAAAACAAAATACAAAAATTCAGTTATATCTTAGATTCACAAAATACAAGATTAAGTAGTTGTTTTAGAGCAAAGCCACATTGGGCTATTTGCTGAGTCCACTGTCGTGGACCAAACCCCAGATTCTGGCTTTGTAAGTCCTTGAACATTATAAAAAGGTTATGAAGTAACCTTAAGTAAGTTTATCTCTTTTGATAAACAATTAGCAGCCATAATCCGTAAAGACGAGAAAAACCCACTTGTAGAAAAAAAAACAAAAACGGTTGGTATGGGTAGAAAAAAGCGAACAATGTTTCGACCTTCTTCGGTCATCGTCAGGTTCACAAAGAAAGTGTATGTGTGGTAACTTTGGATAGTGTGTTTTAGAAGTATCTCTCTCTGTATTTAATACTGTGTTTTGTTTGTTTTGCAACAAAACTATATTAAGTTATGAGAATCTGACCCAGGATGTTGTTTCTTTTCGAATTTCACGCAAAAGATACACGAGGCTTATCTGCAATAGCCGTTCCTAAGTTAGCAGTGTAAGACTAAAGGAAAGGTAACTAGTCATCACCACCAACTGCCAACTTTTACTAACGAATAGTACGATTGACCGTTACAATATAACGCCCTCACGGCTGAAAGGACGAGCATGTTTTGTGTAACGGGAATTCGAACCCGCGACCCACAATGTTACAGATGTGAACTTGTAAACTTAACACTGTCCCACTGTTGGACGTTGTTCTTTGAATAATTTTTAACGACCTTCACAGATGTCCTTATCCATCTCAGTTAAGTTTTAAGTTAAATTGTAACAAACAGTTAACTGATTTATAACAAAAATTATTAATTTGCGAGGGTCAGGTTTAATATTTATTTGGATGTTCGTGGTTGTCAATTTCAGGGAGACGAAGTCAGGATTCATGTATCACCTTAACAATTAAACTAACGATTAATGAAGATGGTGTGTGTCTCACAGATAGTTATATCTGTTAATAACGTATATTATATTCTTCTATTGTTCCTTATTCAAATAAGTTGATTCAATGGATAAACAGATAAGTTCAAGTGGCTTTTTTAATAATTATTTTATTTAGTCAAACAGTGTTAATCCAATACTTTGCAGCCAGTATTTCAAGATACTCATAAAAATAACTTCAAAGAAGATTCTTACAATAAATAACTTACTAATTTTTTAAAATACAGTTATTGATTGTTGTGAAAAAACAACACGCACATAATGAGATCTCATATACGACCAGCACATAACTGTTAGAGTTCTTATATTAAAACCTGCGGTCAATAAAACAAATTACACGAGAAAAAAATAAGCAATGAACAAATACTATTATGTTTGTGAATGAATGTTTCACACTTGTTTTTCTTAACTTTAATGTAAACACAATGATGACTTATCAGAATCTATTTTTATTGGTTCAAAAAGATACAACTGGGTTACTAACGATATTGAGCTAGTAGATACACTCTGGAGACACAGGTCATAATGTTATTTATATTAATAGAATTTTCTCTTTTTTTTCCATGTAAATGAAGTCGTTTCCGACTTACTATTTTTGGTCAACTTTTGTTTTTAATTTTTGTCCTGGAAAAAACAACAACTGATATCCAGGATCTAAAACAGAAACCGTTTCTAGCCACCACCAAGTCCCTCTTTCTGTCTTATGATATTCACTGCATTCAATGACTGAAAACATGAACGTTATAGAAATAATGTAGTTAATTCCAAAAATATTTCCAAAAATTATGACCATTACATTTTGTTATTTCTAATTCAATAAAAAAGCTCAAATTTTAGGTAAGGAAGAAATTGTTTATGTAGTAAACCCTCTTATTTGATGCTACACGTCAACAAAAATATAGAAGTAAATGTGAACATTACAAGTTGAAAGTTTACTTAATGCACACCATCACTTCATAGTTATTCATGTAGTGCCACATCAATCCAATACTATTAAATGAACTTTACCCCAGATAAACAATTTGAATGAAATGAATATAGTAACTTCAGTGACTGGAAAATGACAGAGATGTAACCTTTAACATTCATACTCAACTCATAACAAGTCAAGGCCAACAAACTTGAAATCTTATAATACTGACCATTAATTATTTGGAATAAATTTCATCCTTTTCACCATCTTTCCTGGCTCCAAACTTATTTCATTAACCTAAGCCTTTCTGTAACATAAATTATCTAACACACTCTTTATTTCTTGTAGCAAACACCCGATAGTTTTACCTCCATCACAAAGAGTACAATACATCTGCAGAGAACCAGATTTTTCTCTCTTTCCTTCATGAAGATGAATTGCATAGACATTGCAATATCAAAATACAAATATTTCTATTTCGTAAAAATAGCCAACACACAAATCAATCAAATTTGTCCAGTTATTCCTAAACTTTGAGTTAAATATTTTCGTATTGTGGTTTTGAAAGAAGTGAATGAACACACTGAAATTTACAGAATATGTACAAACCTAATTTTCTAAACTGTACTTTTAAGAAATCCAAGCCTAGAAAAGTATGCTATCAAAAGCATGATTATGTATTTCATTACAGTTGTCTACTATAGTAAATTATAAGAAAGAAAGTTGAATGATAAACAGATATTGTTTGAAATATATGAATTTATACAAAAAAAAAAACAATTTAAAGAGATCAGATTATTCTACTAAAGTTAAAGCACTTGCTGGACAGTTATCTTGAGGCTAGTTACAAAACGTTTCAGTCAATCTTTCTTTAACCTCAAGTCACTGATAAATTGATGAACTTACTTAAGCAGCAGGATATAATTTTCACACATTTACTTTAAACATGTTAATTATACATGACAAGCACTCCATTTCTTTGAATTTTAACATTCACATATAAAATTCACTTTAAATGCTGGGCTTTCTTCTTCCTCGCAGCCAACATATCATAAAAAGGATTGTGGCTGATGCTTTGCCTATAACGACAAGGGTACAAAAAATGTTATGAGAAACAAAGCTACATTTCAAACATCGAGATAAAATAATTACTGTCCTTGAATTATTCTATGAAGCATTATCATTAGAGAAAATGTAGCATCCTAAACATATCTATATCAATAAATCACAAATTACGTGAATTAACATACATTTACAATTAATAAATAGTGCAGAAAATCTCACTGAAGACATGCATTCTCAAAAAAAACAAAAAACAGAATAATTAAGCTTAATATTATACATGAAGAAATTAATAATTTTTAAAACTATATTATTTTATAAACAAAAGTTAAATCTAAAGTTTATATTATGTTAGGACTACAAATAAGTTCTAAAGTTGTTCCAGTATAACTTCTTGAACGTGAAGAAAAACTTCTATAAATTTCAGTTATTACAGGACATAACTTCTAAACCTCTCCATCAGCATTCAGAATAGCAAAACTACAATAAGAGTTTTTAAATTAATATCAAAAGTAGAATAAGCTGAAACAACTAATGTGATACAGGTTTACTGTCTCCAGCTTATAAACACATTATGTGACTTCAATGTCTCGTATGTTTCTCGATTTCAAGTTGACGTTTTTATGTCTTATTAATTGTAGCTAATAAATTGTTTCATTTATAAATATTTATAAAAAGTACCTTATACATTTGATCCATTCTTTCATTTCCTCCACTGTTGAAGCAGACATACGATAGACCGTGTGTTTCCCTTCGACAACCTTACCATCAAAATCTGTTTTACATGCTTTAATCACCTCACATCCAATAGAGTATAGTTCAAAACAATTGGTCTTGCTTCGGTCTTGGACTTCATGAACTTGTACGTTCTCCAGTGGGATTATTCCCCGTGGTTCTTTATCCTATTCAAGAAAGAAAAATTCTTATCTTAAAATGATTAAGCTAAAAAACACACAATGATGGATTTGTTTAATTCATTCATAATATCAAAGTGAAAAGTGTTAAAAGTCATAAGATATTTCAAAGTTTACAACTGAAGTATACTAAAGTTTAGGGTACATGAAAACATGTTTGGCATATTTAGTTAAGTCTGTACAACAGTCTAGGTAAATATATAAAGTGGCAAGCTAGGTAGAGGTGCCTAGATGTAACCTTATTATGCATTCTATGATCCCTTTTAAGACCGTAATTCTTTATAGTCAAAGAGAAAAAAAAATATATACACAGTGGCACTTCGGTTCTCGAACTTAATCCATTTTAGAAGGCTGTTTAAAAACCGAATCAATTTACCCCATAAGAAATACTGTAAATTAAATTAATCTGTTACATCCCTCCAAAAATTACGCATTATGAAGTATTTTAAGTAAACATTTTGCTCATTTATACCTGCATAATAATACTTGCATGCTTTATGCAACCACAAAAACTACAAATACAATAAAAAAAACAATAAATGAAAATTTAACTGCACTTTACCTGTGCTGTGGAGAGCTTACGGCATAGGTGAAAAGTGGTAAGGAATGTGGAGAGTATGGGGTTATTATTGTTTGGAAGGGGAGTCACCTTCCATAAAAATGTCAGGTAACTCTCCTTCTGGGGTTCTTTCTCTTTTCTGTCTTTTTGCACCACTACAACCTGCTTGAGACTCACTGGACCTATTTCTCACTAAAAACTTGTCTAATGAGGTTTGCTTCTGCCTGCATTTAAAAATATTTTTGAAGTAAGACATGGCATTGTCATTAAAAAGGTTTATGCTGCGGTTTGCTACAGCTTTGTCAGGGTGAATTTTTTCCACAAAACTTTGTAACTCTCCCCATTTTCCACACATTTCCTTGATTAGTGAACTAGGAACATCCTCCTTTCCCTCCTCCTCATCTAAAGACACTTCCTCAATTGCCTTCTGTTGCTACTCCTTCTGAAGGTCTTGGAGTTTTTCCGTGGTGAACTCAGTGTTGTGGTCTTCTACCAACTCCTCCACATCATATTCAAACCCATACACTTGTCTAGTGAGACAGTATCCTTGACAACAGGCTCAGCCTCAAAGCCTTTAAAGTCTCTATCTGCTATTGAGTTTGGCCACAATTTCTTCCAGGCTAAATTTGTAGTCCTCAAAGACACTTCCCTCCAGTCTTTGTCTGTGATCCTCAAGCAATGGAGGATATTAAAGTGATTTTTCCAGAACTCTCTGAGGGTTAACTCTGTGTCAGAGGTCACTTCAAAGTACCTTTGAAATAGTGCTTTGGTGTAGAGTTTCTTAAAGTTCAATATGACCTGCTGGTCCATGGGCTGAATGAGAGGAGTCATGTTAGGGAACAAGAGCTTCACCGTAATGAAACTGTACTCCTCCACCAACCCATCCTCCAAACCAGGTATGTGGGCAGGTGCATTGTCCATCACAAGAAGGGTCTTGAGTGGTAATTGTTTTTCTGTGAGGTAATTCTTTACACTTGGGGCAAACACTTCATGGACCCACTCCATAAAAATTGCCTAGTTACCCATGCTTTACTATTAGCCATCCAAATGACATTTAGTTTAGTTTTCATAATATTATGTTTCTTAAAAACCCTTTGGTCCTCAGAATGGTACACAAGCAAAGGCACTTGCATTACTACATAATAATAGAGTTAGCCTGTCCTTCATTGGCTTGTGTCTTAGCAGTGACTTCTCCTCTTTGGTCGTGTAGGTCCTCTTTAACATTTTCTTCCAAAAAAGGCCTGTCTCATCACAGTTGAACACTTGTTGGGGAGCAAAACCCTTAGCTTCTACATAGTCCTTAAATTATCCAACAAATTTATTAGCAGCATCTTTGTTAGAACTGGCACCCTCCACATGTCTCACTACACTATGTATGCCACTTCTCTTCCTAATTTCTTTTCAAACCACCCGCTACTAGCCTTAAAGGCATCACTTGTATCAGCACTCGTTCCAGGGGTGTTTTTTAGGAGGTCAGCTTGCAACTGCTTTATGTATGCAAAAACGGCTCATTTGGGTTGAGAAAATATTTTATGCAGAAGGTCGAAATGTTGTTCACTCTTCTACATAAGATATTTTCACAACCCAAACGAGTAGTTTTTGCATACATATTTCTCTATAAGTGGGTTTTCTCAACATTACTGATGCAACTGCTTTGCTTTCTCATAAATGCTATCACCAGCTAACTGTTTTTTTGTTTACCCAAATCAACAACAGTTTGTCTACCTCTTCCATTGTTGGTGATCTTTGTTTTGTAAGCATGGTCACTCCTTTTGCAACATCAGCTCTTTTGATGACCTTTATTTTTCAGTGTGGTGCAGACTGTAGATTTTGCCATATCAAACTGTGTAGCAAGATCAGATACGAGAACACCATACTCATACTTTGCTGTAAGATCTTTTTTTTTTTTACCTCTATTGTGGCTCTAACAACTTATCTTTTTGGTTTGCTGCTTTCATTATACTTCTTTGATCCCAAGGTGGCTTATTTAATCAGAATATTTAAAAAACAACAAAAACAAACAAAAAGAAAAATGATAATGTTCAGCAGGGATGTAGACTGAGCAACAGGTGCAGGTACAATGTTTTGGGCAAGCTTGACGTGGGCCAAAAATGATTGAAGGGTCGTTCGGGTCAACAGTCAGGTTATTTTGGGGGTCTGGGTCAAGACAGCTTGGTTTGGGAACCGAGTTTATGTTTGACAACTGAGACATTTTTTTTAAACAGTATGTTTTAAAATTGAATTGTTCAAGAAGGGAGTCGTTTGAGAACCGAGGTACCACTGTATATGTATATAACACACTATAGCAAAACTTCAACCAAGGTCTATTTTTCTACTTTTAGTTTGACATACCTAAGCTTTTCTTTAAAAACCTTAATCCACCCTCAAACAAATTAATTCATATCAAACACTTTACATTATACCTAATATTTCGATCAAATATACTTACGGTAGTATATTCAAAGTAGTACAGACAATTGTCATTCAATATAAACCATCTTCTTTTCCAGCTTTTGTATCGTCCACCTGCCAGTGTGGAAACATTCAGAGAAAAATTACTTAGAAAGCTGAAAAAATGACATTTAAGTGACATTAAAAACATCATGTTAAAAGAAAGTAAATAAATCTTAAACAACAACAAAAGTCAAACAAGTGTGACATCAGTAGTACGTTTCACAAGGAAACAAGATAGGAAAAAGTATTTATAAAAATATGTCAATTTTATCTAATAATTTCTGAACCAAGAAGTATTCACACTAAATATCTCCTTCCAGCTGTAATGTATTATCTCTCTCACCTCAGAATACATTCAATTCTTAACCCTAAAACTGTAATGTAATTATTGTAAACAAATTGACTCACAGTAGTTCTGTTACCTTGTTTCCAAAGCCAACCTTCTCTGTCAGGATTAAAGAATGTGTGCATCAAATCATTACCATCATCTTCTGGAATCTTAAAGGGTTCTTGTTTGATGCTTTTGTACAAACTCTGGAGACAAATATTTTTTTAACTGTTAGCCTTGGCACTTTTGAAAAATGTTATTTTCTGTGTATGTTGTATATAATCTCATAGCTAAAAACAATTTAGGTATGCAAGAAAATGTTTATTTTAATAAAGAAATTAAGCCTAACTTTGTTGTTCCTATGTTTTATTGCCTGAAAAAATTCTACAATTAGCAATGAAAATTTAGCTTACATAATAATTTGTTTTCACAAACTACTAAAGACTAAGTTAGTTCAAACTATACAATATCTTAAATTTCACGTTAATTACTCTTTAAACTTAATCAAGCTTTACCACTAGGCTTAACCAGCTGGCTGTCATTTGAACATCAATTAATCTACTCTGCAATAAAGTAAACGTTTTTAAAGTCATTATCCACATGTTAGAGGGCATTTAAGCTACTTACCACCAATAACTCACTTGGTAAATCACCACCATTGTTAATCCCTCTGTTCATGTTGATAAACTGCTCAACAGATGGCTTATCCTTGACACTAGGATTGTGTAGCGAAGTATTTAACATGATAACAGCAAATGAAAGCACGTAACATGTATCTAAAGGAAAAAATAAATTCAAAATTATGGGAACAAGCTTTCACTTTTACTTTATAATTGATAAAAAGTTCTACAACAGATCATAAAATTATAAGTTACAAATAAAAATAAGTATCTGAAGAAAAAATGCTCTGATGATGTATTAAACAAATAAACCACCAAACACTTTCCTCTTAAATATAAGGCCCTGTAAACCTGTAGCAGAAAGAAACCTAATTCTTATTTATGGTATAAGCGACTTTGGTAACTGATTCATCGTGTAGAAAATAAATACTAAAAACACAGTAATACCAAAAACAGTTTTATTACAGATGATTCAGAATTTGGTTAGGTTCCATAAATAGTTATAAAATCTTATAAAAGCTCATAATATTCAAACTACAAAAAAGAACACTAGCATTTGTCACATTGTTGTATTCAATTGGAGATTTAGAAAGAACAAATGTATAGGGTAACATAATGGAAATATGGTAAAGTGTTTAATAAATACCATTGTCATTAAAAACTGTTATAGAGAAAGGCTTGAATACAAGTATAAACATGGTATACTGAATGTAATAATGATCAAATGAAAATGCCAAGATTTTGAAATCAATTACATTAATGACAAAAGGAAGAAGTTGATATTTTTAGTGATGGGTGATAACTGAAAAGAGAGAAACTTTCTTTAAGAGTGCAAATTTTGCTTTGACCCAACAAACATTTTTTTAAAAATACAGAATGGTAACTTTCTGCTAGATTTAGTGTTATTAACATGCACTTTGTTAATTTGAAAAAATTAGTGATGTGAACCTGTATCAAAGTCAATTTACTTCAGGACCATGTCACTCAGTTTTCCTTCTAACAAGAGGTATATTTTATTTTTGTAATAAATAAAATGAGAAACAAAACAGTTTTTGACAAAGATTTACAATTCATATGTTTGTTTTATATGTCTACATATAATACACATGTATACAAGTAAATATCTTTCTGCTTAAACTTTACTTTAAAACTGTGACAAAAACTTAAAAATAAGTCTTATGAACCAGACTCAAATAGTCCCTTACAAGCATAAAAGTACTATGAATCACATTTGCGTAACACAGATTTAACTTACCAGGTGTCACCATGTGATTGATACAGTATGTTACTGTAAAACCATGTCACTCGTATACAAGGGAAAAAGTGAGTGTTAATAAAGAGTTTGTAGTTTTGAATAACAGATCTTTTAAACTTATGAATTGCATAAAAGCTACTTGGGTTTATCGTATGCCAAAGCTAATTATTCATTTATAATAGCTAGTTATAAGGAAATCACAGTGACAATAAAACTTTACGATACATTTCTCAGATTTACAGTTAACCGCCTGTTTTAAATTTTTGCTAACCTTTTCAATTTTTTTCAAACACTAAGATCTTGTACAATATTACATTTTCAATGGGGAATTCATGTCCAATATTGGAAAAATATACTACAATAAACAGTGTAAGTGTAAAAAACAGTACAATTTTTGCTGTAAGTACCTTTATCTTTAAATCTATTCCACACTCAAATTATTTCACTAATTTTTTTTTATATATTCATGACAGACATGTTCCCTACTGACTGGAAACAATAAAGGGTGGTGACTACAGGTGAAAAACACCAAACTGGTTCACAAAGGGATAAAATGAAAGAACAGTATTACAAGTACTGAAATAGTAAGAGCTGGTTTTGAAATATTTAGTTGAAAAGACAGTCTCATGAACCAACAAGGCCCTTTTTAATCTCCTTAAATGTTACATAATAATTTGAAGTTTTAACATTACAGCTGCTTATCACCTACTTATACAAAGTTAGTATGCAAGGTTGTTTCCACTTTTAAACCTTGAACCTTGTTTACTACATTGTTGTTTGTTATTAAGCACAAAGCTACCCAAAAAAACAACTGTGCTCTGCCCACCACAAATAATGAAACCTGGTTTTTAATGGTTCAAATCTAAAGATATGCCACTAGAGGGTGTGATGGTGTTTACTAGATAAAATAATATACATATATATTTATATTAAATATTAAAAACCAGGTTTCATTATTTGTGGTGGGCAGAGCACAGTTGTTTTTTTGGGTAGCTTTGTGCTTAATAACAAACAACAATGTAGTAAACAAGGTTCAAGGTTTATATATATATGATATAAATATACTGACCAGTGTTACTAAAAACCTCAGGATTCAACTGACAATAACGTAGAGCAAATTTTTCCATCATCCTATCAATTTTCTGAGCTTCTCCTGGCAGACGAAAGCTCCACAAGAACTGCCTGAAAACAAAACAAAGATATTTCTGATGCATGTAATAAAAGGTATTACTATCTCAACATTTCCAACACACCTGTTAAAGGTCCTCTTTGTATAACTGACAGATATGAGATGAGTAATTCATCAGACCACGTTGTTGTTTTCACAACTTTTTGTTAAACTTCCTAATTTGACAATAGTGTGAAGTTACATGAACAATTTTTCAAGTCCATTCTTCACCAATCCAAATTAACCAGGACTACTCAGTAAACATTATACATAACTTCTTCTTCCACTAAATCATAACATTGAGTGCAAGTTTTAGTAAAAATTTTTATTGTTAAAATTTATGTACAATTACTAAAATCTAAACACAGAAACACGTGAAAGTTTTCTTGATTACTCATCACAAATAAAACAACTTTTATAAAACCTTAAATATACCTTTCATTGTCTGCATCAATTCTAATTTTATAAAAGGCTATAACCACAGAATAAAATACTAACCCCCTATTGCTTGATTTTAGATTTCAAATATATCAACTAGTGCAATACTCCCACCCAAACATTCTCTTTAATGAAAAAGGGAAATTCTAAATACATGAAAAGTTGTACTTGTGATATTACACTACCTGAGTGCCTGCACCAGGATTAAATCTGTGAAGTCATGAAGTGACACAAAGGAGTCAAGTACTTCCATGTTGAAGTCATTCCTTGGGAGAGAAATAAATGTTTCTAACAAAATATTATTAAGAAATGCTTGATTCAGAAGACTTGGAGTCTTGTTAGCTAAAATGAAATGTTGAGAGTAGAACCTATCTCTTAAATATCTCAAAAATAATTACAGTTGTAGTTCAAAAAAACAAAAAAGAAAGATGAAAATCGCCAAATAACACCAGGTGGTTTAATACAAAAGTTTACTGAAACGAATTTCTAATTATATATTCTAAAAACAAGAATAAAAACACAGTTCAACAGACTTCTTTAAACAACAGTCTATAAGTTGATGCTTTTAACAGGTAAAGGTTGTAAAGCTATTGTTTCAACAGACACATATACAGAAAAAAACAACAACAACAATAGTATAACAATACCCACCTTTCCCCTAAATAATCTCCTATGGCAGTTTTGTTCAGACCTTCTTCTTTGTACAGAAACTGTGCTACATCGTGGAAGGTGTTTTCAAGCTGATTGTGGTCTATCAGATACTCTATCCCCTTGTAGAAAATTTGAGAAAAAAAAAAGCTAAAAGGATTATACAGTATATCAGAATACAAAAATATTCTCACTTTGTAATGTTATACCAGTCCACAATGCATCTTTTCAGTGAAAACATTTAAAGGCATAACATAATCACAGTAAGCATTTCTGATAAATTACTTATATATTTTAAAAACTACAATTAGTTTCTACTACAAGACTTAGACAATTTTGTACATGCTGAAAGATAGGAAATATGTAATTTAAAGAGATAAGTATATTCCATCACAAAAAAACAAACTATATTTCAATTAAAAAGACAACTAAATGAATAAAAGTATTCTTTATGTGAATTATATAAAATTTATTTCAAAAGTTTCCTTTATGTTTGTTTCATTATTTTAGGTCAAAGATCAATACATAAGTAAGCCTAAAACAGCGTTAGAATTTGGAGGTTATGGTTAAAAATATTAACACAAAAAATTCTGCAAAAAAAACAACTGAGAAAACAAAACTTACACAGAGAAAAGTAACTGCAGCTATAAGAAAAAATCTCTATTCAACTACTCCCTATATTACAAATAAATATTTATACTGTGACACTGTTGACTTGACTACTTAGTATATTATGCCATTCAATACACTCTACTGTAACACAATCAGTTCAGCTATTTAATCAATTAATAATCTACACTGTATTACAGTCAACTAACTGATCTAAAATCGGGGGTTCTCCATATCCACAACAACACTAACTGCAATATGGTATCAGAATCATCAATGGTATGTTTACCTTTTTAGGATCCATATTAAATTTCTTTTTTCCAATGGATAACACTTTCTCCCTTGTGGGAATTTTTCTGTAATCCAATAAAATATGTTAAACACATTATGATATGTACTACAATAAAATACTAGTAAACAAAAACCACAACTTAACCTTGAGTCTTACTACAAGTGATTAAAAACCATATTTTTATATTACTGTGAAATTATTCTACATGTTATAACAGACAAGGTCCACATGTTCCTTCTGTCCTCTGGTATTCACCAAAGAATGTCACTATCTGCTCTGACAAGAGATGTTAAGAAAGAGTTATAAAAAAAAATATTGTTGTCATTAGATTTGTTTTTTGTTAGTTGGTTATTCATTTGAATAATGAATCAGTTGTTCTCATGGAATGACTTTAAAAAATAATTACTATTTTCACGAGTTGAATAAATAAAATACAATTTACAATGCTACAAATCAGATTTTGACATACAAAAAGAACAGAAAACATTTACTCTAACTTTGGGCTTAATAAACAAACACAGTTTTAATATTTCAATTATTTAAACAGTTGGAACAATCATTAACCCTGATTTCGATTACATGATTGTTTTGTCGAGTTGTAACACCAACTGATCAATGAACAAACATGAATTAATTAAATACAATAATGATAATATTCTGCTTACAGCAGTAATCTTTTAATTAGTTAATTAATGTTCTGACAATAATCTATTCAGTTGTAACTTCAACAACCAGATAGTTGGAATAATTGGAAACACCAACTAATTATTTTATGACTTTAATTGGTTTAATTGTAATTTTAATTAATTATTTAAGGGGACATTAAGAGCATGCATTTATTCATTTATGTAGTAAAGTAAAAGATCCAGAACAAATAATAATAATTTCACCTATTACAATGAATCTAAAGCATCTGAAACAGTTACATCACCACTGAAAGAGGTGATATTAAAGAAATCATATTTTACTTGAAATCAAAACTTAAATATAAAAACTTCTCTCCAGTTCAGTTGCACTAGCTGCTTCAAACTGTAATGTCATAGCTCGTCTTTCCATCCGTAGGATGAATATAACATTTTATGTATGTTATTCTTTCCTATGGAAATCAAGAAATTCAAAGTTTCATTGACTAAACATTCTTCAATAGAACATTTATTGTATTAACATTTTATAAAAAAAGTCTGGATACACAAAACTTACCCTTCATCATCTATTTCAATTCTTTCCATCTTCTCAGCAACTTCAGCAATCTCATCTTTCAATTGCTAAAAGAAAATGTAAGACTTCTTAAAAATGTGAATCATTCTCAGTGCCATAATATTCTGCATTTAACAAAGACAAGTGGTTAAAAAACACAAGAGACCTTTTGTTTCAATAACTTGATGAAATACTTACATCATAAAGAACAGAAAATAATTTAATTCCAGATACAATTTAACAATGCCATCTTTTGAAATGTTTATATAAACAATGTTTACTATGAGTTTTTTTTAAATTTTCATTAACAAAGACAACACAACTTACATACTGTTAATGATTTTGAAATCACTGATGAAATATGTTAGGCTTAAGATATTTATATTTTATTGTTTGAGTTTTGTACAAAGCTACTTAAAGGTTACCTGTGCTAGCCATCCTTAATTTAACAGTGAAAGACGAGAAGGAAGGCAGCTACTGATCACCACCTGTTACGTTTTTTATGTGGACTGAACGCAACAGAAAAACACAGATAGCAGCTTGTATAATTTATTATAATGATCTACTTATGTGATAGACACAAAATAAAGTACCCAATATCAATAACAGATATCCAGTTTCAACCATCAAAACAACTTACAAAACAAAAAGGTACTGGCCTGTGCTTAATAATATGATCCAGAATAAGTGTCCAAATCCGAAATCCAAAGTTCTAATCTAGGCGGTGAATTTAGTCCCATGGAGAAATTTTCGAAGTTTGAATGGGTAATTTCAAACAAAAATTCACAGTCCAATTCGTATTGACTTTCGGTATAATCCGTAATCCAACTGAATTGTAAAGATTGACGGAATAAAAATTTCACCGCTTTAGTCGATCTAGCTCTATTCACAAATTCAGTTTAAACTTTCTCAAACGAGACAAACTTCTTGATCCGAGTAAAAATGGATGATTCCTCGCATCGCCGTCTGTTTATATACTAATCGCGTAACTTCCCATAATTCCACAGTACAAACACCAGGCCAATACAAATGATCAATCTACCTAGTTTTAAAAATTTCTACATGAATAATTCTAAATGAATTTTAATTAATTCTAAATATTATTTTAAATTTCACTGGTTTAAACCTCGAAACAATAATATAAATATAGAATTATAAATAATAAATATGGGAATTCAAACACGACATTACGTGATATTTACATAACATATACATGATATTTACATGACATTTATATAACTCTCTCGACAACATTTACATGATATTTACATAACACCACCTACTGGCAACTCGAGTGAATATTTTACCAATGAACAGCAAGATTGGCCATCACGTTATAATGCCCTCATAGTTGAAGCACATTTGATGAGATTGGGGGATTTGAACCAGCAACCCTCAGATTGGAAGTTAAATGTCCTAACCACCTGGTCATTTTGGATCTTTATAACTCACTCAGAATAGTCTTAATTAATATTTAATGATACAGGGTATTCAGAAAGTCACTGTGCACTTGTATATATTTATTAACAGATATGTTTCAATATAGAATACAGGAGGTAAATATGAATGACAATTATAAACAATGTTAAAAGTGATCCTCATTGGCATCAATACAGGCCTGGATCCTTCTTATTTTGTTTCTAAACACCGCTGTCAGTTGCTGGCTTGAAATAGACAGAATAAAATATGACTACAAAAGTGCACAGTGACTTTTTAAACACACTGTATCATAAATTAATGGCACCTTCATGTATCACAATTATAATTTGCTTAATTTCATTATCAGAGAAAACTGTTTATTTTTTAAACACAAGTTCTATTTGGACAAGAATAACTAGTCAGTTTAAGTTTGTTAAAATCATACGGTAATCATTAACATTCTTACAGCATTAAACCCAATTTACAAACTTCATAATACATGGTTTAATTATAACAAAAAATACATCATCATGTCATATACAGCACTTCCAAAAAGCACAACTTGTAATTTAACAGGACATTTTTAACTTTTGGCATAGTTTGTTCTTAACATTACAGTTCAAATGCCAATAATTCAATATTCTTTCAAACAGTTTCCCTATAACAAGGATAGCACAAATTACTTTTGCCCGACTTACGTTACACAATGAAAGTAAGATCAAGCATAGATTGTTTTTCCTAACGTTACTTCAATTAACAGCATTGGATAAAATGTCTAATATATAATTATATACATAAAATTATTATTATCAATGTAATTTTGCAGGGCAAATTTGGTGTATAAAATTATGGCTAGCCTTAATTTCCTTAGCTGGTTGAACCTAATGAGATGCATTGGGATTAAAACCAAAAATATTGTCTACAAGTTACAGCAATGAGTATACATTTCATAAGCACCAAATAATTGTAAAAAACTAATTTAATTATATTACACAGAAAACTTGTAAATAAGATAAGAAAAAACGTCCTGAAAAATAAGTAGTTAATACCTATAAATACGTTTAACGTAATAAGAATACACTTATTCACTCGAATAACAACAACTTGATGGAACTACAGTGTATCAATATTACACCATTTCTTCTTCGTCCTCTATAGTCCGAGTTGGAGGTTGGAAACCACTCAAATAACACTTATACATTTCTCAGACACACTGGGGTCCTTACGATTACTCATTACTCGTTCCAAGCATAATTTGATACCAACAGCATAACGCTTCATTCCAGTTTAGGATGTACTTTTTAAAATTTAGCAAGTAACTGCTGGTTTTTAATTAATGGATAGCCATAAGATGCCATGGTTATCAATATAATGTGCTTGTGTATGTCAAGACGGTAAATCATCGCATGCAACTAGTTAGTTAGTTTGTTTTGGAATTTCGCACAAAGCTACTCGAAGGCTATCTGTGCTAGCCGTCTCTAATTCAGCAGTATACTAGAGGGAAGGCAGCTAGTCATTACCACCCATCGCCAACTCTTGAGTTACTCCTTTACCAACGAATAGTGGGATTGATCGTAACATTATAAAGCCCCCACGGCTGGAAGGGCGAGCATGTTTGGCGCGACGCGGATACGAACCCACGACCTTCAAATTACGAGTTGCAAGCCTTAACGCGCTTGGCCATGCCGGGCCACGTACTGAAATGCGTTTCCATAGTAACACGTTTTTTCCCCTCCTAGAACGAGCGTTATAGTATGTCCATCGGAAGAAACATAATAATATCTACTCACTATGGTTTGTTGATCACGACAATTGATTACATCTAGATCTGTTTCATGAAATATTCTGAACAAAGAAATTCACAACACACGTAGTTATCAGTCTGGACAATGAATAACCTTAAAATGACGTCATTGTCTCTCTCTTGACTTAGATTTCTCGCTGTATTATGCACATGCACAACTCTACCGCACGACCTCTCAAACCGTTGTACAGAAGGAAGATGTGCGCACGCTACGCACATTATAATTTATAACGGTCCCATATCTACGAGCGCTGTTATAAAGTCTAATTTTAAACATCGCACTTAATACTAAAAAAAACAAAAAACACGATGGGTTTAAAATGTCCATTTATGAACTGTTACTCCAGTTTTCATTTTATGTGCACTTGTCTTTCAACGCTCATTGTAAATAATTTTCCAAAATAGTTCATATCAGCGATAATTACTAAAAATATATTGGAAACTTGTCACAAACCTAACTGAATTTTGTAAAATCGTGAAGGCTCTACACGTCAAGTTAAAACATGATTCTTGAGTCAAATTTATTTTATCCATTAACACACTTTTAGATTTTGATTACAACACGACCAATAACCAGTGTCTTCTTTCGTTTTAATTTTTTTTTTTACATTCAAAGACACTTTAAGCATCCTCAAAATACACAACCTGCAACGCCTTATGTTGATAGCTACCAGGCTCTTCTGTCCTACATATTTCTAACATGGAAAAAGTTACTTAAAATATAGTCTTCCGAAAAAACTTCTCAAACAGAATCTGTAGTGCAGATAATCATTCTTAATTCTAGGGTGATAATATACAACAAACATAAGCCTCTTTGGCTGTGTATAAAATACAGTTAACAGAATAACTTCCCCTTTCTCATCTTTAATGCATGTCCAAATAACCGATAAAGGACTTTTATGCAGCTATTTATTATTAGATAGTTTGGGCACAGTATTCAAATCGAGTTGTTTGTGAAACTGGCAGTCACTGTACATCAGAAAAGCTTGTAGAAATATACTGATGGCCACGCAATCTACTTACGCAGCTCAAGTATAAAAAGGCAACGTTTCGAAATTTTTTACGCTTTTCGTTTACAGGTCAGTTTGTGTAAGCTGTTGTAGGCCTTATATACACTTGATGTTGGTAAGTAGATTGTAAGTCGCAAATATATTTCTAAAGCTATTTATTTAATAGGCAGTAGAAGCCCGTTTCACAGTCAACTTAATTTTTTACAAGTTTGCCCAGGAAAGGTTAATCCACAAAATTAATACATATTTTTCACCAGATGCTAAGGAAAATGAAAAGAAACACAGCCCAAGTACTTGAATTTTTTATAAGAAATCTATGTTTGTGTCACTAAATCTTGTTTTCTTGGATGGGTGAAGGCCAAAATTCAGTGCGTTGACAACAATTAAGCTTTTATCATTTTTCACGTGCATGCCCTATTATATACAAGAAAAAGTACCCGCCCCAGTGAGGAGAAAAGTTAACCTATCAATTTAGATTATTTCGAGGACTTTAAAAAGGCTAACTCTTATTGTACCCTTGGTTTTAACTTGTACTGCTCACCGTGATAAGTTATTATTCAGCATTTCAGTATCCTTCGAGCCACTCAACAATGACATACGAAAAATATTTTTCTTCTTTTGTAACTCGCACACAACACAAAACAAACGAATAAAAAATACGACATTAATAGTATGTTACTGCATACAAGTTTCCCAAGTTCTTTGTTTCATGGGCATTTCTCAACTCCAAATTTTACAACTGAGAGTGGCAAGCTTTTTGAAACCTATCGCATCTCGAACCTTGGACTTATAATTCGTAACCCTGAAATCTGAGGGATGCAGTACTCTGTAACTAAAGGAATGGTTCTATTTATTGTATCTACTGTTTATTAAATGGCTTTATACATTTACACAGGTTTGGTAAACGACGTATTTCTTTTCACTCGGAGTGAAATATATAATATTTACATTCACCCTACCCAATTAGTAACGACAGATAAAAAACAGTAAGCATTTATATTACAAAACAATAAAATATTTGAAAACTATCATAATGCTTATATGAGCACTGTTAACGGTTGTATAAAGATAACATTTACGTTTGAAACTGGTATTAAAAGTGAGCCAACATAAAAGTTATAATACCAAATATGTTCGCCCTTTCAGCCGTGGGGGCGTTATAATGTGTTGGTCAATCCCATTATTCGTTGGTAAAAGAGTAGCTCAACAGTTGGCGGTGGGTGATGATGACTAGCTGCCTTCCCTCTAGTCTTACACTCCTAAATTAGGGACGGCTAGCACAGACAGCCCTCGAGTTGCTTTGTGCGAAATTCAAAAACAATAAACCATTTGTAAAGTGATGACGTCATAAACAGAATGTGTCCACATTAGCGTTTCGGGTCATCTGTCTGTCACCATGGTAACCAGCCTGAACTCGATCTTCATGCATCTTTAATAAATGGAATCACATTAACGTTTCACGTCGTCAGCCTGTGGACCAATGACAAGAGACCTAAACCCGTTCTTTGAAAACATCTGTCATACAAAGGTACGCAGTTTCCAATTGCTATTAACACGTGGCGCATCTCGGTATTAATGCCACTATTGAAGTTGGTCATTAAAAAAGTAAATAAATACCTCACCTTAATTTCTAGAATTAGTTCAGCTTTGCGACGTCGAATCTCAGTCAACAGCTGTCGCTCTTCAGGTGTTAGATCTTTAAAAAACGAATTAAATCTTTAACTAAATAAATTAAGTACAAAATAAAAGTTCATCAACCGTAAACTTTAAGTTTCTTAAAATAACTAAATGAAAAATTGAAAAAAACAAATCAAGAGAACAACAGTAAATAATATTGACAACAAAAACAATACAATTATGAACTTACACATCAAATTATAATTCAGAACAGAGTAATTAAAAACAGAGTAACCACGAATCATTGGGTGTAAATTATAATATAGCGACCACAAAGCGCAAGTTAACTCTTACACAATACTACACACACCTCAAACCTTCAAACTACTGTATTTTCAATTTATCAAGGTCTTGATGTAATTACACTTCATTAAAATGTAACTTTTGTAAAGTATAAGATTTGTTTTTTATTGTGTGCTCCACTCTACTGCTATTATTGGAATGAGACTGGTAACGCCTTAAAGTTATCAATTTATTACTTACTTCAGTCACAATAATACGTTTCACGGGGAATGATAATCTGTGTGACTTTCTCATAAACAGGTGATCATTTAGACCTTCAAGGTTGTCTTTCATATCCACCCTTAGAAAAATTAAACTCGCCCGTTTTTTTTCAGGAAACCATTATTTTTCTTAGTAAATTAATGTACAGTGTTGACTTCTGTTACTTAATAAAACACTTCATATCATGAGTCAATCACCCCGTTAGAAAAATACAACTGTTTTTCCCAAATTTTAGAAGTGTATCATCTCGTTCGATTATTTATATAATGTAAAACAAAGGCATCTGAAGCCTTAATCTCATCAATTTTATAGATAGCATTATAAGCTTCAATAAGACCACATCTTACTATTACAGTGGTACCCCGGTTCTCGGACTTAATCCGTTCCAGAAAGTTGTTCGAAAACCGAATCAATTTTTCCTATAAAAAATACTGTAAATAAAATTAATTCGTTACATCCCTCCAAAAATTACGCATTATGAAGCATTTTAAGTAAACATTTTGCTCATTTATACCTGCATAATAATACTTGCATGCTTTATGCAACCACAAAAACTACAAATACAATAAAAAAAAACAATAAATGAAAATTTAACTGCACTTTACCTGTGCTGTGGAGAGCTTATGGCGTAAGTGAAAGGTGGTGAGGAACGTGGAGAGTATGAGGGTTATTATTGTTTGGAAGGTGAATCACCTTCCATAAAAACGTCAAGTAACTCTCCTACTGCGGTTCTTTTCTTTGCACCACTTCAACCTGCTTGAGACTCATTGAACCTACTTCTCACTAAAAACTTGTCTAATGAGATTTGTTTCTGCCTGGCACCTTCCCCATGTCTCACCACACTATGTATGCAACTTCTCTTTCTAAAATTTTCAAACCAGCCCTTAAAGGGATCATTTTTATCGGTACTCCTTCCAGTAGTGCTTTTCAGGAGATTGTGATCTTTGTTTCGTAAGCACTGTCGCTCCTTTTGCAACATCAGCTTCTTTGATGGCCTCTTTATTTTTCAGTACAGTGCAGACTGTAGATTTCGCCATACCAAACTGAGTAGCAAGATCAGACACGCGAACACCACACACACTTCGCTATGAGATCTTTTTTTTACCTCTATTGTGGCTCTAACAACTTATCTTTATAATTTGCTGCTTTCATTATCCTTCTTTGACCCCATGGTGGCTTATTTAATCAGAATATTAAAAAAAAAAAGGAAAAAAGAAAAATGAGAATGTTCACAGCAGATTTTAGCGGGGGTGTGAACTAAGCGACAGGTGCAGGTAAAATGTTTTGGGCAAGCTTGGCGTGGGCCGAAAATGGTCGAAGGGTCGTTCGGGGGTTCAGGAACCGAATTTATGTTCGCCAACCGAGACTTTGTTTTTCTCAAACAATATGATCGAAAACCGAGGTACCACTGTATTTCCACGTGTAAGCTGCTTGCACATACACTTTTCCTCTGCGGAGGTCGAGTGCATTATATTAAACGGTTTCGAAGCCTCACCATGCTGTTTTAGTCCATATGGCAACATCTGCCTGAGCTCTGTTTAACGACAGTGTTGACAATACTCGCAGCGTAGATTTCAGTATAAAAGGTTCCGTCTTAAGGCACAAAACTCTTGCCTTTAGAAATTCTAAAATCCATCTAGTGACAAGGAGGATGGAGGTTCATCATTGCCCGTTTCCAAAGTCCAATCGCATAGAAACTGACAGACGCTGCATCAGGGGACTTGACCAGTATGTCTACATATAGAATTGCATGAACACTCGTGTGCTGAAGATATGTTAAGCCTAAAAGGATAAGTCATGAAAAGAATTTGGGTACACGCGACTCGTGTCGCTCTTTCGGGCAAAAATATTTCTTCATTCATTATGTTGCGTACTGTTTTCAGGGTCACATGAGCGTCTTCTGCAACTAATACTTTCGTACTTGGATTTTTGCATATCACAAGACACTGCAATTTGGTTACTACGACCGTGGTAAGACTTCTCGCAGATCTCTTTCTGATGATCCATATTCCTTTGTTTTTCAATGTAATTAATTTCATAGGATATCCCTCTTAAAAATTCTAAATGCTTGATCTAGTGAATGAACAATTCGCATTGGATAGAGCTAATTCCCTTCCCCAAAACGACAAATTTTCTTATACTTTTGAAAAGCCTCTTCAGCACTGACTTCCTAGTTGAATAAAATAGACATGAAATTTTGTTTATGCTCATCCCTCACTTAAAATCCGAGACTAAGAGTGACTTTTTAAAAAATCTGTAGTTCACGTGGATTTTATCACAAATATAAATGTATCATGTAGATAGATGTGTGTAACAGAGTAACAAGAAAAAATAAACTTGTTAAAGTGTTTACGAAAAGAATAACGATACGTCCTTACTGTTACTTCTCGAAAAACTACGCTTTCCTAACGAGATACACATTAGAAACTCCATTATTCTGAACCGTCAGAAAATTAATTTTAAAATAACTTACTGCAGTATGTAAAAAATATATAAAAACTCGTACCTTCTTCCATACGTAATAACTATACAACTAAAATAGGTGATCAGAAATATAAAAAAGTTTGATTCTGACTAAATCAAAATTAAGCTGTTTAACCATAAACTTTTTTTTTAACGATGACAAATTATACAATGAAAATAATCTGACGTGCACAGAACTCCTTCAATACTTAGCTATATGTAGTGAATACTGAATAGTGGTGATTAACTACATTCAACAGACGTAAAAGTTTGGTAAGTAGCTACCCCCTCCCATACTTCATGTGCTGAATAACGAAATCTCAGTAGCAAACTTCCTTTCGCTACGGCAGGAAATTTGCCATTTGTAATGCGTCCGGTGTTTTAATAGAACCCACGAACTGTTGTTGAGAGGAACCGAAATATGTGTACATGTAACATAAAATGATATTTGAACAGCAACAACAAAAATTAATTATATAAGACGATGACATCACGGTTTTCCGCAACAAAAACACAATGGGCATATAATTTTACTTTGTTTAATTAACAGTAAAAAAACTAATTCCAAAAATATACCCGTAATCTCGCAACAAAGTTAATTGAGACAGTTTGTTTTCTTCTAATTACATCCTGAAAGAGGCATAAGAAACGCCACTTCTCGACGTGTTTTCTTTAGACAAAATTCGTGTCAGTTTAAACGAAAATTAGGCACTTTGCATCTAAAATTTATCATCAAAACGTTTTATAGTGAACAGTAGTACTAGAATGAAGTGAAAAACAAAAATTATGAATGTATTTAAGATATAAAATTATGTGAAAATATATTAATATTGAAGAACAATAATTACTGCAAAAATATATCAGTATTTAATTATTAATTTTACTTTAATTTCACACTATGCTAAATAAAATTATGCGTGAAAAAAAAGGCGTAAACATTCACGGAGAAATGAAACGTTTCGGGACGAAGATCTACAATTAAAAATATTCTTACATAATGTCTTTACATTAAATTTCAAGTTACTACTACGCAACTTATTTCTTTTAATTTTTGAAACGTTATTTGCTCACACTGCCCTACCTGAAACAACTTCAGGCTGAATCCCCATCTTAAGTTTGTAGTAGTAGTAGTTATTGAAGTGGCTTCGACAAAAATAAAAACAAAAATTGAAGTTCAATCTGACCGAGATTCCCAGACGTAGTTTTGTAACTGTTCTCACTAATATATTCTAAGTACAGTTACTTTTAGAACTAGTGTTATTTACCATCACGGTAAAGTTTTGCAACTTGAACTTCTTGCAACACATACATTCCCGAGAAATTACTTATTCGTTATGACATACCACATCCTCACTTAACTTCTCATATCCGCCAATAAATGGAATGTATAAACAAAACTCGCATTTACTTTGGGGTGTAATACGTAACTTTACCAAAATGTATTTCTCAGGACTAGAACACAATGAATTATAACGATGACGTCCAACCACAGCGTTCACCTGAACAGCTACATGACCTCAAACTGTTATTGCCCTCTAGTGGATAACAAAATTATGAAATTAATTCTCAAACTTTAAGCCAAAGAAAGAAATTAATGATATAACTTATTTCTGTGTGAAAGCACATTATAATAATATAGTAGTAAATTGGAGGGCAACGATTTATATACATAGTGAAGTGTTGTTGTTTTTGGGAAACATACAATATGTTTTGACATTATATGTAAATACTTGGAAAAAAATTGCTGCAATAAAAGTTGTGTTATGAAAGTTAAGTAAAATTTCCTTAATTTTCATTGATAATGTGTATATAATGTAGACGAATAAATTTAACAACCTAGTTCAAGTGAACAAAAGTGTTTAAATCGATCTCTCCAAAATTATGTTTCTTGTAACATTAAACTTTTATATCTATATGTTTATTTAACACAATAAATACTACATTCTGTCTGAAAAAAAGTAACTCTGGATTTTGGGCAGTTTCAAAATTTTTGACAATTCAGTAAGGAGTGCTTACCAAAAACTATATTCTTCAACAGAATGAAGTTCCTTAAATATAAAAAAAATTTAATGCAAATTTATTAATAATTTTGCGACCCAGTGCATAAGGCCAAGTCTTAACTTGTTTAATTAAAACACGCTACTAGCTGCTTTATGACATTATCTATAACGATTCTTACACTGTACTTTTTGTTTCAATTAGTTGAATGTATCTGTGACCATAGATTAATCACAGAGGAACTGGAATAAGGAATTCAAAAGTAATACAGAACAAGTTAAATATTTTTCTTGCAGTAAACTGATTTGTATTTAAAGTAATCGTATTCAAAGTTATGCTTCACTTGGAACACTTTGGACAGTCTTGGTCTTCTTATCTGAGAAAATATACTGAATTATTTGGAAAGAGCTCAGAGGAGATATAATATGGTAATTCTGAGAATGGAAGTAATATTTTATGGGATATGAATTCAGGTCAACTAAGTTATTTTCTCTTGAGAAAAGAAAAATGAAAGGTGATGTATTTTTCATAACATAACATTAAAGAACAAAATAGGTTATTTTGGTTCATTTAGATTGTTTTATTCCCTGTATTAAACTACACACAGAAAAACTCAAAACCACTCCTTGTGAAGTATTTATCAAGCTTCCCATTAAATTAACTATATTCCTCATGTTCGAAGAGTCCTTTTTAAATGCCATCTACCTTGTTTGAAAAATAAATTGTTTTAGCTTAAAATGACTCTTATCCTGCTTAAATTCACATAAGTGTCCCCTAGTCTAACTACTGTTACCATTAAATACAAAACATATGATACATCAACACTAATAATTATAACAAAGTTAAACACCTCAATTATGTTCCTTCTAACTTTTCTTTTTTCAAGAGAGAACAAGCTCATATGTCTTATTCTCGTACCACAACATTACTACCCTAGGATTCTTCTGGATTCTTTACAGCCGTTCAGTGTCTTTTTCAAGGTAAATAAGCAGCCCAGCACAGAACAAAGTACTCCAAATGTGGCCTAACTAATGACATATTAACATATTTAAATGTGTATTGAATACCTCTGAAAATACAACGTAAAATCCTACTTGCCTTGCCATTATCAATAGCACATTGCTTGGATGACTTAACAGACTAATCATCCAGTAAAATAAGGTATTTATCTCCATTAAGATTATTTCCATCAACATAAACTCATAATTCAGAGTGTGATATCCCACACATATTACTTTGTATTTAGTATAATTAAAAGACATCCACAATTTATCCGCAAAATTCATTAAATAACCTAAATCCTTTTGTAAAGCAGTGGCATTATTTTCATAACTAACATAATTCAAAACCTTAACATCACCAGTAAAATTAAACAATTTTACTATGCCACTGATGTAAATAAAAAAGGAGCAACTACCTCATTCGCAAAATTTATGCAGCTTGAGTGAACTATGTTTATAACAACCCTTTGCTTTCTATCATATAACCAGTTTTCTATTTAACGAGGCCATCCTATTGACTATACTTAACAAAAATGACTTTTAAGAAGTCTTTCACGTGGCATCTTGTCAAATGTTTTTTGTTTTTTTTTGGGAAAATCCAGTTATTCCAAATCCACAGCGGTACCCTCACCTACATAAATAATAATCACTTTAAAAATATCTAAAAAGATTAGAAATCCAAGATTTTCTCTTAGTCAAACCATATTGACTGTCCAACAACATTTTAAATTTTGTTTAATGTCGTTGCAAAATATATTTTACAAGACTTTCACACCACCAATATAAGTCTAATATTATAGAAGTTTGCAAGATTAATCGGGGATCTACAGAACAACAAATAAAAAAATAACAAAATTTCGGTTTCTTTGTGTGTGTGTGTGTGTGTGCTATATTCTGTTAATAATAGGATAAGAGGACAAAAGTTAAAGACCTGGAAAAGTCAGGCTCAATTCCATTTAAATATTAATTTGCTAATAAGAGTGACTAACTCCTGGAATAGGGTTTCATCGACAATAGTTGGGGCCGGCACTTTACATGGTTTTAAAAGGAGATTAGCTAATTTTCATGAGAAGTACATGTATGTTTTCTTATAACAAAGCCACTTCGGATATCTGCTGAGCTCATATAGGGGAATCGAACCCCTGATTGTAACGTTGTTCGTCGATTAACCACTTTACTAATGGGGGAATTTCTGAAAAAGTAAAGAGTGAACGTATATTTACTTTTCTCAAGGGTGGTTCAGGAGGGACAACCGTAATTAAAAGACCAAATAGACCACTGTTGTCCACATGTTAAGTGATTTTATTTTGCATGTGATGACTAATTAATTTAAGCAAATAAAATAAAACAATAGTTGGTTAATTACATTATAAATGTAAAAAAAAACAACATTTATACATTTTGTTTATAAGTTATTTTCGTAGCCATAGTTCCAGCATAATATTTATTAAACTTAAAAGTTCATTGAACAATGAGGAGAAACAGATCAATAAGAATCAAAGTTATTAATCGGCTTATTAAATAATTTAAATTCTGCTTTTATATTATGCTACCCGCCCACTCTTTTGTTTTGAGAATCAGATTTTCGATACGTAATAAGTATGTGATTTGGTAACGCTCAGATGTTGTTATATTTCTTTAAGCAGGTATTATAAGTATTACAGTTTTATTTTAATAATTTAACTGCACCTTAATGTTTATTGATGATCGGAAGTGGATTTCAGTTTTGATGTCGTTATTTTTACAATCGCATGAGTGTTGCTTCGAAAAGTGTTGTTTGTTTCGATATTTTTATTGCTTTTATCTTTACAGATAGTACAGTTGGGCAACATAGGCGTAGTCAGAAGTTAATGATTACTGTAACCTAGGCGTAGACTGAAAAATAACGCGATTCTTGTAATACAGTTTGTGTTTCTGTAATTAGGGCTAATTTTAAAAGTCAAATAAGTAAACTAGCATTTGATAAATTAAACGTAATCTTTGAAGTTACCTTGACAATTCTGCTTTCCTGGTAGACTAGATATTAGTTTTAATATAAAAGTCGTAACGTGTTAATACATGATTTGGCACAAACATAACCCACAACGACCAATTGTTTAATAAAACACCCCTGTGTAGTATGTTACCGGTAGTCGCATAAAACATTCAAATTCATGTCCAATGTCTTTTTGACTGTTGTCTCTAAGGGGCACTGGGCACGAAGTTTGTGCTGTCATAATTCATTAATTGTACATTGTTTACGTAATAAGAGAAATTCGCTTCAGACATTTTCATTATTTAAGAACAATTCTGTGAACTCTTATAAATTACCGTGTATTTTAAGAGATACTTTTCCTTTGACAACTGAGTTGCAATAGTATTTTTGACAAAATGGAAGTGTGCCATCGATTTATGTAACTAGTCAGTAATGTTATAATAATGAGTTTATATCATCATTCATCTGATATGGAAAAGCCAAAGATCATTCTAAAATAACGAGTTTTTGGCAAGCTTTGACATAATCATAAATTTTCTAAACTCTGAATACTGTTGTTATAATTGGTTATCTCAAGTAGTAAGTTGTATGTTTTATAATTTTAAGTTTCTAAGTAACTTGTTTCCGTCCAATGAACATTTTATTAATCTTTTCATCCGGATTAATGCAAGTCTAAGCTTCAGTACTTTAATTTTAAATTCTGTTAAAGACCAGTATAGGTAAGTTGTGTGCAAAACTTTAGAATAAGTATCTGATGTAATGCAGTTGATTTTTATTTTAAATATAACTTAAAATAATGGTTAATAACAAAATTTGGGGAATCAGAAGAATAAAAGCCTCTTATTTCTTTATATTTAGAAAACAATTGGATAAGGAGACACAAGTTTAATATTTGTCAAAAGACAGACTAGGGTCTAGTTAAGATCACTGTATTTTAAAAACAGTTTTCTAAATGAGGCTTAATTAAAGTTCTGAACGAAGAAACAGTAACCTTCTGTAAATAGTATTCCAGTTTTTTCTTTTCAAAATAAAAACTAATGTATATTTTTCATTTTGTGCAGGTGTGATGAAGTTGTTATCACTGTGAACAATTTGTTTTTTTCTCTATTTGCTGGTTGATATTATGTAAAGAGCAACAGCCCTTGAAGATGCATCATCAGTTTTTTCTTCTTTTAATTTTTCTTCAGGCTTTGGTGATTCCTTTAGTGAATACAGTTCCTTTAAGTAAAGGTCAGTTGGAGTACAGACCACACATTTTCTTTGCTACTGTCCTTTCAAGTTTGTTAATGTTTTTTAATAAATTGCCAACTAGAAAGTAGCATTGATCTATTAATAGAATTTAGTAAGCATAGTGAAAAGTGGAGTGTAAATGTATTCAGTGATGAGAAACAGCCAGTTTCCAGTTGTTTTAATTTTTCCAATATTTTATTTTATAGATGTAACAACATTTAGATGTCCTATTGAACGTTAACCTAATCTTAGCAGAACAAATAGTTGATGTGATTCAAAATAATAACAGTCTGTTCTTATATGTTGTCTGACATATGATCATGTTACTAAGAGCAAAATAGTGTGAAAATAAGTGTGGGACAATAATAAAAAGTGTTGAAGAAAATATTTATTTAAAAATTAAAGTAAGAGGATGACTTATGAGAACATCAATGAACATCTAGAGGTAAACAGTATGTGTAGTTATCATCATGTACATATGCTCTTTTGAATAGGAATCCAGCAGATGGTATTAAATTGTCAGTATCTATATACATAAATCCACCATTTAAAGTGGCAACCCTCTATTTCTGTTAATCAAAGACTGTTTAAATGTGAATAGATTAAAAGATGTTGCAACACCTGACTAGGTACTAATAAAACAGTTTGGAAGACTTTATATTAAAAAAAATACAACAACTAAATAAACTTTAGTTTATTTAAATAATTTCTGAAGTCACATTTGACAAATAGGAAAAGAAAAACGTAATTATTAAACTTAGACATAAATTAGAATACATAATAAAATGTGTATTTTAAGATGGATTACTCGTGTAGTCTGGAATGTCCTATATAAAATTTTCATTAACATTTTGTTCATTACACATAGGTTATTTGTAAAACCATTTCCAGTAATGTCTATTGTAAGTGTTTAATGTAAGACATGCTAAACATAATGTGTTTAAAATTGGCAGGATCTCTGTTACATCCTGATTTCCTTCAGTCTGGTTCTGTATCATATCTACCTGGTGTTCTTTTGGTGTGCTTTGTTATTGTTCTAGCTGGTTGTTTATGCTGCCCCCATCAGAGATTAAAGGTGAGATTTTCAGGAACCTTTGGTATATAACACCATATCTTACAATTATATTTGTAAAATGCAATTCTAATATATTTTTTCATTGTTTTAATGTTAAGTGACACATATAACCTTGGTATATAGAACAACAAAATTGAAGTTCTCTTTGGATCAAATTATCTTTGAAAATTGGGGCAGTATTTATTTTCTTATAATCTTCTGTTGACCCTTTTGTATCATAGATTTTACTGACATTACATAATAACAATAGCAGTTACATTTGTATTTTTTGGTGTTGATTCTACAATACAAAAATAAGATAAATACAATACAAAATAAGATAAAATGTATCAAAATTTTGAATTTTTTTCTGTTTGCTGCAGCCAGATGGAACTATCACTGTATGTATTATTACTGTAAGTAATAAATTGATTTTTAAAATATATTTCTATTTAACTTTTGTTATAAACTTCTAAAAATTGAGATTATATGTTGTATGTGATTATAAACACACACACACTAGAATAATAGACCTCTGTTTTTTTGTTTTTCTCTCTATTAATTTCTTTAGCTGGTTTTTTGACTTCAAAGGTCAATGTTTATAATGTAATTTTACAGAAAAATCTGTAATAAAAACATTTGAAATACTGCTTTTAAACTAAATATAAATAACCTAAATTGAATGTATGTGTTTTTCCAACTGTACAAACCTTTAATACATTCCTTGACTGGATATTGTTTTCCAGAATTGAATTTGATTGGTTGTTTAATTTTCCCAAATTTAACACAGCCGATTACATTTAATTTTCTGGAATTCAACTAAACTGTATGTTGTTTATTTTTCCTAATTTCAATGTAGCTGAATGTTTTTTTAAATTTTCCACATTCAAAATGATTGGATATTGTGTAACTGAGCATGACTGGTTGTTGTTGAGTGTTTTAAACTTGAGCAGGGCTGACCCCACACTGATCATGACTGATTGTTGTTGAGCATTCTTAACTTGAGCATGGCTGAATATTTTTTAAATTTCCTGAATTGATTATAAGTAGATATAAGATAGGGTGGTTTAAGGATGGTCTGATAGAACACAAGAACCAGGGAAATAAAGAAACGGATATATAGCAAAGGAAAAAAAATATTGCTGGATCACAGAGACTTTTAGATCATAGAGTTAAAGTGTCTAATAAGTTAAGTTTAATTTTTTGTTCAGATTGCTTCATATATTAAACCATGATACATCATCAAGTAAGTTGACACACTGCTATGTTTCAACTTAAGGAAAGAAATGGATGCAGAACAACAAAGTGTTTTGAATTTTTTTCTAATTTGAATGATCAACAGCAACAGTGTTTGTTTCTAATATTCTGATGTTATGATAATTGTATTCACAAACAGTAGTATTTGGCATAAATCACAGAAAAATCACTTAATTAAACCTTCTACTAAATATGTTCCTTCAAACTGTGCAAGGAAGTAAACTGGAATGGTACCTGAAATAAGGTGTTTTTCACCTTTGTTAGATTTACTTGAAAATTTACAAGGGTCTAAAGTTAACGTGTGAATCAGATTACAGTATCAGCTTTGTGCTGCTCATGTAACATGTTTACATTAAACTGGGTAGTTTGGATGTGTATGTAAGAAGTTATATCTAATATAAACTTGTAGCTTTATATATATGTTTATCAAATATAAATATGCTTGTGGTTTTACTTATGTTTGTAAACTTCCAAATTTTTTAACAGTTTAAAAGAATGTTACAGATATTTTATTTTGCCTGTAATTCAATTAAAGACAATGTATTTAGTACTTGACAGGCATGAAATACTTTATTATTTATTGTGTTACTATGGTTTGAAATACTGCTATTTATAAATTATATAATCGAGGACAGGTGCAGATTCGATCGGAGTGTTTGATAGTTTCTTTACAAGTGTGAAAAGCTGAGAGGTTGTATATAATTGTTTAAAAAAAAATTGTTTTTCTATAGTTAAAAATTAAAACTGAAAGTGGAAACATTTTAACGTAGTATGTTTATAAATAGTAAGCAGGTGAGTTGTTTTTCACAAATTATATTGTTCATATTGTTGTGTTGTGATTGGTAGTTACTAAGAAAGCATAACAGTTGAAGGTTGTTGGATTAATGATTGATAATACAAAATTGTTTATCACTGTCCTGTTGGATCTGACTATGATTATTGAAGATTTGGCTCGCTATATGTGTTATAATTTTGTGTTTTGTGTCTTTCACATACAGAACTTAGGACAGAGCAACGGAATAACTTTATCCCAGAAAATTTACCATAATCTTTCAAGAACATCATTTGAATTGGATTCTATCCATCATCAACTAAGCAGGCAGTTTTATGAAGGTGAAGTTGAATTTGATCAACTGCCAGAAATTCATTTAAGGAAACAAAGCGATCTGCCAGCTGACAGAGTACCCCATCCAGCCTATTTTAGTCAAGTTCCATCAAAGCAGTTTGTTCTGCAAGAATGGCTTGGTATGGTATCTAATTAGTATTTTCAGGTTATTAATTTATTTGCGTATAAACTTTTAATTTTGTTTTTTGTGTTCTGTTGTCAAACATTGAACAAGATAAGTTAGAAATTGATACATTTTTATTAAGCAGTATTTTTCACTTTTACAACTGGATAATAAAGATGTTAAAAATGGCTTATTGTTAGTTTACCTTAAGCCTTCTTTATGATAAAAACCATTAAGTGCTCTTATTGCTTGGCATCATTATTAAAAACTTTTATAGATAATAGTTTCAACCGTCACCACATCCAGTATTTGAACGAGATTGGCAATGGTTGGTTTGGAAAAGTGGTTGAAGGTCAGGTTCAGGAAATTGGTGTGGACCAACCTCATTCTCGGGTAGCTATTAAAATACTGAATGAGGATGCTTTACCCTCGCAACATAATTATTTTCTGAATGAAGTCGAGGTTTTCAGGTGAGTTTTTGGAATGCAAGAAGTTGAATAACTTGCATAATTAAGAATAGTTTTTTCTGTGTGCTATCATTTATTGGAGTGATAAGGATAATAGATTGCTATTGCATGAATCAAATAGTTAATGTTTGGTGCCAAAGTTATTCCAGGTGACTTGAGAATGTAAGCAAGACAAAATATGGTACAAGAAAAAGTTTCTGAGAACAAAGACGAAAACATACTTTTCAAACACTGAGATCACAAGATTGTCTTTTGAAAATAACAAAACAGAACACAAGATAGAATAATATCAGAATGCATCATACAAACATTGTCGTCAACATAAACAGTCTTGTATTAAACTGATGTACTATTAACTTTAACAACAGATGAAGGAACTTTAGTAATGTTTGATGCAAAATATTTGTTTTCTGATCTCCAACAGAAAACTTCGTCATCCTAACATTTTACAGGTGATTGGACAGTGTCTTGAAGACTCTCCTTTCTTGATCCTTTTGGAGTTTGTGTCAATGGTAAGGTTTGAATCTAAGGTTTAAATTTATATTTTATTTATGTGTATACCACATGTTTTGTGTTAGACACAAATTAAGTTCAATCTTTTTATGGGCAAACATTTATGTACTTCTGTTTCTGGATTGTGGTTAGTATTTTTTATTTTATAATACAAAAATGCTTATTTACAACTGTTTCAGTTTTGTTTTTACCAGTGGAAGAAACTTTCTTATGTGATAATTTCAGGGAAAAGTAATCAAAATAGTCTTAATTATTGATAACATCTTGTTTGTGTTCACCACAGCTTTTCTCCCTTAAATTACGAGCTATGTTGAAGAAGTATCTTTTATATAAATGTTATTACATGTATTACCCTCACTGTATAAAACCTGTTTTGCATGATATTAGGTGATTTAAATATTGTGTGTTCATTGGCCATGCCGTTTCTATGGTGATACTTTTAAATGTGTATTTTTAAACAATGATTGCTTCAGGGAAGCATGTTGGATTATAGTTACTCATTTTGACTGTGTATAATTAACAGTTACTAAACAGTACCATGTTTGGTGTGTAGGGATGAGCAGAGAAAAACTTGGTTTACACATACTATGTATTAATCATTATATTCTTGAATCTCTCTTATAATGATTTCAGAGACTTCTGTAAACTCTTAACTTGGGTTTTTAAGGTTTTCAAAAGCTGCTAAGACCTTGATTTTAGTCAAAACATCACTGAGTATAGAATTATTGAGTAGAACAGCCATGTTCTGCCAGTTGTGATGTCAGGAGGGCTAGCTCACCAGTGTTTGAAGTTGTTGTGATGACTTGTTGTATTTTAACTTCATAGTTTCATTACCTTCAACACATGATGTCCACCAAGACATCATGCCAGATTGCCTTCATAATGACTTCCATTCATTAACATTTAAAAAGAAGGGAAACCATAATAAAACAATTTTTAAAAAAATAAATGTGATGTACTGCCATCTATTGAGTTGTAAATATATCTATTATATTTTTGACACATAATAAACAGCAGAAACAAGGCAGAGATAAATATAAAAATCTCTATGTAAGTAGTTACTGACTCAATATTACAAAATTATGGAAATTAGTCAATGTAAGACTTTATAGCATTATTCAAACATGAATTCATGCAAATGAAAGAAATTCAACATTCAGTTATAAATAAAAGTTATTCTTGGAAATATTTGGCTACTTATGCTATGTTTTTCATGTGGTTTTGTGTATTTTTTTCTACCTTGTTTCTGTACTTTCTGGAAATGTTATTCCTACATCATACTTATTTTTTTATAAACAGCTCTTTAATAATATCACTACCACACAGATTGGCCATGTATAATTAACAATTCATAATGATGTCAGTACCACACAGATTGGCCATGTATAATTAACAATTCTTAATTATATTAGTACCATACAGATTAGCCATGTATAATTCACAATTCTAACTGATATCAGTGGCACACAGATTGGCTATGTGTAATTAATATTTAATAGTGATGTCACTACCATCCAGATTAACCATGTATAATTAATATTTAATAGTGATACCACTAGCACCCAGATTAACCACATATAATTCACAATTTTTATGTAACATTGAGAACAGTTGAATGAAGGGACTTGAGTGAAAATTTTAGTAGGTTAGGAGTCATCTTCTGCTGTAACAATTTTATTATTCTAACAGGGTGGGTGACCATTGGAATTTGTTGTCTTCAGATTTTAAATAGACTGGCTTTAAAGGGTTTTATATTTAGGCTAATTTAGCTTGAGTTTTGAACAGCCGAGATGAACCAGTATGTCCTTTGTTCTCCAAAGATCATATGTTATATTGTAGCATGACTATTGTTCATATTCTAATCATATAAGTTATATTTTCTATAGTGCCAAACACATTATATATTATACAGAAAATTTGTTTATAAATGTTATAAAGTGTTGAGTAATATAAAACCATGGAAATTAATATGATTTGTCAACGGTCCAAAGCTTCGTTAGACGGGACAGCCTGTTTAAGACTTTTCATTCAAAAAAGTGTTTGATAGATAAATTTTAAGTTGCATTTTGGTTTATATGTAGGTTGCAAAAGTGAAAGACAAATGGTTGAAGGACAGATGTAGAAGTGTATTATTGAAATGACTGGGTATGGGTATGAGAACTTTAATTAGAATAAAGTACAGAATAATGTTTTGACCTTCTTAGGTCATTTTCAGGTTAACAAAGAGAATTTTGCAAACTGTTGTTCTCTATTTTAATTAAAGTTTTAATACCTGTACCAGCCATCTTGAGAATACATTTTCACTTCAAATGGGTTTTGTGTCATCACAAAATGTAGAAACCTTTATCCTTTGTATTACATTATTTACACATTGGATTATTCCTGTTAAAAATGCATATGGTATTAAAGATGTGTGTTTGTATTTAAAACAAATGCATTGTATGTAATCAGTTTAAAAGGAAACAAATTCCAGAAGAGTGTGTCTTAACAGTTGATAATATCTGGAATTCTGATACTTAATAATCTTAAAGTAGCCAAAACAATGCTGTTTTTTCTAGGATTTGAAGAAATTCTTGATAAATAATCAATCGAAGCGTGAGTTGTTAGTGGAAAGTGAATCACTTCTTCTTATGGCTGTTAATGTGGCTTCCGGATTACAGCACATTCATGAGCAAGGGTTTATACACACGTATGTTTTTGATTTTAGTATTGTAATTATTAATGACAAACTATAACATCCTTTCCTATGCAGCCTGCTAATGTGTGTTTTCTTATAGAAATTGTTAATTATTTTGTATCTGTTTTCCTTTTTTTGTTGCTGTGTTATTATACTGGTCCAACTGTTGTGCATTGTACAATTAAAATAAAAGTTTTTTGATAATATGGCCTGGTGGTTAGGGTGTGCAATTCAATTTTGGGTTCAAATCCAATCATTGAATGTTCTCACTCTTTCAACAATGCAGGTGTTATAGTAGGATATTAAATCCAACTGTTTTTAAACAGTAGCCCAAGAATTGAGTGTTAACACTAGCTGTCTTTCCATAGTCTGTTGCTTTAAATTGGAGATCGATAGTACATATAACACTCTTTGAGATTCTCAACTTCACAAGTTATATTATTAGCTATTAACTGTGACTTACCAGTTAATGTGCAGTACAGTTTTAAGCTCATGAACATGTTAGGAATGTAGACAGAATATAAGAATAGATTGAAAAATTTTTATAGCTACAAATAATTGTACATGTGTAGATTTCTCATTTGTATCCATGTTCAGTGTGTACCAAGGCTAGGTTTACTTTATTAAAACAATTTTGCAGTGTCATTCATGTCATTAGTCCATTTTCAACATGTCTGTATGATGACTAAGTATTTTTATAATAGGCCTGTAGCATACTTTCCATGCACACCACTCCTCCTGCAGGCTTTCCAGTATCCATTTCAACAGCTCATTAATATAAATATTCTTATGTGTTATATCTAGTAACTTGTGCTGTATGTTTCTGTATGTGATAGCATGATTACATATTTCAGATATTTTCTGAGGTATGTTGTGATTAAAGAGATTTATGGAAGTAAATTTTGTACATATGACTTGTGTCACTTTTCTAAAGAGAAGTTCTTTTTTATTATGTTGGGCACTATTGCCTGAGATAAGGGACAGTTTTTGCCACTGATATTTGTTTTGGTGGATTCTCACCTGTTGCAAAACAATGTGTTTACTTGCCACTGTTAGGAGATATTTTTTGCAAGTCTGATTAAAGATGGTCCTGAATCACCAAGCTCATTCATATTCTTTTTTTTTTTTTTCAAATGCTGTTGATTATAGGAGATTTTTCTTTCTTAAATTCTCCATTTGAACACATTTTTTATAAATTGGTGAATTAATAACTGATAGATGTTGCATATCTCCAAGACAACCAAGTTTTAATGACATTACACTCCAAGATGCCAAACAGTGTCAAAATCTACTTTGATATACCATGCATAAGTGTTAAGATAAGACAGTGTATTATTCTTTCCATTTTATGGGGTTCATTCTCCTATATCAGTACAGAATGTAAGTTTCAACACCATGATAATACTTCACTGCCCCCTGTTGATAACTGATTGAGCCAGAGTGAGAATTCTTATCCTTTATAATTTCCATACACTTGTACCAAGGGCATGTCATGAAAGTTCTTTTGAATGTACATACTGATCAAACTTAGGGTCTGAACTAACTATTATGTACCTTATGCAGAGTCTTAACTATATAGAATGAAGCTAACATATGATACTGGTATATGCTATAATAAATTAATTTAATAGCACTGCATATTTGATTTTGTTGTCATGCTACAGCCTGAAAAGCACAGAGAATTTTTATTAGAACAGAGAATTCACATAAGAGCTTCACATGATGCTGTTCGGACTCTCTGACAAATTGTTGCAGACTTGAAATGCTTCCCAAACACTGTCAAGTACACCCTAGTTTGTGAGACTGAGACAGGTAACTTTGAAAATAGTAATGGAAGAGGCAGAACAAATAAAGTGAATGATATTGATGTCAATTATCTTTATTTATGAAGCTGTCGGTACAGAAGGAAGACAGGTAATGATGTGAAACATGAGGTAAACAACCATGTACCAAATGACAGAAAAGTGTCCAGATCTACAGTATCTAGATGACTAAACGAGAATGGAATATTTGGTAGTGTAATAGTTAAAAAACAATCTTACTCTGGTCTCCAAATATTGTTAAGAGACTGAAACATGTTAAAATGTGTGAAAACTGTACTGTTGATGGTCTCACGGATGTACAAGTCCAAGTTTGAAATATTTGCTTCAAAGCATAGGTTGTACATCCGGTGAAAAAGAGGTGAAAGACACTTACCCCAAAGCATATCTCCTACCATAAAGCATTAGGGAGGCAGTGTGATGATTTGGGTTGTTTTTCTGCTAAGGCAACAGGAGATATTTCCAAAATAAATGGACTAATGGAGCAGTGCAAGTACTCTCAGGTACTGATCTGTCATGGTATAGAAAGTGGTTTGTGTATTATTGGTAAAGGATTCTACTACCAAGAAAATAATGACCCCAAACTCTCCTCCAACAAATGAATAAATTACTAAGCTAAGGAAGAAGTTGCTGGAGTTATTCAAGTGATAAAATTGTTCCCACAGAGCTCCGATCTCAGCCCAATTGATAAGATCTTGGATTCGACAGATCAAAATCTTCAGAAATCAAAAGTTACTTCCAAAGAAACTTGTGGGAGTGTATTAGATACACTTGGAGTGAAATTCCAAAAGTTACTTTGATTAAATATGTTGCAACAATAGCTGGAACATTGTGTAGTTATTGAAGCAAATGGGGACACAAAATATTAACTGTTTACTGAACTCAAGCACTTCCACTGAGTTTCTGTTGTACCAAATATGAAGGTTGATAACATTTTAGTGTTTCTCCTTTGACTAATCCTCCACTGTTTTTCGAAAGCAGCATGAAATGTAATTTTTGACTTTGTCCTAACACGTTTACACAATACTATGTGTCATTTCATCGTGACTTTATAAGGGCTGTGTTGTCACGTAACTTGCTTATTTTCATAATTTGAAAATGTTTTAATGTAATTTTCTGAACCAACTGTGTATTTATTTTCTTTTTATATAAGAATGTAAAATGTATTTTAGAAAGATTTGTAAATTCACAAAAAATAATTCATGCTTATGTGATTTGTAGATTTTAATCTTAGTATTCAGATTCCGACTATTCTAAGAGCTTATGAGTAAAACCAAAATATAAAGTCTTTAAAAAAGCAATGAATGAAGTCAGGGTGTCATGGTAAAACAAGGAATCGTAAAACAGCATTATTGTGATAAAATTTTTTAATAAAATATTACAGAGAAAACTACTGGATTTTCTAAGTATCGTATTTAAACAACCCAAACCATCACACTGCCTCCCTAATGCTTTATGGTAGGAGATATGCTTTGGGGTAAGTGAATTGACCAACAGCTCACATTTGACCATTATTTGAATTTTGCCATTTCAATTCATGAAGACTCAGGTTCCTAGCAAAATAAATGAAGCCAGTGCCATAAGGAACTGTTGTGTAATGCCACCTGTGTTAATGGTTTATGTTCTATGGCTCAAAATAGTGGGAGGGAATGGCCCACTTCCATTTATCAAGTTGACTTTTTAAGTTTAACTTTTATGTGTGCATTTGCTTGTTTAACTTGATACACAAATGTTTCCATTAGTAATTGGTTAATGTTTAAATCAAGTTTCTTGTACTGTAGAGATTTGGCTGCTCGCAACTGTGTGATCACTTCAGATTGGACAGTGAAAATTGGAGATTATGGAACATCAGTAGAAAAATACAAGGTGAGAGATGCGTGGCCATTTTTTATGATAAAAACCATTAAAGTAGGTCAAGATTTTGTATACATTTAATAAATTATAAAAATAATATATGGTATTTACAATAATTGTGTTATCTAAATGACTGTTTAGACTACACATCCAAAACTTTTGTAGTGGACTAGACAGTACAGAATTACATAAATACCTTCAGTCACAGGCAGTGAAATATAATAAATGTGATTTCATTTGTCATAGTACTTCATCTAACATCTTATATTACCATCATTTGTATTAAAATGTTACCAGTGTTGAAAAGTTTCCTTTAAAAGTGTTTTAGTTCTCATGTTCTTAAACCATTCAGATTTTTTTCTAGCTTTTTTTTGATGGTTATAAAATTTTAAACTCATTTCTGGTGATAATTTTGGTTTATAGCCTGATTATTCTACTTGTGTACATTTCTGTTATTTCTTGGTAGGTGTTTGTTCCCCCGAAGGGGTACGAAAAATAACCCAGGGTGGTCAGAAACTTGTCTAGCCACAAGTGGCTAGTGTTAATTTGGCTCATAATTTGAAACTTATTAACTGAACTAAAGTAACACTTATTTACTAAACCAGAGTGATGGAAGTAAATTACCTTGTAATGTTGACAGGTTTATTATCTCTTTGAAGCACGTTGGTCAAAGCTGCAAAAAAGGCTCAGTGAAAAATTGGAAAACATGTGAAGAGTTGGATGTGAAGCTCCAGCATACATTTTCTGGAAAGTATCTATTTGTGTAGTTGTGGTCACATTGGAAAGAGCTTGGAGATGCAAAGTCAGTACATCAGCACAGTTTACACACATGACTGTAGTTTACAAAAATTTTGATACTTAAAGACAGGCCTCTCTTCAGGGTTGGGATCTATAGATCCAACAAAACTGAGATTTTGCTGTGGGGGGAAATTGGAGTACCCTGAGAAAACCCACTTTCACTGGTAGGGTGCCAAATAATCTACCCCACTAGTGCTCAACACTGAAAGTTAGATGGCATATATGATTAGATATTTGAGTTTTCATTCAGGCTATTAACAAAGTTGTACAGAGAGAGGTATTGCTGCCATGTACATGGAGTAGCTGCTAGTTCTGGAAATTGCTTTGTTAATATGATTACATGCTATTTTATTGTATTGTGATGCTATAGAGATTAGTCTCTCCTTGAGAGCATGGATGTTGCTTGCTTTCACGAGGCAAGCAGTCAATGTGTATGCAGGGAGATGGTGAGATTCTGGGTTTGTTGCAGTTTTTTTAGATGTTTAAGGGTGCGTTTGCTGTAGTCATGTTTTCATATTCTATGATTGAGTGAATGTATATCTCGTAAATGATAAGAATACTTTTGGTTCTGCAACCCTTGACAATGCTATTGATTCTTCTTAGATAGAAGATTTGTTTACAAACTTTTGTGAGAATGTTTTTGAAGTGGTTGGTCCATGTTAGTTTTTTGTTCAATGTGTTGTCTAGAAATTTTATGGTGGGGGAGAATTGAAGCTCTCTATTCATTGTTTTCAGTTTGACTTTTGAAATGGACTTGTTTTTCCTGGAGATTTTGCATTTAAAGATTATGGCCTGAGGTTTGGTTGCATTAAGTGCTACTTGCCAGATGTTGCACCAGGCAGTTATACTGTTAAGTGTGGATTGAACTTTCGAGGTTGCTAGCAGGGGTTCACATGACATGCTCCATACTGCTATGTCGTCAGCATATTGAGATCCATAGGTGTATGTTAATTTGAGGAATCGAATATCATTGACATACATGACATATAAAAGGGGGCTAAGTACAGATCCTTGGGGAATGCCTGCCGAGAGGTGAATAGCGTGAGATGTTGCATTGTTAATTTTTATTTTAGCTGTTCTGTTGTTGAAAAAGCTTGATATTCATCTTGTTAAGGTTGATAGAAAATTAAACTGAAGAAGTTTGTACGTGACACCATGCTGAGTTGAAGGCTTGTCTTAACATCCAGAAATAAACCCACCGTGGTGAGGTTTTTATTAAAACCCTGTATGATGGGTTCTGTTAACCTTACTAAGTGATCAGCAGTCTGTCTATATCTACAAGAGGCATTTTGTATTTTGGAAAGTAACGTGTTGCTATCCAGGTACCATGTGATGCGTGCCGTTAGTATTTTTTCCAGTAATTTACCTATGCTGTTAATTAGGCTGATAGGTCCATAATCTTATGGATTCTTGGATGCTGGGGCTGTTTTGGGTATAATTTTTATTATTGCAGTTTTACATTAAGATGGGTAATACTCTGAGTATAGTGAATGGTTAAATAAGGCTATTAGATAATTAATAAGTGAAGTTAAGGCTTTTTAAGAATGATGTTGCATATGTCATCTTCCCCTGTTTTTTAGTATTTTGATTGATAACCTGATTTCAGCGTGTGTTATTGGTTTAGTGAGTTGCAGGATATTGGTAAAATGTTCATTGTTTTTGCATGGTATAGAGCATGGGAAGTCGATACTAAATACATTTCATTATTTTTTATAAAATTTTGAATTGTGCAAAAATGTTTGTTATCGAAGAGCGGCGAATACCTGTTTGTAGTATTTGGCTAGTAAGTTGGCATTTTTAAGGTCAGATGTTGCTGTACTGTTGTTGAGTTTTAGGTTCGGAATATTTTAATTTGAGTTATCATTGCACATATTGTTGAATTTTCTCCAGAATGTTGCAGAGTTTTTGTGTGAATTATCTGGTGATGCACATAGCTCAGACCAGTTATATTCTTTTTTGTTCATTGATGTGGCAACAGATGAGGTTGTTTATCTGATTAATTCTGGTTTTGGTGGGGTCATGAGAAATAATGAATTGGCATCTGAGTTTGCATCTTTTAATAATGAGCAAGTGGACTGCTTTGGTGAGTTTCCATGAGTTTGGATGATTGTTGAGGTTAAGATTCGGAACTGTTGTGTCTGTTGAATTTGTTATTGTATTGACTATGCTGGATAAGTAATCATATATGGACTTGTTAGCCTGCATTGCTATCTCTGGTAAATTTTTGTTGATAGTTTTTTGAAAGGAGTCCCAGTCAGTGACTGAGAAATAAAAAATCCTGGGTGGGTTGATCATGGTTTGGGGACAGGTACATTTCTGCCAGTGATAATTTTGGTGTACAGCCTGATTATTCTACTTGTGTACATTTCTGCCAGTGATAATTTTGGTGTACAGCCTGATTATTCTACTTGTGTACATTTCTGCCAGTGATAATTTTGGTGTACAGCCTGATTATTCTACTTGTGTACATTTCTGCCAGTGATGATTTCAGTGTATAGCCTGATTTTTCTACTTTTGTACATTTCTGCCAGTGATAATTTTGGTGTACAGCCTGATTATTCTACTTGTGTACATTTCTGCCAGTGATGATTTCAGTGTATAGCCTGATTTTTCTACTTGTGTACATTTCTGCCAGTGATGATTTCAGTGTATAGCCTGATTTTTCTACTTTTGTACATTTCTGCCAGTGATGATTTCAGTGTATAGCCTGATTTTTCTACTTGTGTACATTTCTGCCAGTGATGATTTCAGTGTACAGCCTGATCATTCTACTTGTGTACATTTCTGCCAGTGATAATTTTGGTGTACAGCCTGATCATTCTACTTGTGTACATTTCTGCCAGTGATAATTTTGGTGTACAGCCTGATTATTCTACTTGTGTACATTTCTGCCAGTGATAATTTTGGTGTACAGCCTGATTATTCTACTTGTGTACATTTCTGCCAGTGATGATTTCAGTGTACAGCCTGATCATTCTACTTGTGTACATTTCTGCCAGTGATAATTTTGGTGTACAGCCTGATTATTCTACTTGTGTACATTTCTGCCAGTGATAATTTTGGTGTACAGCCTGATTATTCTACTTGTGTACATTTCTGCCAGTGATAATTTTGGTGTACAGCCTGATTATTCTACTTGTGTACATTTCTGCCAGTGATGATTTCAGTGTACAGCCTGATTTTTCTACTTGTGTACATTTCTGCCAGTGATGATTTCAGTGTATAGCCTGATTTTTCTACTTTTGTACATTTCTGCCAGTGATGATTTCAGTGTATAGCCTGATTTTTCTACTTGTGTACATTTCTGCCAGTGATGATTTCAGTGTATAGCCTGATTTTTCTACTTGTGTACATTTCTGCCAGTGATGATTTCAGTGTACAGCCTGATTTTTCTACTTGTGTACATTTCTGCCGGTGATAATTTCGGTTTACAACCTGGTTATTCTATTTGTGTACATTTCTGCCGGTGATAATTTCGGTTTACAACCTGGTTATTCTACTTGTGTACATTTCTGCCGGTGATAATTTCAGTTTACAACATGGTTATTCCACTTGTGTATATTTCTGACAGTTGCCAGTTTTGGTGTGTTTACTTAAACTGGTATTAAAGTTTCATATTCTTTAATTCAGGCATCAAAGGTTGGAATAGTTTAGGGCCACATAATCATTTGTCTCTATATGTGGACTTTGTCTCTCTGTATAAGGTATGATATTTATAAAAAAAACTTCAGTTCAAACAGATTAATTAATAAAGCATAAATAATTTACATTTACGAATTTTTCATTGAGGTTTTGAATTTACTGACTGTTTTATTAAGGTCAAGTGTTAATTTACTAACTGTTTTATTAAGGTCAAGTGTAAATTTACTGACTGTTTTATTAAGGTCAAGAGTTAATTTACTTCATGCCTCATTAGTTTTGGTTTGAAAGAGTAATGACAATTTGTAAATCTGGGAAACATTTCCCATTGTTTGAAATATGTATGTTTAGTTTAAAACTGTGCAGGTTATGGGTTACTTTCAGTGTGTTAGTTAACCTTTGTGTGACAGGCTCAGAATAACATACACAAGTTAAGTATTTATACTATAGCACTATAACTTGTGATGCAGTATGTATACCTTCATAGAATTTGATAGATTTTTAGGTAAATATTGCAAGTGTCTTGCACACAAAAGTCAGATTTTTTAGGAATTTAGGAAAAATTCGTTTCTGAAACTGTCGAGTGTTTTGTTCAGAGTCTGAGTGTGTAATGAATTTTATGTTGTGATTTAAAAAAATTATTTGTTTCAGAAAACTCAAATATTATTTGTGGGATCTCTTTAATCTTCCTAAAAACATTACAGGCATTTATTTTCAGTAAGATTTTATATTTTGTCTGTTATTTCTCTAACTATGTGAGGTCTGTCAATTTGACTAACCTTTTAACCATTATAAAAATTAAGAAATAAATATAAATTGTTTTTGTTGTTATAAAAGGACTACAGGTTATAATACGAAAACACACATATAGTCTTAAATAGCTTAAATGTCAGAACAACATATGTTTATTATTTTTATTATATTGACCTTTCAGTTTTGCTGGGGATATTTTCACTCATGTTACCATATATAAAAATATAGAACTGACCTTTAGTCTCTACAAAGTGACCTGCCTTGGCTGTGTTTTAGTAGACTAGTGTATTGTAATGTACAGTCACAATTCAATTGATTTATATTATATTTACACTGCTGGCCAAAATCTTAAGGCCAATGAACATAAAGAAAAAAATATGCATTTTGTGTTGTTACACTCAACCACTTATTTGAATAGATCTTTGAAAGATCAAAATAAGAAAAGGAAAAATAAAAATAAAAAAACTTTTTAGCATTTGATGGGGCAAATGTGAACACTATGAAATTAGCCTAAATACTAGCTGGTCAAAAGTTTAAGACCATACCATAAAGAAGTCCTAAACAGGGTAGGAAATGCCCAACAAGAGGTCTCAGTAGTGACTTGCACAGCCGTTATTGTGAATGACTGCAAACATTTGCAGAAGGCTGGCAGGAATGTTATTCCAAGTGGTGAAGATAACTTCACAGAGATCATGCACTGTTTGGAATTGGCATCCATTTCTATAGTTTCCCTTGCCATCCACCCCCAAACATTTTCAATGGGGTTTACTTCGGGCGAACATGCTGGATGGTCCAAGGGAATCACATTCACCATGAAAAATTCCTTTGTCCTGCAGGCAGTGTTATCCTGCTGAAAGATCCAGTCATTTCCACACAAGTGAGGGCCTTCAGTCAATAAGGATGCTCTTTCCAACATGCCAGTGAAACCAGATGCTGTTTGACATCCCTGTATAACTGGAAGCTGCATTGTTCCATGGAAGGAGAAAGCACCCCAGATCATGATGGAATCTCCTCCACTGTGTCATGTAGAAAATGTCTCCAGTGGGATATCCTTATTGTGCCAGTGACTTTGGAAGCCATCTGGATCATCCAGGTTAAATTTTTTATCATCAGAGAACAAAACTTTCATCCACTTTTCTACATCCCATGTTTGGTGCTTATTCGAGCTATTTTGTGGTGTGCCCTTTGAAGACATTTATGGTTTCTAAAGCCTTTCTCTTGTAGATGCTGTCTTGTTGTTCTTGAGCTGGATTCTGCATCCATAAGGGCCTTAATCTGATTTGACGATTCATTGGTGTCTTGCCAGACAACCCGTTGAATCCTCCTGCTCAATGCTGACAAAATTTTCTTGGGCTGACCACTTGAAATTCTCGTTCCGTATCCTTCAGGGTTTTTTAAAAATTTTGCAACAACAGTTTTACTACGTCCAATTTCACCAGCAATGGGCACGTTGAGAGAGACCTTGCTTTTGCAGCTGGACAATTCTGCCATGTTCAAACTCTGTTTTCACCCAATGTAACACAGAAAATGTCAGTGAGAGATGTTGACAACTTTGATACTTGATCACAAATGACTAAATTTTGTTACGTGTTTACTGATTAACACTTCATTCCAGTACGGTCTTGAACTTTTGACCAGCTAGTATTTAGGCTAATGTCATAGTGTTCACATTTTCCCTATCAAATGCTAAAAAAGTTTTTATTTTTATTTTCCCTTTTCCTATTTTCATCTTTCAAAGCTCTACTCATACAAGTCTAACAGTGCAAAATGCATATTTTTTCTTTATGTTCATTGGCCTTAAGATTTTGGCCAGCAATGTTTTAAATAGGTTATTACTATTTGGAAATGAGCTACTAAACTTATTTTTCTTAAACATGGAATATCAAATAAATAAATATAGCAAACAATAATAACTTGTAGTTACAATAATCTTTGTTATTGTTTGCTGCTTACCATGGGCTACTAAGATTTTTCAAGTTTTGCACATGGAGGATGTGAAACAAAATCTTTTTTTTTTTAGCTTTTATGTGTACAATCAGAATGACAAAAAAATCATAAATAACTCTACTGATTTCATATAATGTTGTTATAATTTATTAAGTTTAGTAATTAAGCTCTATTTCTACCTGCTTGTAATCTTCATTCAAAAGAGCAAGTTGGCTTTCTAACACTTTAAAATGGTTGATAAAGCAACTACAAGACATTCTAAGCTTTCTGTTGATTATTCACATGTCATATATTGAAGTATTGTATATAAGGGACTATTTCTAAATATGGAAGGAGGTGAGTGGGAGGGCTTCTGTGTTTGGTTGAGTACATAAGCCATACATCAGCAAAATAAAAAAAATACAAAATTCTTATTTTACATTTTAAATTGTCAATATTAATAATTTCGGTTCATAATTCATATGAAACTATAAATTGTGCATTTTCACATCAGAACATCTAATTTGAACCAGTGCTGCATTCAACATACTACATAACTAACAGACATCAATATTTAGGTGTGTTTTTTAATATTTGCTTTTAAATTAAGAAATTAAATAATATAAAATACTAAAATTTTAATTATAATCTACAATTTATTACCAAACTTGAAGATAAAATCAAATTAGCAGTTAAATAAAACTTTGAATACAAGTCGGTTTTATGCAGTGACATGGCCTTTGACTCATGACTTGTGTCTATAGGGTTAAAGTTTTGTGTTTTCCATTTTTATTCAGGAATATTTGAGTATTCAGTTTTATAAATAAGTCAGAGAAAATTAATTGTAGGGGGATAGTAGTACTGTCTGAGAAAAAAAAATGGTACTGATATTTGTTATTATTGTAGGAATATTTTATCTATGACTTTATTATTTTAAATTCAAAATAAAATGAGAAAAACTTGCTTTAAATGTAATTTGTTTTATTATTAAATGAACAGTTGTCCATGTTTATGGATAGTATTAGGTTTATTTTCAGCTACATATAAGAAAACATGAAAATAACATGCACACACATTTTAACATTTCTTCAGTTATCCAAATCTTATAAATGTTGGGGAATTTGAAGGTTAATATTTTTTTCACAATGATAAAAACTCCAAACTTGGCTGGTTACCACCACACCTTCCAAACACAAGTTATGTGGTGTCACACATGTAAATACTCCACAGATAAGTATGTGGAAGAGAGTTAATGAGCAATAAATGGACAAGCTTTCCTCTTTAAAACTGGTAATTTTTATCAGGAGGACTAAGGTTAGCCTTTAAATGGCAGCCATCATCAATTGTTACTGCAACTTACCAACTTCCCACTGTTTAAGGGTTAAGTGAAGACAAGTCTGGATTTAAGTCTTTCTAAAAGTGGTAATATTTTTGTGTTTGGAAATAATCACAAAACCATGAAGTACCAGTTTTGTATTGTACAAATTTTATGTTAATTGTAAAATCATGCAAAACATTGATATTCAAATACTGAAAAACAAGAAAGTTCTATTTTATTAAGAATGGAATTAATATGTTTCAAACCCAAATGAATGGAACTAAAAAGTATTTTCCATCTATTTTGGAAGGAAGCGAGGCCAAGTTTGGCTTTCATTTTCTGAATATTCTAGGGTGACTACTATTGTCTTGGTGATATGGCCATTCCTGTTCGATGGTGCTCGCCAGATTCGCTACTGTGTACCAAAACCTCCATTAAAACAAGAGAATTGACAAAACAAGCAAATATTTGGTGAGTTCTGTATTTAACCATCTTAGAAAAGTTTGGACAACTGTGATCAAATAAATATTGCACCCTTGTACCTTACCTTCTGAAAGTCTGAATAATGTATATTAATAAATACAATACCTCTTTCTTACATAATTTAAGAGTGTTGATAATATATGGTAATAGTTTTTATTAACATAATTTATTAATTACACCACCAGTATAATAAGAGTTTTTCCTTTTAAATACTAGTGTTAACAGAACATTTTTAAAATAATTTTCTCAGTATTAGTCAGGTGTGACATTTTTTCACATATATATGTCTTTAATTTCTTTATTAATCTGTTTAAATATTCAGCTTTGGTAATATTACAAGTTTTGGATGTTATTAATGCATAATCTGTAAGTTTTAGTGATATTGCAAGTATCAGATATTAAATAACACACACACATTTGTCAATTTTAATTATATTACAAGTACCAGATATTAAATAACACACACACAACTGTCAATTGTGGTGATATTACAAGTACCAGATATTAAGTAACACACACATACATACACAACTGTCAATTGTGGTGATATTACAAGTACCAGATATTAAGTAACACACACATACACAACTGTCAATTGTGGTGATATTACAAGTACCAGATATTAAGTAACACACACATACACAACTGTCAATTGTGGTGATATTACAAGTACCAGATATTAAGTAACACACACATACACAACTGCCAATTTTGGTGATATTACAAGTACCAGATATTAAGTAACACACACACACAACTGTCAATTTTGGTGATATTACAATACCAGATATTGAGTAACACACACACACACACACACACACACACACACACACACACATACAACTGTCAATTTTGGTGATATTACAAGTACCAGATATTAAGCAACACACACACACACATCTATTTGTTTAGAAATTCTTCAGATTAACTTTTTTGTTTTTATATTCCACAATAAAGAGCACATACATGTTTCCTTTCCATTTCAGGTCTTTTGGTGTGGTGTTGTGGGAGATATTTCAGTTTGGTGAGCAGCCTTACTCAGAGCTCAGGGATGATGATGTCATTCAGAAGGTTATCATGGACAAAAATGTGGTTTTACAACAACCAAAGATACCTTTTGCTCATGTAGATAAAGTGTACGTGTCAATATGTTGATATGGAAACTTTAGTTAATAAGAGAGTGAAAGCATTTTCTGCTTAGAATTATCTGTGTGCATTGTAACATTATAATACAATGTTAAATTATGTATAAAAGTATTGGGTAAAGTTAATACTGCAATACAATTTTGTTTAAACATGTGTATGTTTGTAGGTGGTTTCATTCATTGGTTTATTAGGGTTTTTTACTTGTACTAAATGTATTCTGTGTATTATAATATTTGATTAATCAACATTGTTTTCATATATCATTTTAATTTGCCTGTACTGTTAAGCTGAATATTCATGGTTTGCATCTCACCGCTACAAAATAAACAAGTCCTACCAATTGTCAGTCAACAAAAACCAAGACACTACTAATTAGCTAATTTTCCCTCTGTGTCTAAGTTCAAAATTAGAGATAGCTGTGCAGAGATAGCCCTCTTGCGTACATTTGAATTTCTACATAAGTATATTTTAAACACATTTTTCAGTTAAATCAAGATGTGATAGTTTTCTTCTTATAACAACAAATTTTCTGAAGTTTTTATAAGAGCAAAGCCATAAAGATACTGTCCATTGTTGAAGAGCTAATTTATGTAACAGAAAAAGTAATAGTTTTAAGAATATTCCATTATCTTGTTTGTCAGTTTTATAGGCAATTGACTTGATATAGGAAAATTCTCCTGTCTTTCATAATTTCTTTAAGGATATATATATATATATATTTTTTTTTTTTTTATTGTTGTGTCCCTCAGATATCAAATTATGAAACTTTGCTGGGTTACAAACAGTGAAAAGCCTGGGTTGGATACACTAGAAACCTTACTAACACATCTGTATAAAAATAAAGATGTTACACCTTCTAACAGTGATGACTTAGAGAGGAGGTGGCAAGCTTTATATCCAGTTTCTAGAGATCATGGTCTTCCCTTTATAAATAATTCCAAGTGCAGCTTACAGTTTGAAAATGATTTTGTTCCAGAGGTTTCTGTGGAGGATCATACACTGAAAAGAAATGGTTTGTTATTTTCCTTAAATTCTGAACAGTTGCCAAATGAAACTTCTCTTAAGTCTTTCACAATGGACTGTGATGACAAACTGCATGAAAACATATCTCCTAGTCTGCAGAACCTTTGGAGTAGTGTAGAAGAGTTGTCAGAGCAAGACACAAAAGTAGAGCAGATACTAGCTTTACAAAACTGTGTAGATGATGAGGGTAGTGACTCTTTGTTTCTGGATGTTGGAGAGGGTTCCAGTTCCACAGAACTGACATATCTCATTGCTTCTAATGAGCAGAAAGAGATGCATAATGGGAATATCATCATGGTTGAAGAAGCCCTTCTACCATTTTGTAGGTTAAATGAGACAGATATAGCTTCCACTGACTGGATACAGAATGTAGCTGTTTTTCAAGGTAGTATCTCTATGGAAACACACAAACATGAAATAGAAAATGCTGAAGATTTAAATGACCATGATGAACCAGATAATGGATTGAATAAAACTTTTCCTCATGATATGTCTGAAAAATCAGATTTTTATTTTTTTCAGGTAGCAAATACTACTAAGCAGAGTAATTCAGACACAGATAACATTTTATCCTTTCCTCATGATCTGGAGAAGGAGTTCTATGAATGTACTAAACCTAGCACTGAAATTTCGGTTGATGGTTCTTCCTTGAACATTTCTCCAGCTTCTCATACTTTTACCAGGAATGTAACATCTAGTCCAAAAAGCTCAAACACTGAACTGTGCCAAACAGAAGTAGGATATCCTACTACTGACATGAACCAGTTTGATAGTAGCCATACAAGTTCAGAGGTAAGAAGTGGTGACAAGTCTCTTAGAATTGCCTTTGAAACAACACTGCCAAATTTCTCAGGAAAGAATTTAGAAGAAGCAATAGTGAGTGGAGAGATAAAAAATGATCTTTCAGTATTAGAAGTAAATAGTTCTTCAGAAGATTCCAAGGTGCATGTAGTTGAAGAGGTATTAAGTAATGGGTATACTTTGTTTGAATCATCTGTAAGGGTTACAGAGAGTGATTGTTCAACTGGATGGGAATCAAACAAAAAAGAACCCTGTGCAGACACACAATCTTCAAAGGTCAGGCATGACTCCACTGCTTCAACAAGAAAGGAGAACAGTGGGGATGATTCATATTTGAAGTACTATTCAACCTTACATTTTCATTCGTTAGAAGAGAAACCAACATCCATTCTTCACCTTTGTTTAGATAAAGAAACTGGTGAAAGAGGTTCATGTTTAGAAAAGTATGGAATCCCATTTTCTGACTCTGATTGCTGTTATTCAGACAGCTTTAAACTGTTTCCTGCTGTTAAAGCTAAAGATATTGTTTCATTTGATTGGTCATCTGGAGCTGGAAAGGAACAGATCAGAACTTCCATGTGCAAGTTTGATGATGTTGTTTCATACGGAGAAAAAGAAATTATGCTTGGTCCAAGTTATGAAATGAGAACAAAAGTGGGTCATAAATCTGAGCAAACATGTGTTACTGTTGATGATATAAGATTATCTTTTCTTTCTTTTGACAGTGAAAATATTTCCCAAATTAATTCATCCATCTTGTCATTCCCAGAACGTTATAAGGTAAAGAATCTTGGAGTCTGTTCAGATGGAGAACTAGGTGATGGTGGGCATTTCAGTTTGAGCTGTGAGACTTTGAAATTTTCAGATAAGGAAATCGTGAGTCCAGCTTTAGATAGTGGTGAAAATATTGTAAACTCAAGTGATAAGGAACAAAAAGAAACTCACAAAAATAGTGACTCAAACCACTGGACATCAGACATTAACAATGTTTCTTCAGATTGTATACTTCTTGAACATAGTTCAGAGCAAGATAATGTGTATGGGACAGTCAAGGAAAATAACATTGTCAAGTCACAAGATGAGCATGAGGATCTCATAGTGTTTGAAATGAAACTAGGAAGTCCAAAACCATCAACTGAGAGTTTCCTATTGACTTCTGAAACATGTAAAGACCTCAAAAGTAATAAACCTTTCACAACAGTTGCAGCAGTTTTTGATGGAAATGTTGAAATTAAGAATGGCTATAATGGTTTATCTGACAACGAAAATCTTGAACAAAGTTTTAGTAATGAGAAAGATCAAATTAGTTCTGATCAGAAATTGGAAGAGTTAGTATACAACAATATAGTTGAACGGAACAATCAACTGACTGTGTCTTCCTCTTTTAGATTTGAGCAGGGAGAACCAGATAGTGAACTAACTGAGAAAGAATCTGTGAACTGTGAACCTTTGTTTAAGAACATGGAAGAAAGTGGTTTCAGTCAAGAAGTTCGCATACAGAAAGATGATAGCATGTTTCAGTGGAGTAATGAAGATGTCATTTCTTCTTCATTTGATTTCTACTCTACACAATATGATGAGCACTATACAACTATTGGTGGTGGTGACCATGTAATTGAAGGTAACAAACAAACCATGGACAATACAACTATCATTGATGGTGATCATGTAATGGAAGTTAATGGCAGTTTTGAAGATAACATTCAAATTTCAGTAAACAATATCCTTGATGATGAGGTTTCGAAGTTAACATGTACTGGTAGTTTTTTTAATCAGAGTTACCAGGAAGTTTCTTCACTGGAGTTTTATTCAGCAGAATCCATTAACCAGGAGTTTGAAAATATGGTAGACACAAGTAATGAAGATGGACAATATGAAATGCTTCAGAAAGAAATATCTTGTATTGACACCATGGATAATGTTCTTGATGTTTCCATAGAAAAAAGTAATATCTTACCTTTTCAGTCCCATACAGAGGCAGAAGGTCTTGACAGTGAGATATTAGGCAACTCTTTCACAGAAAAGGCTAGTTTACAGGACAGAAAGTTTCAGCATCAGAACAGGAAATATGTTTCTGATGAGCCACCATCAGGATCCAATAAATTTTTATCATTTGCAGACTCCAGTGTCATCATTGTGCTTGACCAGTTGTTGTTATCTGAAGATATCCAGGTTGTTCAGACAAATATTTGTAAAGGCAGAGAAGAAGAAAATACATCCAATGAAGATCTTTATTATCCTGATACAATGATCTGTAAAAATGAATTTGATGAATTATCCAGAAGATTGGAAGTAGTCAAAGGAAATGCACCAATTCCGGTTATTAAGAATGAAATGGACATCCTGCCAGTGGTTGAAAATGCTGGTGAACACGTCAAGAACCATGGCTCTACTGGTGTTATACCACTTGATAAATCTGTTGAAGATTTTTCTTCTGATGAATCATATCTTGAGGATTTTTTGACTGATCAGAGATTAAAATACAGTGATAATGAATTCAGAGATGCACCAGCAGATGACATTTTTATTGCTACTGATCAACAAAGAAAGGGGTTTTTTGATGAAGTTGTCAATACTAATGAGGGAAAGAAAGAACAGACAGCTTCTACAAGCAGTTCTGAAAGTGTTGGAGAATATCAGTTGGAAGATATACTTGAAGGTCTTAGTGAAGGAGAAACAGAAACCAGTCTGATTCATTCTCACCACGTTTCAAAGAACATTGGTTACGAAGGTGAGGAAATGTGTTCTAACCCAAATTATTTTGAATTTCCAAAGCCTTTTCAAGAGGATTCAAATGTCTGTGGTTTAAAATCAGTAATTGATCAAGGAGGTAATGATGAAGTCTTTAGGTTGTCAAGGTATGATCACACTTCATTCTGGTCAAAAGAGCAAGAACTTAGCATTTTGTGCTCAGAACAGGATGACGTCTGCTCCAGAATGGAACCAAATAAGAATCGTTCCTTCAATGTAGGTGGTTTATCCATTTACAGAAGTCCAGAGGAGGCATTCATTGAGAAACCAATGAACGTGAATGGACAGAAAGTTATTCAGGATGTGTCAAACCAACTATTTTGTTTCAAGGAAGACCCACGTTCTCCAAATATGTATTACAATAGCTATCCTTTGGTACTAGAAAGTCCAAAAGGTGAATTGATCTTTGAAGGAGATGATATCCTTTCTGGTAGAGAATGCTTGTACACTGGCCAGAGTGGAGATGTTGAAGTAACCAGCAAGGACCAAGAAGGACTTCTGATCCTGTCAGATGATGATATACCAGAACAAGAGTCTCTTACTGAAAATACAGGAATAGAGAGAGGTTTAAATGTAATCTGCAGAAAAGACTTTGGTAAGCACAATGTTGACTTTCATCTGAGTGACACTGATGATTCTAGCAGCTCTGATATCATTTGTAGTCCTACATCAGGACCATATGAGTGCTTTAATTTGAAATTCAGATATTGGAAAGTAGAGAAAGATTTTAAAGGAAAAAGTCCTGAAGGTGATGAACTAGAAGAAGAGAAAGGAGATGTGAAGTTTTCTACGTGGGATTGTAATGCCACTCCTACCCGAAGTGCTCTTTTATCAACAGAAAGAAAGGTATGTATATAGTCCAAAGATGTTGGTCACATTTTCCAATAAATCCTGCTTTTTTGTTATTGCTGTAAGTGACAGTTTTTATGTATATTTCTATACATATGTATAAATATATAAACACATACACACACTAAATGAAATATAATTAAAAGTTCTTTATGATGGAATCATGTTTCTAATTTCAGATTGCTGTTCTTGAAGATTTATAGAATACAAAAAATGAGCAATGATCATGAATGTTGTAGACAACTATAACAAACACTAAAGTTTAATGTAGTCATAATAATTATGTATCGTGTATGATTAACAATAATATAAAGTTGAGTGAAACTCCTATATTTGAATCCATGTTTCATCTTCATAGAATTTATGTATTTGAAAACACTATGGAGACAGCTTTTTGCTCCATCAAAACAATACAACCATGTGGTTTCCATTGTTTTTGAAGCTTAAAACTTAAAGTTTGCATGGTTTGGATGTTTCAAGAAGGTCATGGTAATGCATTACTCATAACTAAAGGTGACTGATTTCCTTTTATTAGCTATCAGTTGTTTTTGGAATATTTGTGTGGATCAGTAAAATATTAATGAATAGATTATCCTTTAAAAGAATATAAGTGAACTTTTTAGATTTTAAGTTTCTGACTTAATCAAAGATGTTTTTAAATTCCTGCAGTCATTCCATTAGTAAGTAAAGTATATATTGTCAAATCCATATTACCTCTCCTGGATGTGACACAACTAACATAATAGGCCCATGAAATAATACTGAATAAAATAGTCTCCATGGTATTTATGTGGTTGTAACTGTTAACTGTAGCTGCTTGGAATGAAGAAAAGCGTATCTTTTCTTGAAGATTATCCAGTGCTAATTTACAACTATCCCCCAGAAATTGAGAGTAATGATGATGTGGAGGATGATGCTGAAGTTTTCGTATGGAGCATGTATGATGAAAACTATACAGGTATGACCTGTATCTGATATAAGAAACTTTTAGGTTATTTATCTACTTAGTTGTTTAACTCCCTTTACCAATATGAGAAACCACTGATCTGCCAAATTTGACAGCAAATAAACATTATTTAACAAAAAAAGTGCATGGTGTTGGAGCAACCTGACACTGTCATTTTTAATTTACTGTGTACAAGTTTGTGAAACGTGGCAAGCATTTAGTAAAACGTATGTGTCCATTGTTTGCAGGACCTCATGTATTAATAAAAGTATCTGTACTAAAGATATGTCTGTGGATCAACCAATTCAGTCTGGCTTACACTGACAAGTTGGATTATGAGACAATGTTTGTGTAATAAATAAAACTACCCTTGTTTATTGTCAAGTTTGCATATTTAAATAACCTGTATATTGTATCTGGTACGTATTCTATCACAAATTATCATGAACTCAGCAGTGTAGAGTAGAATTAATAGTTTTTAAGAATAAAAAATACACAAAAAAACTTTGTCTTTTACACATCAAAAAATGAAATCTTTATTATAGTTACATCTGACTAGTTTTGGTAACTGTTTCCAAAACTAGTGGGCTGCAACTAATAATAAAGTTTAACTTTCAATGTGCCAGGTAGAAAAAAAAACAACTTATTTTTTATTCTTAATATAGTAGCATAATATGCCTGAAGAGTAACCCTGACATTAAATGTTCAATGGTACTCGGTAAAATGTCATGCATATGCATTTTGTCCCCATAGGATTAAAAACATTAATAAAACATTTTAATCAGTGAAAGAATATAAATAAAGACTATGTGTAAGAACATTTCTTTTGATGATACAAAACCAACAGTGCATTAAAGGAAAAACTGACATCCAGCTGAAGTAAAATGCTGCTTTTTTTACTCATTTATTTTCTTTGAAAATATTAGAGATCTTAAGATGGATATGTTGACTTGTATGATTTGTTGTTATAGAAGATGTAGGTTTTGTGGTAGGTTAGTTTACAAGTTTGGCTATATCTTATATTGTAGATTGGGACATAGAGGAAGCATTAGGTGAAGATCATCCTGTTGCAGAAGACACTAAAGAGAACTGTAGTGAACCATTGGTCTCAACTCATCAGGACACTGAAGTGTTGTATACAGTTGGAAGTGTTTCTAACAATGACAATGTTGTAGAAGGTTAGTTCTTGTCCAGGCCCAATCTTGCTTTTGTGCATTTACTACTGTACAATTGATATTTGTATTAAAACAACTTTCACTCCTTTTTTTTCTGGAGGTGGGATACAAGAAGTAGTATAAATATTTTGAGAGGGTTATCTCAGGGAAGGTGGAACCAATCTTATAAATTAGTGAATACAGTTAATATTAACCCTGAGATATCAACATATATTACTGTCATTCACCTAGATTATTTAGGAGTCAATGAGATTAAATTAGATGAATTGAGTAGGATATAGAGGTTACAAAGGAAACAAGTGTATAAAGATGGGAATCGGATCTTTTTCTGCACAGCATGGTGGTCACTAAGTAGTATTGTGTGGAACATTGGGTAGAGATTTTACTCCATCACAACCTGGAAATGAGAGCAAATTCATCTGTGCTGGTGTGGAAGGTCTTAATCTCTGTTCAGAATTTAAAATAACAAAGAGTACTGGAAAACTTGGTTTAAGTTTTTTTTTTTTTACAGTTGTTGGTTGTTCAGAGATTTGTTTATCCAGTTATTGTCAAGTTGGATCTGTTATTTCAGTAGCTGTAATAATTTGTCTAGCTCTGTTGTGTAACACATTTTACACTTACGATTTTTTCTATTTAGTATATTAATGTTCTAGATATCAGATTTTAATTTAAACTGGATGACAAATAATTACTTGTGTTACAGTAGTATGATTGGATTGATATATTCTACTGAATGTTTTATTTTGTTCTTTAGGTAGCTTTGTTTTTTTACAAGTATTTCTTGTATCTTGTACATATCTACTGTACAAAGCTGAATGTCCATTATTTACAGATGTACCAAAGATTGCTACAGAAGAATTTGTGCAGGATATTGTTCAAGACAACAAGAATTTGCTGAGAAAAGACAGGTCTTGTTTTAAAGAAAGTTTGTCTTATAGTGACAGCAAGAATAAGGAGGTCCTTAGTCACAGTTTTTTTACTTCCTGTAAACCTGGTACCCAATATCCTAACAAGGAAGACAAAAACCAGTTTTGTAGATCTGGTGCAGATACTTCTGGTTCTGTAGCTTTGTCATATATGGAAGATGAATCATCATCTTCACAAGAGGATGAAACACAGGTTGTAACTGAAGCCTACAATTTGGCAATAATGACAGTTCATGACCTGGAAGTTCATTATTGTCAACAAAGTTATGATCATATGACAGGTTGTGCAAGGAACAGCATGTGTGAGGAATTCCAGTCAGGAGTTAGTTATGACTTTCAACCATTATCAAATCTCCTTACTTTACCAGACAAATTACCTAATTTTGAAGATTTTCATAATCTAGGACATCTGAAAAGAGATGTGAAAGGTTTCTATGATGCAAATACTTTTAAACCACTGACTTCCAATGAGGCATGTTTTGAATGGTGTTCCTTACGACAGTCCAAAGAGCCAATTAAGAACACTAAGAAAGAATTTTGTGTAATGGAGGGGAACTTTGGTGAATGTACAGAGATTGGAGTTGAAAGACTTGAAAAAGAACCTGACCTGTATTCTCCTAGTAACGAGTTGTCTCCTTCTAATTTTCATTTTGAAATTGCAGACATTGACCAAGAGGACTTTTTTAAATGTGATGTACAGGAACTTGATGAAAATTGTAAAGAATGTGAGTCTTCTTTAGATGAATTCAGACAGTCATTTACAGAAGGAAATACTGCAATTAATTATAAAGAGTCAGAAAATAGCATGAAATTACTGATGGACAGGGATATTCAGAGCCAACAAAATGACTTGGAAGATGGTGCTGAATCACTGACAGAAAGAGACAGTCAAAGCCAACGTAAGGAACCAGAAGATGTCGAATCACTGACAGAAAGAGACAGTCAAAGCCAACGTAAGGAACCAGAAGATGTCGAATCACTGACAGAAAGAGACAGTCAAAGCCAACGTAAGGAACCAGAAGATGTCGAATCACTGACAGAAAGAGACAGTCAAAGCCAACGTAAGGAACCAGAAGATGTCGAATCACTGACAGAAAGAGACAGTCAAAGCCAACGTAAGGAACCAGAAGATGTCGAATCACTGACAGAAAGAGACAGTCAAAGCCAACGTAAGGAACCAGAAGATGTCGAATCACTGACAGAAAGAGACAGTCAAAGCCAACGTAAGGAACCAGAAGATGTCGAATCACTGACAGAAAGAGACAGTCAAAGCCAACGTAAAGAACCAGAAGATGTCGAATCACTGACAGAAAGAGACAGTCAAAGCCAACGTAAAGAACCAGAAGGTGTCGAATCAGTGACAGAAAGAGACAGTCAAAGCCAACGTAAAGAACCAGAAGATGTCGAATCACTGACAGAAAGAGACAGTCAAAGCCAACGTAAGGAACCAGAAGATGTCGAATCACTGACAGAAAGAGACAGTCAAAGCCAACGTAAGGAACCAGAAGATGTCGAATCACTGACAGAAAGAGACAGTCAAAGCCAACGTAAGGAACCAGAAGATGTCGAATCACTGACAGAGAGAGACAGTCAAAGCCAACGTAAGGAACCAGAAGATGTCGAATCACTGACAGAGAGAGACAGTCAAAGCCAACGTAAGGAACCAGAAGATGTCGAATCACTGACAGAGAGAGACAGTCAAAGCCAACGTAAGGAACCAGAAGATGTCGAATCACTGACAGAGAGAGACAGTCAAAGCCAACGTAAGGAACCAGAAGATGTCGAATCACTGACAGAGAGAGACAGTCAAAGCCAACGTAAGGAACCAGAAGATGTCGAATCACTGACAGAGAGAGACGGTCAAAGCCAACGTAAGGAACCAGAAGATGTCGAATCACTGACAGAGAGAGACGGTCAAAGCCAACGTAAGGAACCAGAAGATGTCGAATCACTGACAGAGAGAGACGGTCAAAGCCAACGTAAGGAACCAGAAGATGTCGAATCACTGACAGAGAGAGACGGTCAAAGCCAACGTAAGGAACCAGAAGATGTCGAATCACTGACAGAGAGAGACAGTCAAAGCCAACGTAAGGAACCAGAAGATGTCAAATCACTGACAGAGAGAGACAGTCAAAGCCAACGTAAGGAACCAGAAGATGTCGAATCACTGACAGAAAGAAACATTCAAAGCCAACATAAGGAAGCAGAAAAAGTGGAATCACACAGAAAGAAATGGTCAAAATCAACAAGATGATTCAAACCCTGGCTCTCAAATCCTAACAAACAGAAGTGTTTGAAGGCAACTTAAAGAGTTAGCAAACAACGAGTGTTACCAACATAAGGAATTAAAAAACCATGGATATTTTACAGCTAACAATTATTGGAAAGTGAGAAGTACTGGTGTAAATCTGTTCACTTGGAGAACATTGGTGTTGAAAGAAACAGTGATTTTGAATATGTTGGAGGTAACTTAGAGAAAAATAAACCTATACGTAATTGATCTTTATCGGCTGATTGGTACTCTACGAGACATTGGTTTTATGAATTCCAATAAGTAAGATTCTCGAGAGCAGCACAAGTAGTGACTTTGTTACTGGATGTAGATCTATAAATAAACACGTCTAACTATCAGTTGGGTGATGCAACAGAATCCTTCAGTTTGGCAGAAATGTTGGAACCTTAATGAAGAGTTATAGTATTTAAATGTAAACATCAAACTTTGTTCAAAAACTGATAAAATTAAAGTCTCAGTTAGAGGGCCACTTTTACTATAATCTGATCACACCAATGAAAGGTCTTAAGAGTATCACTACTGAAGAAGAACCGAGACCCTCTCCACAAAAGTTTGGTAGTTCTGAAAAACAAATTTATCTAGTCATTGGTTTGAGGAAGCTGAAACATTGGTCATTTAAAGAATAACTTGCCAGAGATTGTTTGAGACAAAATAAATGGAGTTTTGACTCTCAAAGTGATATGGTCAGTTTAAAGATGGCTCACAATTACTTCAAGGATAATAACTGAAATTTTGATGAAGATAATGTTATTTATTGTTCCTTGAAGCAAACTTGAAAATATGATTAGGTATTTTACAGTTGGACTTTGCTTGATAAGTGTGAAGTTCAGATGTAAACATTGAAACATATCATTGCTTGTAATTTTCTTGATTAGAACCAAGCCAAACAACAAATCCAATCTATTACCCTAAGTCATTGTGAATAATGAGAAGAGTCGAAGGATGTTTATAACTCACTAGAAACGTCATTTTGTGAAGGTTTAAAACTACATAGGTTGTGTTTAAAATAATACTAATTATAGACATTTCTTTTGTACTAACTTAGGTGATACCTGCACATATATCAAACTGACAGTTTGATGGTAACTTATGGATCAGTTAAAGCTATAGTAAGGTAATTTTTTTGTTTTGTATATTTTGACAGTATAATTGTTATTGATACAGTTCAAAGATTATAAAATGTTTATTATCCATCAAACACTGGGATCTCACCAATGCTAAAGTCATGGGTTGTCTACCATACTATTTCTAAAGTGCAAGTTTTCATATGTTCTCTATTTTAAATTTTTGTGATTGTCATACTGATTTCTTTTTTTAAAGTTCTAAGCAACTTTTTAACACAGTGGATGTCTTATTTCAACTGCCTGTCTTTTCTCCAGTTTTGGAGTTCTGAACTCAACACAGAGCCCAAAATGTCTCCAAAATTAGACCAGTCCATATGAAACTACTCAACATGTGTTAGCTGTCTAACAACACTTTTTAAAAAATAAGGGTAGTATAAAACAGTTTATGCTTATTGTAATTGAGTGGGAAGAACAATTAACCCATTAACTTCTGATTTACGGTAAGGGGAATGGTCTGGCTGGGGCAGTGTACCATACATGGTGTACAGCTTGCAAAAATTCCATGTAAGCACAGATAATTGGTCAATTAAAGAAGCCTACATTTTCTTGTACTATAACATACTGAACTTTGCAGTTAAAACAAGAATTTTCTCTCTTTTTCATTCTGAACGTTATCAACATTACTTGCCTTGTCCGTGAAAAGAAACATCTTTAAATTATACTCAAATTGGCTTTTTCATTTCTTTGGTAAAGAGAGATGGGTGTTACTACATCAGGACCTTGAGCCTCTAGTGAAGCTAAAATTATATGAAACAAAAATACTTTTCTTACCAAAGCTTTTCATCATGAACTAACTTGTGTTGGGTCAGTAAACAAAAACTAAGCCATAAGTGAATTGTGGAATCTGTAGTTACTACAGTATTATCACATTTTCAACATGGAAACTGTTTAATTCCTAGAATGTGAATATTCTTTCATGTAACAGCATTCTATCAGAAATGTAGAGCTTTGTTTTCTGGGAATAAGTATGAAAGTTACAAATTCTGCAGAGGGTGAGAAAGAGTCTGACAGTGTTATAAATGCATCATGACCAGTACACTAAATGTTGCTAAATCGGCAGTAGCTCCTTGAAATGTGTGGTTCACAAGCTTGCTAGCTTTTGGAACATGAACCATAATATGAAATTCCTAAACACCACAGCTTTGATTAAGCCGTTTTATCATACTTGAATAACTTTGTTCCACGATGCTTTCTTTTTATCTTTTAAACTACATCTTACTTTGTAAATTTGCTCACTTCAAGCTACTATTATTTAAATTAATTTAATATACTCAAGGTTTCTATGCAGCTATAGTTATGTATACAGGAAAAGAAAAAAATATGTATTGCTGAAATTATGTTAAAGGAAACCAATAATCTGAATTTGTAACATTTTTATAAAGTTACTAATGAAATAGTCTCGAGTGAACTTCTGTTACGATGATTTGGTTTTATTATACAATAATTTATGTATTGTTAGATTGCTGATAATTAGGTGATTGTTTAGAAATGAGAAATCAGGATAATTATCACTGTTGTGACATGTATATATATATATATATATATATATTGATGCAGTACAGTTTCTTCAGAAAAGAAAAAAACGTTTTCCATGCCAAAAGTGGAATTAATAAATTTAAGCAGAGTTTACTATGATCCGTCCTGATTCTCAAATATTTATGGTAATTTTACATATTTGTTGCATGTGATTGTGGTAGCCACAAATAAAATTGACAATTACCATTTCACTTTTCTTTGCAAGTTTATTACACTCAAAAAGAAACTTCAAACTGAGTAAAGCAAGAAGTAAACACAAGAACTGCATTTTTCCAAAATGAAGGAAAACAAAACGAGTGTTTGGCTACTCAGTTTTCTGGAATAAGCAACAGTGAAAAGAATTTCAATTGAGTTTTAAAAGTAAAACTTTTACAAATTTATTAAATAAAGTATTACAGTGTAATCAGCAACATACTATCACAATGTTATGTGTACATTAAAACCATTACCAGTGTTATATCCATCTAAAATTACTAAAACTGTCTCTTTTCTCGTTTCCACACTATCACCATACCTTCAGCATCACTGGATGCCAGAAGACTTTCATCATAGTTAAAACAGACGTCTAACACAGGAGCAGAGTGGCCTTGGAGTTTGTTGAGGCAGGGTTTTCTCTCTCGTTCCACATCAAAGAAATATACGCACATATCTTCACTCCCAGTCACTATAAAGTACACACACAGTGATGTTATTCTGTCTTAAAGTAATCCTCAAGAAGTTTTGATTTAAAAACTTTTTGTTGTCAATTATTATCATAGGAATGTGTTCATCAATAATTAGGGGTACTTGTGTTTAATTTCACTAGCTACACCTACCTATATATAAGAAAATGATTGCTCGTATCCTTGAATTTGAAAGACCGTTTATAAGAACAATGCCCACCCCTATAACTGTTACTAATAAACTATGCTTTAAAAGTTTCACTGTTATTTGCAAGATTGCCTGTAATATAAAGAAAATAATTCATGTTAAAGAAATACATCTTGAATGACAGCATACAGTATTTACTCTGGCCCACCAGGAATTGTGTGTATTCAAGTGATCAGAAAGTTCTTGTTTAGGTCCCGAGTACCTTCAAACAATTAAAAAGTTATTTTACTACACAAAGAAACAATCGACTAATTACATCGATAGCTACTAAAAGTCAGAATGAAGAGTTAGGAGCAAGCCTTACCCACACAGGCACCCTGACGGAATGAGATGATGGGGCAGAAAGAACTTCTTATTTTGAGATGATGAGAGCGATGTTTCAGTGGGAACTTCCTTTTCAAGAGAAGGTTTCCATCACTACGGGTAATGCTATGTCACAAAACACAAAATGTGCACGTGTAATTTTAAAACAATCAACAAGGTATGACACAAGAATATCTTTAAAAGCTGACACCTCCTAACAGTAACATTTCTATGAACTAAAATTGTTCAGGCTTGATGATACACAATGAACAACCATAGAAGAAAGTACAATAAAACTGATGGATTAACAAACTTCTGACTGACCTGAACAGCAGCAGAACACCAGCAGCACAGTTCACCAGAAGAGATGGGTCACGAGCTTCTCTGCTTACCCAGGTGCGTGCAGATAAACACGTGATTGGACTGTTTTCTGCCACTAAGATCCTGATGATGTGAAAGCAGGAGTTAGTGATCGTTAAAATATAATTACTTTACTATGAGGTCTCCATTATGTTATGGACATACAAAAATAACTGCACAGAAATCAGATTTTTAATATTGGGTTTAACTGAAAATGTTAAATATAATTTTCAACTTTTGTAACAAAGAGCATTGGTTGTATCATACCTTTTAGCCTTTGTTAGATGTCCAGTTGGCAGGTCAAACAGGTATGAGACAATATATCCCTGAAAACATTGTACATAAAGGTAAATTATCCGCCAAAACACAAACATCTTCCTAAGCTGCCTGAGCTGTGCTGCTTTAGACTGAAAACTATCTTGTGAAATTAGGCTGATATGTTGCCAGTAAAAAAAAGTTTGTAGATGTGTTGTGTTCACTTGTTTACTTTGAAGATGAAATCTCAAACTGTTTGTCAATATATTCATCAACTTAAACCATTTCCTAACTTTCATAGAGGGATAAAACACATTACACTATCAGAAATGGATAGATTACCTAAGACTTCTTTTCAACAGTAATTCTGTTTTAACCATTATCTACGTTAACCAAGAGTATTGTTACTGTAACAACATTCACTTTAATAGTATTATTACAACAGTCATTTTGATCAACAGTGTGGTTACTAACGTTGTTACAACAACAACTTTAACCAACAGTATTATTGCTGCATCTTTTAAACTAGCATAACTATTACAACACCAAACGTTACTGAAGGTAATGTCTAAACAGCAACTAATTATTTTGAGGTTATTTCAATCACAATTATAGAATGATACTTACAACTCCATCTCCAACCCACAACAGTCTGCCAGATGATTCAAACACCAAGGAATAAACCTCACCAGTAATTTTACTGCTTCCACCCTGAGATAACAGAATTAACTTTACTGAAAGTAAGTCAAAACAAAGGAAACTTCAAAAACATTGAGCACTGTATTGATAAAATCTAAAGGTATGAACATGCTGTCTATTTCCTTATATTTATTAATGTTTTTTTAGGCCTATAACAGAACTTGCATCATGATAGAAAAAGCTGCTAATTTAATGCTCCCATACCAAAGAATATACATCACTGTTAAGGTAAATTCAAATTTTTTTCTAAATTTTCTGGCAGTGTTTTGCATTGTTAGTTGAGAGTTTTGTAATCTTGGTGTATAAAGTACAAAACCTGGAACTAATATTCTTGTTTAGACAAAAGTTACATATCATAACAACTTTCCCACAGAGCTCATATTTGCTTGATCCTCTTTCTGTGTCATGTGAGGTTTCACTCATTCTGAGTTGTATTAGTTAGTATAAATTTAGGGATCAGCTCCTTTAAGTGCACATATGGGACTTACTGTTAACATAGGTAATCTAAGATTGTGGGTACCACACTAGGCCTTTTTTTCTGACTTGAAAGTATTGTATCATTAACAATCCTTCCCTCTTGTATTAATGTACTTTCTCCAGCTATAGCAACCTAAAGCTTCCAAATACAGATTATTAAAATTAGAAATTCTGATAAAGCTTCATTTACGTTTTGTTTGGTGTACAATAAAAAAATTCATTCATTCATTCACGTTTACTTATTTTCTGTTAGAAACCAGTTGTTACATACAACACCAATACGAAACAAAAACTATAAAACTTTATTTTCCAAACGTTAAAAAATAACATTTTAAAACTATTTAGTTCTTCTTTACATTTGTTTGTTTGTCAGTAAAACAAAAATACCTTCAAAACAAAGAGCTAACAAAAAGATGAATTACACTATATGTAACAGTACACTAGATACTGTGTACAGGAATTAAAACAAAAAAAATATTAACTTATGCAATTTGACAACAGTACATAACAGATTCTATAAATAGCTTTACATCTACTTATCACAAACTTTTCTGTAAATCAGACCTAACCTTTAGATAAATTCCAGTTGATATATTCAAAACCTGAACAAGTCCTCTGCTGTTTCCAGTCTAGTAAGATGGTTAAAGTTCTTAAGGTTTACTGTTTTAGAGAAATCAAACATTCAATTAACTTCCATATTTTCTTAAATGTTAAAACATTTTTAAGTAAAAAAATTGGATGGAATTCAAATTTTTTAAATAAAATTTACAAGAGTTACTTTAGCAATGTCTCTTAAAGATTACAGTAGAAACGATTTTGTAAGAGCTTTACTTTACAGACATAAAACTAGTACCTAAGTTTAATTCTCTCCAGGGTACATTGCACCTATTAAGTAAACCATAAAGCTTAGAGACAAAAAATCATCTTTGTTTTTTACTACTGTGAAAAACGAGTCAAAATACAACATTTAGACACCATATAATAGGTGAATAAATAATGTAACTGAAACTTTATGTATGTACTAGTACAAACTAATTTAACAGGTTTAAGTATTTCTAAAGGATACAACCATCATGTTGTTGTTTAGTGGTTGAAAAGTGCACGAATAGACAGGTGCTCCTAACGGGTCTCTAACAATCCTGACACAAGAACCCGATGCTGCATCCCACAGTCTGACCGTTCCATCAAGGGAACAGGACACCAGTAAGTCATTTGACACAGACCACTCAAATCCTAATCAAGAAATCTCAGAATCAAAGACAAACAAATACAAAAACAATTAGCATGTATTGTAATACTGACCTACAGTATGTTGCTCTACATTTGTTAAATATGTACTCTTAAAAATAATATATTACATTTAATCTGCAGACACGTAATCTATTATACTTTAAATATAATTAGATGCTCCCATCAGTAATGTTGTCAATTCAATTTTTAAGAGTTCATGTTCATTACATCATTGTTTTAGACTAAGTTCGATAAAAGGTTAACATCAAATCAAATATAGAATTAAAAAATATTTCATACTTGCATATTTCTTCACAAAATTAAGTCAAAACGTAGTTTTTTCTTTTGTTTTAAGTGAAAACCATTGAATGCTTTATTGAACTTTTGTAATTAAAAAGTGCTACATTTGAATTATTTATTTGATTTTGAACATTACACAAATACTGACTATACACACATAGATCAATGAATACGACTTAATCAGTGATGTTGAGAGAAAACCCACTTGTAGAGAAATATATATGCGAGAAACGGCTTGTCTGGGTTGAGAAAATATTTTATACCTATATTTAATACAATAAAATAAAATTATATATCCAAACATCTAACACAGCCCTCTACATTCCGACACTCAGTTACACAACCCCTTCTAAACATATAGTCAGTTACCTATTTCTTTCTTTATGAACCTGATGATGACCGAAAAAGGTTGAAACATTGTTCGCTCTTCTACGTAAAATATTTTCTCAACCAAATGAGCCATTTTTGCATGATGAAAACGACTTGTTCAAATGCCTTGGGCATTCATTTACTAGCCCTCCCTATCCACTTCCACTTTAAAGTCTTTTAGTTTACATCACTACAGCCCCCCCAGTGGCTCAGCAGTATGTCTGCAGACCTACACGCTAAAATCCAGGTTTCGATACTCGTGGTGGGCAGAGCACAGATAGCCCATTGTGTAGCATTGTGCTTAATTCAAAACAACAACAACATCACTAAAACTTCTACTGACATCATACATATTTTCTTACCAGTCACACCATCTGTGTGGCCTTTGAGAAGATATACAACAGTAGCTGGGGGTGGAGTCAACTGACTGATTGACAGGTTCCCATCCAATGAAGAGCAGGCTAAAAGAGATTTGTCATTGTTGGCAAATTTGACTGCTGTCACTGAAAGTGGGTGAAAAAAATATCCAAAGTAATAAATAAACAATAAACATACCTCATCTCCCCCAATAATACAAATATCTCAAAAATTAGAATTTAATCAAAAAATCTTGAAAATAAATTGAATTCAAGAAGATATATTTGTAAGAGAAATAATGGTTTGTATATTTTCAAACTCAAACGATAAACTTGAAATTAAATCTTAAAGTACCTTTAACTGAGTGAGAACTACATTCTGCTCCTTACAGTGTAATGTTGCTTTTGATTTGGTAACACTTTGGTCTTTGTTTAAATCTCAGGGGCAACTAAACAGTATTTTTCACAACCTGTTACCTTTGACCAAGTAGCGCATTTTAACCTGTTGTTTCACATTTAAGATATAACATCCTTCAGATTCTACTGATACTTTTGACTTAGTAACATGTTCTTTTGTGTTTGTTTGTTATTCTGTAAATGTAACAGCTTTATTTACATTAACAACAAACAGATACTGCAAATACAGTCAAGGCTAAACACATACAATTAATGTCTGTCTGGCCATAACACCAATCACATAATTTTCTTTTCTCATAAGATTACATAAACCAATTTTCATACCGTCAGATGATAACTCTGAAACACTACAATATTCTTTATTTCTTTTAGACGAGTGTGCTGTAACATAAATGTTGAGGTCAAGCATGAATGCAGGGTGACTGAAATGTATTTATTACATTTGCTGAGATTAAAATCAATCTCACCTGCATCGTGATGTTGGTCAAATATATGGTGAACGCCAGCAAATGCGTAATTTTCCGATATTGAAGTACCCCCTACCATAGCCCTTGAAAATATCAAAATGGTAATCAAATCTTTCTATATGTTAATGGAAATTCTAAAATATAAAAAAAAAACTATTAGAGAAAAATCGACGTTTCAAACATTGACCAGTGGTTTCATCATAACATCCATATTAAGAAAAAAACATACATACAAACACGATGTATCTACAGCCTTCACTAATACTGATTGTTATGCAGGTAGTACTTTTCAGAGACAATAAATGTTCAAGATTAATATTAAAACTAACCACAATAATATCAAACTTTCCTACTTTATATCTGTTATAATGTACTTCCAGTCTTGATCAATAGTCACTTTAATATAATTAGTCTTCCACTCAATACCACTACTGTACACCTTGTAACTAAAGTCTCCCACTCAACACTATTACTGCATACCTACAGTCTCCTTTAATACTGTACATTGTGTAACTAAAGTCTCTCACTCAACACTACTACTGTATAACCTATAGTCTCCTTCAATACTGTACACCATGTAACTAAATTCTCTCACTCAACACTACTACTGCATACCTAGTCTCCTTTAATACTGTACACTGTGTAACTAAAGTCTCTCACTCAACACTTTAAAAACACTCCTTGCAGTTTAAAACTACTGAAATCTTAAGGTGGACATCAGTTTCAAGTTGGCTGGTGAAAAGGAACACTGGGAATAGATGTATGTAGTTGCTAATAGTTGTACTGACTTTTATAAATAAAGAGACACTAAGTTAAATAATCTGTATTCATATTAGTTCTAACATGTAAAATGCAGTTCAACCACTTGCAGTTGATAATGATAAAGCCAGTAAACAAGTGACCATGCATGGATTCGTCTCACAGTGATCCAATTTAAATTTAAAGACATTCAATGGTTATCAAATTTTATATCTGAAACAGATATGAGCACGTTTATAAGTTACACTTATCAATGCAAGTGCAGAAGTGGCCTAAATAGTGCCACCAAGCTAGATATAATTCAGTTACTGTCTGTGGTTCCAGAAATATCATTTAACCAATCAATGGAGTTCTGAGATGATGAAGTAACTTCTTTAAAATAAATGCTACATTTTTCGTCTGTATGTCATAAAAAAAAATCACTCCTATTTTCAAATTACTTGCTGGCCTCAGCAGCATAAGTTGGGACTAGTCCTTCTTCAGTCACATGATCAGGGAGTTTGTGTTGTCCTTTCCTCCCTTCTCCTCGGCCATCTAGTGATTCAGATTTCTTCAAAAACAAACAATGAAAACATAAATGTCATTGTTCTATTTAATTATTAATATAGGAACTTTTAAACAAGGTTCTTAATTACTTATTGTACAAAATGTCTTTGTAAATCAAAATAAGTTTTAATTATTATTATTGGCACAATACCAGTCTTATATTTATTAAATGATAGGTTAAGGTTTTTAAATTAGAATATCTTAAATTAAGATATCAACTGTAAATGAATCTTTCTAAAAATGCCAGTGTTTTAGTTTACAGAGAACATTCTATGAAGTGTTTTACTGTAAAAAGTCTCAAAGAGTGTTCTCTTCAGTAAAAATCCAAATTCATTTCTTATGTGACACTTATATCTACTGTTATTGTTAACTCTTCAATGTGATCTTCCTTCTTATGAAAGTACACACTGTATCTCAGGATGGCTGGTACACCATGTTAACCTGAAGATGACCTAAGAAGGTTGAAATGTTGTTCTCTACTTTATTTTAATTAAAGTTTTAATACCAATACTAGCCATCTTGAAATACATTATTTCAATTTTTATTTTGTGTGTTTCTCGTCATCATGAAAGTACACACTGGGTGCGACACTTTTTATGTACACTGGTACTGTCACATTTCCAAGGCGTGTGTGTTTTATTACAGCAAAGTCTCATTGGGCTATTTGCTGAGCCCACCGAGGGGAATTGAACTACTGATTTTAGCAATGTAAATCCTTAGACTTACAGCTGTACTAGCAAGGGGGTTCCAAGGTGTTCCTCCTTCTAAAGAAAGTATGCTTTGTCTCTTCTTTCTACTGGTATTGTCATTTTTTTAAGGTATTCTTTCTTCAGTATAGAAATCATCAATGTACAGTTAAAAAATATAAAATCCTCTGAACTAACTGCAATGGAAATCAGAAGGTTCCAAATTACTTATTTTATCAGTTTTAACTGTTAATCTTTTAACTTCTGTTTACTTTTATGATTTTATTTAGGGACTGTAATCCTCTTGTCAAAAAATCATTAATTATTAGACTTCCCTAAATGAATAATACAAAGAGAATGTGAGCATACACTGAGACATGGTTTACTAGTGAAATTTCTGATGTGTTTCATTTTACTATAGATTTCATAGGCTAAGCTGACAATTTTATAATTTTTACATTTAGTCACATTTGTTAAAAACAAACAAACAAACATATAACAATGAATTAAAAATAATCATTTATAGTGGTTACTGTACCATCAAACTAGTTTGAACTTTTGTGCAAATGTGAATCCATTTTTCCCTAAACCTCATTGAGTCTCGTAGATTTGGGTGTAAAAAAAAGATGAATGAGCCTTTCAAAGAATGCTTTTTGGATCATAAACAAATGTATCAGTCACTGGAACAGAATGTTTCAAAACTACAATAATTCATCCAACTTTCTAAGGAAGCTATAAACATATAAATTCTGTTAGCCATTCACAGAAGCAACACAATGGTCACATAACAAGAAATTTCAATCAAGAGAAAAGAATCTATTCATAAGAGCAATTATTAGCTTGAGGTAAAGAGCCTGTTCCTTCTATTGGTTAAAAATATCACCATCATACACCTAAAGTTTGTTTTAAATTAAAGCACAAAGCTACACAATGGTCTGTGCTTTGCCCACTGCAAGTATTGAAACCCTGTTTATAGCAGTTTAAGTCCACAGACTGTGCCACTGGAGGACCACATCTAAAGTTGGTTAACAATCAATCTTTAAAGTTAAAAATTAAGAAGAAAGGGCTTCTCTTGTGGATTTGACAAAATTACTGATATACCAGCAAACTCAGAAGGTGGTATGTTTCTAATTCATTGAAAACTGAAAAAAGTTAAAGAATTCAGACAAACCACATTACACAGGAAAATGACAGTTACAATTTTTTTTTAATATTTCTTTTTAAAATTAACACATTAAATCTTAGTTCATAAAACATTTGAATTATAACCTACCTTTTCAAGCTAAATTTATTGACATATATTAATAATAAAGTTATTTAACTGAATTTTTAGTGTAACACTTAAATATCATGATATGAATAGTAGTACCACACCTGGATGTGAAGGGTTATAGGATATCATGATTTAGACACCAAAAACATCCTTAAATGTCAAACCTGATGAAATGAAACAAGATATTCCTATCATGGGTGATTGGGTGAAATGCAGTAAACATTCAAATAGTTGTAAAAGGCAGCCAATAAAGCAGATATGCAACCAGAAAAGGACAGTTAATAAACAAATAAGGAGTGGGAAGAAACAAAGAACAACAGCAGCAATGAAAAATAACTGAAGAGGAAAACCACAAGAATCTGGTAGTAAGCAGGCAAAACAAGATAAGAATTCTACTACTCTTGTACAGGACCAGGCAGCAGTCACTTGTGGAGACAATAATCGAAAGGTTTCAAAGGCAAGGAGCCTAACAATGAACAAGAGGTAACGAAATTACCTTCTCCTAACAGTTGAAAAGTCAGAGGTAAACAACAGGGTTGAGCAATTTTGCTACACCTACTTCTACCTTGGTCAATCAGAAGGACTGTAAAATGGAAGCTAATTAGGATGAAGAGGTCTGAAAAGCAGAAGAAACTAACAGAATAACAACAATACATAACATCTGATATACAGTTAATTAATTATGACAAAAGAAAAATAATGAAAGAAAAAGTAGAACAAATATACGCATCTTAGATGTTTCTACATAAATTAAGTCATAAAATTAATTGTAATGAAACAGAAGTATGCAATATTTATTTGCACTTAATAAATTGTATAAGAAATTAGTGATAATTTCTCTCGTTCATAACCAAGAAAAAGCAAACTACCTCCAATGTTGCTCTACTGCTGCTCCGAGCCCCAAGACTACGGCTCCGAATACTCCTACACATGAAAATGCATACACATGTTAAACCTGATGATAACTTAAATCTTAATATACACTTCTTTATCTTTATTCAGACTTGAGACTTACTGAACATGTTATAAATATTACTGACAATTAAAACAGTTTCCACTGCCAATTCTATTCTGAGTTTGTCATTTTTTGTACTCTAAATTGATTGTTCTCTAAAATACATAAAAGTGAACATGGTAAAAATTTATAATGATAAATAGTTATCAATAATTTTAATAATTTTCTTACAATTCACAGCTCCCTATGAGATGATAAATTTTTGGGTACATAAATGTCCTTTATTATTTGAGAGAAGATCTGTTACCCTCTTTCTTTAAACCTGCTGTCTGTTTAGACCAGCTACAACTGGTAGAAATATTAAATAATTTGAATTACATAGGCACATTTAACCTGAGCAAATACTTGAAGTGTTACAAAATTTATTTCAGTAAATGCAGACCATAAAATAATTTATCACTGTTCAGTAAAAAACTAAATTTTAAAGACAAATTGTTGTTTACTGAGAAAGATTTCTTAAAACATACAAGTCTTTATACATATATCCATCCAAGATCTCATGTACTTAAAATTCAAATCAAATATTTTCAGTTTCTTTTTAGAAATTACTTCAGAACTCTTGACTTCATTTTAATCTGAAATCTATAATACAAACTGATTAAAATATCTAACATTTTAAACAGTATAGGGCTATAGAAGGACCAGATAAATTGGATGATTTAAGACTTACGTTTGATCGACAGTCACTCCATACCTCTGGGCCAGAAGTTGACAACGGAGTCTCATGTATTGTTTACGAATGAAAGGATTACGCTATAACAAATATCATGCATAAGTAGATGAATAAATTCACTTTTAGCAAATATTTTTAACACAAGTTCCTTTTCTTTTAATGCATTAAACACAGAAACATTTATTGCAAAATAATATATGTATATTCAAACATTTTCAGAGACAATTGCAAGTTTTTGTGTTTTAAAACTGAAACACCTCTAACAAAAACTATTACAAGACTCATTACAAAAACTACACCAGTTCCTAAAATCCTGATACTACGTACAAGTCCATTTGCCCAATACACAACTAATTTTCTGGGTTAAGATAAACAAAAAAACAGAGTTTCAAGCTAATTTTCAATTCATAGAGAAATACTCAGTAATCTAAAGTTACACCTGAAAAGCTATTCAGCATGAAAATATTTAAAGAGAGTCATAACAAATATGATACTCTATTTCACAATGACCTCAATTTTAAGATTCATCCACGGTCCGTACAGGGTTCAGTTTAAGGACTGGGACAACAGCATATAGATTCGTACCTGACCACTTGTGTTATGTAGTTGTTGCTTTTCTCACATAGAGTTATTAATATGAGCCATTTATTTTCTGTAAAATAAACTTAGCAAAAATATTCTTATATACAAATATCTAATGAATGTTGATGTGTCATATTAGGCTCTGTAGGAATATGTTGCACTTTCCTGATAATAACATGAACCAAAACTAATATTACCTCTTCTTTAGCATTTTCTCTCAGCAGTTGACTACGTCGTCTAATGTACTGAGTTCCTACAAAAAAACAAAAAAATCATAAAAAGTTCTTCTCTTCAAGTGGCTCACTGATTAATTTGACACAATATAAATATTAGTAGGTTAATACCTTTAACCACCTTATCAATTTAAGTTATAAAACTTCAAATGATGCTCATGCACAAAAAAAAAAAATTTCATATCAAAATCAAATATTCTATTTCATTCTAGTTGTACTGCTAGTGAACAAATTAATAAAAATCTTTTCATGTGAAATATAATGTTGAAAATGAAGGAAGAAGTGAAACTATGAACCAAGCAAACATTTCCATTCCATTTCACAATTAATGGAGGAAAAGGTCTGCAAGGCAAAAATTTTTTAAACATATATTGTGTTTAGTTCATTTCATAAATAATAATAATAATAACCATAAAAATGACTAAATAATTACTTTGAATCTTGCTTACAAGCCATACCTAAATATGTTATATTTCACCTTACACTAAGCATTTGCATTATACTTTCAGTCACTCCCTTTTCCCACTTGAGTTTGAGGACTACATTATTAGGCAAAGTATATATAACGTCCCATTACTCAAGCAGGACAATGTCTGTCAAAGAGTACAACTCACTTGAAACACAGCAGGATTAAATCTTTATATAAACCTTTTATTATTGATATACATGTTATACAGTTTGTTCTCAAATAGACATTCTTACGTGTAAAACACCATGTGCTTCAGCTGATACATCCAATATCAATGACTGTAAAAAATTTTCATATGACTCAGGAAAATCCAATGCCTCATCATCCACTTCAGTCTTTTTCCACATCAACCTAAGTCACTCTGAACCTTCAGACCATACAGTCTGTTGCTGTGTTTCAACAGATAGACAATACCTTGTGCAACAGCAGAAACAACTTTCTGTTTATGCAGGATAGACACAATACTTTCTGCCTATGTGGCATCTATAGTACTGGGCTGTAGAAAGGATGGCAATATTCTGTATAACAAATAGGTTTATCCTTTAGGTTCACACTTCACGTGACAGGCAGCATGTCTATATTCCTTTGCCATAATGTCTTAACATTACTTTGATATAAGCCTTATACACCATTCAGTTAGCAACACAGAAAAACATTACTGGTGCTGTAAGAATATACATTCCAATAAGAAATGCTGTAGTATCAAGAATGCTGGGATGGAAGGTCAAAGACCCCCCATATGGCTCAATCCACTGTGGAATACCATATAATCTTGTTCACAAATTTTCTCCACCAATGACCAACTGTCATTAAAGTCAACAGGTAGCACAAACTATTGTTATAATTCAATAACTTACCAGACTCCCCAAGAATAACAGCTGGTAAGATTCACTATAAACGTGTACAAACCCTAGGAAATTGCTCATTACAGACTGTCGGAAGACTACACTAATATTTTAGTGAACTCTGACACAGTAGTTCATTTAAAAAAAAATGCAAGTACAAATTTTACTGGGTATAATTTGATGCACCAATAACATTATTAGTATTTAATGTCAAAGCATTTCACAAGGTAAAATACAGCAAATAAAACATCAAAACTACACACTTGTGTGCGTGTTAAAACGTAAATGACAAACAATAGTTAGACTTAATATAGTGTAATAATATTAAAAATATTCATTATGGTTTATTAAATTGGAAATCGGTTAATTGTAAAGAGAAAAAGTTGATTTTAGATGAAAATTTACATTATCAAGCCAACGAATGCAGCCTGTGTTATAGCACGATTTAATTGCTTTTAAACACTGATTGTTCTAAAAACTACGTAATTACTATGCTTACCTCGATCAATATAGGTTCAACTCCAAAAAACAAGAGTTACCTTAATTGATGAGCCAAGCATTAGAGATCTCAGCGACAGGTTTCACAGAAACACTTCAACTTAAAAACTCTAAACTGTTGTTTCAATCACGTCATCGATGGTTGCACTTCCGACACACCGATAATTTCGTACTGATAAATAAAAATTTAACCAAAAAATTAAAAAAAAATACTTTACACATATTACTTATGATTCATATCGTTCATGAATCATTTGATACTATCAGTATCGTCAATGACTCACGAGATATAGTTCGTAAAAGTAGGCGTAATAACAATTTATACCAGCCTACTACAGAAATAAACTTACTAAAATTTGGATTATTTGGAGCTCTGTAATTATTGTATCTTGCATCTAAAGCAAGCACTTGCTGCCAAACTGCTGTCATTGTGTTCTTTTCTTTCAGCAAAAGGTATCAAACGATATAAATATACCAAGCTAAAGTCTACTAAATTCCAAATTCACAAAACACGCATGTAATAGTCAATCCTAACTCTAGGTGACGCTAATAAAGTTAGAGCATGATTAAATTTGAACTGCAGATCCCCGCCCCAATTTCCGTCACGGTTTCCCTTTAATTCCGGTCTGAGTGATAAGTGTTGAATTTGTAGTGTTCTGCGAATTATGTTTAACCGTAGTATTTCTAGTTGTAGGTTTACATTTATTAGTTAGCCGAATGGAAATACAGATGTTCGAAAACTACAGTATAATTCTTCTTTAGGAATGTTGCATAATGTTGAGTTTATAATTTACAGCGCAAATAACTGGTGTTTTCGTAATTTTTTTAAATATTATTTTAGTAACAAATCTATAGTTGTAAGAATACTAGTTGTACTAAGAACTGTGGATGGACTTTTTGCTTAATTAAGCTGCGATTCTACTAATATGTAATTTACATTACTTTTGTAAGTTGAGTAAATTCAGTATGTCATGTCCGTAAGTAATAGTTATGTTTGACGTCTGTTTGTTTGTTTGTTTTAGGAATTCGCACAAAGCTACTCGAGGGCTATCTGTGCTAGCCGTCCCTAATTTTGCAGTGTAAGACTAGAGGGAAGGCAGCTAGTCATCACCACCCACCGCCAACTCTTGGGCTACTCTTTTACCAACGAATAGTGGGATTGACCGTAATATTATAACGCCCCCACGGGGCGAGCATGTTTTAGCGCGACCCTCGGATTACGAGTGCACGCCTTAACGCGCTCGGCCATGCCAGGCCTAAAATTGTTGTTGTTGTTTTGAATTAAACACAAAGCTACACAATGAGCTACCTGTGCTCTGCCCACCACGGGTATCGAAACCCGGATTTTAGCGTGTAAGCCTGCAGACATACCGCTGAGCCACTGGGGAGCATGTTTGACGTCAGAGAGATTAAATATAGTTATAACTTGACATTTTACAACAATCAACATGCAAGCAATTAAATGTGTGGTAGTTGGGGATGGGTAAGTAACACTTTACCTTTTTTAATTCCACAAAAATTACATGTTTTGAGTGTATTTATGTAAATTACGCATAAAAATATAATTTTGACCTCGGTTTTGTTCTTATTTTGTTATGGCTTACTGTGGTCAAAGGGTTATTTAAGATTGTCAACACAGTTTGTACACATTTCGTAATTTTTTATTTGTTGATTGTTTGTTTTTGTTTTTTTTGGAATTTCGCACAAAGCTACTCGAGGGCTATCTGTGCTAGCCGTCCCTAATTTAGCAGTGTAAGACTAGAGGGAAGGCAGCTAGTCATCACCACCCACCGCCAACTCTTGGGCTACTCTTTTACCAACGAATAGTGGGATTGACCGTCACATTATACACCCTCACGGCTGGGAGGGTGAGCATGTTCAGCGCGACGCGGGCGCGAACCCGCGACCCTCGGATTACGAGTGCACGCCTTAACGCGCTCGGCCATGCCAGGCCAATTTTGTTGATATATTATATACTAAGTGTATTTTAGCAGTTAACACTCCTACGAAAAAAATATTTACATCCACTAAAGTGATTTTGGGGCCTATTAGGCTCCACATATTTTTCCAATAGAAACACAGTGATTTAGCAACATTTATTACAAACAACTTTAGAATGGCTCTGACAAACATTTTTTTTAAAAATTTGAGCAAACAATTTTCGACTCTCTATCTTTTGATCTGCCGCACAAATGGCATCGTCCTCATTTTGCTCTCTTTGCAGGCGGTTCACATGAGGTTGTTTTGTCATTATTTTTGCAGTAAATTTCTTTGATTTCAAGCACCAATTGCCGTATAAATTCTCTTCTGTCTCTTGATTTATGTTGACGAAGAAATTCTGGATGTTTTGTCGAATATAGAACGAAAGCATTGTACACAGCAAGATCTAGAATGTTATAAAATATGCAGACTGATCAGCACTTTGATAGCCTCTTTGTTGTATAATATCTTCCCAGTTGATCGAGAGTGTCGACACCTGTCTTCGTTGCATTGTAAAGATTGACGATTTCGGGCTTTCCATTCTCTTCTACTTCACCAGACTGATGCTGAGAACTCAGTAGTAGCACATATTTTCCTGGTTTATCTGAGTGCCTGAGAAGAGTTATGTCGTCATGGTAGAAAAACTTTGGTGATAACTCTCTAGATTTTGCATTTATTTCAGGAGGCAGGAAGGTTCTTGATTTCCGTATGGTTCCAACAAGTCCTGTTCTTTTTGTTCGTAGGTACTTGGCAAGTGTCATTGTTGTGAAGAAATTATCTGTCGTTATTGTCCTTCCTTTTCCAAGAAATGGCTGACTCAGTTCTCTGACTCTTCTTTTTCCTTGATTTGTTTCTGTCGTATTTCCAACCTTTCCAGTATAAATTTGAGCGTTGAGTAGGTAACTTGTCTTTGCATCTGTTAGGCACCAAATCTTTATTCCGTATTTGCCTGGCTTTGTCGGAATGTATGTTCTGAAGCCAGCTCTTCCTTTGAAGTTACATAGTTGTTCATCTACTGTCAGGTATTCGCTTAGATTGTAACTGTTTTTGCAATTTTCAATGAAAAAATTCCAGACTCTAGTGATGGCGGCATCTTTGATTTCTCTATTTCTTTGAGAGTGGATGTCAAATCTGATTTTTGAGCACATTTTTTTGAATTTGTCTTGTGTAATCAGTTTTCGCAAAAATGGCAACCCGAATTCGGTTGAAAACATTTCGTCTATCGATGTATTTTTGGATTTGCTTATTCCAAGGAAAAGATTAGCTGCGATCCATTTCCAGAGGTCTTCTTCAGAAATTGGTTCTTTCATGACGGTGTTTGTTGAGTGAATGATCTGTTCCATCATATTATCAGAAATGAGAATTTCGAATGTTTCGAATGGTGTAGAGACTTTTGGAACAGCTTGCCTTGTAATGGCTGTCTTCCCATTGAATATATTGAGAGCTGCGGTTCTCCTGTTGATCCTTGAAGGTGTTGTTGAATAACTAAAATTCTTATCTTTGGACAAAAGTTCGTTCACTGGCATCGTAGTAAGATCTTCTTGATTACTTTCTTCACTTTCAGAAGGGTACGGCGCAATTTGTTCATAATTTTCGGCTTCAGAAGGATCATCATCACAACTTTCAGAGTAGTCTTCGACATTATCATGTTCACTTTCATTGTCGGATGGTTTTGTCAGTAAATGTACAGCTTCATCAAGAGATATCATTTTTGACACGGTTTGAAGATTTCAGCTCTTATATATATAGATTTGTGGATTCTTCTAGAATATTCTAGATTATTCTAAATACTTTTGTAAAGTTTCTAGAATGTTTTAGAACAGGCGTGGGCAAACTAAGCAATAATCAGGACCGTCTAAAATTATTGTTGGAGTAGAGTTATTATCCTAAATATCCATCTTTTGAAAAGAAGTTGTAAAGTTGATATATTTTTACTATAATTTGCTTTTTTCGGTTGCCCAGGCCTGTTCTAGAATTATTCAGGAAATAAATAAAGTCATTTTTATGTTTTTTGAACTGGGGCCTAATGGGCCCCAAAATACCCTTAGTGGATGTTTTGAAAAAAAATTAAATATTATTTCGCAAATGTCTGAAAAGTCAAAATATTATTGCTCCCTAAAATATAAAGGGATAGGGTCAGTTAATGGCAATTTGATTTAAATACAAAATTATTAGCATCATATTAATTATCTTTCAAGTTGTTCTGGGGCCTATTAGGCCCCAATTTTCGTAGGAGTGTTAAGTTTCACTGGTATCTTGCTGTAAACAAAACCAATGTGATAATATTCTGGCATTTGTTATTGTGTAGTTATTTATTAATTGAAAGTTTATTTATGTTTGTGTATACAATTTGGGTTCAAGGTTTAGAGGCACTTATTTTAAAATATTTGTATGTATACGCTAGGATTCTACAGCTCAGAAACACCCCCAGTGTTTTCTATGCATCAAACAAACAGTGCAAAAACACAAAACAAAAATAACTACTTTTTTAATGGTCAAGGTGCAACAGTAATCTTTGTTCTTCAAACAAATCATTATGTGATATAAACTTCTCACTCTTTAGAAAGGTCATATGAGGTCATCAGTTCATTAGAAGGTGTTGGTTAGATGTCACTTGGAATATTGTACACAGTTTTGGTCATTTTGTGTAAGAAAGGATGTTTGTTAATTATAAGAGATTGTTTATGAAATAGCTGCAGGATGATGCCATATTTAGAAAGATTATCATGTATAAATATAATGAATTTTCTTGAGATCTCTTCACTGGAGAGGAGAAGGGTTTTTGTGGTGGTGACACAGTTGTTTTACTAAGAATTTTAGAATCTGTAAATCTAGATGATGTATTCTTAAAACATCTGAAAGCAGTGAAACTAGAAAACATAATTTGTGCAAATGTTTTATGATGTATGTGGACACTATATGCCCAGACATTTTTTTCAATAATGTCATCATGAAGTTTGCAACTGTATTTTGTATATGTTTCAACAGCCCAGCATGGCCAGGTGGTTAGAATGTCCGACTTGTAATCTGAGTGTCATGTATTTGAATCCCCTTCACACCAAACATGCTTGCCCTTTCAGTCATGATGGAGGGGGGCATTATAATGTGACATTCAATCCCACTATTTGTTGGTAAAAAAGTAGCCCAAGAGTTGTCAGTGGGTGGTGATAACTAGCTGCCTACCCTCCAGTCTTTCACTGCTAAAAAGGGATAGCTAGTGCAAAATACATGAAATTGCTCCACTATCTGTTGTTTGAAACTTATTACCTATATAATAATTATTGTATTAACCGGGTTTTTAATTTAAAATTTCCTTGCAGAGCTGTCGGTAAAACATGTCTATTAATAAGTTACACAACAAATGCATTTCCAGGAGAATACATCCCAACAGTGTAAGTATCTCTTTCATATTAAGTATCACTAATATAAGAATCCAGTTAATTTCCTGGACTGATTCTTTTCAATTGTTTCAGCATTAATACTTATTCTAAGCTGGAGAAGCAATATTGTAATTAATTATGTGTCACAGGTTAACAAAGAGAGAGCTTGCAGATGACTGTTGCTGAGCATGTCTTAGGAATGAGAGTGCCCATGTCCATTTGTCAGTAAGACATGCCAGGCAACAGGTGGTTTCAAACTTTAACCTCCATTTTAATATCCAAACCAACCATTTTGAGATATGTTTTTAATTCAGATGAATTAATTGTCATCATGAATTAGCCCTATTATATTTTCAATGTAAATTACAGCTAGTGAACAGCAAATATTTCAATAAATATACATACAAGTATGTGTATATACCACTATATTGTTTGTGGGTTAAACAAACTGTCTGTAAAATATTGTTTGCCAGTAGAGAGGTTGAATGTATTCCATTAATAGTACATGCTACATGTATTCTTTTTTTTTATTATTAACTTTCAAATATTGTTTTACACAGGAGATTGTGACAGTTTATGTGAATCATTCTTATTATTTCTTGGTCTTATTATAATCAAAATGATGTGTAACAAATGAAGACTGATTGCAGGTTTGATAACTACTCTGCCAATGTTATGGTGGACGGCAAACCAGTCAATCTCGGTTTGTGGGACACAGCAGGACAAGAAGACTATGACAGACTAAGGCCACTGTCTTACCCTCAGACAGTAAGCATGTTTTAAACACGTACTTTAATGATAACAATTTCCATAACTGGTCCAACCTCTCAAAGATTCCTTTCATTTGTGGGTAGATGCACAATACTTGACCTTTGCAAGTTTGTATACAAAAGCATTTAAATTTTGTACTATTTGGAAATTCATACCAAATTTGAAAAATACACATAAAAATTGTAATTTCAAATACAGATTGTCAACCTTGTAAATACTGGGTGGTTTATTGCTGGTCCTTGCAACATCATATTATTTATCAAGTATTTTAGTCCTTAAATTTCTCTCTCTCTCTCATGAGGTATTAGTTTTCAATTAATATCTTGTTAATTATCTTTATCCAAACCATTCTTCCAATTAAATGTTGCATCATAAAACTGAGTCAACTTTTAAGTGTAGTGTTAAAGAATCACATTTCTCTTGTTGTGTAGTATGGAAAGCCAATGTGTGTAACGACATATAGTGTTGATAATTTAACGACACCTACATTATGAACTGATCCTATTTGGGTTAAACTTTACATGTTTTGTTCTTTTATAATGCATAAATAATATAATTTCAACAGGACATAAAATGTACTTAGATTATTCACCTAACCTTTTTCCCCTTTAGGATGTCTTCCTGATTTGTTTTTCTCTTGTGAACCCTGCATCATTTGAGAATGTCAGAGCAAAGGTGAGTTATCAGTTATTTGTTTAACTACAAAAACAACCACTAGGGTGCACTCAAAAAACAAATTATATTATTGATCAGAATTTCAATATATTTTGGTTTTGTAATTTGAGTAATCCAGATATAAAATACCAATTTTTTTTCTTTAAAACAAAAATGACACATTTCTGTTAGAGAACAAATGCATTACTTCTTTTTTCAGCACAAGCAGTTTTCATATTTGAAACCAAAGTTTTTTTTCTGGGTGAGGTACCTGCAAGTATTTTAAATAAAAACAGAAGCAAAAAACAGTTTTGGTTTTTCCTTTCAATTTTTGTTAGCAAACTGCAACTAAGAGTTAATTAAATGTTGTATAACTACAAAATGATGTTTGTTTATTGGCATTCAGTTGTAATTATTGAGGATTTCCAAAATAATAAATACAATTATCTGAGCAAGTTAACAAACTCAGGTTTGGTTTGTCTTAAAATATTTATTCTGTGACTTGTTTTAAATCTGAAGGAAAGTTCCTTGCCATTAAAAAACTAATAGAACAGTTCACCAGAAAATGTGCTTATGATTGTACTTAGTAACATATAAGAGATCTACTTTTGCAATGACTTCATTGAACCTTTACATCAGTGGTATCCAGAGATTGCCCAAATACACCCATAATTTTGGTAGGTACCAAGTTAGACCTACGAGATGACAAAGACACCATTATCAAGTTGAAAGACCATAAACTTAACCCCATCACCTATCCTCAAGGGTTGGCTACGGCAAAGGAGGTGGGAGCCCTCAAGTACCTTGAGTGTTCAGCACTGACCCAAAAAGGTTTGAAGAATGTCTTTGATGAAGCAATTCGAGCCGTTCTATGCCCTCAAACCAAGCCAAGTAAGAAGAAAAAAATGTGTGTTATTGTGAAATGTTACTTCTGAAAAGAAATATCCAGTTTCTTGCTGAAGATGTGTTCTATCATCACATAGACTGATGAACATTTTGTTAAGGACCAATCATGCTGCAGCATTGAACACATGGATGTAGGATGCTGTCTTCTTTCTTTGTTTGTGCCCATAACAGTTCAGTAAAGTGCAACTAATATTTGGTTCAGGACTTGGAGTTCTGAATTTTTGTTTTAATTAATGCATTTAAATAGATTGAAAAAGCTCTTGGAGAGATATAATTAATGTCCGTTTTCATTTAATATGTAATAAAGCTTGAAAGAAACCATTAAGTTCATTTTTTACATTCAAAATTAATTCTTTGTGAAAAAGTTGTAACATAACGCAAGTATGATATGTTGAAACTAAGTTAACATATGTATTTAATTTTTTAGTACAAGTTCAACAGTTGTACAGGTAAGAGTTAGGCTGTTTGTTGAATATGATTAGTCACTGAGTTTATAATACATCTCATTTAACTAACAGCTGGAATAATAAATTGTAATCAGTGATGTCGAGAAACCCACTTGTTGAGAATTTTATATGCAAAAACGGCTCTTTTGGGTTGAGAAACCCAAAAGCCATTTTTGCATATAAAATAAATTGTAATAATGAGAAACACCAACTTTATTTCCTTATTTTCAGGAATTGTGGCCCAAATCAATTAAATATAATGAAAACTTAAGAACACTTTTTAATTACTTAATGAAATAAATGAAAATAACTTTCAGTAACATTATTTTTGATTATTTTATCAGAAAATAAGGAATGGAGTTGAATTAATTGTTCATTTCAGATACTACTGTTTAGGTAAGGATGTACATAGAGAGGAAAGCAGTCCAAGCATACAACCCTTATTCAGTATAATAACGGAATTAAAAAGTATTCTTGATCAAAGCTTCATAAATTAATCTAAAAGAAACACATAGAGTACCACTGTGTAAAGTTTGATCATTTCAGATGTCAATGTTATATAGCTGTATCAGAATATGATACAAAATTAACAATTAAAATTTATAACAAAAGGAACCAGTGATGAAACAAAAAACTCTGCCATTTAGTCCATCAGTGATTATTAATGATACGAGTACATCTAAGAGAAATGTTACAGCAATGATCATGGTATCATCTCCCCTTTTGTTAATATAACTATGTGAGTGAAGTAAAGAACTTTGTTTCAAGAAAATTATATTTAGAAACTTTTTAATCCTTTGCAAAATATTGTTATGCAATATATTGGGACAAATATGATCGAGTTGGCAGCATTAAGCTAAAGACCCCAAAATAAAAATTATTGCAGACAACTTCATAGTTCTGACCCCAATTTTTTTTCCAAAAACAGCCAAACTTAAGTTTCCAAGTAAATAGTGCATGCATTTTATGAAAAGTATACAGAAATGTTAGAAAAAAAAATCTAAAAGTTCTAATTTTATAATGCTTTCCATCAGATTTTATGCTATGAAGTTGTAATAAAAGTTTGAGAAAGTTAATGTGTTAAGTTATAAATTTGAGTCAACTGATGTCATCTTTGATAACTGCCAATATAAAAAATTTTTTGTATGTAAAAAAACAAGTTTGTATTGTGGTTTTTACATGCATTTCAATAAAGCATTTGATTTATTCAATGTGTATTGTCATTTGAAACTTCCCACTAGGATAAAATAATAGCCAAGTTTAGTTGAAGATAAGAGAGTGATCTTCAAATATTTTGTATGTGGGATAACAAACCTAAGCCAATAGAAACTATTACATATCTAAAACGATATTTCACAGTCCAATCTAATCTACCTTAAAACTGACTTACAAACTAAACCTCAGCTAGTAACTGTTACAAAAAAATCCTATTCTGTGGATATAAAGTCAGCAACTTTTTCTAACTTGTGTCATGTAACATTTTAGCAAATGTGTCATTCACCTAAATATCAGTTTAAACAACTGTCAAAACATCACAACATACTAGTAGCCCAGAATGTTGTCTATTAGGGAGTACACTTAGTGGAAGGTTACTAGAACTACAAGCTAACAAAAACATTTCCTAGGAAATTTCAGAAATAGTTATTAGATACAATTTGTTACATACTCAACTGAAATCCAGATCTAACTATGTATCATTCCCACAAAAAATGATGAAAGCATTTTAAAATCATGACTGGTACGTGGGTACTGTACCCCCCATTACTTATTCCAGCCTGTAATGCTTTAATGAGTTAGGTACCAAATCTTATTTATTAAAATGTTTTACTTTTCACTGCCTAAAAGGTTTTTCAATATACCATAACTACTGACCAGAAACTTTGCAGAACTGAATTATTTATTTTTTCCTAAATACTGAAAAAAAACAAAAATAAAAATTTAGCCTTTCTGCTTCAAAATGATTTTAGTAAAAAAAAAATAAACTACAGAAAATATTAGCAATTACTAATTGAACCTACTTTTAATTATCTTAGTTTTCTACATATATAGCTGTGTTATACAACAATACTTCAAAGACTAATAATTTTAAAATATTTTTCCTTCAAATATCCTTCTGGCTTTTTGTTTTTTTCACTTGGAGATGGTCTTCAGTTCCTCTGCTAACCATTCTATGACCACAATTCTCACCAGTGGTATTTGTAGTTCCTGTGGTGGCCTGCAGGAGCATAAAAAATATTTATTAGATAACTAAGTAACTTCTTTGTAATTACATATAAATCTGCACAAGTTGCCATCTTTGGATTGCCCACAACAGAGGTTGAGCCCAACAAGTTATGCTTTACAAGATGCAGTGGTGTGAATTAGGAACAAGGTGGGATACAGAATTAGTTTTACAGCACATTAATAAAAATGAAGCAGTACACATCCTGCAGTTATTTTTTTTACTGTTTGTATGAGGTATTACTTATGTTACACTTAAAGTAGAACTTTGATTTTGTTCTTCTGGATGGATAAAAGTTCCACCATTTGTAATGGTGCTCACTTATTCTTCAAATAGAATGATATTCCCACAATGAATAGTTGAAATACACTTAAGCTACAAGTCTTACCTTTTTAGCACTTTGGAAAAGTTATACAACTTAAAATTAAACATTTCTAAATAAAAAACTGTACTTACGTATCTTGGGGTAGTTAATAACGTAGAAAAAGCCAATGCATCCCAAGCATAACTGAATAATTCCTGCAAGACCTGCATGTTTTGGTTGTATGTACTTGTGTTGCCAGCGCCACCAAGCTAATATAAGAAAAAGTTAGTTGTTTTTTTTTTAGTTGTTTTTGTTCCCCAATAAACTCTACAAGAAGGTGCACAATGTTCTACTAATGGAACAAAAAGTTGGTAATTAGTTCAAAAAACAAAATCTTAAAATATGAAATTATTTAATGTTATTTGAAAACAGTATAGCTAATATTAGTGATCATTCACAGTGAAGGTACCCAACTGATGGAAACAGTGCACACTTTAATGTCATAAAGAGAAACATAAGAATAATATGGTTAATTAGGTGTATTGATTTTTAGTTTCACTCAAAGCACTGAACTTACTCTGATCAGAAGTTTGTAATGTTATTCCCCAGATTTTTAAAAACAAAATAGTTAGCACCAACACTACAGATAACCTCAAAGGTAATACAGTTTTAACCAATACACGCACTCATCTATATTTACTACACAGCAATGCCTGTACCTTTGCTATTTCCACAAGTAAACTGTCATAACTTTCAGTATTTACGATTTACTTTCGAAAGATTAAAAAGACATAACTGACAATAACTAGCCTTCCAGTACTATAATTCATTTACTTTCAAAATCAATAAATTCATACAAATTAAGGGATTTCCATATAATGTTTCAGAAAATGAAAGAGCCTTGATGAACAAAATGACCACTTGTTATAATTTGGAAAGAAAATATTTTTTGTAGTTTATTGTGGCTTAAGTTGACTTCCATATTTTATAAAAGATGTCTGCAATCATTTTAAAAATTACCAAAAAATCCAATGACAATTTTATTTTATAGTTTCCAGGTTGGGAACTGTTGGCTTTCCTAATATTCATGCACATTTAGTAGTTTATGATGTTTTATAGTAAACAATCAGGTGTCACCAGTATTATGCAATATTGCAGTTAAAATTATATGTTACTTTAAAAACTTACTTATATCAGTGGAGTCCACAAATTCAGTAAGGTTGTACTTTTGTTGATTGAAATGAATAGGCATATGAAAATTGACCAATTTTCCATGTAAGAACTTCAGGATAATTAGTCAGTTTAATTACAATAACTGATATTTTTATTTTATCTGTGTGACTATGAAACCATAACTACTAATTATAGGGTTTAATGCTACCAATAACTCTTTACCATTTTGCTAGTGTCACCTTACAATTCTTACCTCATCCTATCATTTATATAAACCTAAATTAATTCTTCAAGATAAAGAAAAAAATCAGTTCTAAAAGTAAAATGAATGGTCATTATGAAACATTGAGTATCATTAAACATGCACATTTCACTGTGTTGTTAGAATTAAAAATACATTTTACACATTCATACACATATTGCATAGGAAACAAACATTGGACACCAAGTTACTAGCCTATATATCAATATTTACAAAAATGGTTGGTATTAACCTTCTAAGGTCAATAAGACTGTACTGGGGATAAATAAAACATATGGGTTAATAGGGATCATAAATGGTCCCTAGTTTAAGGTTGGCCTACACAACTAAACTGCCCCATCCCTAGTATCAACAGCAAATAAATGACTCATCACTTTTCTACAGCATATAAATTCATGTAGTAATGAAAAAATACACATTTCAAAAATTAATTTTAAAATAAACCTTTTATTTTATGCTTACTATAAAAAATATTAATTTGAGGGTCATACCACAACTTTATAAGTTCGTCTAGGGGTTGAAAACTCAAAGATATGGGAAACCCCACTCTAGACAACACAAATGCTAAATTGGTACTCAAATAATACCGACCTCTGCTAATGGCTCCTGTCACAGCACTTGGTGACTTGTTACATCGTAATACCCACTGGCCAAGTTCCCCAACTTTCACCTCCCCAAAGGGAATATCAGCTGTAATTAAACACAAAATGACAAGTTAACACATTAAGAATTCTAAATAATACAACATATCAAGTCACATGTGAGGAAAAATTCCATTTACATACTGAAGGTTTATGTAGGCATATCTGCATATTCTATTTTGATAAAAATCATGCAAGTTTCCTAATGGGTCAGAAACAAAATTGTGGACCCATAAAGCTAAAACATGGGATACGATTTCCTGTACGGATGCTACACACACATTTCACTACATTGTTTTTCACTAAGGCAACAACCATGACCAATGTATTTAGAGATGGCTATATCACAATCCTGTGTTCCATTCTTGCAAGCCTAACTAAGAAAACTAAAATCAAACTATAAAACAGTCTTTATTGAGATGGATGACCCAATGACTGATAGGTGAGTCATTTTCCATTAGCATTGCCATCTACTAGCATCACCACTGTACAGACATTCAATTTTGGGCATTGTTGGAGAGAAACAGATGTAGGCCTTACAAATGTTCATTTTTAAATTTAAAGATTATCATCTATTTTCAAAAACTATTAATTCCAACATAATTATGTACATATGGTACATGTGCTTTTTAAACAAGAAAAATACTTAATAAAAAAAAAACAACAACTTTCCTTTGGTCAATATTTATCTAAGCACAAGACCAAACTCATCATGCTTGTTAATTTTAGTGAATTAAATTAATTAGTCTATAATTTCAAAATAAATTAGTGCAATCACACATTCCAAAATAATTAATGTTTAAGTCAAATACTCCAATCATCAAAAGTTAAAATTATATTTGCTACCAAATTTTAGTAGACATCAAATTACATGGAAAGCAGAAAGAATGATAGTTTAATTTCAGAAAGTTTTACTAATTCGGAAATGCATCAAATTGTTATAAAGTGTTCAGATTATGTCTGCTACAAGGGAGAAGTTGTCATAAGGTGAAGAGGTTAATAAACTGTTTTCTCTTGAAAAACGAAGAGTTAGAGGAAGTTTGACTGAGGTGTTTAAGATTGTTAAGGGAATTTATGGTGTCAATACATCCACTTTTTTTCCTACTTAGCAGTAAGAATAGTAGGACTAGGAGACAATTTTGGCAGAGTAGAATAATCTACATCTAAGACATTGTTATTTTTCTAACAGGGTGGTTGACATCTGGAACTGGTTGCATTGAGTGTTATGGAAGCAGTAAATTTAGGTGAGTTTAAGAAAATGCTTGATAACTATATGAATGGCAAGGGCTGGATTTGAGGGGTTTTTACTTTAATACTTTAGTACTTTAATAAATTTAGTTTAATTTAAAGAATAGGACAGCCTAGATGGACCAGTAGACCTCTTGTTGTTCTTAAACATTATGTTATGTTATATTTTTAAAGAAGCAGCTCAAAAACATTTACATGGATAGTTGAAATAATTAAACCTAATGATAATTAGTTATTTTGGAGAAAGTCACTTAAGTTATAATTTTAGTTAATTAACAGCTGGAATAATAATAAAAAAATAATTTTGGTGAGTTATTTTCTTGATGTTAATTCTTTAACATGACACTAACTGATAACAGAGTTAACTGTCCAGCTTTAACTGTATTTCATGTTGGGTTCTCTTCCTTGAGGATCCTGAAGGGTTCAAAGGAGGGTACAGAGATAAGATCTCTAATGTAAAGGTTGTCTCACAAGAACAGCTTAAGATCTCCAAAATTTTTTGCACTGACAAAGAAAAACTACAGGGAATCTGACCAACATGTCCAAGATTGTTAGAGGGAATCAACAGCACTGACACTTCATCTTTTTTATACATAAAATTTGGTAGAAAAAAAAGTCATCTTCAGTTTAAAAAGTTTTATTTTTTTAGGACGATGGTAAACTGTTTGAATGAGTTGCCTTCAGAAGAGGTAGATACAGTAAGTTGAAGTTATCAAGGTTGGATTTAAGTTTTGTTTTTTGAAGTGGTTTGGACAGTCTTAATAAACTAACATATTTCGTTGATTATATGCGATTTCAACTTCAAAAATACTGATTGGGGTTGTTTGTAATCAGGAAGTAAGGACGATGGCATGAGAAAGGTACCATTTCATGTAAATTGAAACTTCAAAAGGTTCTTGATTGCCTGAAGTGGAAAAGCCTTTAAAAAGGCAAGATTACCACAAAACACAAAGCAAAAAATGAAGACAGAAAGGCTTTTGTTTTTCTAATTAGATTTTACCAAGTTAAGACATGGGATGAATTCATTATGTATATCTCCTTGCAAAAGAATGTCCAATATCCTCAAAAACAGTTCAGATTTGAATTGAAAAACATGAAATAAAACAAAGGCACTGGACTAGATGCTATTTATCCTACATCAGTGAATGAAACAACAGAGCAAACTTGTTGACCAATATATAATACAGATAAATTTTAGTCTTAAAGAAATAAGTTGTTCATAATACTAATTATTCACGCAATTTTCCTAAAAAATCAGTTAAAATTGATAAAGAAAAATATATCTAAAATCTTCTAGACAATGTATAAAAGTGACCAATAAGGCAAACTGGATGTTTGTATACAGAGAATATTACATAAAAGTTAAAGGTGAACCATAGGTACTAACTAGACTTCATTTAGAAATACATCTTCAAACTTTAATAACTGTATTTAAGAAAGAATATTGAGCTGGTGGATAGCAATAAGAAAGCTACGAAGATGACTTCAGGCAGGAGAAAATATTTTGAATAGGTATCAGTAAAAGAGATAAGAACAATTTTTCTTTTGAAAATTCTGGAAGAATTTTAGGTTATGAAAAATAAGAGAGTGCAAAGTAAAGAAGAAAAATGAAAGTAGAAATTATGAGAAAAAAAAACTATATTTACTGGATACTAGATACACAACACTGGATGTGGTGATACTAGTAATCAATCAGATAGTGGAAAATTTGTAAAGAGCTTTAAAGCTTTGTTAAAGGCCATATAAAAAATAAAGTTTGTGATTTCCTTAAAAAAACATTCCCGCCCGAGTTTACTTTTGTGAAAGCTGAAATATCTCTAAATATTTTCACAGAAGCAGAGTTTGAGAGGACATCAAATTAAGATTGAAATAAATTAATTCTGATGAAGTACCATCTGGCTGGGGTAGAGGGCACAACTTTTTCTTTAAGATATGAAAAATAAAACTTTTATGAATAGTTTGGATGAGTAGTTTAGTTTCAAATGATATGTATAAATCACTTTTTAGCAAGAATAGGGGCCAACACTTTATAAAAATCTGATACGGGAATCTGTGATTTTCTAAACCTGTAAAAATTAGTTTAAATGTTTCATACGGACAAGTGTGAAAGGACAGTCTCGAAGAACCAAAGGTTTCTTGTTGTGCATAGGAGATGTAGAAGAAAAAAAAAGGGAATAGTTTAGAAATACAATCAACAAGATGTTAATGAAATGTGGAGCATACACGTTTATACAGGTTAAGGGTGATCTCAGAAGAGGTTTAGTCCTCACACTATACAGTAATTATTAACAACATTTAAGATACTAACGTACATAATACCACAATTACAATTACTGTTGTTACCTTTGCCATAATATCTTGCTGGATCATATGGGCCATGAACCTTAGGATTATATTCGGGTGGATAATCTCCAAAACCCATATCAATATTTTATCCGAAAACTGATTCGTCCCACAAGGTTAGAAAAGCGTCCTCTGTAAAAATGAAAGTGGCGTAGAAATATATTTTTAACGGAAAATATTTCCAAGACAAGAAAAACTGAAAAAGGCTCCTCTTTAACCGTATGAAATTTCATAGGCAATTATAATTTCAAAGAATATTTTTATCTTACATTTACTTCCCTTTTTAAAAGAATAGTAGCATAAAATTTGATATTATAATTCAATTTTGAAACCAAAGAGATAATAGGTTAAAATAAAGAAATTAAACAATAAATTATGTTTGTTTTGTTTTGAAATTTCGCTCAAAGCTACTCGAGGCCTATCTGTGCTAGCCGTCCCTAATTTAGCAGTGTAAGACTAGAGGGAAGGCAGCTAGTCATCACCACCCACCGCCAACTCTTGGGCTACTCTTTTACCAACGAATAGTGGGATTGACCGTCACATTATACACCCTCACGGCTGGGAGGGCGAGCATGTTAAGCGCGACCCGGGCGCGAACCCGCGACCCTCGGATTACGAGTCGCACGCCTTAGGCGCTCGGCCATGCCGGGCTAGTCAAGACGTCTCCAAACGTTTATTTCCCAAAAAGTAGGTTCATCGTCACCAAATTTAACATTTGGTGTAGAATCTTTCTTGCCTGTTTAATTCTTAGATTTTCATTCTTCTAAAGAAGACACTCGCACAACCTGTGTTAAAATTTGAGTATGTTATTTTTAGCGTAAATTTAATAATCAAGAGACATTTCTGTGAATGTATATTTATTTAAGAAACTTAAACTACATTCTAAAAGTCAGGTATTTTGTATAATTCAACAGATGATCTATGCAATTTTAAGTTACTCCAAACCAACATACATATGTTTCTGTGTTGCCTTCTAATACTCCCATACAGAAACAAGTACACATTAGCTTGAGACTTTGAAGACAAAGGTTGTAGCGTGTAGCCTTTACCTGAGTAAGAGTTTAAGACCTTTATTATTTTTATTGTATGCTTAGTATAAGGACTTAGGACTAACCTAAACTCTATAGTTGACCTTCCTGAGATAATATTCAAGATTATTGCCGAAAACATCGGAAACACGCACAGGGCGACTACATAACTAATTAATTAATGATGTGGTTTTCAAACTTTATATCGTGACATCTCCCAACTCAACATTATTCTTCTTGCCCCCCTTTTTTGTACCGAATTATTTTCACAAATGATAATAACAGGAAATACAATAATTTCTTTGTTTTTTTAAAATAAATTTCTCAACTATCAGCAGGAAAAGTTTAAATGTTAAACATTCGTTTTTCCTGCTTCTTTGTTATTGTTGGGTTCTCCTGGAATAAAGCCGTGCCTCCCCAATCACCACTTTGTGTCCTTGGGGTGCATCCCACAGTTTGGAAACCATTGATTATTCAGACCTGCACTATTGTACTGTCTCGAAATTTTTGCATGTTTAACAGTAATTCATATGTTCTGAATATCCATGTGATATCCATGTTTCACCATCACGTACAGATAATTTTACAAAATGTCATATCTCAAAACGTGAAGTAAAGACCACATCATGTAGTATTGTTTGTTTGTTTAGAATTAAGCACAAAGCTACACAATGGGCTATCTGTGCTCTGCCCACCACGGATATCGAAACCAGGTTTTTAGTGTGCAAGTCCGTAGACATACCACTGTGCTCCTGGGGGGCAACATGTAATAATAAAAGACGTAGATTTCACACACACACACACACATACAATCAGGATAGATATTTGTTTGAGATCAATGTTCTTCCCTTTTCTTCAAATTGTTGTATTTTTGTTAACAAACATAATAATAAAAATGTTCACTTTGGTAAACAAAATATTAATTTGATCCAAGTGAGTTTTTTTTCTCACTCTCTTCCGGATTTGTAAAAAAACCTTACGTGATAGAAAAACTGAATATTATTTTCGAAATGTGAGTACCTGAATTACAGAAGATCTGTCATTAAAACTAAAACAATTTTTATAAAGTTTAAATTCGTGAACCTATGCTATTAATGGATTCTAATCATTGATATGTTTTGTTTCAAAATAAAACACTTCTAGTTAGACTGATGTATTATATTAGTTACATTAGTGATGACGAGAAAACCCACTTGTAGAGAAAAATATATGCGTAAAAACGGCTGGTTTGGGTTGAAAAAATATAGAAGAAATGTGCAGAAGAAAATGTGTTTTGAGGTTTTTGGTGTCTCCCCCCCTCTCCCCCCAACAGGAACGATATTGTATAGGACGACGATGTTTTAACTGTTCATACAGCGTCACTAGCCAGAAACAAACTGATAGCTGCAGAGTTTTTCGCATTTTATTATTCTACTTCTTTCTTGCATTATTTTATTAAACAAAAATTATTTACTACACTACTACCTTTCGCATGAAAAAGTAGTGTTAATAGAGTTACTGACTTTCATAAGGTTTTCACTTTTTCTCTCGTGGTAAACAAACAAACAACCTTTCATAAGCTCTATAACGAATCAGCAGGGTGGCGTTAAATGGGGTTTTACTGTAATTTAAAAAGTGTAATAATTTCACTTCACACAAATAAGAAAGCCAAAATATCATATGCACATACAGTTTTATAAAATAAAAAATGTATCAGATAAACAAAATGTATTTCTAATGCATATATTTCGCGCAAAGCTACACGAGGGCTATCTGCGCTAGCCATCCCTAATTTAGCAGTGTAAGGCTGGAGGAAAGCCAGCTAGTCATCACAAACTCTCGGGCTACTCTTTTACCAACGAAGAGTGGGATTGATCGTAACACTATAACGCTCCCATGACTGAAAGTGCGAACATGTTTGGTGTGACGGAGATTCCAACCCGCGATTCCATTATAGCAAAAGTGGTTGTCTTCTGACTATAAGTTGATCTTCACCAAAATATAATTAGTTTGCTTCTACGATAATCAACATTTTAAAACTATGTCCACGCATAATGGATAAAAAGTGAGACTGTGGTAAAAACAATCCTGGCCTGGCGAGGCCAAGCGTGTTAAGGCGTGCGACTCATAACCTGAGGGTCACGTCTTACACTACTAAATTAGGGACGGCTGGCAAAGATAGCCCTCGAGTAGCTTTGTGCGAAATTAAAAAAACAAACAAAAACAAACCTCATTATCCAACATTTCCCATCCAGTTGAAGTGGTCAGTGCTAATTGGTTGTTTTGCCGAATCTTTTGATTATATTATCCTGTTCCATCTTAGACTGTTGAATTTTGTTGTTATGATTAATGTAGTAGTTAAAGTTTGATGGAAATAAATTATATAATAAAATAATGTGCATGCTGTTATAAACAGTTGTGTTGCTTTATCCATCACGTGAATTTGGGTCAAGTCTGAGTAAACAAAGAGCGTCATACCATGGTATATTTATTTCGTGATCTTTGTGAGAGATATATTTGGATTATTAAAACGTCTTAAGTCGCTAAACTAATTTGTAACTACTTAAATCACATTTATCATATAATTTTAGCTTTAGGGCAAAAAATGTAGTATAATCTCGCTGTCATTGAAAAATATTATTGGAATAAAGTTGCCGGACCTTAACATAAATCCACTCTTTTTACCTCTAATAGCGATGTTGGAAAAGTTATATTTTCTCTTTTTTATGAGTCTTTTCACAATTGACTCAGTGATCAATACGACTTTATACAGTTTTGGGTCTGCAATATTTATTAGCAAGTAATTATTAAAAATATATGTTTATAATTACAAGCAAATGCCCCCCAGTGGCTCAGCGGTATGTCTGCGGACTTACACGCTAAATTCCGGGTTTCGATACCCGTGGTGGGCAGAGCACAGATAGCCCATTGTGTAGCTTTGTACTTAATTCAAAACAACAACAACAACTACAAGCAAATTTTTAGTAAGTGCAACCCTAATAGATGAAAAGTTATATTAAAATATACGGTGTTGCATGATAGCGCAAATGTCAACAAAAAAAATCGATAAAACCGTTGAAGTTTCTACTTTATCCTTAACTTTAAAAAATAAAGACACTTCTATGATACATTTTGTTTTCATATATCAAATGGCGTTGTATTTTATCGTATACTTTGTATTTGGATCTAGTAACGATATTTGTAAATAATCTATTTCAACGAATATTTATTTACTTGGGAATTTTAAAAGGTTTAAACTAACTTGGGAATCGATAAAATGCTTGAGGAACACTTTGTCAAAGTTACAAGTAAAACAAAACATACACACACACACACACACACACACAAAATCCATTTACTTCTGAAGAAGTAAATGTCTTAGACCTGTATTTAAAGAAGCGTCTTTTTGTGTATCTTTATCTTCCAGGGTTTCAAGATAAAATGCCTTATATGTTTACGTAGTTAAATAAATCGTTAAGTAGTTCACTCAGATGTGTTCTTGCTTGTAATTCTCAGAACATTTCGTTAAGGACCACAGATTCACAGAACTTGATACTGCAGGGTCATTATACATTTAATAATTACATCCAATTTTTGTTTGTATTAAGTTTGTTTGAAATATATGAGATAAATATAACGAAAACATTTACTTTGTAATGGCAACTTTTATTTTTTGTTGTTGTTTAACCTACAAAGTGAATAAAAAGAGATCACCAAGTGAGTAAAGACTTATAGCCTGTAGTGAAGTGTTAATGTAGATGTTCACAGCACAATTAATGAAGTTTTATAAAGTTACTTAACTTTATAGTTAAAACAATTTCTCAACTCAAATTTTGCATATGAAACGTAGAACAAATAATGGATAAAGAACAATTCAGTAAAATCTGATTTTATTACAAAAACTTTTGTCGTTCATGTCAGTTTATGCGTATTTGTCTTTATAACAGTGCATTAGCGTGTTGTTACAAGACACGAGTAACTGATCACAAAGCCACTTTGTTCTAACAAGGTATAGGTGTGGGTATAAACACTTTTATTGATAAGCAAAGAACATTGTTTTGACCTTCCTAAGTCATTTTCAGGCTAACATATAATTACATAACAGCTACTTTAAATTTAGCCTCGTACCCGGACATACTAACTGATGATAATGTAGAGGACCCAGGGAACTAGTCTACTAGTGTTTTAAATTACTCATACATGAAAAAGTCTGGTACAGTGTTTTGCTTTCATAGTTTCTTATTAGAATTAAGCTACAAAATCACCTAGTCACTCAGATGAACAAATATTATAAAAAGTCCTGTACCGAATAATTTTTAAATATAATTTAGACACTAAAGACTTAAAGGTTATTCGATTTAATTTTAAAATCTTTCTTTGCTATCGATACTAAACATGTAAGTGCAAATGAAACTGTTATAACTTGCGTCGAACTTTGAACCAAATTTCAAAGTATTACGAGTATTAGCTAGTAGTAGCGTTGCGTTTATTTATACTAGCATGGAGTACTTTTACAACTGAAAGTGATATTTAAATTTTCATATTAACAAGGTGTTTAGATTTGCAACACATTTTCTAGATATAACACTATTTCATTATAAACTAAATTAATGAATTACACTGTTAAATTCTCAGTAATAATAAGGGCAGCTTGACACGTACGAAGTCTAAGCCTAATCGTGATAAAACTTCATTCTTTTATGTAGGCACTATAATGAGAAACAGTAGATGGCGCCACAAAAGCATCAATTTGCGAAAATAGATTAGAACCCTGACGAATATCCTTGTAAGGACACTGACACATCTCGGCTGAAAGAGGTATTTAAAAAATCTAAAAAAGCTAGCTGGTTTAAAAGAGAACAATAATATTCCATGAAAAGTGACTTAGAATGTAAACAGCTTAACATTTATAACCAAATAGTTTTTCTAATTTTTTGGAATATTCGGAAAAAGGTACAAATGAAGACTTGTTTGTTTTAGAATTTCGTACAAAGCTACTCGAGGGCTATCTGTGCTAGCCGTCCCTAATTTAGCAGTGTAAGACTAGAGGGAAAGCAGCTAGTCATCACCACCCACCGTCAACTTTTGGGACACTCTTTTATCAACGAATAGTGGGATTGACCGTCACATTATACACCCCACGGCTGGGAGGGCGAGCATGTTCAGCGCGACATGGGCGCGAACTCGCGACCCTCGGATTGGGAGTCGCACGCCTTACGCGGTTGACCATGCCAGGCCACGTACAAACGTACGTATATGTTAATCCAAATGCTTTAAATATTATACTAGACAGAATACGTAAAAGATAAGATAATAATAATAAGTAAGAGTTATGACATAGATTTATATCAAATAGTTGTTTAACTGCAAATAAGCCCCCCCAGTGGCTCAGCGGTATGTCTGCGGACTTACACGCTAAAATCCGGGTTTCGATACCCGTGGTGGGCAGAGCACAGATAGCCCATTGTGTAGCTTTGTGCTTAATTCAAAACAACAACAATAACTGCAAATATGATGAACAATTCTAACCAATACGGATATTATACCCGCTATGTTTAATTTTATTATTTTGATCACCTGGGATGACTAGAAAATGTATGTCTACAACTTTTCTTTCTTTTTTCATTGACTCGGAAAATAAACGTGGAGCATCTACCGACAAAGTTTATATAATGGTTTTATTTCTAGGTTTTAAATACAAGTAAAATGTTTTACTGAGACCAGAAACCTATTTGTTAAATGTGTATGTGTTTTTCTTATGTAACAAAAGATGCGACACCTCGATAAGTTTGTTTGTTTTTTGAATTTCGCACAAAAATACTTGAGGGCTATCTGTGCTAGCCGTCCCTAATTTAGTAGTGTCAGACTAGAGGGACGACAGCTAGTCATCACCACCCACCGCCAACTCTTGGGATACTCTTTTATCAACGAATAGTGGGATTGATTGTAACATTATAATGCCCCCACGTCTGAAAGGGGATGTGAACCCGCGATCCTCAGATTACGAGGCACACGCCTTAACACGCTTGGTCAAGCCGGGCCTACCTCGATAAGAGAAATATACGAATATTTACGATAGAAATGTTTAACGTATGCTAACGGAAACGCCACCTTTTGGAAACAAATTATAATTAATTCATATTATGTATAATTAATAGCAATGTGATAAACAATAATAAAAACTTGTTGATCATAAAATGTAAATACATATATAGCAGCAAAGTAAAACTAAACTTTGAACCACAAGCTAAAGAAAATGGAATTTTACATGACAAATATAATAATATTCCATTGACAAGAGTAAACATAAATACAAAAATATAACGGTTTTTTCCCACGGCACCTGGATGACCAGGAGTCTTCAAAGGAATAACAATGTTTTAGACGATTCAATTTACAGTTTGTTCGGAAATACTATACAAATTCTTAGGCTTAACTGACAATGAAAGAACTAAGTTTAGACCGAGGATTTGTATCGGCTATTCCTTAAGGAGAATCTGTGTAGTGAAACAATATATTTAATACATGCCGCGATTCGCAACATTAGCAGTAGTTTTGATGCTCTTTGCTTGAATTTTCCTTATTCTAACATTTTCACGCACTATATTTAAGTTACGTTTTATTGTCAACATTATGTGTTGAACCGATAAATACTGGTCAATTTGGAAACAAAAAACTCGATCAAACAAACTCACGGAAAGTAAAAAAAAATGTGGTAACATTATTTACAATAATGTATAGAGCATAAAACAGTTATGACTGTTCAGTATATGACACGGTTTTAACTAAACTATGATGTGAAATGGGGTGCCGACAAATCGCAGAACTATTAACTTGTGTCCTCTTCGAATGGTGGTAAAAGTGTTGAATAAAAACAACAAATCGGGGTTCAAAACGGTATTACGATAGAAGACATTATTTTATGTACAAATAAGTATATTTTTTATATTTCATTAAAATTATCTCGTCTTTAGCTGCGAAGAACTAATCATACAAAGTTCATCATCCATATACCTTTCATTGATATGAACTGGCAGTTATGAAAATAATCATGAAAGTTATTCAAATGACGTCGAAACAATTTTTAATGAATACGCTGAAAACTCTTGAACAAAACCGAAACTCTTGTATATGATGAAAACTACAAATGACGGGCACCTCCTTACGTCAAGCTATGAGGTTATTCTGCACCCTCAGCACCCATAGGTCCTGCGCCCTTGAAAAGTTATTTACAGAACTTGAGCCTGAAAAAATAGCGAAATATTTTTATTTTTTTCAAAACATGGGGATAATAAAACACCCAAAAATGATGACATTTTGCAGGCAAAAAAGACTTCAGCTCAAAAATTTTAATTTAATTTGATTTTACGGGAAAAGAAGATGAATAAAACATTTTATTTTGCAGTATACACAGACACACAAACGAACTCGAGTGTCTTTTGCGTAGAGTCATTGCTGTTCTGAGTAGCATGTGCTCGTATGATATGACGTCAGAGTCGTGTTAGCCAATCACACAGTCTCTTTCCAGTCCGTACCTTATGTGGAAGAGCTATCATTGAAAAATATTATTGAAGTAAAGTTGTCGAACCTTAACATAAATTATTTTATAAAATAGGACGAATAAAAAACCAATTACTCTGTTCTATGTGTTCGAGAATAATTTATATAGAATAGATTTCAGTTATTTCAAACGAATTCCGAAATACATGTCACTTATTTCAGCAATTTAATTTATTTTCACACCGCATATTAGAATGAACCACAAACCGTAGCTTGAACAATAGGACGGTACTTATACATAATTCATTAGATCTTTAATAATAATAATTAATTGAAATAATCAAAGTATACAGATGGAAAGAAAGCCTGATGCTTGTTGGTGATATAGTTATACGTGAACATTATTCATGAAACAGTAATTAAAAATTGTGTAGGCGTCCTTAAAAACAGCCTACATTTCTAAAAAAGTCTGCAAAATAATGAAATATGATTGTGATTTACTCAACAGATAAATTTCTTCCAAGCAAAATGGTGGCAATACGAGCTTTCTTTCACAGTTTTCGACGCGTGCACAACGTAAGAACTCGTCGACATTGTGAGTTATGCCTGCTACTCTTATAATCGGCAACAAGGTGTGTTGTTTTTTAACTACCACGAATCAGTCTTAACCTAAATTTAAGTGCTACACTATTTTTCTTTTTAATCTTTCCCAAGCACTTCTGTAAATCGATACACACTTACTCCTCCGTCAGAAATTTCCATATTTGCCCATCATCATTTATTCTACCAATCATATAAACAAATCATAAGCATTTTTGCATATACATTTCTAACGGTTGTTCGTACTACGGTATAATAGATATAATATTATGACGATAAAAATTATTGGGTCCTTTTTAATCCTTAATGTTTTTATACAGATACATACATATATATATATATACGGGAACATGCTTATGTGTGCGTATGATTTTAGTAATACACGTAGACGTAAGAAAAAAGTAAGGGCCTGTCTTTTAGCTCGATAAAGATATTTTATGTGATTTACGTTAGCCCTAAAATCACTAATAGGGTATGGATCTCATCGGGTTTCTAAACACTTTTTTAAATATAAACAGTTCATATTCTAAACTGTTTGGAGGCCCATGACTCTGTTTAGTTATAACATCTCATATGAAATATTACACCTATTAATTAACACTTGAGTTGTTTTTTTATATACTCTACGCAAAGAACGAGTTATTTCAACTACTAGTTTGGTTATTTCTTCACACATTGCTGCAGCCAGCCAAAAACGTAAAAAGTATTTGCTATCGTACAATATAGGGGGCACTCACCGGCTGTAAACAAGTCGGTTGTTTAAGATTAACAGAGGGTCGTTTGATGTTATTAATATCCATCATTCGTCTGTTTGTTAAGCCAAAGCCAAGCGTTGGGCTAAGTGTGTTATAAACCCTCAGACTTGCGGCTGAGCCTTCAAGAATAGGACAATACTCTAGTTGTTTGAATGCAGAGCTACATAATAGGCTATCTGCATCTCTGTCTACCACGGGGAAACGAACCTCGGATTTGTCTGTTTACAACCGACCCACTGGAAGAGGGTAACAAAGCTACACAGTGAGTTGTAGGGACTCTGTCTATCGTGAGGAATCGAACTAATCGCTGATCTACCGAGAAACGAATAATTTCCCGGCGGTGAAACTTGGAATTGCTTTCCTCCCCCACTTTACTAACTGTTTCTGATTTATGACGTTGGAAGTAACGTCACATTTATCACCTCAAGGTTCAAATGATCATTGTTTCTTTCCTGTTTAGTGTCTCATAGGGAAGAAAACAATTTACTTCTTGAATCAATGGTATTTTTTTAGAAATCCTTAACCCAAGATACAAGTGATATATACAGAAAATGATATACTGAGATATATGATATATTGTAAAAACAAAACAACTAAATAGTCAGCTACTCTAGTAGGAAAAAAAAAGCGATTATTGTATTTTTGTTCGTTTTCTAAGTTTCGCGCAAAGCTACACGAGGGGTATCTGTGCTAGCCGTCCCTAAGTTTAACAATGTAAAACTAAAGGAGAGCAGCTAGTTAGCACCACCCATCGACAACTTTTGGGCTAGTCTTTTACCAACGAATAATGGAATTGACGGAAACATTATAACGTTCCCACAGCTAAAAGGGCAAACATGTTTGGTGTGGCGGGGATTCGACCCCCCGACTCTCAGATTACGATACGAGTGCCTTAACCACCTGGTCTGATTATTGTATCAAGTAATAACTACTCCATTTTTCTTTTGTTCTACAGTACAGAAGTTGTATTGTTTCTGAGTTGTTGTTTTTTATACTATTGAATATTTATTTTTAACTACTGTACTACATCTTGACAAACAAGCATGTGTAACATCAGCGGATTTCAGTCTGTGGTCTGTGGTCTCCCTAAAAATGGTTCTTGAAAAGCAGCAACAGTTCCGCCTAAAGAATTAGTTTGTTTGTTTTTGAATTTCGTGCAAAGCTACTTGACGGCTATCTGCGTTAGCCGTTCCTAATTTATCCATGTAATATCCGTGGTTATCTCAGATATTTACAATGAATATTTTTCTAATTGTAGGATTTTACGCATAATTTACGTTCCTCATAACAGAAATGGATTGTTGTTTCAAAAATGTCAACAGAAATGAAACGTTGAAAAAGAACCATATGTTATATTGTAGTCCAAAATAATATATTGTGTCGGAAAAACTCCTTAATTACTGACTGTACGCTGTAAAAAATATAAAATTTTTCTGTAGTTCCAATAATACTTTATGCGAATAAAAACCCGCATAGTCAAATTATTATCTTTACTACAGCAGTACTTCTTTAATTTAAATACAGTATTTCTATAATTACGCAAAATAATTGTAATAAGAGGCACTGAAATCTACAAGTCCACTTTTCTTAGGCTTGACATAATTAAGCCTTTATTAAGAACAGCTTATATTCGATAAAGAGATAAATTGTTAGTATACCTTGAGTGTGTTTTTTGGTTTAGTGTAGTTAGAGCTAAACTTTACAGCACTTAATGTTCCCAATAAATAAACTTGTAATGTTATTCTACGACATAACTTTAGACCTTTTTTTAAAGAAAAACAACAAAAAACTTTTGTTTTGAAATTAAGCACAAAGCTACACAATGGGCTATCTGTGCTCTGCTCACCACGGGTACTGAAACCCGGTTTTTAACGTTGTAAGTCCACAGCTATACCACTGTGCCACTGGAAGGCTAGAATCTTTGATAAGTATTTAATACATTGTATAAAATGTCTACTAAAGTATTTTTACATCAATCTTTTGTTTACATTCATTGAAATTAAGCGCGTGCGTATTTTAGGAAAGACAATAACTGACTGTTGTTATAATAGGTGAGAAAAGGTCCTACTGTCAGTTGTTATGACATGATACGTTTTCACTCTAAGCCTAAGTGACAAAAAAAATTAAGCAATTTCTCGTCTACAGATTTTTGGATCATCCTGTGTTATAACTAATGGCAGTTTGGTTTCATTTTGTATTTGTTTTTAATTTTGATTTCGCTAGACAGGAGAATCTTCTTCGTTGTGTTAAAACCATTACCCTGGTTTTTCAGTAATTCTCCGGATATATCAATTTTAGAAAACATATTAGCTTCTTACAATCAAATTTTGACTTAAAGCAAAAGTATCGAGTTTCACTCGTACTACAAAAACTAATCACGTTTTTATTGTTTCTGTCCTGTTTATTTGTTTTTTCTGTCGTGCAAAACGAGGGGTAAGGAGATGAGAAGTGAAACAAAAGTTACTGAAACGAGTGAAGAAGTAACATACTGAACACGCTCAGATTTAAAACAGAAACAGGCCAGGAAGAATAACTAGACCAGTGTAGGGGGTTACAGTGAAATACAAGTTGTGTTCTAGATTACAAACAGAAGTTCAAAAAGTTGGCTCGCTAAAGTTGTATGAGGCTTAACATATAAACGGTATTTTTAATTTTGTTGAATTTATCTAACATGCAGCTGGCTCAGGGAAATGCAAGAATATTTTGGATAACCTTAAGAGAGACGAAACCCATGGATTAGTATTTTAAATACCACACAACGTCTGCTTTGCTGGTGTTTATAATCACAAATATTTATTTGTCAGCTAGCCAAGGGTATCTTCAGCTTCCGTTAGATGTGACAAAAAAAAGATAAAAATACAGATAAATGAAGGGCGGTCCAAAAGTATCTATGTTACAGTGGCGATGAGATTCGTTATCCTGGTCTTTCGGTCTGTGATATAAGCCCGGCATGGCTAGGTGGATAAGGCGCTCCACTGGTAATCCGAGAGTCGTGGGTTTGAATCCCCGTCACACCAAACATGCAGCCCTTTCAGCCCGGGAGCTTTTTAATATTACAGTCAATCCCACTATTCGTTGGTAAAAGAGTAGCCCAAGAGTTGACGGTGGGTGATGATAACTACCTGCCTTCCCTCTAGTCTTACACTGCTAAATTAGGGACGGCTAGCTCAGATAACCCTCAATTAGCTTTGCGTGAAATTCAAAAAACAAAGCTCTCTGATGCTTCCCAAAGGTGTAAGAAACACGATGACCCGAACACGCCTGAAGAAAGAAGTATTTTGGGCTGGTGTTAAGCGGACACGAAATTGGCCCAACCATACTATTCCATCCTATAGAGACTTTCTTGCACAGTTGTCATTTTAGGAGGTAACACTACTCACAAAAGTACAAAAAAGAAATAAGAACATCCCAGTAAAAGCTGTTTTAGGGTGTTGAAAAAAAGCGTGGTTGTAATTCTTTAGTCACTTGATCATTATATTTTAAAATAGGAAAAATAATTTTGGACCACCCTGTATATGTAGCAACTCTGTAAATCTGTACATTAAACAGAAAAAGAGAAAAACAAAAGGATGTTACAAAACTATCCAGCCAGCTACCATCTGTAGTTAACAGCAGTTCTTCAGGCAATAATGATTCATTTCACATTTAAAATAACCTTCGTTTTATGATCAATTTAACGTTTTCCTTGGTATATAACACTAAAACTGAAAGCCGAAAGTTATCCGTTGGCTCAGTGTTCACGATGTTTGTGGTTGTTAAACTTAACGTGTGAAATATCACAATACACCATTGTCACGCGCAGTTTTTTATCTTATTAACGCTTCATCGAAACCAGCTTAATTTTTTTTTCCTTTGCACGTAGTCTTAACTGTACTTTAAACATAAACATACCATATAATGGGTAAATGATAGCTTTATTGAGTGGAAGTTTTCCAGTAAGATAAGGAGGAAGTTTTTGTTTCCTCACTTATTATAAGTACGAATCGACTGTAACAAAGTTTCTGTGTAAAACTATAATGACTTGTGGTACTCACAAGGACTAGGGCTTGTAAGAAACACGAGAAGACAGAAATGCAGGAACACAATTAAGAACTTTAAAAACATGTTTGTAAGTAAAAGTCACATCTAATTACGCCACGTGATCTTAGCCCACGCCTCAGGTGATTATAATTTTACTTTATATAACTAACCAAAACATTCCACACCCAAAAAAAGCAAACGGCAGGTCTTCCAGAATACGAAACCTTATTTGTACTGCGGTACTCACGTGTTTAGGCATTTCAGTTCCAATGTGTTCTGTGTGATTGGTAGTTTTACAGAAGGCCAGCTATTGTCAAACAAAAAGCGTATTCAAAGTACAGTTGTATGAATGTCCAAAGTTCAACATTTTTTTTACCATATTGAATCATTCATTTGACATGACGGTACAACTGTGACATTATACACTCAGATTTTTTATTTTTATTTTTTTGAATTTATCATATTGTTAAGGCACAAATAAAAATAAATTTTAATGGTACAAGAAACTAATAGTTTTCTGCTAAACCATTTTGATTAAAACACTATTGTTTTCCACTGAAGATTTCTCAGTATTTCTGGATGCAAAACACACATCGTTGAGAAATTCGGAGATGACGCTAGTGAGCTGCAGTTTACGACTGAATTATGCGTTTTCAGCTCCACCCAGCAGAAGACACCGAAAAGTTTTAGACAGTTTATTTAATGCACATTTGCCAATTTTAAATTGAGTCGAACTTATATATTTTTTTTCAAATTGAGATAGTATTTTTATTAACTTTTTGCTGTTTTATAAATAGTCTTAGCCTTACGCATGTAACGAAACCTGGAGAAAAACATTTTTAATACACGTATATCCTTTCCCTGTGTGTAATGTTAATACTTTGTAATTAAAAATAAAACCTTAAGCGATGAAAATATCTGCGATTGAAGCAAGTCGGCTGTTGCAGTCAATATGAGTCACCATAAGCTTCTTTTTACGTTGGTTGAAAACAAATTTACTGTTAAAAATTAAAAGGGTGGGTGGGTGTTTTCTTATAGCAAAGCCACATCGGGATGAGCCAACCAAGGGGAATCAAACCCTTGATTTTAGCGTTGTAAATCCGAAGACATACCGCTGTACAAACGGGGGGGCTGAAAATTAAGAAGAAATAAAACCTCAAAATTCACGTAATCATCATATTTAAAGGCCTAAGTCTAACGTTGTAATAAGCTGATTTGCCGTTGTTGTTCATATACACAAATTGTAGATAATACATTATGGTAAGTTAGTACTGGTCGCTTTACCTTTTTGCACTACTAAATCGAAATATATTTTATTTTTCTTCGTATGTTGTAACGTTCTTTTTTGACTTTCGCACAAAGCTACTCGAGGGATATCTGCGCTATCCGTCCGTAATTTAGCAGTGTAAGACTAGAGGGAAGGCAGCTAGTCATCATCATCCACTGCCAACTCTTGGGCTACTCTTTTACCGACGAATAGTGTGATTGATCGTAACATTATAACGCCCCCACGGCTGAAAGGGCGAGTATGTTTGGTGCGACGGCGATTCGAACCTGCGAACCTCGAAATACGAGTTGAACGCCTTAACATTCCTGGCCACGCCGGGCCCACATATGCTGTAACACTGTATTTTCTTCTTACGTTGTAACATGATGCATTCCTTTGAGTGTTCGTAACTAGCACGTTCTCTTTCTTGGCTTGTTTTATGTACCTTTTGTCAGAATCGTTTTATAGGATTTTATTAACAAAGATATTTCTTGCTCTTTATAAATATATATGTGTAAGCAAAATTTCAAATGTTTATTTTTTTAATTTCATTACGCTGTGTTGTTTACGGCAAAGCTAATAAAGGCTATCTAGCTTCAGCCATAATTTTCAATTGCCGACTATAGACGTAGGGGTAACCGTTTGGTAACACCCACCGCAAACTCTTGAATTACTCTTTATGAAGGGATAGTGGATTTAACCGTAACATTACAATAACACCACGGCTAAAGGTTGAACATTATCTACACCAAATTTTGTGCTGTAAAGAAACTGCATCAGCCGGGTGTTATTCCTAATAGTTTTGTGCTAAAAATGTACAATTAAAAACAATAATTTATATTTCAAAAGGATGGAGTTTTTAAATAAAGTATTAGAAAGGTTTCATGTATAAATTCATTTAACTATTAATCAGTAGTTTCTATGACATACCGTTGCAATAAGATTTTTTTTTTTCAGAAATTATTTACTTATTTCGCTCTACATGGCCAGGACGCTAAACTCTTTATCACACGGTCGCTGGTTTGAATCACCATTCCATCAAACATGCTAACCCTTTCAGCTGTGGGGGTATTATATGTAATGATCAATCCCACTGTTTGTCTATAACAGTATACCAAGAGTTGGAGGTAGGTTGTGATGTCTTCCCTCTTGTCTTTCACTGCTAAATTAAGAACGGCTAGCGCAAATCGCCTTTGTGTGGCTTTGGGCGAAATTGAAACCAAACCAAACTTTACCAATTCAATACAATCTTTCAAAAAACAAAATGTAACAGCTACAAAGGTTTTGTTTGTTTTTTGGAATTTCGCACAAAGCTACACAAGGGCTATCTGTGCTAGCCGTCCCTAATTTAGCAGTGTAAGACTAGAGGGAAGGCAGCTAGTCATCACCACCCACCGCCAACTCTTGGGCTACTCTTTTACCAACGAATAGTGGGATTGACCGTCACATTATACGCCCCCACGGCTGGGAGGGCGAGCATGTTTAGCGCGATTCGGGCGCGAACCCGCGACCCTCGGATTACGAGCGCACGCCTTAACGCGCTCGGCCATGCCAGGCCTACAGCTACAAAGTGAGTTAGCGATAAGTTTACGGACTTACATTGCTAAAACTTGGAGTTCTATCATCCGCGTTGGGATAAGTTAAAACAAACACAAAATATTAAAAACCTTGAGTCTGAATGAAACGATATTACATTCTTTTTACCAAAAAATCCTGTACCACTAATGAAAAAAAGATTTGTTACCAATTATTATATTTCTATAGTTATATAATTTCACAAAAACTACAAAATAAAGTTGAAAGTTAAACATTTTCACACTAAATCAGTTGCTTTTATATTATATTTTTTAAAGCTCAGATAACAACCATAAACTTCAAAAAATGAGAAAAGTTTTTATTTAAAGATTAAATGTGGTTAATGCAGTAGGTAAAACGTCTAAGCTGGTGAATAGCTGGGATTTTTAGTTTGTTTGTTTGTTTGTTTGTTTTGGAAATTCGCACAAAGCTACTCGAGGGCTATCTGTGCTAGCCGTCCCTAATTTTGCAGTGTAAGACTAGAGGGAAGGCAGCTAGTCATCACCACCCACCGCCAACTCTTGGGCTACTCTTTTAACAACGAATAGTGGGATTGACCGTCACATTATACACCCCCACGGCTGGGAGGGCGAGCATGTTTAGCGCGACGCGGGCGCGAACCCGCGACCCTCGGATTACGAGTGCACGCCTTAACGCGCTCGGCCATGCCAGGCCGGGATTTTTAGACCTATTAAAAGTGATTAAAATCTCCCGTGATTGTATTTTTAATGCTTCCCTTGATTTGAACTTAATGAATTTACAAAACATCATCCGTAAATACAGCATTTAAAATGTAAAATTTATCTGCTAGGCGTTCAATATTAGCTGACAAAAATTAATGGAACTAATAAATAATGAAAAAAAAGTGAGTTTTGTTGTTAACTTTCGTGCAAAGCTACTCGAGGGTTACATGCTCAAACTGCCCATATTTTTAAATTCATAGACTAGAAAAAATCATTTAATCAACATTACCAACCTCTCAATCAGAGGCTACCTTTTTTACCAATGAAAAATAGGATTGATTATCACTTGATAACGCCCTCACTAATGAAAAGTAGTGTACGTTCGGTGACTGGAATTAGGACCCACAATTTCTTGTCGAATGACTTTTTGTGGCCACGCTAGGAAAATGTGTGTGCGTGTTTTCGTATAGCAAAGCCACATCGAGTTATCTACCAAAGGAAATTAAACACACAGGGGATGACGAAAAAAAATGTAAGACGTCAGCATTCAAACATTATTTAAATCATAAAAAAACCCTTAAAGATTGGGTTTATCAAAATTGTTTCTGTACCTACTAATTATAAAAACACTCTCAATATATACTTTAGATAGATAGATACTTTGTGTCTATTGACTAGACGCTGATTAAAGACACTCTACAAAGGCAAGAGTAGCCCAACAGAACACGGAACGTGTCTCAACTATCTTTCCTCTAGTCTATCAATTCATAAATTAGATATTACTTTGTGCAGGTACCCTTTTATTTATCTTTTCACCAAAATTCTAAAGCTAACAAACAAACAAATATTATTGGGAAACATTTTCCGAACATAAAGATCTTATCTATTTGACAACTTAAAAATAATGCTGAAAAATTAATTTACAATGAAAGACGCTTTCTAACATGATTTGAGAAATTTCACGCTATCTATACAATTGTAAGACGACAGTGTAGAAATATCATCTGAAACAAGATGTAACACAGGCTGAAGTTGAAAAATTTGTTTTTCATTTCAGTATACAGTGAAGTTCCAATAAATAAAACACGTGTTTCATCTTTTTTATTCGCATCCAGACTTTCTCTCTATCATATACACGCTCTGTTAAAATGGGAAAATGTTTGCTACATGCATTCTGCTGTACTTTGTTTATGACTAAACTATCCGCAGTTGTAAGGAAACTTGCGCAGTTTTTTCTAGCGTTAACTGTAAAAAAAATAATTTATTTCAATTACAATACTCGGTCTTTATTAACAGATTTACTTCAGTAACAATTATGATTTCTTTAAAACACATAGTTGCTTATAAATGTAAAAACATCTTTTATTGTATTTTCAAACACTATACATTCTTTATTTGTCCCTTAGAGCTTAGGCCCTCAAACTTCTGGCTTGGCATGGTCAAGCGGGTAAAGCATGCGATTCGTAATCAGAGGGTCGCGGGTTCACGCCCGCGTCGCGCCAAACATGCTCGCCCTCCCAGCCGTGGGGGCGTTATAATGTGATAGTCAATCCAACTATTCGTTGGTAAAAGAGTAGCCCAAGAGTTGGCGGTGGGTGGTGATGACTAGCTGCCTTCCCTTTAGTCTTACACTGCTAAATTAGGGACGGCTAGCACAGATAGCCCTCGTGTAGCTTTGTGCGAAATTCCAAAACAAACTCAAACTTCTTCAAGAGAAGCTCCCTCTGCAACATTTCACATCCTAATTGACGTCCCCACTTAACTACCCTAATACCGTATTTTCCGCCTAATAAGCCGAATTTCTGGCCCTAAATTTTGGATCTGATTTTTGGGGGTCGGCTTATTGACCGATCACCAGCTTTGGACCAAAAAATACCTAAGACCAAAATCGGCCCCAAAATCATACATTTGATCTCACAGTTACGGCAGAGTTATTTCAGTTGAATAAACTTTATTTATTAATAGAAAAAGGTCTATACATTATGAATGACATGTATTCATAGAAATAACAACATTTATAAAAAAAATACACACTTTAATCTCAGAAATTTATTAAAATCCATCAAATTCATCATCTTCATCGTCAGAAGCACCAAATAATAGATTCCAATCCTTGGCAGAGACCTGGTCGTCGTACGGGTCATTCTCTGGTGTGAGTGGAATGTTGTCTTCCTCGTCGTCGTCCAACCACAACATATCATCTTCCGTTCTATCCATTGCATTTGAGATACTGCATTTTTTAAATGACTTCTCTACAGTTTCAACACCTCGGCTTATTGGGCCGTAATAAGGAAAAACCCTCATTTTCAGAGCTGAAAATTGGCCTCGGCTTTTTCAGCGATTAGGCTTATTAACCGGAAAATACGGTAGTTTTATGTATAAGCTAAAGACCTTCCCATCGACATTTTCCTACATCCCCCAGTTTGGGAACCCATATTTTAGATTTTCCGCATAAGAGTGAATTACAGTATTTTCACTACACCGCTTTCGCTAAGTTCACAGTGTGGTTGAAATACTGTTATACTTTCTTTTTCATAAAAGAAATAATAAGTAAAGGATTAAATAATGGGTGTGGTGTTAAAATACATAATACCATTCTCTTATAACAAATAGGATTGATTATAATTATGTTTCTCTGGCAAATGGTGTCCACACCGTAACAAATATTCCAATAACAGTAATTAAATTTGCTCTTCCAAAACTTTTCCTTATATATATTACTTTTAAGGCAACAAAACTATATTAATAACACTTTTAGTATTAGATTTCCGAAATTAAAGAATAGTATTTGCTTTGAAAGCTATATTATTATTGTTGCTGTTCTAGATGTTAGTCGCCTTATATTAGAGTTGAAAAGATAAACTGTTGGGAATAATGTGATGTATCAAGTAAGAATTAAAGGGTTCTAATTACATACATACACTTACATTCAACTTTCGTCAACGGCATATACCTTTTACAAAAGCCGTAGAGAGGTATTATGTACTTATATGTATTAAATTTCACTGATACACATGACTTCCAGACACATAAATAATGAAGTTGAAAAGAATGTTCATGTCACATGATATAGCTCGTGGTAACGATCATTCTACTAACTTTTGGCTAAAATTTTGTTGTCTGTCGTGCTGCTTCCAAGGTTAGAATAAAGTTGTCATTTGTTTGTTGGGTTAGGCGCGTGGCTTGTGACCGGCACGTTCATACTTCGGCACAGACTTTGAAATTGGCGCGTGTCAGGCCCTGTTTGAAACCAAACTGGGGCATAGAAGGAGGAGGGAAGAGAAAGGGTGTGGAACTAATTATAGTACTTCCGAAATAAACCATTCACATGGTTGTAACGTTACACCTAGTCCTAGTTCTCGGTTTGCAACAGACGGCTTTCATATTTGGCTGTGAGATGGAAAAACAGAAATAGCTTCAATTTCCCCCTCGCCCGCTGTGCCTAGCCTCAGAGCCCCTATGTCCATACATGGACGAAATACTAAGGCGCCACTACACACTTTTCCTTACACAGTGTGGAACTAACGCATGGATGCGGGGAAAAGCACGCGTGATGTTCCACGAGGAGTACCCATGACGTCATGAAGAAGCTACGATCCCATGAGGTACAAAATGAGTTGCTCTGGAGAAGGCTCGGTCATTGTGAGACAAACTCAAGTCGTGAAGGAATACTTTTTTAGTGTGACGTTTGTTGGAAGGGAACTGCTGTTTAACTGGTAGGTTAGACTCGTGTTTGTTCCGATTCGTTGTGTTTAAATCTTCTTCGATCTCTATCACTGAAGGAGAAATTTCTTAATTGCCTATGAAAGTTAAAATTTCAGACACGTTTATCATCTCTTGATTCGTTTTCTTATGGATAGAACTATTATCTTGTGCTGGTTTATCGACTGTAGTTCTGATTAATGATAGAACTATGAAGGTTTAATAAAGACACCTCCTTTTAAAGAAACTTTATTTAGTGTGCTAAGAAGATTTTTAGAGAAATTAATGTATTATTTTTCTTCTTTTTAACGTGCATGTTGCATGAGATTGGTTGGAGTACTTGTGTCCTTTAAGGCATAGCAGTTTTTCGTTTTATTAATAATTTAGAGCAACGTTATTTTGACAGGGTTTGATGTACGGTACACACCTTCTCTGAATATCTTGTGTTTACTGGCTTCATTCATAGCGTTAGCTAACTCGGAGGTTTAACTCAGTAGCCTGTAATAACTCTTTCCTATGCTAATCCTGTTTTTTAAAGAATTAGGTTTCATTATGGTATGGCTTTTTAAATTTATGTTAATCATGCGGGATAAACCCACTTATCCTAAGGAGACAATGTGTTTGCCCATTTCGAGTAAGGCTTAATATTATTGAACGTAATATACATAGGTCGTTCTCTTTTTTTTTGGGGGGGGGGTCAGACTTGCGAAACTTTATTTCTGTTGTATATGTCTTACTTCAGTGCCGTTAAGTATGGAATACTTTTAATAAGATACGTTGGCGAAATAATAAACTTTAAAACTTAACTTAGATTGACAAACATAAGGATGTGTCTTATTTAGCAGAAATGTTGACTAACAGCGTAAGTAAACGAAGCTTCTTCGCACACTCATGGATGCAGTATGTGATACCAACGGACTTTACCCATACCATTCAAAGTGCTTTACACGAGCTTCGCTCACGTGCAAGACGATAGTACTATTTCCGGTGGCATTACTCCCGCTGATGTTTATTTGCATGGGGTATGCCCATCTAAGGGTACACTGTATGAACATTCCTATAAAAGTCCATGCAAAGAGAAGTCATCAGTCCGCTTCTAAATAAGACAGCGGGGGATGAGGGAAGCATTCCATGACACTGCAAGTTTTTTTGTTTTTTTTGTAATGTGTCACAATCAAGCAGTGAGCTGTGTTTGTTATTTTTTCATATTGTTTACTTGTTGAAGTTTTTATACAATTGAGTACTACATTAAGTTTGTTTACAGCAATGACTTACTCTTCTCTATACTTTCTCACAGTAACTCATCATGTGTGACGACGAGGTTGCTGCTCTTGTTGTTGACAATGGTTCCGGTATGTGCAAAGCTGGATTCGCTGGAGATGACGCCCCTCGTGCTGTGTTCCCTTCCATCGTGGGACGTCCACGCCACCAGGTACGATTTGTTTTTGTTTGTTTGTTTTTGGAATTTCGCACAAAGCTACTTGAGGGCTATCTGTGCTAGCCGTCCCTAATTTAGCAGTGTAAGACTAGAGGGAAGGCAGCTAGTCATCACCACCCACCGCCAACTCTTGGGCTACTCTTTTACCAACGAATAGTGGGATTGACCGTCACATTATACACCCCCACGGCTGGAAGGGCGAGCATGTTTTAGCGCGACGCGGACGCGAACCCGCGACCCTCGGATTACGAGCGCACGCCTTAACGCGTTCGGCCATGCCAGGCCTACCAGGTACCGCATAATAAGCTATTATGTCGGTAAATTTCAGAATTAAAACGAAAAATAGCTTTTAAAAACATCTATATGTAAAGTACAATTAATCGATGTTGTTACAAAGGGTTTCTAATATGAACAATTAACTAGACTTATTTAATCACGCTTAAACAGTTTCTTCATAGAGCATGTGAAGTGGACGTACTAAAAACCACCTATTAAATCTTGAATACCAGTCGCAAATTTTACGAGATAATTTTTTTTTTTTATGAATACTGTTAAAAAAAACAAAAAAAAACGCACCCTCAGTCTGAAGAATAATGATCAGCTACTAACGCTAAGTTTAACAAATCCATTCTTCCTTCTACTAGGGTGTGATGGTTGGTATGGGACAGAAAGACAGCTATGTCGGGGATGAAGCCCAAAGTAAAAGAGGCATCTTGACCCTGAAGTACCCAATAGAACATGGTATCGTCACTAACTGGGATGACATGGAAAAAATCTGGCATCACACCTTCTACAACGAACTTCGTGTTGCCCCTGAGGAGCACCCTGTACTCCTGACAGAAGCACCTCTTAACCCCAAAGCCAATAGGGAGAAGATGACCCAGGTTTGTGATATTGGTAATTTGTTAATGTAGTTTAAAACTTCTAAATAAATGAATAAAAAAAATTCTTTTTTTTAAACTAAAATAAACAGATGTGATACTAAAAATAATGTGTTTTAAATATTTAAACATTGGTGCAGCCATTTATCTTATTTTGTTTCAATTCTTCATATAATAGATCATGTTTGAAACCTTCAACACCCCAGCTATGTATGTAGCTATTCAAGCCGTTCTGTCTCTTTACGCTTCCGGTCGTACCACCGGTATTGTTCTGGACAGTGGAGATGGTGTTTCTCACACGGTGCCTATCTATGAAGGTTATGCTCTTCCTCATGCCATTCTTCGACTGGACTTGGCCGGTCGTGATCTTACTGACTACCTTATGAAAATCTTGACCGAACGTGGCTACAGCTTCACTACCACGGGTAGGTTTACAACTCATTCCGAGTCATTATTATAACTTGTTTAATGATATTTTTTTTAACTTTCAAAGCAAAGGACACAAGATCAGTGAAAAATCTTTTATTCAACGATCCCTCCCCCATTCTCCAGTACTTTACGATTACGTGTGTAACTATTTTATTCCGCTATCCCACCACCTCCAAAAAATCTCTCGCCACAAGAAATTTCTGAACATATCCCATAATGCCTTAAATTCACAATATGGTTTTAATGCTTGTTGTAAATGTTGTTATAAATACTTGTAGAACTTGTATAATAATTTTCAAACTAATTTATTAGTCTTGGATCTTTTTATATTTGACGGCTTCTTTCTAACTTTTCTCTTCACACTTGCAGCTGAGCGGGAAATCGTGCGTGACATCAAGGAAAAGCTCTGTTACGTCGCCCTGGACTTCGACCAGGAAATGGCCACTGCTGCTTCCTCTTCCTCTCTCGAGAAATCCTACGAGTTGCCTGACGGTCAGGTCATCACCATTGGTAATGAGAGGTTCCGCTGTCCCGAAGCCCTCTTCCAGCCCTCATTCTTGGGTATGGAGTCTTCTGGTATCCACGAGACCACCTACAACTCTATTATGAAGTGCGACATTGATATCCGTAAGGATCTGTACGCCAACACCGTTTTGTCTGGTGGCACCACCATGTACCCAGGTATTGCCGACAGGATGCAAAAGGAAATCACCGCTCTCGCCCCCAGCACTATGAAGATCAAGATAATCGCTCCCCCTGAAAGGAAGTACTCTGTCTGGATCGGTGGGTCCATTTTGGCTTCTCTTTCCACTTTCCAACAGATGTGGATCTCCAAACAAGAGTATGACGAGTCTGGTCCCAGTATTGTCCACCGCAAGTGCTTCTAAACAGTTGGCGGGGAAGAGGCTTATTTAGTCACGTGATTCTCGCTTCTCTTGTATTAATTTTTACGTCCCCTCAGCTTCCGTTTGGATACACTCCCCTAAGTGATCCAGGCTGGTAAAGAAATCCTGAACCAGGGACTCTTCCAGTCAACCAGAAACTCGGGAATTACAACTGTAGGCCAAAGAATGAACTACTTACGGATCAAGTAGTCCAAACCTATTTATTAAATATCTGAATCTCTCTCATATATATACCATTTAAGCGAGTTTTTTTTTTATTCTGTGAAAATAAAAGTTAAAAAAAAAAATCTCGAAACAAATTTGGTAAGACTATTTAGGGTGACTATTTCTTTGAGTATTTTTATTATTATGCTAGTTGAAATAACTTGCTTTACATTATTCGAATATTTTTTTTTCAAGAGTTATTAAAATTATGTAAACTATGTATCATAAAGAATTGTTAACATTATAAAAAAAAAAAAATGAATCATATTGAAACGATGTAGTTTCTTATGTCTCGAATTACATATTGGCTATGGACATTTTCATTTCTATTATGATCAAAACAAGACAATGATTAAGTTTACACAATAATCACAATAAAACGTTATTAAACTGTAAACATACTCCTTCCATTTTCAGCAGCTGCCATTAATAAAGTGAAATAACTTGAAATAATTTCTTCTTCAAAAGAGTAAACCCTTCTTCTAGCTACTTGCAACAAATCGCATTCTTCGGAACATCTTGATTTAAATGTTTTTCTTCCAAGTTAAAAACAAAGAAATAAAACTAGTAAAGTAATTTATATCAAAACGAAACATTGCAGTTAGTAAATGTGAACTTTGGTTGTTTCTTGAACTCGTAAATTTAAAGATGTTTTTAAGTTTTCCAATCGTGAAATAAGTATATCGCCATCAATACCTTTTTAAGATCTAGACTATCTTGAGACAAAAACTGATTTTACTCGTACGAACACTCCAAATTAAATGCGTGATAAAAGTATAATCCAAGTGTTTTTGTAAAGGGGGTACGAAATAACGCTATTGTGAACAATTATTTAACGTAATATTTGGATGTACATCCGAGATGTATGCTAAATATCTTATTCTGACAACAACATTAAGGTTCCTGTATTAAAAACAACTCGAACGATGCGCAAATCTTAATGTATCAAGATTTGTTTTGGCTCCATCAAAATATGCTGAGTTATTTCATATCATAAGTATTATTTAGGTTGTATTAACAAAATAAAGCCCCCCCCAGTGGCTCAGCGGTATGTCTGCGGACTTACACGCTAAAATCCGGGTTTCGATGCCCGTGGTGGGCAGAGCACAGATAGCCAATTGTGTAGCTTTGTGCTTAATTCAAAACAACGACAAAATAATTTTTTTTTTCTGTCGGCGTGAGTCTGTATAAGTCTAGCTTAACGACGTCATAGAATTTTCCTTATATGGTGTTCCTCAAATTGTGTATCCGATGTTTTCGTCTTGTCATGCTTGTCAATGTTCAAGTTGTCAGTTGAAAAATAAAGCATTAACGATTAAGATTGTTCTACTTTTTCTGCGAGTTCGCATGCTGTAGTAGAACATTTTGAATTCAAGAGTTTGTAAATGTTTACCCATCAAGAAAAGTAATTGTTGCAAACAACGAAAATTATGCTAGAGTAACTGTATTTCATATTTATCGACCATTTCTCAAATCAAAACCGCTTGAAAATTACGTTATTTGAATCAATTTTTTTTTTTTTAAATTAAGATACACAACTGCTCTCCAGATGACTGAGTTGTGAGTCTGACGGTTTATAACGTTAAAAGTAAGGATCCGACAGCCGCATATAAATGTATCTCAAAACGGCTGGTATGAATATTAACACTTTTATTGATAAGGAGGGAACAACGTTGTTAATACCCGTACCAGCGGTTGTGAGATACATTTTTATTTCAAGCGGGTTTCTCGTCATCAAGATAAGCTGCGTATAGTTTATTCATGGATTTGGAGTACATCGTTTGTTTAGAAGCCAACACAAAAATTTTGTTCAACAAAAATGTAGATAAGTTGTTATGAAAGAACGCAGCTCATTTAATAACATTTGCATTGCTAGTTTTATTAACATAACAATGTATAGTATTTCTTCAACAACTTGAAGAAAACGTGCTGTCATCTAATGGTCTAATATAATATTACATTTCTAAATTTGTATGTAACATCACCAGCCCCACGATGGTTCGGCGGTAACTTTACGCACTTACAACACTAAACTCCGAAGTTCGATTCCATGTAGTGAATAGAGCGCAAATAATTAATTATGTTGTGCGTGTCTTTACACTAAAGTGACGGTGATATTCCTCTCTAATACTATTTTGTTTTGACCTTACATTAATAGGAATTACACTGCTCTAATTATATAAATTTCTTTTAAAATATAACAATTGAGAAACCTTTCTTCTCAGTAAGGTAAAAGTAACAAAAAAGAAACAAAAATTGATGCAAATACTTCAGTTAAAAATAAAACTGACACAATAATACAGAAAATACATGAAACTTTCAGATTGGCTACTTTCATATTTATCTATTATGTTTTATCAAGATCATTTGGGTCTTACTGTTATGCCCATTGTGTAGCGTTGTCCTTAATAATCAACGAACAAACATGGGCTGGCTCATTGTTATATCCCATCTAACTTACGTTTTCCAAACCTTATTCGAGAAGAATACCTTGAGAAGTAGAGAAGGATAGAGTTCTAAAAGTTCCTATGATACCAAAATGTACTTGAATGATTCAGTTGGATGGAATTTATTATGGCCGAGGCGTTGTGGAATTCAATTACCCCTTACACACACAAACATAAAAAAACAAAACAGCTGTTTACCTACAATATTATAAGATAGACATTTATGATTAAGATGAATGAAATATGTAATATCACCAAAATGTCCCCAGGGTCGTATTTCTGTCATGTTTAGCTTTTCTTGAACTGCTGCTCCCCATTAGCCCAGCTAAAGTCTGTTAGCTTATAACGCTGAAACCCCTAGTAAACACAGCACACGTAGCCCATTGTGTAGCGTTGTCCTTAATAATCAACGAACAAACATGGGCTGGTGACGTATCAAGAAGTGCAGAAGTTATTCCAGCCAAGTTAGAAGGGTGGACAAACACTGTTGTGACACCTGATGCTAGGATATTGTAACAACTGTTCTAATACAATCCCAGTATTTCCATGTTTCTGAACACATCTAAACGTTATAACGTCAAATTAATACAGTGTATGTTTTAAACCCAAAAAATTAAACAGTAAAACAAAAAACGACAAAATTGTTTCTGTTGTTCACCTTGTTGATGAAGTAAAACACATGTAACTGGTATAATTCTTTGTACTGCTATTTTAGATACTAAAGACGGAATTTTTAGAGTTTCAAAACGTTTATCTGCATCCATTCTGATATAAACACGCAAAGTTACTCGTTATAAGTGTCGTAATTAATTTATTCATTTTAAATGTGTTACTAAATAAATGACATGCAAAAAAATACATCGACTATTTAATATGAGAAGCGTTTAACATTTTTTAAATCTATAAAAACATTTATTGTATAAATGAATAAAATAATTATTTCCATTTCCATGATAGTCATTTTGGTTTGTTTTAAATTTCGAAAAAATCGTACGATAGCTATCCGCTATAGCCGTCCCTAATTTACCAGTAATAGGCTTGAGAGAAGGTAGCTGGTCAGCACCACCTACTACCAAGTTTTGGGCTACTGTTTCGTCAGTGAGTAGTTGGATTGACTCTCCTATTATAACGTTCCCTTGGCTGAAAAGAAGAGCATGTTTGGCGATGGGGATTTAAGCCTAAAATCCACAGATTATGAATCAAGCTCTCTAACCATGAGGCCACGGTAATGAATCCAGTCAAGCTACCATAAAAAAAAAACAAAAACGAAAATAACACAACTTTTACTTTACACAGAAGAACAGATTTTGGAACAAATCTGAAGGATTGCCTTGATATTTTTAATGATGAAACTCCATTCTTCGTGTGTTTCTGAACACAGCTAAACACTCGTGCATCACATTAAGAGTAGCAGTGTTATATTTGTTTTTCTTCTTGTTGTTTCATCTAATACCAAGGATGGCTAAACATTATTTCAATAACGCCTTGTTCATCTAATACCACGATGATCAGATTTTGCTTCGATAACGTACTGTTTCTTAGAAGTTTTTAAAGACTGCTCGAGAACTTTTCGCAGCCATATGAAGTAGCTAGATCCATTACATGGCAATTAAATTTGGCAGTAAAAGTACATGGAAGTTTTCTTTTCTTTATAAATGAAACTAAATAATTAACCCCACCACAACATTTTGTCTTATCATTACAAAATTCAAACCAGTTTCTCAGATATACGTTCAGTTTTTCAAGCGATGATATTTAATTGTTAAATAATAACTGATGAAGCAATCAAGGTAACTGAGCACATTTAAGTCACCAATTTATATTTTACTTTCATTTATTTAAGATAAAAGCCACGTTGGGCTATCTGCTGTATCTACCGCGGAGAATTGAACTCCATAAATTTACCGCTGTCCTATCAAAAGACCTCTGTTTTAAAAACAAAACACTAACAACTTTGCTAACAGGTTAGCTATGATTTTACCAGTAATTTCGTCCATGATTTTTTTAAAAAGTTGTAACTCTTAACTACTTAGTCAATATGTACAGTACGTTGTTTGACCACGCCTTGCACTTTACTGCTTTAATCATCTTTAAAGTATCCAACACCACAGGCTCAGAGGATACAAGGCTCTCCAATTAATTTATATGAAATTAATTTTGAACTGTAAATACGAGGACCACTTAGAGAGACTGGCTACAGTAATTTGTATTTTGGGGCGAAACGATCTACCACTCCTTCTGGTAGTAGTACCTGTAAGTATCACGTAAAGCTAAACATTCACCAATACATTCATATTACTTTGTGACACGCAAATTCGAAACAATACTTTGATTATTCCCTGTCCATCCATTGGGCTGTTTTGTATTATTTTAATGGAAATTCATAAATCTTTAAAATTTGTAGAAAATCCTGTTCAAAAACTACAAATCCTGGTATCGTAAGACAAGTTCTGGGAAGTGAAAACACTGCTTGCGTGGTCATGTTTGTTGATCCTGCCCCCTAGTGACCCAGTAAAATGTTTGTACACATGTAGAGCTAGAAACCGAGTTTCGATGCCTGTGATGGGCAGAGCACAGATATTCTATTGTGTAACTTTGTGCTTAACTTCAAACAAACTGTTCATTCAGTCAAGATATATATTCGTATTGAAAAAGAAAACACTACTACAGAGAGCAGTTTATCCAAAAATTAAAATTCAGGGACCAGTTTAATGTATCCTTAAAGAATACAGTTATAGTTAAAATGTTTACGGGGGTATATCCCCGGCAATCTTTTAAGGATCGAATATCCTCATTCATATTCTAGCTAAAGAACTTTCTCCCGTACCCTTTGAAGCCAAAGTTACCACCACTACACTGTATTCAGTGTTTCTCCATCATCCCTTGAAGCCAGAGTTACGCCGCGACACTGTATTTAGTGTTTCTCCCCATACCTTGAAGCCAGAGTTACGCCACGACACTGTATTCAGTGTTTCTCCACCACCCCTTGAAGCCAGAGTTACGCCGTGATACTGTATTCAGTGTTTCTCCCCCACCCCTTGAAGTCAGAGTTACGTCACGACACTGTATTCAGAGTTTCTCCCAATATCTCGAAGCCAAAGTTACGCCACGACACTGTATTCAGTGTTTCTCCACCACCCCTTGAAGCCAGAGTTACGCCGCGACACTGTATTCAGTGTTTCTCCCCCACCCCTTGAAGTCAGAGTTACGTCACGACACTGTATTCAGAGTTTCTCCCAATATCTTGAAGCCAAAGTTACGCCGCGACACTGTATTCAGTGTTTCTCCATCACCCCTTGAAGCCAGAGTTACGCCGCGATACTGTGTTCAGTGCTTCTCCCCAACTCCTTGAAGCCAGAGTTACGCCACGACACTGTGTTCAGAGTTTCTCCCAATATCTTGAAGCCAGAGTTACGCCACGACACTGTATTTAGTGTTTCCCCCATATCTTGAAGCCAGAGTTATGCCACCGCACTATATTCAGTGTTTCTCCCTCACCCCTTGAAGTCAGAGTTACGTCACGACATTGTATTCAGAGTTTCTCCCAATATCTTGAAGCCAAAGTTACGCCGCGACACTGTATTCAGTGTTTCTCCATCACCCTTTGAAGTCAAAGTTACCACCACTACACTGTATTCAGTGTTTCTCCCTCATCCCTTGAAGCCAGAGTTACGCCGCGACATTGTATTTAGTGTTTCTCCCCATACCTTGAAGCCAGAGTTACACCACGACACTGTATTCAGTGTTTCTACAGTTCAAATAAATGTAAAAAAATCATTTAAAAACACTGTGGAGAAATTTAGTAAAATCTATCTAGTTATATGTTTTTTGCATGTGGATATAAGTAATTTCGGTTTTAAAAAATGCGTGTGTGAAGACGAGTGGGTAGGATTATGATATCGTGATTGCAATATCTTCCAAGACTCTTGAATCATCCTTGTGCACTTGAAACACTCCTTAAAATTTACAGGAAATAACGTAATTTTAATAAATAAGCAGGTATATACTATTGAAGAAATATCCGTCTTTTTTAAAGAGCTCGAATTATAGTTTATTTTTATTCATATGATCAAATATTAAACTGGTTTGGGTAATAAATGTCACAGAGTTGTTTTTTTGCGAAATCTCGCAAATAAATCTTATGTAACTAATTTTTTGTTATGGTTCTCCAGTGAAGAATATTCTGTACTAAAGTTTAAGGGCCTATCTTATGTTGTTTTATTCATAACTGCATGAATTTTAGGGCTCGAGAGAACAGAGTTAAAGGCCTATCTAATGATAATAAATATATAAAACCGTAATTAAAGTATTTAATGTACTGTTTTGACGTTTTATTCAGAATCGTCATAACGATCTTTTAATGCTTGAGCGTGTGATCTTTCTAGTCAGTCAGTCGATTTCACGCTAAATACAAATTAAAGTTTATTTAATAAAGTTCAATTTGTTTACTCTTTAATTTCAATACTGTAAAATTTCTTTATCTAGGAGGACCAACCATTTTACTGTTTTTATTCATTCTCAAGTAATTCACTGCAGTGAACCTCTGGCGTGATTGTGAAAACAGCTAATTGTGTTTGAGAAATTGGTTTATTTTTGAATTACCACACACACACAACGATGCATTCACTCTTTTATACGTAATATTTATACGCGAGTTAGATATATTACACCAGAAAGCTAATTAAAACTTTTAATATCAAATTTAATTAAAGGTAATTTAAATTCAAAGATCAGATTTTAAATTATTACTGAACTGTCTTTGAAAAAAACAGAAAAAAAAGTTTAAAACAGTAAGGATATGTTTTATAAATAGTTCGATGGTTAGTTTTATTATTTTGTTGTAAAGTTGCACGTTGGGATTAGACTTCCATCTTTAGCATTACAAATCATCAAGGGTAACCCAAAGCTACTGTATAATGGTCAATTTGCATAAGTTAGATATTTCATCAAAATCTGGACACTTGTAATACATTATTATGATGAATACTTATTCTACATATTGAAACTGTTTATTTTCAATACAGACCGTACCGTACGATTAGTTATTGAAAAAACAAAATGTTAAACCTACTTTTGGTCAACAATGAGTGAAACAAAAGATAAAATGTGAAACACTTTAATAACTTGTACCCATGTAAGGTAATTTATATCGAAACAATACTGATACAAAATCGATGCAGGTCTTATCACATGATTTTTATCACAGCAAAATTACGTAGAACGTGGTCATAGAAACAACAGTTTCTGTAATAACCCTATTTATCAGTAAGGTTGCTTTTTGTTTGTTTGTTTCAAAACTAACTGACGTACTTCTTACAAAACATACGTGGGTTTGATTTAACCATCACCTTTATATATATTTATTTATACTGACTGATAATAGTTGGTTATGACCATACATGGCTATGTTGAGTCACAGTTAATATGATGCATTTTTGTTGATTTTTGATAAACGTGCGTAGTGTTATACTAACATTAGTACGTACATGTGACGTTATGTTGACGGTGTTCATGACAAATAAGTTGTTGTTGTTGTTGTTTTGAATTAAGCACAAAGCTACACAATGGGCTATCTGTGCTCTGCCCACCACGGGTATCGAAACCCGGATTTTAGCGTGTAAGTCCACAGACATACCGCTGAGCCACTGGGGGTTTCCGTGCAGGTTTGATGATTCAGTATATAACTTAACCCGCAGTGCTGTTCTTAATCTTCATTTAGCGGATATCAGAGGTTGAAAATCTACAAATTTCATCGTCTTTCCAAAACAATTATGTGTTCAGTTTTAATATCATAATGTCTGCCAGGTGGTTAGGGCTTGGAATCTAACGGTTGTCGGTTCGAATCCCCTATCCCACCAAATACGTTAGCCCTTTCAGCCATGGGGGCGTTATAACGTGGTAAATCCTTTTCTGTCCCCCAATGACACAACGATATATCTGTGAACTTATACGGCTCGAAACCGTTTCGATATCCGTGGTGGGAAGAGCACTGATACCTCACTGTGTAACTTTGTGCTTAGTTATAAATAAAGTTATAATATATCCAAGTTCAAATTACTTTCTCAAACCATTACATTTTATAAGGTGCATTCAGGATTAAAATGAACCCAGTAGGTGTAGATAAATAAATATATCTAATTGTTCCTCAGTTTATTTCACAGAGCCATCATATTTACAAATACGATCAAGTTGTATTTTACATTACCATAAAACAAAAACATAATAATTTAGTGTTTATCTCTACCTATGTCGCAAATATCTTTTCATATTGTAACGGCTATACTTAAGCTGACATGATGCTTACGTTTATAATTTAACTTCACAAGTTGGGCGTTAGCGTGCTGGGCTGCGGATCCAAGGTTTTCATTCTGCGATGTCACTGAATATGCTCTGAATATTCATACAAAATAATCTAGCAACCTTAGAGTGGTATATGGAAATATTCTTGAATTCAACTTCTTGGCAACACATACTCAGCAAATGGTAACTAACTGGCCTAATTTGACCAAAGAACTAAAACCAGAATGATTTAGAGTTGCAATTCAATTCATAAAATCAATACCAAATGAATTTCGTTACTATCTTAAATGTACGGACGTGTGTTTAGTTGTTTAAATCACAGCCAGTCAAAAATTTGGATGCACAGTGTTTATAACACATATAATTAGTGGAAAAAATTCAATTCCAAACATTCACTAATTGCCAAACAATAAACATTCTAAGAACAAAGAAAAAATCACAAATTATTTAGATTCAAACTACTTTCAAATGTTTCTTAATAAAATAATTATCAGTAAATATTTTAATGGTTATTATAAAACCAACGTCACCCAATGGCACAGCGATATGTCTGTGGATTTATAATGCTATAAACCGGATTTCAATACCTGTGGTGAACAGAGCACAGACTGTAGCTTTGTGCTTAACTTCAAACACAAAATCGAAATGAAAAACAACCAAAAAGTTCTTCTGACTTTGGTTTCTGGGCTGATTTATTCTAAATACTAAATCCTCAGTTTGGCCAACTACCCCGCTGGGACAGCGTTAAGTCTACGGATTTACAATCCAAATATCAGGAATTCGATTCTCTTCGGTAGACACAGCAGATAGCCCGATGTAGCTATGCTATAGACAAAATACCCAAACACCTGTTATTGCCAATGGAATTTTCACCACATGCTACATATTTTAACACATAATTACAGTTTTTAGAATCGCAGTAGAAAGAACTATTGGTATAAAGTGTAATAACTTCATATGCGTTTTTAAAAATATTAGTACATAGCAAATATTACTCAGAGTAAGAGCTAGTTGACATGTTATTACTGTAATACAGTAATACTGTCACTATTTTGTTTGTAACAAAGTGAACGTTGTTAACGTACCTTAAATATTTATTTTTAACGTGTCTAGAGTGGACCGTTTTAAAATCTAAATAAATTAGTAATTAGTCAGTTTATAAAGACTGTCTGGTTCCAAACAGTTTTCACCAAATACTTTAATCGGTATCAAAATATTTCAACAGTGAATTTAATGTCTAAATCTCCAATTCAAAATTATTTAAAACTTGACTACTATTGAGCCGGTTTAAACCGTGACACAGCCTAGTGGTTCGCGAACTCAACTCGCAATATGCGGATCGCGGGTTCGAATCCTATCACCGAACTCTCTCGCTCTTATAATGAGACGGTTAATTCGTTGGTTAAAAAGTAGCCCAAGCGTTCGGTGGTGTTGATTAGTTTTCTTCTCTCTATTCTACCATTTCTAAATTAGGGACGGATAGCCTTTCAGTAATTTTGCGTGGAATTCAACAAACATCTTATCTGATGGTTATTGTAGACAAAATACGCGGCTCGTAAAACGATTTTTAGTTGTTTTTTCCAAGTGCAAACGTTCAGCTTATAGCGACAACACATCTTGATTGATTTAAGATCTAATTACAATTTTGGAATCACGGAAGTCAAACTCTCTTGTATTTGACCATTTCCATGGTCTCACAGATTAATTTAATTTAATCCTGTCTAAAATAATTTCTATTTGAGGATAGGGTCGTAGCGATCTGGCCCTCCCTGGCCAGATGGGTTAAGGCGTTCAACTCGTAATCTGAGGGTCACGGTTTTGAATTCCCGTCACACTGAACATGTTTGCCCTTTCAGCCGTCGTTACAATATAACGGTTAATCCCACTATTCGTTGGTAAGAGAGTAGCCCAAGAATTGGCGATGGGTGGTGATGACTAACTGCCTTCCTTCTAGTCTTACACTGCTAAATTAGAGACGGCAAGCATAGATAGCCTCAGTGTAGCTTTGCGCGAAATTCAAAACAAACAAAACATAGCGATCTTCATGAGTAATAAAATTGAATCAGGTAGACGTGCGCCCCCACGGTTGATATTAGTGACGCACAAAAATGTAGCTAATAAAAGGGGGAAGTGTGTGTTTTCTTATAGCAAAGTCATATTGGGCTATCTGCTGAGTCCACCGAGGGGAATCGAACCTATGACTTTAACGTTATAAATCCGTAGACTTACCACCGTACTAGCGGTGGAGGGGAGAAAGAGTCTCGAAGATTAGTTTACTCTAATCCAACCTAAAGAAATTTCAAATGCCGCAACTATTGATTATTATCTTTTGTTCACTTTTAATTTCACAGTTTCGATTAAAAATTCGAGCAGTGATGCCACTGAATATGCTCTACGTTTTTTACTGTAAGTACGTCATAAAGTCAACTGTATTCGATCTTTTTTTTTGCGTACAATAAGAGGTCAAAATCCTACTGTTACCATTGCCTAATTAAAAGCAAAGTGTGTTTTGTAAAGTGGTGTTCAAGTTGAAACATCCAATCCACTTTCTATAAATTCTAGTTTTCAACACTCAGCCACAAACGTAACTGCGGATTTTCTTATTGTTTGTTTACAGAAGTACTTTTTGACTTCAGTTATTAAATAACAATCTTTGAATTATCGATACTTTCTTAAATTTAACCTCTTGGCGACACATTATTTACAAATGGTTTGTTTGTTTGTTTTGAATTTCGCGCAATGCTACACGAGGGCTATCTGCGTTAGATGCCCCTAATTTAGTAGTGTACATTACAAATGGAAGTGACAGGAGCTAATTTGATCAGATCCGGCATGGTCAGGTGAGTTAGGCGTTTGACTCGTAATCTGAGGGTCGTTGGTTTTGAATCCCCTTCACACCAAACATGCTCGCCCTTTCAGCTGTGGGAGCGTTAAAGAGTGACGGTCAATCCCACTATTCTTTGGTAGAAGAGTAGACCAAGAGTTGGTGATGGGCGGTGATGACTAACTACCCTCCCTCTTGTCTTATACTACTAAATTAGGGACGGCTAGAGCAGACAGCCCTCGTGTAGCTTTGCGCGAAATTCAAAAACAAACAAACTAATTTGACCGAAAAACTTCAAGAAGAACGAATGATCTAGAATTAAAATCATGATAATAAAGTCAATACAATAATAATGTAATTACAACTTTAACGTGCAGGTCTATATCTGGTGTTTAAAAATATAAAAATTACTAAGTTTTAGTACACTAATAATCAGGGCCGGCCTGAAGATTTGAGGTCCTATGACTCGTGTGAAAAGAAATCTCCTTTTTATCCACGATAACCATTTTAAACAATGGTACAATGATTTGAAAATACATTTTAAACGAGTAGTAATAATCCAAATTCAATTTAAAGGACTCATTACTTAATAACTTCAAACTATTCTCAGTTACTTTTAGTAATAAATACAAACGGGAAAATTCACAAGTCTTAAGCCTAAGTGTAGGCCTAAATCTGGCTCTGCCGGAAATGTTTATTGCATATATGTGTACAGATATATTTGTGCGCTCGTGTACACAGACGATATATATAAATATTCTCATATGTATAAACATATGAGAGTATTTTATGTGACTGAGTTTTTTTGTTCTTTTTCCACTTCCTTAGAAACCACAATGTGCGACGAAGACATTGCTGCCCTTGTTATTGACAATGGTTCTGGTATGTGCAAAACTGGTTTTGCCGGAGATGATGCTCCCCGTTCTGTGTTTCCTTCCATCGTTGGCCGTCCACGCCACCAGGTATGTCATATTTTTCTAACGTTTTAGCGCATTAATAATGCCACTGTACCTTGTTAAAATAAAGTAAATTTATCTCTATCAATCAAGTGTGTGAAATACCACACTTGAGTTCCTCACTTATTCTTATATTTCAACATATCGTTTAGGGTGTAATGGTTGGTATGGGACAGAAAGACAGCTATATCGGGGATGAAGCCCAAAGTAAACGAGGTATTTTGACCCTGAAGTACTCCATAGAACATGGTATCGTCACTAACTGGGATGATATGGAAAAGATATGGCATCACACCTTCTACAACGAACTTCGAGTGGCCCCTGAGGAGCACCCTGTTCTTCTAACAGAAGCACCCCTTAACCCTAAGCTGAACAGAGAAAAAATGACCCAGGTTTGTAGCAAAATTAAAAACAAATTATAAGTTAAAAGTTGGAATTTAAGCAATACAAATTTTGTCTAATTCACTGAAGTATTTAAATTATTAATAAAACGATAACCTATTTAGCTAAGAGACCACAGATAATATATCTTGTTAAAGATCTGTTTCTATCCTCAGCGGGATATCTCTTTCTTCGAAGATAAGGAAATTGTTCAAATTATTTTATACTTTAAACTTTATGTTTAGGATAAGCGCTTCTCAAAGAAAACAAAGTTGTTATAACTGGGAACCCCGAAGGTCGTAATTTTTTTAATTCTAATTTATGATAAAAAATTAAATAACTAATCTTGACTTCCAAAATATAACCTGTGTTTTTTCGTACAGCCAAAGCCACAAAGGGCTATCTGCTCAGCCCACCGAAGGGAATCGAACCCCCGATTTTAGCGTTGTAAAGCCGGAGACATACCGCTGTACTAGCGGGGGGGCGATATAACCTCTTCTTTCTTCAACGGAATAAATTCACTATTGCGCGACTAAATCGTCACTGAAGTGTGAGTGGGTGAGGATTTAGTTTGGTTTTAACTTTATGAAATTTCATTTTAGACACTGCTTTTCACAAATGTCTATTTTAAACCTGCAAATGATTATTCTCATCTTGTCTACAGGTTATGTTTGAAACTTTCAACACTCCTGCCAACGGGTATCGTTATGGATTCCGGTGATGGTGTTACCCACTGTGTTCCAATTTACGAAGGGTATGCTCTACCTCATGCTATTATTCGACGGGATCTAGCTGGGCGCCCCAGTGGCTCAGCGGTATGTCTGCTGACTTACACGCTAAAATCCGGGTTTCGATACCCGTGGTGGGAAGAGCACAGATAGCCCATTATGTAGCTTTGTGCTTAATTCAAAACAACAACAACAAGGATCTAGATGGTCGAGACCTTACTGATTATCTTATGAAAATCTTGACGGATATACATTTACAACAACATGTTTTTTATTTGTTTTTCTTTCCCTGTTACTATTATTCATTATCAACAGTTTTCCGTGTGTAATCTGCATACACACATTCATTATCAAAACAGCCCTGAAAAAACTAAAATGCAAATGTTACCGTCGGAACTTATAATTTAATTTCTTTCTTCTTCAATTATCAGAATAAAAAACCAAACACATATTTTTAATACTATAAATATATGATGTGTTACTGTTGGGCTTGAAATTATTATATCCGTGACTTGTTGATGATAAATAAACAACAGACACTTGTTTTCAAAGTAATGACCCGGCATGGCCAGGTGATTATGGCGTTCGACTCATAATTTGAATGTCGCAGGTTCGAATCCTCAATACAACAAACATTCTCGCCCCTTTTCGCCGTAGAGGGCGTAGTAATATCTCGGTCAATCCCACTATTCGTCAGCAAAAGAGTAGCCCAAGAGTTGGCGGTGAGTGGTGATGACTAGCTGCCTTCCCTCTAATCTTACGCTGCTAAATTAAGGACGGCCAGCGAAAAATTTAAAAACAAACAATCATTAAAGTAATGTATATACATATATATTCGAACAAATTAAACGTAGTTGCAACAAATTCTTCACATTGTAGAGATTATAGACACATCAAAAATACCACACATATATATATGTAGTGTTTTTTATAGCAAATCCACATCTGGCTATCTGCTAAGCCCACCGAAGGGAGTTGAACCCCTGATTTTAGCGTTGTAAATCCGTAGACTTACCGCTTTACTAGCGTGGGGCGTATGTATACTCTTCAAAAAAAGAAGCTCAAAAGGCAAAATCCGAGACAAATTGATAATAAGTTTATTCCGAGTAGTTCTGTATGACATGTGTGAAATTTTGCACATTTACTGCTGAACATCAAAAGTCTGCAAAGGCGAAGTCCACGCTCACAAGTTGAAGTTTAACGTCACTCAACGTCAATAACGAGTATACCCCCATGAGCATCAATAACTGCTTGGCATCTCCTGCCCATGGAAGCGATGAGATGATGAATCACATCCTGTGGAATAGCTGTCCACTCAGCCTGCAAAGCTGCTGCAAGCTGCGGTTGAGGTTGTCGCTGTGGCAGACGTCGGTCCAACTCGTCCCAAAGATGTTCGATGGGGTTTAAATCTGATGATCTGGAGGGCCAGGGAAGAACGTTGATGTTGTGGTGTCTCAAGAAGACAGTGGTGAGTCGGGCTGTGTGAAGACGGGCGTTGTCATGTTGAAAAATGTCGTTGACGTTCACCATGATTGGTTGCACATGGGGTCTAAGAATCTCGTCGACGTATCGTTGAGCTGTAAGATCCCCTCGAATGTGCAAAAGATCTGTTCTGGCATTGTAAACCATGACAGCCCACATCATGACGCTGCCACAACCAAATCTGTCAACTTCCTGCACACAGTTTGCTGCAAAACGTTCACCTCGGCGACGGTAAACACGGGTCTTTCCATCCTGCCTACGAAGCATAAAACGTGATTCATCGTTGAATAAAACATGCCTCCATCGTCGATGAGGCCATACTCGATGTGCCGGAGTCCACTGCAGCCATGCTTGACGATGTTGCTGGGTGAGGATGACGCCTCTGACTAGACGTCGAAGTCGGATTCCTGCATGTCGTAGACGGTTGCGTACGGTCTGATCGGAAATCCTACGCAGCCCTGGTATGGTTGAGGCAGTAGACGTCGCAGTGATAGTCCTATCTCGAAGGTGACGTAACCGAATGTAGCGATCTTGTGCGGGCGTGGTCACACGAGGTCTACCAGATCGTGGACAGTCACAAGTTGATCCATGTTGTTGGTGATGATTCCATAATCTTGTGATGGTGCTTGGGTGAACATTCACAGCTCTGGCAACATCTGATCGAGTTTTGCCTGCTTCCAATCGACCAATGGCGTTGTTGCGTTGTGCTTCAGTCAGTATTGGCGTAACTGTATTGAGTGTTGGTGGCTTAACACTGAGCTGTGGAAACCGAAAACCCGTCACTTTCACAGGGATTTTGCACATGTTGCACTTGCAGAACATGCAGATCTCTCAAACAAATTTATTGGACATGAATGCATTTTGGCAAAAAATCTGATGTTTTCCTCTGTTTTCAAAGTGCCCAACTTTTATTGTAATTTTGGTCTGACAATCAGTGCCTTAACACGTGTGACATCACACACTCTGAGCTTGTAACACTATTACATATATTTCTCTTCAAAATAAAAAAAATATCCCTTTTGCGCTTCTTTTTTTGAAAAGTATATATGTATATATGATATTATTTTTGTGAAAAGTCCACTTACGCCTATTCAGTTACTTTATAATTCCATTTGACAAGCCATACTATAATCTATATTAATATCGCCAAACTATTCAAATATAATTCTCTTACTTTATCGTCGAGTTGTCACAGTTATATCTTATACTTTTAAACTTGTGCTGTACTCTTTTCTTTATTGAAAAAATAAACTTTCCTTCTTATATATTTTTTCTACCGTTAGTTTTCTTCTAAGATATTAATTGTTAAGCCTTTTTCTATACTTTGGCCAATCTTTTTCTCTTAATTTTATCCCTATGTCTGCTCTCGTCTAATGTTTTCCACTCATCTCATACTATTTACAAACATTTATTTTTAAATCGTCTGTTCACTGCAGTTCATACTAAAAAGAAAAATATTACAGTATCATTGTAATTCGCTTTGTGACAGCACAAGCAGTTTGTAAATACATAAAATGGTTATTGAACAACTTGTATAAATGTATGATTAAATTTGCCACTTTATATGCACTTCTCATTTATTTAATTATAATTACTTGTTTCCATTTAATTTGTACGAATGTTTGAAAATAGTTTTCCTTCATATATTCAACATGTAACTGCTTGTTTTGTCCATAGCTGAGCGAGAAATTGTTCGTGACATCAAAGAGAAACAATGTTACGTCGCTCTGGACTTCGATCAAGAGATGAACACAGCTGCCTCTTCATCCTCTTTAGAGAAATCCTACCAGTTGCCTGACGGGCAGGTAAGCACTATTATTGAGATGTTCCGCTGTCCTGAGGCCCTCTTCCAACCTTCCTTTTTTGGGTATGGAGTCTTCGGGCATCCACGAGACCACCTACAACTCTATTATGAAATGTGACGTTGATATCCGTAAAGACTTATATTCCAACGTTGTTCTGTCTGGTGGTTCCACAATGTATCCTGGCATTGCTGATAGAATGCAGAAAGAAATAATCTCTCTCGCACCCAGGACCATGAAGATCAAGATAATCGCTCCCCCTGAAAGGAAGTATTCTGTCTGGATCGGTGGGTCCATTTTGGCTTCTCTATCCACTTTCCAACAGATGTGGATCTCCAAACAAGAATATGACGAGTCTGGTCCCAGCATTATCCACCGCAAATGCTTTTAAACATAATTTGAAGAGCTAAATTAATGTTGTATAATAATAAATGAAATATATATTTATTCATCCTTATCAAAATAACAATGAATTTAAAGGTTTGCATTTTAGAAATCATAAAATATTCTCATTTTTGTAGCTTAGAACTTAAAACGAAAATATTTTTAAACATCCTATATAATGATTACCACACGTAAATTAAAAACGTTTGTAGTTTCAGTTTATATTTAAGAAATTTGTACGTACTACATTGTGATAAAATTGTAACAAGATGTACACACTGTATAAACTTGAAAATACTAAAATTATAGTTTTCCACATTTTGCTTAACGTCTCATAAGAAATACTGCATAGTCGACAAAATTAAAAGTTTTGGTTTGTTTGGAATTAAGTACAAAGCTACACAAAGAGCTATCTGTGCTCTACCCACCATGGGCATCAAAATCAGATTTCTTGTAATACGAGTCAGGAAAAACATATTTAGAAATACATTTTTTTGTTGCTGACAAATGCGTTTTAAGATTCGATTTTAGCTGTATTTTATGTATTATTAACTGTAATCCGTGTAATTTAAAATCCGTGGAAAATTAGCACTTACCTTCTTATAAATATCAATTAAAAGTATACAGGAAATCACACAAGTTGACAAACATTCATCTTTTGACACAAGTGTGCATTTTTTGGTACTTAACGCCATTAATCTTAGGCTTAGACGAAGTCACTGAAATTGGTTCTCTATTGTTTATAAACTAAGTAAGTTGAGATTGATATTTCGTATATTAGCTATATGGTAAGCAGAGAAAAATGTTAGTGCTGAATAATAACTATAAAGAAGTTTGGGTTGTGTGGAGGCTCTAGAGTCTAGAGTTTACGTAATCTTTGTTTTTCCCTAGGAAAATAACAATAATAGATATCATTTTCGTAAGGTGGCGCTTTTCGATATTGATCCTACTCGAACTATATTTAAATAATGCATATTATCATCGTTTCATTGTTTTGGAATTTATTTATACCTTTATTCAGTGGCGAATTTAGATAGGGGCTAGAGAGGGCTCAATTTCAAGACCCATGGTCTTAATAGGGACCCACTGATAATTTTGTTCCGTATAAAATTATATGGAACGTAAGAACCACAAAAAAATATTAGCTCCTGAACCAACACAACCTTAACTTTGCCACCGTCTTTATTAAATAATGTCTTTATGGTAACTCTGACCCTGATGTATAAGTGTACTTTGAAACAAATCAGAAAATAACCTTTTGTACATCATTTATTTATAGAAAAATATAAATATCAAACCTAAACAGGACACCTCATAATTAAGAGAAATTTCTGAAAGTGAATGTAAAAATATTGTATGTTCGATTGTAATTGATAGAATAACAATGTTTCTTCCAAACCAAAATTTTCTTGAAGAAGCAAAAAAAAAGAAAGAAAGAAAGAAAGAAGAAGAAGAAGAGAGGGGGGGTGTCTTGTCTCCTTTAATTTTAACAACTGTAGTATTTCACGGTTTTCAAACCTACAATTTCCCACTCTGTATAAAGTTCCACTGCAACAAAAAAATCATACAAATATGTTAAAATTTTAGGCTAACAGTGCATGCATTTATGTCAGATTTGAGGTGCTTTTGTTTCAAATTTCGTGCAAAGCTACACGAGAACTATTTGCGCTGAGCGTCCCTAATTTAGCAACGAAAGACTAAAAGAAAAACAGCTAGTCATAACTATCCATCGCCAACTCTTTTACCAACGAATAGCAGGATTGTCCGTTTCTTTGTAACACCCACACAATTGCAAGTCAAACTCCCTAATCACCTGGCCGATAGCTGAGTTCACTTTGTTTCCAGCCAAATATGAAAACAAAAAACCTGATCCGTCGAACTTATTTTGGTAACACTGATATAATATAAACGTTTCAAACATGTACTCTCAAGACAAAAAGTATATCACAGATGTATCAACACCACACGTGTGACTAACATGCGGTCATCAAAATTCCTTGTGAAGTGGACAGAATATCTAATAACAATAGGGGAGGATACACGACGTTTAACATTTTTCTCCCTTATGTAAAGAAATTAAAAAAGACACACCTCCTCAATACAAATGGGTACAGAGTATTCAGTCTTTTGTATTCTTTAAGTAGAAAAGAAAACAAACAAAAAAAATTGTATAAATGACCAAAGACAAATAAGTATCGCTTTCTCTTTGCATCTGGGAAAAATTTCCAGATACAGTTTCTGAAATTTGTACACGGGACACGTGTCACTCGATATTATTGTTCCGTTATATATGTCTCAGTTGACGTTGTTTGGTTACGTTATTGTGGGGCTATGTGTCCAGCATACATTTACGAAAGCACTATATATATATATATATATATATCCAAAGGTTAAAGTGACGCAAAAACATAGAGGAGCGAATTCTATTAGTGCTTTTTCTACCCATACCAGCTGGTTTTAAATATATAAGAAATGCATAGTTATAAATCAACAGTGCTTAAAAGGTTAAAATAATTTATGACGAATATAGCACAAAGTTGTACTTTTATCTTATTATCTGTACGAAATACAGACGGTTGAGTTATATTAAAACGATTTGGAATGTGCAAATCAGTTTGTCTCGCTGTGGAAAGTATAAGAACTATACTGTGACATTACATTGGTAACAAGGATAACGTACAACATTTCTGAAGCACAATATAAACACACTCAGATCAGTTCAGACTGACAACAAAGGAATATGGAGTACCTTGGGAAGCCAAGACCATCCTTAAAAACTCTTGCAAGAAGTTGAACCACAGTCATGATAAACAAAGTGCAGAAGATAATTCACAAACACAAAAGTCAGTGGCAAAAGCCGTCCTCACGCTCTGAGCAAAAGTACGCAGCATAACGAAGAACAATTTCCGGCTGGAGAAGCAACACAAGTCATATGTACAATAGATATGAAACGAAATGAGACTCAGTGATGTCGAGAAACCCACTTGTTGAGAATTTTATATGCAAAAACGGCTCGTTTGGGTTGAGAAAGTATTTTACATAGAAGAGCGAACAACGTTTAGACCTTCTTCGGTCATCGTCAGGTTCACCTGTTCAGCCGTTTTTGCATGTAAAAAAAACAACTTACAGACGTCTGTTGAAACGGCCGATGGGAAACTCGTCTTCTTTACGTGAGACAAATTACAGAAAGTAATCAGAGAGCAGTGGGGTGATTATGACATGACAGACATAGGCCACAATATTTTTCAATAACATCTACATTGCAGGTGTTTTGAAAAGATACGTGACAGTTAAATAGAGCTTGATCGTAGTAACGACTTGATAAGGTTACAATATCGTCAAATATAACTACTGAACCACAGTAAAGCACGGTCTCAAAATTTCTTACACCTTATGCGACAAACTTTCACCGAATATAAATATGTAAATAAATATTCACAACAGCCAATAAAGAAATAATACTGTTTAATCAGAATTCCTAATGTACATAACTTCATTTGTGACTTTCAAAATAATTCATCAGATATAATATCACATTGTAAAAAAATATAACAGCCAGTTTACAGTATAGTTTATTTTCTGAGCAAATTGTAACTTCTCTTGTGACGAAATTAAATCTCGTATTATTAGCAACATACGCCTATTAACAATTCTTAGTTAAACCTGAAAGTTCACAGTTTTACACAATATCTATATTACTACTAATCATGGCTTCCAACACCATGAAGGTAAATCATTCTTATGCTACAGGGTCATTAAAAAGTTGGAGAAAGCTATTAGGTCACACTTACTGCTAATAGAATACTTGCTATACATCGTATATGACACGAAAAGAATTGTGGTATAAATAAGAAATAATTCATATGGATTATTAAAGTTCGAATTTATTCTTTATTTGCGAGATTTGTTAGAGAAAAAAGAAAGAAAAAACAGGAAACATAAAACCAACAGTTGTAGAACACGTTTTTTACCACTTAAATACATAAAATCAAATGCGAAGAATTTCATGTTTAGTCACAAGTTGTTTTACTTTTTATAACGATAGTTATCAAAATACAAGTTTATAGAAGTGCTAACGTTATATATGATGACACAGTTAAACAGGTATATTTTCAAATTACCTTAATTTCGAACCAGGGACCTTTTTACAGAAACTTTACAAATGCTACGTAACAAAACCCACACTTCGATCACGTGCAACTCAGATGGAACGTCACACCAAACGTCTGCTTCTACTAACTTAAGTCTAGTTTTATTAAAAATTACCTTATCGTTATTTAGAATTATTAATATAGTGATATTTAAAATCACTTTTATAGCATACGTTCCACAGCATACACCAAAGAAGACTGGGATAAAAATTGTTCATTTCAGATATCGTGGCAGAACAAAATTCTCTTAAGTCCACAAGTTTTTTGATTAAACAACTGTGCTTACTTGACATTTATTCTTGATATCAATGCTGTAATTACCAACTGACTATTAATACAGATTCCTTCAAAAATACTACAAATGAAAACAGGTCTTACGCCTAACAAACCTTACTGAGCCTTTCTCACTTTTTAATTATATGTTGGGGCGTAGTGAGTTATCGTGGTTTCGGACTTCATTTGAAGTCTATGTTTTAAGCCTATTGATTTACTTGTACTGTGCTATTTTATTCATTTACATTTTAGAAGTTGTCAGATAAATGATTATATTTGTCATAGCACATTAGTATTGGGCCTATTATATTGTTAAACACAACATAATTTAGTTTATCTACCTTTATGTTCCAGATATTTATAAAATAACTACTTCAACCAGCATTTCTCTTTTGCAGCTTCATGAAGCCGCAAAGGCGAAAAGTTGGTTAAAATAGTTATTTTATAAATATCTTGAGCATAAAAATATTTCTCTCTCTCTCTCTCTCTCTCTCTATATATATATATATATATATATATAGCACAGATAGCCCTCGAGTAGCTTTGTGCGAAATTCCAAAACAAACTATATATATATATTATCAAAATGTGTAAATTCCTCCAGTATAGAACAAATTTTGAAAGGCAATGAAGAATGTAGTCTTTAAAAATATAACAGGTCAAAAATATCTTAAGACATAAGAAACCGTAATTACACTTCACAGGCTTGTAAAAGATGTTCACATAATGACAATTGTTCGATAAATAATTGACAAATTAGACTGTTACGTCACCAATCTTACAATGTTTTGATAGACGTCGGGGCTTTTCTAAAGTTGCTATTACGACGAGGTCCACTAATAAATTTCTTCTTCTTCTTCTTAATATATATATTCTTTCTTAATTTACAGACGGGCTTAATTCACTAACCTGCCTTGATGTTAATCATTAAAAAATTAATAAACTAATTTAAGCCTAGCATGTATAAGCAAAAAGTTTGAAGCCTAGAAGTCCAATTTATACTTTTAGGGCTGAGAGTCGTATTTTATATGCAAAAACGGCTCGTTTGGGTTCAGAAAATATTTTAAATAGAAGAGCGAACAACGTTTCGACCTTCTTCGGTCATCGTCAGGTTCACCTGATTCTTCTATTTAAAATATTTTCTGAACCCAAACGAGCCGTTTTTGCATATAAAATTCTCAACAAGTGGATTTCTCGACATCACTGATTGAGGGTCGTATTGATGTATAACTGGCGTAACAATTTTTGGGGGGGTAAGTTTGCATGACGAAACATTAAAGATTTAAAAACTAATCTTTTATAAATACTCCTAACTGTGGCACTGGTTGTAATATGTATAAATATAAAATGAAACTGAAATGTTATTAGGCGAAGTATTATAAGTATTATTTTTCAAATGGAAATTCATAGAGACTCAGTTAGGGTTAAGCGTTAAAAATAAACACAACCCAATCATTATAATGCACTATCTTTAGTTTCCCAAAGTAAGAATTAAGTCTAAAGGCAAACTATTAGCCAGAAATTACAGAAAGAAGTTGCAACAGACAGTTTAAACCAAACTGGCTAATAAAACTCGGATTAACCAAGCTGCAGAGCCTAACAGTTTACAAGCGCACTACATAATATATATACACACGCTTGCAGCCAGTAGAACTTAACCAATGTCATTTACGACATAATAAAGCCAAAGGTAAAATAAAATACAAGTTATATCAGACAGAGGCCTTTTAGGTTAAAAAATAACACCTGAATTACCCTTTTAATAAACTTTACAGCATATACACATGAATAAAACAGTGCAGAGAAAAGTTTTCTTTCACTTTTAAATTATGTTAGCGTTACTGATATCTTATTGTTTTACCTATTATTTTTTGTTGTTAATTTTGATACATGACGGTTGACGGACTGTTGATGTATTTCTACATCAACGTATTTCTTGCTCTAATATGTTAGTTCTGAAAGTACAGGAGAGAATGACTGATGCTAATGTTTACCTGTGGTGTTATTCTTACATAAGCAAATAACTAAACATAATATTCATGCCAAATCTAAATTACATATAAACAGGTTTCAAAACTTTTTACAATTAAATCTTATTGTTTGAGAGACAATAATAAAATACAGTGATGCATTACCCAATCTCAGTAATTTGTTTATATTTTTTGTGCTTAGAATTGTAATATAATATTTGCTGTGACTTTAATAAACAATAATTAGAATTAGTTTATACCTGTACAAAAAAAAAGTTATTTTCTGAGTGCAACTAATTTGCTTCTTGATTTTTTACACTTTTAATTTAATAATAATATGTGTGTGAAACGTCACAAAATGTACGTTAATACATAACCATTATTTTAAAACATCCCTTTCTATACCAAATTAAAATTAAACATACACTCTACATCAAAATCATGCTTTAGAAATTGCATTGATCACAGAAAGCAAAGAATGTGAAAAACAAATGGAGCATAACTGTTGCTAAATCCTAAATCTAAATGGTAAGTATAAGAAGTATATTTACTTAAGTCATTCCTTTAACATGCAATAAACAAAAATGCTTGAAATATTTTATGAAGACAAACTGAAAGTACGTGAGTATTTCTGGTGACAAAAAACAAAACAAAACATTTGTTTTACTATAGATGACTACACTGAACTACAAATAAACTAGGGGCAAAAATTACAAATACAATAAAAATTATGCAAGTCTCAAGGAAAATCAATATAATTTTTCTATACAATACCCAATTACTGACTAAAGAGCTATCATATACAGATATGTGTCTTAGCATGTCCACACATTTGTATAAATCTTGAAAACTTGCTACAAACAGAACAATATAAACATATTCTCAAAACAGTTTCAACTCTTAACAAGCTAGTTACAGAAATATAAACAATTATAACTAAACACTTAAAATATGACACTGTTATACTAAGTTTAAGCTCCTACTAATTTTATATCATATTAATTTGTTATACAAGACACAATGTAGTGTCAAAATAACATTACATAAACAGCTAATCTTGTCTTCCGAAGTTTTGGCTTAATGTAAACAAGTTTAGTGCATAACATATAAATCTATAAGAACCAATATGTCCAAACATATTAGTTATACATGGTAAACTACTTATTTGCTCACTAAAGTTTGCTCATCATCACAGACACACGATTATACATACTTGAGAATGTGAAATGAAGAGCAAAAAAACTAGTTTCATTATATGTATGTGTGTGCAAATATAAACATTCTCAAATCAAATACACAGCTAAAGCTCTAAGACTAGAGGTTTTAAAGCACTATTACTTGTGTAATAATTCCAAAGCATTGCTATGAAAAATAACATTTTTAAAAGTTAATATCTCTATACAGTCATTTTGAACTTGTTAACCTTCCAGCTGAAACAGATATATGAAGAACTATCTATTATGATGACTAAACTGAAATACAACATACAGAAAAACAACTGCAGAGTAAATGTATGCACTTGGTTGGGAAGGTTTGTTTGAAGGATATTTTAAATTAACATCAGGTTTTAAACATTAAATTCACATATAACTGAAAACAGATTAAAATATAAAAAAAAATAAAGAGAATCGTACAGTTTTGTAGTTCACATCATAAAGCAACACTAAAGATACAAAAAACTGATGTTGGTATTAAAGTAAATGGAAGTGACATTTGCATCTTTACCAAAAACAAAGGGTAATTAATGTTGAAGTTCAAGAAAAATTTAAAATAAGAACTAAGTTAAGAACTTCACAATTCACATGCCACTGAACAATTTGATAACAAAACAATACTATAGTAGTTTTTTTTTTTTACAAAATCGTATGAATTCATTGCTTAATTCATTATTTTAATATTGTACATGGGAACATTAGATTAGGGTAGTGACTTAGATTACAGATTATTTATTTTTCACAAACTTTAAAGCTTTGCCAACTACCATTTGCACACAAAAATATAGTTTAGAATCTAAAGTTGTCAAAAAATCATATTAACTGAAGCTCAAAAACATATACAGAATGCACCAGGTATAACTGATAAAGTTATGAATTTTATTTTACAGATGAGTTTCTTCAGCAACTGAATTTCTTCTGTATTTATCAGGTAATGAAGATGCTGGAGGTTCTCCATAAATAAGGGGTGATGTGAATGGAGTTATATTATCGAGTGTGTTTAAACTTGCTGTGGTAAATGAGAAAAAATCTTCAACTGATGTCAGACTTAAACTTTTGGATGTATCATAGAACACAGACATAGACTGACTTCCTGGAGAACTGTATCTCCTTCCTTGAAGATCTCTTTGAGCATTATCATCACACAGCCAGAATTGGGTGGATATGTTTGCATCAGAACTTCTAGCAGTAACATAGTTTGAAAGACTTTTGACTTGTGTTTGAGAAGTAAAATTATAGTCTTCTTCATCGGAACTATCAGCAAAGGATATCAGTGCCTCAGGACTGTCCTTTACAGAAAGGGTACTTATGTTATCTTCTGTTAGTGTTAACGTGATATCGTTTATGTCAATACTTTTGTCATTTGTATTATCTGATAAATTGTGTGTTTGACATTCTTCTACAGGTTTTGCAGATTTTTTTGCTTCTGATATGTCAGGTATTTCTGGGGGTGGCACAGATGGTCGATCTAATTGACTTCTACTTGGAACACCTAGTGGAAGACCTTTAGGTTTTTCTATGCGAACATGTGCTGGTGGTTTAGGTGGGCGAGCTGTGACAACCTGATAATGTGAATCAAACTGGTGAACAGATGAAAATGTTTGTCCTTCCTCTTTGTTTAGGGATGAACACTTGTCAGAAACAAGACTTCTCAAACTACTGAGTGATCCCCGTTTAACGATTGAATTAGACTTGCTTGGGACCCACACAATGTCCTTAGGTAGTGTTGATATAGGTCTGTTGTCTCTGATTGATTTCATTACTTCTTCTTCAGTGACAGAAAGTGTTCTTTCCAATTTTGGTATAAACAAGGGTCTTTCTTGACTAGGGCCTTGCATTCTATTCTTATTGAATTTATCAAGGCCAGATTTTATCATCTGGTTACTCTGTCGTTTTGTTGGTCGAAAAAATGATCTTAAATTGATGGATGCAGGACTAGCATTTCGACTATGAAAAAGAAAACAAGTACACACAAATTCAATGGAGTTTTCATCATGATATCACTTTAGTTTACTTCTACTACATTTCCTGGAATAAAGTGGTATATTGCATTAGATAATATTATATTTTCCAAAAAAAAAAAAAAAAGATTGTTGGTGTAGACTTACCTTAGAGAGAAGTCTCATCATCATAACTACAAATACAATATTATCTAAAGATTGTCTAACAACAGTGAAAACTAATAATGTTAAATGGTACACTTTACTTATTTTAACCTATAATAAAATAACATGCTGAGACATTCCCAGATAAATTATTTTTGTGAAGCATATGGCAAAATGCAAAAATACACTTTGTAAATTCAGAATTTTCTTGAAGGAAAAGAAAATTGAATATTTTAATCCTTTCTCACAGTGAATGGTTTAAGAACACAAATTTTATCCAAAAATTTTAAAGCTATTTTGAAATATTTGAATTCGAACTTCAGATAAACCTTAATTTGTTTTTTCCATCCCAAATCAACATGTGTTGAGAAAACAAAATTTTTAACTGGTTTGTTTGCTAGCATATTTTTAAAATGACATAATGTTGCTTGTGTAGCTTACTCATAAAAAGCTATAAAAATGCAAGTCACAAGTCAATGTTTCATTATATATTTAAGTGAAATTTGTTGCTTTGAGTAATGCAGTATTAAATATGACATTTGATATTATACAAGAAACCACAACTGAATTTTTCTATTAAACATGCTATATGAGTGCATCATATGCCTAAATAAGTTGAAAAAAATTAATATACCACACCTCTCTTCAGTTGTATTACCACAGGACTCTCCATTCAACACTTGCATTTCATTTGAATGTAGAGATTTATCAGACAGAGTGGGGGTAACAGGAACTAATATTGACGTTGATACAAACTCAACTTCTGTAAACAACATTTTTTTTTCATCATCAGATTCATCAGAATAGCTCATAAAATGTTGTCTGATAATTACAACAGCACAGTTTCAGTAACAGATCTATACTTGCTAAATTTGCCCATGCCATGCCAAATATCTCTTGATTATTTATTTATGTTTATTAGACTCAAGAATTTTTAATCAAATAGTTTGTTTTATTATAAAATAAAAGTTTGTAATGAAAGTGTGAATTTTTATATTTAGTTGTGTAACATATAAAGTTTATAAGTTGAAAAGAACAATAAGGGACATCAACAACCAAATGAAAAACAGACACTCAAGTTAAGAGCCTTATATTGAATATTATGTTCTTTTGTGTTCAATATATTTTCCTCAAGCCACACAAAAGATTTGATTTATTCAACCAAAGTAGCACCTAATGTGTACACAAAGGGTAATCAGCCAGGTGGAAACTTATTAGATTCAGGCATAACTAATCAGACTGAAGGTAACCAACTAGTTGACAGTATTTCCTGCTTCTGCAGTTAACCTCAACCAAATAGTAGGATTGACCATCACAATCATAATTCCCCTCTCACAGTTGAAAGTACAAAGCACATTCAGTATCACATCACTGCTCAAGTTTTGGACCTTCTGATCCACAGCTCTAGCATATAAGACCATACCTTGACCCAGTAGAAGCAAGGGAAAATAAATTCTATAATTTTAATACTGCTGCGAGTTTAAATGTCAAAGAACAACAGTTTTACTGATGAGGTAACTAAAATATATCAGTTTCTTTTATCTGAGACATTTTTAGTGTATTGTTTTGTAAAACTTTGTTTTATTGTAACTTGTATTAAAGCTAAAAATTCTTTTGGATTTAACTTTTTACCACAGATTTTTATCAAGTCTGAAACACTTCCTCCACCAAAAAATGGTGGGTGAATTGTGCTTACCTCACAAGATGAATTACAGTCCTCCATCTACAACTTTTAGAAACAAATTCAACATCCATTTTCTTTATTTTTAGCTTTAATACAAGTTACAATAAAACAAAGTTTGAAACTTCACAGACTGGACAAAGTATCACACCTTAAACAGATTTGGATACACTGCCTAATAAATTCCAGCAATTATTTAACAGTCTTAAGTTTCTGCAGGTGTACAACTGAGTCATGTTTTGTGTTGCTACAGTCAATTACTAGCCAAGAAACTTAAAACACTTCAGTCTGTGACAATACTACTAGACAAAATAAGCTCTTTTACTTGATTTTGAAAATGATATATCAATATTTTGTGCTCTTATGTGGAGTTAATACAAACATATTCTCTGTGTACCATTTCAGTTAAAACATCCATACGTACATAATTTATCATGCTTTATATATTTAGGCATGACCAACTTTATTATTACAAAAGAAACTAAAATATAAAAATACCTTTAGGTTAGTTTATGATTAGATTAGGTAAAATAAATAATAACATTATAATGTTTCACAAAAGATGCACATGAGCAGCTCATGGGTAATGTAATTCAACACTAACTTGAGCTACATGTTCCCTGTCTACATTTTATAATGATGGTTCAAAGGGTAATAGGACAATAAAATTTAATGATAAACAGACATATGTTGTTACATGTTTAAAGCCTCATACGATAAATACATGTAGTTTCACAAAGGAAAAAAAGAAACAACAATTTAGATTTATTTTGATTGTTTTTGTAGTTACAAAATTGGTTATATTGAACGATCCTGTATATTGATAGGGCACAGAAAAAAACAGATAAAACAAAGTTTTACGGAAAACAAAAATTTGAAATGTATTTCAGAGATTTTAAGGATTGCACAAAGAAAATCTGATATTTTTGAGATGAAAAATATTTTTTAATCTTAAAATGAAAACCACTTTGCACACAAATTATTCAAAACAAATCCTCAATACAGTTATGGACAAATCTTTTAGTTTACTAAAAAATATTTCACAAAGAACAATGGGTTTTTTTTATATATGAAACACTTATAATATCAACTGAAAAACTGACAAATTTTGTGAAGATATACACATTATATTAAAAGTTAGTAGTATCAAATCTATAAAGACTAAACAAGTTATGTAGCCAGTCAAAGTGACCAAACCTGTACTGAGAGTTTATGCAAAATAAAACTGCTTACCTTCTTCAAAAAACCAATCAGCATAAGTTACTAAAGTCTCCACTATAGCACTATGATTATTTGCTGCTGTCATGTTCATGCTAAAATACAAAAAGAATATTGTGAAATTAAAAAAAATTAGTTAATACTAATATTCACAAATATATATGTATTAATATTTGTGAATACTTGTTGGATGCACTTTGAAACACAATAGTAACAAAACAACCACACAATATTGTTCATCACAGAAGTTACCCTTGAACTACATAATTTTCAAAACAAATCAATGGAAGACATACCCAATGTTCTGACTGTAATGTAAACCCTCTATTTGATCAATATTTTGGTATCTTACCCATTAATAACTAATTTTCCAATATAAAAGCTATGTTCCAACACAGAATTAGAATCACTTCAATACATCCCAAGTAATATTTTATGCACATCCCATTTATAGGGAGATATGAATACATCTAACAAATAATGTTGCTAAACAATAACAAAACTTCATGTCAGTTCTTTTCTGTTAGGTTCAGAGAGAAAACAACAACAAAATGTTGAAAAAATTTTCAAAATATAATTTTTTGCACATGCATGGTGGTTAAGTTACACAATTTCCTAAATGGCTGTTTCTTGTATTATCAACTGTTTAATCAAGATTTTTTATAAGAGTTGTTCAACTATTCTTTCCAGTCCATGAAGATAGATCAGCTGATCATAAGTTGTAGTTTAAAAAGATGAAGAGATAATGATTTTCTTCCTTAGTTCGCACACAATGAAATACAACACTTGTTAGAAGTCAAGCTCCAAGTGTTGTACATACAACATTATTTGCGCTAACAACTACAAACTAACAGAATGTGGATACCATTTAAGTGACAGCAATGCTTTTTAATATTACTATTTGAAGTATGTTGTTTATTTTTCAACATCAGTTTACAAACACATTACAAAACATTCTCCATTACTTTGGATAAAATGAGTATAATTTGATGATTTCACCTCTTAATCATAAAAATGTCACTATTAAGGTCATTAGGCTTAATGTTAAACACTGTTAATTACTAAACATTTACCACAGCTACCAACATTAGCAAAAAACCGTCTTCAACTGTCTAGTTATATTTTGAAAATAACCCTTTTTCTTTTTATTTCTTCAAATAAATGTTTTGCTGGGTACTACTGAAAAAAAAGTTTGTGTCTGCTCACCTAAAGTGCTGAAACTCATCAGGAACCCATATGAAGTTTGGTGCCATAACAATAGCTATGTTCTGTGGGGTCATTCTATTAACATCTGAAGTAGATGCCAGCTTGGATAAGAACTTAATCAGGTACCTGAGAAGTCAGAAATGTCAATAAAACGAACTCCACAAATATGTAATTTTTCTGTAACACCTTCACATCATACCAACTCTCAGAAAACAACACAAATTACATCCAGAACTTTAAACTATCATTAGAGGATTCTCCATCCAAGAAAAAAGAATCAAGTTGAAGAAAAAGCAGAAAACTTAATTTCATAATTTAAATAGAATATACCATAAATTAAAGTAAGAATATTAAATTTAAATACACAAATGAATATTGCCTTTCAAAGAACTATTTAATTTTGGACTTAAAACTTATTTCTTAAATTATGAAAATTAACAGATAATAATTCTTCTTCATTAAAAAATGAATTATTTGTGGAGATCAATAATATTTAAACAATGAAATTAGCACTAAAATTATGATAACCATTAGCAGGTTAAAACAATTGTCTGCTAGCATCCAACTTTTTTTTTATCATTCTTTAATCATTTTTAAACTAAAATGTTTTTCATTCACACCTAACTTATTTTTTTTTACAAAGTAAAATTTTGTTACAAAACGTTTGGTAATTGTTAGTATGCTTTGTCGAATGTCATACAGTAAGTACTCTTATAAGATTATTTCATGAACTCTATGTAATTATTGAGAATATTTCATAATTTAGACTTAATATGTTGTTAACACTAAAAAATATTACTTGTATGATAATACCTTAAGCTATCAAAGAGCAAATAGACACTATGTTATCTTATACCTCAAGTTATCAAAGTTTGCTTTTGGCAATTTCTGAACCACCTGCCATAGAGCTTGGAGTCTGGCCTGTGGAGATGTTATCCTAGACAGAGAGAAACAAAATGCAGTAATGTAACTTCTAATGAAAATAAAATGTATATATTAAACATTGTACATCTGTATGCTGTATTATATTACTAATAACATATTAGATAGTGAATATAATTCTAAACCGACTTCCAAAGTTTTTTAATTTCTTTTCAATTCTAAGATCAATATAAAATTGAATTCAATTTCCAATTTTTCTATTTTATTTCTTTTCCAGAATATTATGTACAGAGACTAACACAGAAGACATTTGTTTGTTGTATTTGGTTTCATATGAGCCTCAAGTTAAAAATGCACGTTTTGTTAGTAATAACAAATCACTTAATATTTAATTTTTAATCAGTATTGGCTTGTAACAAACTTTTTATAGAGTTCATTCTTTACAAGTAGACCTTGTTACAGGGCTTTATTTTCTATGATTATGGTACTAATAATAAGATTTCACATACTCACAACAGTGACTAAAAACTGTGTTTCATTACATGACCAAAAAGAAATCCAGGCTATTTTTGTATCTGTCACACATTTTCTAAAACATTACAAAAAACAAATTTTAAATTTTGTCCAACACCAACCTGACAGCCTCTATCCATTCTGGATACAGTTTGTATGTTAGTAATGGCTCAGGTAGTTCTCTTAAATAAGACTTCAAGGCCCCTATAACAAGTCATAATAAACAAACTAAATTACTGGTATCTCTTGTCTACAGAACAAACACACATTTGTTGCAACAATAAATTCTTACTTTTGACTGTAAGGTTAGACAGACTTTAAAAACTTGTATAACCAAAATATATGCTTAAGTATACAGGTCACATAACAGAAACACAAACTTGTATCATGAGCATGCTTCAGTATAAGAGCAAATTGACAAACCATGATTTATAAGCAGAATGAAGTGGTCTATTTTTTAAAGAAAAGATAGTATCAAAAGATGAAAACCCCATTACTCTCATAAATCATTGTTTGTCTATTTACTGTTACACATATCCACTCAGTTTCTTTTCTTGGTAAATGCCTTGCACTTCATCTCTATTTTCTCTTTCCTAACCTGGGAAGAGCATAGTTCATGTTAGAATAAACAAAGTATTGAATTACATGACACACAAGCAGCTCAGACACTTTCTTTATGAATAAATATATTTTATTCTTTTTGTTTATAATTTTCTCACTTAACCTATTAAGTCTCCAATTCTTACAATTTATTAGTACCTATTTACCTACATACATACATATATGAAAGCAGAAACTAAGTGATGTCATACAAACCTTAAGCCTACCTTCTGGTAGTATATAACAATTTTTAAAATTTGAATATACCACTTAAGATCCTAAAAATATAGAATCTTCTAACATCTCTTTAATTTAACTGGCTTTGTAATTAAGCTATAACTAAGTTAAAAATTTCATCAGCTTATCTAAGTGAACTTAAATAATGGGTACAAAGACACTGTGGCCAAGAGTACTGACACTTCTTGGCTGAACAATTTTAGCCTCACAGGAATTCAACAAATTAACTATTTTTCTGTTGGTTATAAATATTTGAACAACAAATGTTAAGAGAGAATTACCAACATATTTTTAAAGACAAAATGTGGTCGGAAAAGAAGCAGTATGGAAATCTAGAATTATACCTTGTGAATATCTCTGGTACAAGTGTGTAATTTCTGGTAGAATTAGAAATTCATATAAGGATAGAAAAATCAGCTTAAAATTGGAAGTTGAGAGTGAGAAAGCATCACATGATACAGAAAAGTAAAGATATAGAATTATATTAAATATTTCATTTTGAGACAAAAAAATCGTACAATATCAGATCTTAAATTATAAACTGTGATTTGATGTCAAGTTTAGACTTAAATGACAATAAAGTTGTTTTAATAAATTTTCAGTGTAAAAGGTCATGACATGCACTTTGACTCCACCTACACACAAAGGGTTAAAATATGACCCTTTTTTTATTTACCTGTATTATTCTTGAGAGTGATTAAATCATAAAATTCACTGATACTTTTACAAAACAATATACATTTCCGTCTTAACAGTGCAATGTGGATCTTTTTATCTTCTTCAGATCACTAGATACTTATGAATATTCCATTACTTAGCACTAACTTCTAAACTTTTTTCAAATCTAGGAAAAAATCTCCAATGTAGGAACATACAAGAAACTCGTAAGCATAACAAATTCATTACAGCTTCAGTTGCATCCAGAAAGACACTTCACTGAGACTAATGTATAATCATCTGAAAAGTAAATGCAAAATTTCACATATACACGGACACAGAACACACTATCCATACAAACAACCATATCACCTGAAACAATGTCCATGGACACAGAACACACTATCCATACAAACAACCATATCACCTGAAACAATCTCCCTGTTGTTGATTAAACATAATAAAAAAGAAAAAAAAAGTATTTTCTGACCAAATGTTTAGAATCAGTTTGTGCACTGGAGCAATAATAAACACACTGCAAACTGGAAAAATACACAAGCTAAAATAAAGCACCTAGATAAAAACAAAAGAAAAAAAACACTTATCTCTGTCAACAATGACTTCTCCTTAAATTGAGCCTAACCTTAACACATTGATGGTTATTAAATTATCTGTAATACTTGTAGATATAGAAATAAAAGAATACCTGCTAGTACATGTGAGTCCTTGGTATATTCTAACACATCGTCAACCAAGTGAGCATCAAAGGCAATCTGTTTGGAACACAAAATTATCCTAATTAATATACACATCTTGGTGTGTGTTTAACATACAATACTAATTAATATACATATCCTGGTACGTGTTTAATATACAAAATTGAGTGAACATGTTGTATAATTTAAGATATTATTTATATTCTACACACATATATATTATCCATGACAGTTTTTTAATGCATCAAAAACACATATACATTTATTGAACAAAAATACAGATTGCCATTCTAACTTCATAACAGCACAAAGTGTTTGAGAAATAGGCTTCTGAAATTACCTTTACAAGATATGACCATGGATTCTAATCTTAACACTAACACCAAGGTAATTATTTGTACATGACACTCACTACCATAAAGTCTAATGTAACAAACATACACACAAAATAAAGAAATGGATGTAGAGAAATTATTTTTTGTGAGAATAGTTAATACTCTATTACAAACAAACAATATTTACTTGGCAGATATTTCAATAACATTGCAAAATGTGTGCAATAACTAAAAAGGTTATAATATTAGGTAATAAATATGGAAGCTGGCAATCAGATCATTTGAGAATGATGTGGACATACTGTTTTAAGCAAAAGAAACAATAAAAAATCTTGATTGGTTAAGGTGACAAGATGTAACACAGCAATCAAATATTTTAGATTATCATTGTTTTTGATGTAATACATTAAAGGTTTTATGAAATACAAGAAAAACTAAATAAAAATGTTAGCCATGAAAAGGAAAATAAAATGCTCCCAACTCCAGTCTCACCTTAAGTTTCTTGGCTTTGGCTGCACTGCCTGCTATTCGAAACAAGCCCTAGATAACAACAAAAATGACACATTGTACATTCAGTGCTTTATAAACAACATTGTAATCATTATTATTGAAAGTGTCTTGATGTAAAAAAAAAAATTATCACTACATTTGATTTACATGCACAATACATATCTCATGAATATCAGTTTTTAAATTTAAATCAAACTTTACCAAATTTAATCAATCTGATGTTTCTCCACTGTGGTTCATGAAAAGCTTTTCTGTTTATTTTATATTTTCTTAAGCAATCGAAAAGCTCCAATTTACTGTGAACTGTGTTACTTACCATTAGCCAATAACAACACTTAACGTACACACAAACTAGAGAAAATAAAAAATGAACCTATATTTTAAGTTCAACAAATAAAAAGATAACCAATAACTGCTAAACCTGGCATTTCAGGTAAACAAATGTTTGCTTGTTGTTCTAAAAACACACAGAAATATTGTTAAAATATCATGTTTTTCTAAACATAACTATGTACTTGATTACATAGCACAGTCATTAGTGATCACATTTTGAATAATATCAAATTCATATCTCCTTTCAGTGACAACTGACAATTATTAATAATTTATATTCATGAAAAATTGATTATGTCACATATGTATTTATAAAATGTAATGCATTAAGTAAAAATTATTCATTAGTCAACTGGAATTCTATTTTAGCATCAGCATTATCAATGTTAATCATTTTTGGACAGTTTTAAATACACTTGGTTATTTATAAAACAGTGTAAATAATTATTTTCTTAACAGCTCAAAGAGTGTCACCATACATGTTATGTTGCACAGTTTCTTCAATAATTTTGTTCCTAGGACTAACTGAAGTTTGGATGAATAAAGAATGTACACTGATAAGCTAAAGGAGGGAACCAATATTACAAGAACTAACACTGATAAACTATCAATAGTTAACATCCCACAAAACGCATGTTACATTCATCAACCATGGAATGGAAACATTATAATAATAAGATATAGTAATAAACTAAGAGAGAGAGCCATTGATTATAACCATAATATATTGTTCCATTTTTCACAGAAAATACAAATAATTAAGATTCTAATGTGCTTCATATTTACCTATTAAGTTCTGAACAGCACCTCTCTCAGTCTTAGAATACTTGCCAAAGTAAAAGTCAGATGACATAACACACAACTTTTAATGTTACTTCTGGCTTACCTCTTCTTTCATTCCAGTTGACAGTAAACCACACACGCATTGCTCCAAAACAAAAGCAATATCTCGGTTTGTAATTTGTAGATGTTCCTCTAAAGGAGTTCCGTACACAGGTCTGAAAATGTAATCTTCTGCAAACAGCATATAAAAAAAAAGTTTACAGAAAGATAAAGATTTTTTAAAATACAGTAATATCTTGATAACTCAGAACATATGGGACTAAATCCATGCTAACTTATTAAAAATTGAGTTACTGAGGTAATGGCCTCCCACTCCCAAATCACAATTCTTTTTTTCGACCCAAATTAACTACTATACATTACTGTTGTTTAAAAATAGATTAAATTTAAAAAAATAGAATAAAATTAACACTTAATAGCACTACAAGCCAAGAAAGGAAATGATTCAAGCTTATGGTGCCACACAATAGGTTGTACAAGTGGTTGAAGGAGGGATAAATGAACTTTGGTAAATACTGTACGCTACTTAAACACTGCTTTATCAATTAAACATTTTGAATGGTCACTTACACAACAAATTATTCACTTCAATATTAAAGATTATTTAATTTTAATTATTAATTTAATTATTAACTAAGACATTAAAGGTTAATTTATTTAAATTCATTTTAATTTATTACATAAATTATTCTCTGCCTGAAGACATCAACCACTGTGGGGGTTCTGGGAAGGAAGTTGGCTTCTGAGGAAGAGTATCCAGATGAAGACAGACCATTGGAGGCTTCACAACAGGTGTAAGGAAAAATTTTGTTGTTTTTTTTTAAGAGGGGTTTAAGAAAAGTAAGATATTCCTTCCTGTTTGTAATTGCTGCACTGATGTCTGATGACATATTCTCTGATATCTCTTAAAGTTGCATGGTGCTGGTCCAAATAAGGCAACTGATCTACTGCCTCCAAGGCTTTATCCAAGTATAACTGAAGACAAGAAACCATGAGCTGTGGAGCAAGATCTTCATCTTAACTGTCATCGCTTGACTATTATATGCCTTTCTGAGAGATGCCAGCAGCTATTTTTTACTCTGTATCATGATGAAAACCCTGTTCTACACTAACCTTCTCCAACCACTCCACAATGTGGTCCCTCTGATATGCTACCTCAATATATCAACTCCACATCATCTTCAGTCCTAAACCCTTCACGAAGCATGACAAAATTTTAATGTCTTACATTGAAAATACTGTTAAACTACTTTTGGTTTATGTTCTGCCAATTATTGTAGCATAAAATATATGCTAAGGATTCATATTTTGATAGTACATGTTTTAAGTTTTTAATTCTATAAAGCAATATTTTTTTAAAAAATCCTGAATTTCCCTTAGTGTCACAAACCCCCACCACTACCACACCACCCTAATAATCTTGAAATTCAACAAAATTACTCATCATAAAATTGTCATTATTCAGGCAAACCATAATTTTATAACCTTCAATTTTGTTTGGTTACAGAGCTATTAAATAGAAAATCATACCCTTGCAGTCAACACACACATCTGTCGCATCCATTCTCTCTTACATTAAATTATATATCATATACAACCACTAGAAAGTCAATATTTGTGTCTATAAAATGAAATAATGTATTAGGTTGGGCTCTAAACAGATACATGCATATTTCTCTTATTATATATAAATTTTTTCCCTCATGAATAAATTGCCATTTGCTTGGAAGAATTTAAAAGGACTCTTCTCATGTAGTTATAAAACTTAAATGTTTTCCAAGTATGCTGAGTTAGAGACATTATGTACGGGACTTGTACACATTTTCTGTTACGACTTGTAATAAGCTAAAATTCTTTTAAAACAAAAGTATTTGACATTACTAACTATAAAAAGAAATTTGAAAGAAAACAAAAATCACTCACAGTTATCAACACACTTTTTAACAATGCAGTGAAATATCAGATACAAACCATTCTTTACAATGCATATGAAAAGGAATCCAAACAAAACCCTTAAAACAATAGTGCAAAATGTCTAATTGGTTTTAAACAACGGGAATATTTTTTGTCTAGTCAATTCAGCTAAAATATTATTGTGAATAAAAATACTATTAAGTTTAAGTGTGTTAATATTAATTAATAGTTTGTTTTTATTCAAGATTAGCTCTGTGTATCATTAAAATCATAATAAAATCAAGTTCAGAAACATAAATATGTTTCAAATCTATAACATACATAAAATGAAACTGTTTCACTTAAAATGAGAACATTTACAGTTTTAAAAGTATAATACTGACCTAACAAATGTTTTGTGAACATAACAGTGCAATTCATTCACTGTTAAAACTTTGAGTGTCGGCACTCTGAGTTAAGATAATAGTAACTTACTTATTTCATTTTTTAAGTCAGGAATAGCTTCTTCCAGAATCTGTAATACTCTCCTGTGGTAGTTAGCCTGTAGTTGGTACCAATCAACAAATAGCTGGGCAAAATCAACTTCTTTAGTCACTACAGTCAGCATCTCTATTGTGAGGGTATCCTATGAAAGTTTTGTTTTGATATAGCAGTTGCATAATGTAATTTGGTGCAACTTTCAACAAAATATATTTAGACTGAATAAGATAAAGTCATACAAACCAACAAAAATACCTTACATGGCAGTGTTGGAAGTCAAAGTATACAAAGCCTTTAACTGTGCAACTATAGACACAAGTGCACAATTAATAAATTATTATAAAAATAACCTTTAACTACAAGCAGTTTTTTACAGAAGACAAATTATGAATAAAAACCACAAATTGAACAGTTTTTTAAATCTTTCAATTTTGGCCACACTGAATTAAGCAATGAACTTATGCAGCACACAAGCATCATCTTAATGTATGGCAAGTCAGTGAAGTGTGCTTACTGAGACATGCTACGTTGACTCTGCCTAAATATCCACTAAAACATTGTCACTGATGTTTTAAGTGTATTGGTATAAAAGCAGTTAACAAACTGGATATTTCTTAAAATATTATTTTACTCTAAGAAAACAGCAACAAAAGGACACACATGTTGTGTTCCAACAAAAAACACTTTTCCTTAATAAATAGAAACATTTTCTTCCTTTGAATATGATACATTTGCGTCTAGAAAGTTATTTTCTTTATAAAATATTAATAAAGAATTTCTGTATATAATAAAAATACCTCCTCCAAAAATCTTATTTGTTGTTGGAAAACTGCATTTCTCAAAACACAAAAATGTAATTTGTCTAAGAAATTAGTTTTCTTCACATTTTGTTTTTTTTAGTAATATACCAAAACATTCACTGAAGGATGTAGTTATCTTGATAAATGAAATATTATGATAAAATACACATCCATTAAAGGATGTCATTATTTCAATGCATGAAATATTACTATACAATACACATCCATTAAAGGATGTCATTATTTCAATGCATGAAATATTACTATACAATACACACTCATTGAAGGATGTCATTATTTTGATGTGTGAAATATTGCTGTAAAACACATTTATTGCAGAATGTTGTTATTTTGATGTGTGAAATATTACTATAAAACACACATTCATTGAAGGATGTCATTATTTCGATGCATGAAATATTACTATAAAACACACATCCATTGAAGGATGTCATTATTTCGATGCATGAAATATTACTATAAAACACATTCATTGAAGGATGTCACTATTTTGATGGATGAAATATTACAATAAAATACATATTTATTGAAGAATATAGCTATCTTAATTCACTGAAGGATGTCACATGCAATTTGTTTCAAACACCTTATTTTCTTGACAAAGTGATATTTTTTACTCAAATACAAGTTTATATCTTCTGATTGAAGTTCTCTCACTTACCCTACACTGGTCAACTTTCAAAGAAGCTTCCTCTAATTCTGCTTTCAGTACATCTGATTTTGCAATGGCAGGGGCAACATTACTGCCAGTTGTCTGTTGCATATGTTTTACAGCAGTTTGATGTCTAGACAACAAAAAAAAAAATTACTTATTTGTGCTCTTTACACTAGCAAATCAACCATAAATTCCATTTAAAAAAATATCACTGGGCTTTAAAATTAATGTCATAAGTGAGTTTTCTATGATAAAAAGTTTGTGTTCTGTTAAATATAAAACATTGTTTTAGTATAATGATGCAACATTTAATAGAAGACTACGTCATCCATTGATAATCAAAAAGTAAGAAAGGAGAGAGTAAAATACGGATGTATAATTTATAGGATTGATAAATGGACATTACATTCTAATTAAATTTATTAACAACAAAAGTACAAACTTTTCAAATTGTTACATACAGTTGTTCAATTACCACAATGTAAAATGAAACACATTTTACACAAAAAAAGCATCACTTTAAATCAGTGGTTCCCAAACTGGGGGTAAATTACCCCGTGGGGTAATTTAACAATTTATCAGGGGTAATGGAGGGGTGACAGAAAAAAAGTTAAAATTCTGAAAATCAAGAAAACATTGAGGTAGCTGGTATTAGGATTAATGTTAACTTAGTCTTAGTATGTAAAGTTGTAAATTAAACCTATTTTAAGTGTAATAAAGTTAAACCAAATAACAATAAACATCAAAAACTAATACACAGTAGTAGAAAAGAAAAAAATATGTATCTAAGTGTGTGGTAACCTAAAAGTATTTTGACAAGTATGCTTCAAAACACAAGTCACTCAGTAACCCTGATGACTCATCGATGTGTCCAGTATGCTTCACTCACTGCCTGAGGTTGCCTCTGTTTCACACTGTCACTTTCTATGTGACCATCAGCCGAGGTAGACAAAACCTGGTATGTATGTGTACTGCCCTGTGCAATATAGTTAGTATTTACCTACTATTACATCATTCCTATGCTCAATAAGCTCTTTTAATGCTATCTAGAATACCATGAAAAAATAAATAAGTTCAAATTGTTCACACTTTTTTCTGCAGTTTTTATTTTTATTTTTCTGCAGATTAAACAATAAAATGTCTAAAAAGCACACCTACTCTGATGCCTTTCTTCGCTATGGCTTTGTGAATTTACCTTCTGGTGGAGAGGATTGGCAACAATGTGTAGTATGTCACAAAGTGTTGACAAATGAAAGCCTCAAGCCATCAAAACTCTCAGCTCACTTCCAGAAGTGCCATCCAAATCTTCAAAATGAGGATCAGGCTTATTTTCAGCACTGGGCTGCAGCACTGAAGAATATCCAGTTCGGTTAATCTGGAATTCAAGCCCAAAAGCTTCAAGCTGCGGTTGAAGCATCTTACTTTGTTGCATATAAAGTTGCCGAACAACAAAAATGCCACACCATTGCAGAGAATCTGATTATGACTTGTGCATACGAGATGGTAAGCAAGGTATGTGGAGAGGATCAAGTGAAGAAACTGAGTATCATATCTCTATCAAACAACACAATCCGCCAACGAGTCGATGACATGGCATCAGATATTCTGTCCCAAGTTACAACAGAGATCAAGGAAAGCTCACATAGCAAATTCTCCTTGCAATTTGATGAATTGTGTGACGTAGCCAGTTGTGCTGTTCTCCTTGGGTTCATTCGTTACGTCCACCAGGACAAGATCAAAGAAGAGTTCCTATTATGCAAAGATCTGCTGACAACCACGAAGGGAGAAGATATCTTCAATATCATCAACAGTTTCTTTACCACGAATGGATTGGATTGGAACAGCGTTCAACAGGTAGGGAGAGATGTTTATATAAAGTCTAGATTAGTATAAATACAATGAATTACATGGTATATAGTCATATAGTTTTAATTACTGTACAAGTAGCTGTAGTGTAGCTAATATTTTATACATAATTCAGAAAAAAGTATCGTGCCTGTCGTACTGAAATACTAAAGTACCAAAATAAATAAAATTAAATTAAAACCATGTAATTATAACGCAAAAGATAAGTTAGAATGACTAACTGACGCAATCTATAATAGTTTTTCTTTTTTAATCTAGGTCTCCATTGATGGAGCACCGTCGATGATGGGTCCTAATCGTGGATTACGGGGCCTTATACAAGCTGTGAATCCAGAAATTTCTGTATATCATTGCATCATTCATTGGTACTCTCTTGGATCAAAAAACCTGCCTGGTAATCTGAAATTAGTGTTTGAAGATGTGTTGAAAATCGTCAATTTCATCAAGTCCAGGGATGTGAATTCGCGTATATTCAGGGAGCAGTGCAAGGAAATGGGAGAGCAGTATCAAGTTCTGCTCTACCACACCAATGTTCGCTGGATGTCACGAGGCAAGGTTGTACGTCGAGTCATTGAGCTCTGAACGGCTCTTAAGGAATTTCTGAAACAAGAAGAATCTCCTTTTGCTACCAAGTCCAATGATAAGGAGTGGCTTGCTTGACTTTGTTACTTGGCTGACATATTTACGAAGCTGAACAGTGATAATCTGCAACTCCAGGGCCAAAACACGACTGCCATTGATGCCCATCACACTGCAACTGCATTCCTGGGAAAACTGAGACTCTGGATTCGACGCTTAGAGAAAGGAGTGATCACTCAGTTTCCCACCCTAGATCAGTTTGTTGAGGAGAAAAGTTATGATACTGGATCACTTTTACAGACCATCAACAAAGAGATGAGCGACCATTTGAAGGGGCTTGAAACAAGCATGCAGCACTACTTTCCAGAGAGTGACCTAAAAACAGCCAGTCTTCAGTGGATCATTCATCCCTTTTCTGTACCTGATGATGATGATGATTTCCCTGCAAAGGAGGAGTGGATCAAAATGCGAGCAAATGAAGCCTTTAAAGTCAAATTCCAAAACCAAAATGCAGATTCCTTTTGGATTTCACAACTAGCTGACTCGCCAACTCTGTCCAAGAGAGCCTTGAAGTTGTTGGTATAATTCTCAACAACGTATCTGTGTGGGGTTCTCAACCGTGCTGGGGATGAAAACAAAAAAGAGAACTCGCTTGAATGTTGCAAACTGTGCCAGGCTGACACTTTCAACCACAAAGCCAAGAATTCCTAAACTAGCTTCAAGTATGCAACTCCATCCATCCCACTGATGTTCTTGACATCTTTGGCAATATTCATTAGAAATGCACAATGATCAAATACAAAAATTAAAAGTGTAATTCAGTGTAAATAAATTATATAAATAAATTGTAAATAAATAAAGTGCAATATATCTCTAGTTTAATTTAGCCATATATATCAACGTTGAAAACATTTTGTGAAAGGGGTAACACACTTAATGTGGCATGTTAAATTGGGTAACAAGTTGAAAAAATTTGGGAACCACTGCTTTAAATCTTCGTGGTAAACCTTACATAAATGATTGTTTGGTTGGTTGATTTAGTTATTTATGACACAAAGCAGCTAGGCTATCTGCACCAAGTGACTGGTAAAAAAGGTAAAAGTAAATTCAGTAAAATTCATAAAAGGAAATTAACATAAAACAAAACAACGTTAAAAAATAAATAAATAGCATAAAACCAATGTTTACACCTAAGTCTACAACATCAAGAGAAAAACTACAGTAATTCAAGATGTAAAAGACTTCATAACTGTAGTGTGACTGTAACAATCATAACTTGATGGTTAAGAAGGTGGAAGAAGAAGCAAAAGTGCTAGATACCCGACAAAAGCTTTCACCTGGAGTATTGGCAATGCTCTGGGTATCAGTAACTTCCTGGCCATCAGAAGGCAAAATTGAGAGGGGGACAGAGTAACATTGCCCACTGACCTTTTGAATCTTGTCTACAATGACTTTGGAACTAGTGGTAGAGGATATGCTGGTTGTGAACTTAATCCAAGATTCCTTCTGCCTTTGACACCTTACCCATCAAGCACGTACATGGGCCCGCTAGAAAGAGATGCAGTTTGAGAGCGTGTGATGTCTATGGAAAGTATCCCAGGTGCATTTTTGGGCCTTCTGTGCCATGTAGCATGCAGGATTCCACCATGTATGAGGATATAGTGGAAAACGTGTCAAGGGTTTAGGAATACATTGAGCAGTTGCTTATATAAGACAGTCAGTTACTGCTGCTACACAGTCGTCCATTGATGGCTTACAGATGATGGCAGGATCAAGTTCTGCAAGAGCAGTGAAAGAGGACCAGTTTCCGAGGGCACACGGGTCAGGTGGCAACAGCCACGGTCAGTCTTTCTCAAGATTACAGGAAAACGATCACTGCCTCGTGGATTATTGTCAACACCCCATGAAAAATGGGAAAATAATGAAGGAGAGCAAATTCAAAGATCAATAGCAGTAAATAACTGACTAGGCACATGGAAATAAGTTGGAGAACCAGTAATGAAAAGAGAAAGGTTGTGATCAGAGAGTATATGCTCTACAGAGCAACCCCTACTATCAGTATCAGCACTTCCCAAGAGGAGATGATGTCCATTCAAGTCCCCCAGGATTAAAAAGGGAGATGGCAACTGTTGAATGAGAGCATCAAGGTCTGATTGATCATATGTCTCTCCAGGTGACAGGTAGAGAGAACAAACAGTAATAGTATGACCCAAGGAAACACAGATGGCTACAGTTTCCAAGGGTGTGTTGAGTGACAAAGACAGGGTGGGCACATGCTGATGAATCAATAGTGCCACCCCTCCATGCACTTGTCCATCACACAGCCTGTCATTTATGTATAAAGAAAAACTGCTGAAAGGTGACTGTATTGGCAGATTTCAGAAATGTTACCTGTAAGGAAAGACAAACAGTGGCCAATTTTATTTTTGTGTAGACAAATTAGGTAGAGAGCCCTTCTGTTTATGACCACTTCTTTTTTTCTTACTTTCCTTATTTGAGGGAGGTCTACTGATCTCCTTGGATCCCACCCTGGATTGACTGGACAGGTCTTTGCTGTTGGAAGGGAATTCCAGTGAATGAGGATGTGAATAAATGATTCTTTTGGATATTTGGGTGGGAGAATAAGATGTATCCAAGGAAATGCCTGTTCCTGGAACCAACAGATGTGGATCTTGGGGTTTGTTGTAATGTATGTAAGGGACAGAGATAGGTGTTGAAGTTGATTCATCAACTTTTTTAACCATGGAGGTCAAAAGACTTTACATTTGTATGGAGAATGATTCTTTTGGAGGCACAGAAAGATCCGTTTGCACTCACACTGTAGTTGTGGAATGAAATGCAGCAGCATATGTCCGAGATGAGGTGGTGGACAGCAATTTTTGAGACTCAGGATAAGTAATGTTATTAATCATTTTCAAATGCTGTACCTCTTTTTCTTTCAACAATTTAGAGCAAGAACGAAAGTAGAACAGGTGAAAGCCATTGCAACTAATCCAATGAGAGTCCGTTTCACACTCGTAGCCATCATGATCCTTGCCACTGAAACGAGTACACGTCAAGGAACAACATGATGGCTTTGAGTGACTGAACTGTTGACACTGGAAACAACTGAAAAAGTTTGGAATGTATGACCACATTCTGCAATTAAGATAACCAGCCTTGATGGTGGCAGGAAGACGTGGTGACATAAATTTCAGAATGAGGACACTGGTCGGCACCATAATTCCACTTTTGCATTGGAGATATGCCTCACTGCAGAAATTCCTTTGGTGGAGAAACCAGTGAGAATCTCAGACTCTAGGATGCTCTTCAAATCCCTCTCAACAATAACTCCTCATGATGAATTCAAAATAGCATGAGGTGTAACCTCTATTGGTATATCCCCAATTGCCTTTGAAAGCAACAGGAGTTCACTGTGTTGAGATGTGGATTTTTCCATCAATATGTGATCAGATCGAAGCTTTTTTACTGACTTTGGAAAGTTAGCAAGTCCATCTAGTTCCTTCTGAATGAAAAAGGGAGACATTTGCCCTAAAGGATTGTCTAAAAGTGAGTGCAATATAAGAAAATGGGGGTATGGATGGTGAGGATTGCTGCTCAGTCTTAAACATGGTCGTTTACCTATAGACTGTACTTTCGCTATTTTATTGAGACTTTTAATTGGAGTATCTATAATAAAGAAAGGGAAATTTTGGTGTCTACTGACTCCACGCATCATGGAGCCTTACGAGGGGACGCACTACAATGTCAAACAAAGACACTGAAGCAATGCCAGGGTTTTATGAGCACTATACTCAAACACCAGCATCAGATATAATGTCCATAACACCTGTTGAGAACATCTAACACTGGTACTTGGTTGAACCTAGCCCGAGTGGACCAGCTGACTGACCCAAGGGGGGCCACTCCAAGGCTGCCCGTCTACAGGAATTCAATGCCAAAGTGGTCTGTTAGGGTTGGACCCTAATGCAACACCAGGATCCTCTCCTCCCATTCATGGGTTGCCACGCATGGCAAACACATTGGTGGATGTTTAGAACCCAGAGGAGGTAAACTGAAAGAACAGAACCTTCCCTGGGAGATCCCCTCACCACATACAGGAATCCACACCGAGGGGTACATGAATGGTTTTTACTATTAAAAACGTTTTACTTTCAGATACTACAATAATATGCTTCAAGCAAAATACTAGTAATTGTTACTATACATGATAGTTTTTGCAATGTTTAAATTTAAGACAAAATTCTGAATACATAACACAATAATTTTTAACAACACGATATTGTATTCAAGTATTCCTCTCTAAGAACAAGATGTTTAGTGATGTTTGAGATTTAAAGATGTTTTAGAAATACCAGTATCCAAACATGATTAACTGTAAACAGAGGACACTGCTGCTGGGTTGAAAAACTAAGATAACAATTTACTGATTAACTTACGTGATCCATTGTGATTTTTGATATCTATGTACTTCAAATGTAGAATACTTCATTGTACAACCTTATGATCTGATGTTGTTCTTTTATTGTTTAGCTCGAAAAAACATATTGGGCTTTCTGTTGTGTGCCCATCATAAATACTGCAACCCAATTTTAAATATAAAAAAAGCCTTTAGGACTTACTGCCAAGTCACTAGGGGGCACAGAGGATATATTCAGATGTTTGACAATTGAAACAATACAGTAAGAATACTCTTTGTACAGGCAATTTGTTACAACAATAATTTTAGGTGAGAAAGCCTTTTCTAAGCTAACAAATCACAATTATGATTAATTACACTTGTCAGACATTATAATTAGGCCTACTGCATATTTACCACAACATAATACAGATTTTGTATGGCTGAACTATCATTACACACACTTCATAAAGAAGCCAAAGGGACCAAATATGTAATGTAGTGTTAAATATAATAGGCCTAATATTATTGTATTACAATAAATACAATTAACTGGATTCAATGTTTTACTCTAAAACAAGGTTGTTTTTAGAATACTTTACTTCAAGAATAAAAAAACTATTGTACTTTGGGAACAATGAACAAATTTATAATGATGTACCAATAGAGCAATTTATACAAATTACGAATTTGGTACCTGTATCTGGCTGAATCCATGTCTAATATCAGTTTACTTAGCTGTTTCTTCAACTTTGTTATCATAGGTATATTGTTCTGAAAAGAAAAAAATCACAATCATATTTAATTGTTTTTCTAAATCTTCGCTAATGGTAAGTAATATACCTCAGCTCAAAACTGGCTTATAGAATAACAACATACGGAGAATACCCAACTGGTGTATACCACAAGGTATTTGTATTTCATAAGAAAACGATATCTTGATTGACAACTTGTATGAATTAAAAAAAAGTACAAACTGATTGTTGCATTACAGTTAATTAAGAAAAAGACTAGTTCACTTTCAAGATTCAATATACATCCAGCTTTAGAACACTTTGCAGAAGGAGTGAGTAGCTTAGGGGGGAGTCCTTGTTCACATAGTCTAGCTCCCCACTTCATTAAGAGACCTAAAAATGCCCAAAGGTTATTCAGGCATAATGGACACAGGTCTGGTAATAGATTTTCAGAATTACTGAACCCAAATTTGGCATGGAGCTTTTCTATTCTTGACATATGCTAATATATATGTGTATAATTATCTGTATCATCCTCACCAATGAATCATTGAAAAATCTAACAACCCAGTAATGATGAGAATTTCCTTAAATGTGGCAAGAAGTATGCAGAGAAAAATCAAGCCTAAAACCTGTAAAACTTGAAACTCATCATTATTCTTGTATGCACCTTCTCTCTCAGGCTTATCATGTGACTGCATTTAACAATAAAAATACAATATACTGACCCTGACCTGACATTCTTAACAGTCTAATTTGACCACATATATCACCACACACATAAAAGATTGGTTAGTTGGATGATTTAGTATTTTATGGCAAAAAAGCAGCTAGGCTATCTGTGCCAAACATCTGGTAAAAAGGTAAAATTAAAGTAAATATAGTAAAATTCATAAAAGTTAATTAAGGTAAAACAAAACAAAGTTTTAAAAAATAAACAATAGCATAAAACCAATGTTTATATCTTGTCTACAATGTTAAGAGAAAAACTACAGTAAAAGAAGTCATAAAGGACTTTCTAGAGCATAATAAAATTATCATAACCCACCAGAAACACTAACAAGTAAGTACAAAAACCACCATCAGTCACCTGAAGTTTGCCTGTCCAGTCCTGGTTCCTAGTTATGCAACATTATGGCCATTTTTAAAAAGTAATACAAGTTTTAAAACAACTGTAGCAAAATTTTAGTAATAACTCACCAAGATGACTAGCAGGTAGATCAAACAGCAGCATTAGTCACCTGAAGTTGCCCTTTCCAGTCCTAGTGTTGAGTTATTTAATGTTACAGCCATTTTCTAATTTCAAATCGAACTAGAGAGACTGCGATTCTTAAAAGGGGACCATATTAAAAAAAGGTTTAATGTATAAATTAATAAACTTAAATAACATTAAAAAGATTAATGGCCTTTAAAAAACTAAAAAGTTTACCAAGGTTGACAGTGTCACAATCACCAATAACACAGTCTAATGACATGGACAAACCCTGGGACAGAACATGGTTAAAATAGTGCTGTCGTTGAGAGTCAAAATGATGACAAGAAATTAAAATGTGGCTTACAGTGATATGAGTGTAAAACAACTTGCACACTGATGCATCAATTCCAGATAAAAGAAAACGATGAGTTAAAAAACTGTGACCAATGTATAGTCTAGTTAAAACAACTTCCTCCTTCCGAACTTTATGGAAGCTAGACGGCCAAAGTCCAATATACTGTTTTATTTGGAAAAGTTTGTTGTCGCATTGCTCACTCCAAGTCAACTGCCAGTTGGCACGGAGCCGAGCCTTGAATACACGACCATAGTCCATATATGGAATAGGCACAGTGGTGATAGTGCCAGAGCAGATAGATTTAGCTGCCATGTCTGCAAGCTCATTCCCGTGAATACCAATGTGGCCTGGTATTCAGAAAAACTGGATAGAGCAGCTGTTAATGAAAAATGGGCCAGCTGGTTTTAAATATTGGTGAAATCAGAGTGTGAACCAACATGAAGCAATTCCAGTAGAGAACTAAGCGAGTCAGTATAAATTGTACAGTTTGAATACTACTTAACTTCTATGTGATCTAGGACAAAAAAAAGGCATACAGTTCACCAGTGAAGACAGAAGTTGCAGAGGGAAATATGCACACAAGCACCGAACCACAACAAACCATGACAGAACCCACACAGTCATCTGATTTTGAACCATTGGTGTAAATAGGAATAGAAATATTTGAAAGATGTTCAGTAAATAAAACAGGTACTTTGAATCAGGATTATCTGCTTTTCTCAGATGACTTAAAAAAAGGTCACATTTGAAGACCGTAAGAAGCTATGGTGGGATGGGCTGCAAAGTTATCAAAGGACAGACCCAATTCTTCCAACTGCGCCTGGATACAAAGGCCAAAAGGAGCAATGGCAGATTGTGTGTTATGAAAAATTATGGTTCACCGAGAAAGGAAAACATAACCCCAGGTGGGATGCTTTGATAAGGAACAAAGTTTGTAGCACATAGTAAAGACAGTTGCAAGTGGCAAAGGTGCAAAGAAGATTCATGAGACTACGTATAAGTTCTGAACTGGGGAGGTGTAGAAAGCTCCAGTTGATGATCCTTGATGATCAATGGGGTCCAGCATCTTTAAGGCTGAAGATCTGGAAGAGCCACAGACCAGTGCTCCATAGTCGAGTTTTGATCGAATAAGAGCACGATATACCTTTAGCACAGAACATCAATCCACTTCCTAAGTGGTGGTGCAGAGGACAGGGAGGATGTTCAGTGCTTTTGTACATTTGACCCGTAGCTGCTCAAAGTGTTATATAAAGGTCAGCTTACAGTCAAAGATAAGCCCCAAGAACTTCGTCTCAGGGACAACAAGCAGCACAACTTCACTGATATGGAGTTCAAGATCAGGGTGAACACCCCGTTGGCAGCAAAAGTGCATGCAAACAGTTTTAGTGAGAGAAATTAAAGCCACTTGCCATAGTCCACTTCAGTACACGATTGAAAGCAGTTTGTAGCTGCAACTCAATATATCTCATGTTAAGTGACTGACATGAGATGTGAAAGTCATGACACTCAAAACATAGCCCTGACGGACTCCAAGTTCCTGTAGAAAAGAATGGGAAAGTGTTGAACCCACATGAACTTGGAATCTCCTGTCCATAAAAAACTTTTTGATAAAAATGGGCAAATGGCCACGTAACCCATATATATGTATGTCTCACGAAATGCCACACCTCCATGCTTTATCATAAGCCTTCTCAATGTCAAAGAATATTGATACAAGATGTTGTCGTTTGAGAAAGGCTTCTCTGATTGAATTTTCAAGTCAAATCAGGAAATAGATGATTGCTTTGCCTGAGTCTTGATGGCTAAGAAGATGGAAGAAGAAACTGAAGTGCTAAATACTTGGTAAAAGCATCGGCAATGCTTCCAGTATCAGTTACTTCTTGGCTACCAGAAAGCAAGATTAAGATGGGAACAGAGTAATATTGCCCACTGACCTTTCAAATCTTGTCCAAAATGACTTTGGAACTTGTGGTAGAGAATATGCTGGTTGTGAACTTAATCCAAGATTCCTTCTGCCTTTGACTCTTACCCACCAAGCATGTGCACAAGCCCGCTGGAAAGCGACGAGGTTCAAGTGTGTGGGATATCTACGGAAAGTATCCCAGGCCCGTTTTTGGGCCTTCCATGCCTTGTGGCAGGCAGGGTGAGAATATAGTGGAAAATGTGTCAAGGTTTGAGGAATACATTGAGCAGCTGCTTGTATAACACAGTCAGTTACTGCTGCTACACAGTCGTCTATTGATGGCTTACAGATGATGGCAGGATCAAGTTCTGCAAGAGCAGTAAAAGAGGGCCAGTTTGCCTGATCCAGCTTCTATGGAGCCATGCGGGTTGGGTAGCATCAACTACAACCAATCTCTCTCAAAATTATAGGAAAATGTTCACTGCTCCATGAATTATTGTTAACACTCCATTAAAAATGGGAGAATAATGAAGGGGAGCAAAGTGAGAGATCAATAACATTGAGAGTACACATCATTACTCTACCTGCACCCCCCACAAGTAGTCAGTGTAAGATCTACAGTTGCCAAAGCTTTCATTATTCAACATTTTTATTTTATTTTAACAGAGAGATAAGTAAGCAGTAGAGGTGAGTTGTGTCCATGGCTAAACTGCACAGACACTCAGAATGCTACCTCAACATTGGCTTCACCATTGTGCTCGCCAACGACAGCATCGAGAAAACGGTGTGTTTTGTGCCATGCTGTCCTGAGTGCAGAGTCAATGAAACCATCAAAACTCAAGCGTCATCTCGAGATGAAACATCCAGAACACGCAAAGAAGGGTTTGGATTTCTTCAAACAGCATGTACAGTGTCTTAAAAGCCAAAGAATCAATAGAAGTAGGTCGTTTCAGCAGCAGAGTGCAGCCGTAGTGGAAGCTTCATATGAGATTGCATTTGAAATTGCTAAACAAAATAAGCCTCACACGATTGGAGAAACACTTCTTAAACCTTGTATGATGAAAGCAGTAAATCTTATTCTTGGAGAAGCCAGTGCAAAGAAGATGCAGCAAGTATCCCTGTCAAATACTACTATACAGAGGTGCATTTCTAAAATGTCTATGGATGTGAAGGAACAGGTTTTGACTGAAATCAAGGGTTCCCCTTTGTTCTCCTTTCAGCTCAACAAGTCAACAGATGTAAATTCATGTTCTCAGTTGCTTATCTTTGTGAGATATATTAATTCAGGTGACATCAAAGACGAATTCTTATTCTGCAGTGGACTTGAAACCACAACAAAAGCTGATGATGTCATGAAAAAAGTTTCAACTTTTTTACAAGACGAAGATCTTCAATGGGAAAACGTGTAAGGGGTTTGTACGGATGGGGCAGCGGCTATGCTGGGATCGAAATCAGGATTCCAGTCGAGAGTGAAGAAGCTAGCACCTCAAGCAAAGGGCATCCACTGCATGATTCACCGATATGCTCTCGCCAGTAAGACTCTCCCTGCCTCTCTGTAGGAAGTGCTTGAATCTGTAATCAAAATTGTAAATTATGTGAAGACTCAACACTCGCCTATTCAAAGAACTATGCAAAGACATGAATGCTGACCACGAGGTTCTTCTCTTATACACAGCAGTACGTTGGTTGTCGAAAGGAAACGTTATTAATTGTGTCTTTGAAATGAAAGATGAAATAAAGCTATTCCTGGAAACTCAAGAAAGGAAAGATCTTGTAGCTCACTTCGTAGATGAAGCATAGAATAAAAGGGTTGCGTACCTAGCCGACATTTTTGACCAGCTGAACAAGCTCAATTTGAAGCTTCAAGGAAGGGAAACACATGTTCTCCTTTTTCAAGATAGTCTTCGGGCCTTTGTTTCCAAACTGCAGAACTGGCGTCGGAAAACCAATCTTGGAAACATCGCTATGTTTGAAAAACTTTGTGGAGTGACGGATGAGTCTCAGATCCAATTGGATCAGTTCCTCAAGGATGAGATTACCGAACATCTTCAGTCTCTAGAAAAGTAAGTCGAGCGTTACTTCCCTGAGCTATCACAGGAACAGGAGGCCCTGGTAAAGAACCCATTTTGTACTGAACTTGATGTATCCAGCATCCCAGATGATATCCAAGATGAATTTCTGGATCTAAGGAACGACTCTTCAGCTCGTGATCTCTTCAAGGTGAAATCCGTGACTCAGTTCTGGTGCGCTATGTATCAGTCATACTCCAAAGTCATCATGATAGCTTTACGTGTCCTTGTTCCATTTGCTTCTACCTACTTGTGTGAGACAGGATTTCCCACTCTTGACAATATAAAAACAAAGAATAGGAACAGATTGGATGTTGGAGATGACATAAGACTGGCTCTAACAAACGCTCGGCCATGAATTTCAAAGCTTGCTGCTGAAATGCAACATCAGGCATCTCACTAGCTGGGTTGGATAGCTGTTCAAACCTATGTTAATATTATTTTAAGAAATATATGTTCTTTTTGTGAATTCAGGTTGGACCAATGTGATTTAATTTGCTAATAAATAATTACAGAATTTTTAAATATATTTTTTAGATGTTTCTTTCCCTCTCCTTCGCAGAAAATAAAAGAAAAATTAAGCTGCTGATAGTAGGACCTAAGTAGGGGGTCACATGGGTTTCAAACTTTTAGGTAAGGGGTCACGAGTGCCAAAAGGTTGGGAACCCCTGCCCTAAAGGATTGTCTGAAAGTGAGTGCAATATAAGAAAATGGTGGTAAGGATGGTGAGGATTGCTTCTCAGAATCTTACACATGGTCATTTACTTAGACTGTATTTTTACTATTTTATTGAGACTTTTAATTGGAGTATCTATAATAAAGAAAGGGAAATTTTGGGTTCCACTGACACCACCCACCATGGAGCCCTATGAGAGGATGCACTACAATGTTAAGCAAGGACACTGCAGCAACGCCAGGGTTTCATGAATACTATACCCAAACACCAGCATAAGATACAATGCTCACAACACCTGTTGAGAACATCCAACACTGGAACTTGGATGACCCTAATCCAAGTGGACCAACCAGCTGATTGACCCAAGGGGGCCACCCCAAGGCTGTACATCTACATGAATTTAAGGCCAAGGTGGTGCATTAGGGTTGGACCCCTCAACCACTAGGATCCTTTCCTCCCCTTTCACAAGTTGCCACACATAGTAAACACATTGGTGGATGTTTAGATCCCAGAGGAGGTAAACTAAAAGAACAGAACCTTCCCTGGGAGGTCCCTTCATCATGTACAGAAGTCTGCACCGAGAGGCACACAAAAGAACTTAACCACATACATTGGAGATCATTCCTTCTAATGACATTTTGTAACAAATATTTATATGTGACTTTCATATGCTTTTTATGTTTAATCAGAACTTATTTTTATAGTTTTTTCTCTCCTTATTCTCAAAAAAATTTAATATACTTCCATGAATTTTTGACAAACATTAATTTTATGCCAAGATAGAAACAGTACTCTGCACTCTCAGGTTCACATTTGTTAATTATGGATCTTGTCTACTTCATCTGTGGAAGTAACTTAAAAATTCTAAAAAATGTTTGAATAAACTGTACACAAGCTTGTCAAAAAATACCCAACTTCAACTGCTAATAAAAGGAAGTAAATAGAATCTAGTAATGAAGATTAGAATGGATAAACATAATATTTATTGCATGATAACAAATATATTTTTAATATAACTTTATCCTTTATTGCCACTGAATCATCAGATTTGAACTATTAATTAAAGAAAGTGATCCAATCACACACACGCAAACAAACACAACCTATTCTCAGCTTATAGATATCCAAACAAGTAAAAAATTCCCAAATTGCATTTTAGAAATTAACTATAAAGTAATTACTTTATTTGAATATTTTTTGTACCTATAGGTTTTTCTAATATTTGTTTAACCCTTTATAACTCATGAAAACATTTTTCCCATTATCATAATTGGCATAAATGTACAGGTGAAAATTATTTCTAGCATGTGTGAATAAATATAAGGGTGGAAATAATAAAGGATTAATAACAAAAGATTTTTTTAATTATTACTGTCGCTTAATTCGTATTTGATAAAAATGTTAAGTTTTTAACCTGATTCTTCACAACTACTCAGAAGTATCTGTGGTTGTTTTTTCAACATTTTAAAACCATACTCTGCTGACAATAGAACACCATAATATCAAATATTCAATACCGATGAACACATTGGAATGTGTTTAACCCTAACCACCATCTCCAACTTCATTCAATTAGAAAAAGAATGTCTCTCTTCTTTCACATGTACATTTACTGATGGAATAACTTCAACTGGAACTGGGTGTTCGGTAATCATACAGAATATCTGTAAACCAACTAAAAAAACCTAAAGGCTAAAACCAGAATATTTCACTGCATGCTGAGAAATTACTTAGAAGTGTGGCTTGCATGAAATAAATGAAAATTTATGTCTTGTCAAGAGTTCAGCATTTCCTCATCTTGTACAACACAGAAAAACTGGAGTTATTAATCACAAAACTGGAGTTATTAATCACAAAGTTTGATCAATCAGCACTGGAGAAAATAAACTAACAAATTTACTATAAATGTATAAGAACTTAGAAATACAGTGAGAGAGATATTGTAAACAAATTTACACCACGTTGGTTGTCCAATATTGACGTGAAAATATAAACTCAAAACGAATCTAAGAGTTGATGTGCTAAGCATAAAGACCAAACTAGATGTATAAAGAAAAAAATTTGTGGCCACATTATTTTTACATAATTCATAAAATTAAAAAAACATAACAAAAACATAAACAAAGAAAAGGTTTTTGAAAGTAGTTTAACAAATGAATTGTCTTTGGTAAGCGGAATTCTTTCAATTAATTAATTGAAAATAACAAAGGTATATTTAACTTGCTTAAAGCTTGTAAGAAGTTGAAAGATGGCAGACCAGTAGGTGGCATTAAGAAAGTGAGATTACATTCCTTCATCTGGCCAATTCTTAAGCTAAAATAGGATCTCAAGATTTAAAAGTGTGAAAACTTAAAAGTTAACCAATATCAAACATATGTAAAAAATATTCCATTTAAAAAAAAAGAAGACAAGAATACTCTTTGTATTAACAAGTTAAGACTTGCTGGTTGTAACTAACTTTTGGTTCAAGTTACAAGATATATTTCTAAAAGCATTTCTGTTCAGATATATGTATGTATCAGTGGCATGTGTGTGACTGTTACTTTAAAATTTACTCATGAAAGAGCCAACCAAGACAAAGGGAATGAATTATGCGCTCTTAGCAGATTGAACTAGTCTGCTGATGAGAATTAACAAATGTATTTGTCAGTCAGAACAATCACATTTCCCAACACAAAAAAGACATAACCTCTGTGTTTACATGCTATTTTAAGTGGGGTAATCAAAGCGAAAGGTGAACAAAACATGACGTGAAACAATCTCATCAATTAATTATTGTAAAAATGTTTTCCTATAAACATTGTGTTGTCAGATAATACTTTCCAAAAATAATTTTGATCATTGTTTACAACTGGTATGAAAATGAATAGCTCAATGATCAACCTGTTTCTATTAATGGTCACTGGTTAAACATTACAACCCATTGGCACATTCCCAGCTAACTACTGCTGATTTCTATATGTATAGAAACTTACATTTAAGATCTTATCAAAGCCTTCCAGAATACTTTCTTCAATTTTTGCTTCATAATTCAGTAGTTCAGCTGCTAAGAGTTCTTGACAGTTAGAGCTTTTATGCAAGACTTGGCTAGAAAAAACATATCAATCACAATACCATAATATGTTACATTATCAGAAATTCCTGTTAACAATATTTAATCTAGTTTAAAAATATCTATATACAAACTGAAAAGCTATAAATCACCTTAGATCATTAAACTCAAACACAAAGAAATCTCACCTGCACAGGAAGATAAATAATCAGTAGTTTGAACAGTAAAAGTTGAAAAGTCATAAATATGAATTTTTTAAATTCCACAAAACTGAGACAAGCTTATAATTTGAAACAATAGAACTCTGTTGATTTGAGACAAGCTCATAGTTTGAAATGATTGAGTTCTCTTGATTTAAGACAAGAATATAATTTGAAACAGTAGAATTCCATTATCTTGAAGCAAGCTCCAGTTTAACAACTGCCATACTCTCCCTCAAACCCCAAGTTACTTTTCTACTAATTATCATAATATTACCACTTGTAATTGGATCACTCCACTGTAGTAAAGGCGGTATGCAATACTTGAAAAGATGGCTTTTATATGTCTAAATAATCACTCAGCTGTGGAACCCACATATTCTGCAAACAAGGACGTGTAAATTTACAAGTAAAAAGCAGTTACTTTATATCAAATAATGATACCCTTAAAACAAAAGAAACTTTATGCATTCAAGTAATATTTTATTGACACTAAAAACTAAATATTTACAAATGTATTGCAAGAAGACAGAAACACAGCACTTCCAGACTACCATAGACATATATAGAGATTAAAGTGATGAGAAACTTCTAAAAACATTAACAGTTTGTAATATAGTAGATAAGATCAATCAAGTCCAACATAAAGTAACCTCACCCCATGACAGATGGTTCCTCAAACTGGACACTAAATTCCTGCATCATATTGGCCAATATTTTCTCTGGTAGCTTCTGCTATAAATTTACAGTGTAAAAACCAATACTAAAGAACTGAGGAGAAAAACTAAATTTGGTAAAATATTTTTTTAAATAAAAAAATGCATAAAACTCGAACAAAAATTAATGAAAGAACAACAACAAAACATAAATAAACAGATCAAAGACAACCAAACCAAATATATAAAATAACTTTCTGAAACACAAACCAACAAATTAGTAGCCTACAAGATGTTCTTGATTTAAGTCCAAAGTTTGGCTTTACAGAATACAATCAATTGCCTCCAGGACCCCCCTCCCCAAAGATGAATAAAAACAGTTTAGTAGACAAACTGTAGAATGTAATTAGTATTAAATAAATAACTGGAACTGTTAAATAACTAATAACTGCAAAATTAATGGAATTTGCTAACTGATTAATCAATGGGATCTTTAATTAATTACATTCAACAAACTCATTATTCTCATATCAGAGTTGGAAACGTTAATATCAGTTACTTAACTATTTTCTCACGAATTGTGAACATCTAATTACGGGCATGCCAATGACATTTATGAAAAATAGAGGAAAAGGTATATAGCCTGGTGCCAGAGGCACCACAGCGCGGTGGAACTGCACCTGACTAGGGGGGCCCAGGGGCATGCCCCCTGGGAAATTTAAAAAAATGGATGCTATTTGGTGTGATTTGGTGCAATCTGGGACATAATTTATGTTTTTTGACATTGCAATGTTGGAAAAGTACACAATATATATATCATATAAAATAACAAAAGGAAATTAAAAGACTAAATCAAACTAATAAAAACTATAACTTTCATTTACAGTTTTTAGCAGATTGATTTATTCTTTTAATTTGCATTCATTTTTTAGAAGATATATCAAAATATCTAAAATTAACAAATAAAATAAAAAGTAAATAAATGAAATTTAAGATTGTTTATTTGCTATTTATTCAGTTCAATTTTTTTCTAAATCAAAATATATTAGTAATATGAGTTAATAAAGTTAATAAACATTGAAAAAATATGATTTCTCCTCAAAAACCATCGACCTGGCCCCCAAATCGCTCATATTTTCTCCTCGAATTTACACGAATCTCATGGGTGATCATTGGCTGTTTGAAAACTGCAGAAATTCGCATTTCAGTGGAAAAATGGCACGCATGTAATTAGTTATTTTCATGAGTTGAGACAGTAAATTTTCCTCGTGCATTGTGACATTTAGTCAATTATTTTCATGAGTTGTGACAGTAAATTTTTATCATGAGTCGTAACACTAATAAATGAAGCTGAATAACATTGACTTAATCAAAAATAATAAAGATAAAATATAATAAGAATATTGTTATTACTTGTACAGATAAAGTAATTTAAAACTAATAATGAGAAACACTAGAAATTGATTTGGTTTATTATTTTCACTACAATAATCAAATTACTTTATTATTTTTATATGACATTAACTGAGGTAATTGATTATATCGATTAACCAAGTTAACCATTCAGTTCTAATGACAATGAATGTGCTTCAACCACTATACCACAACCATTGATACCCAGTAGTTTATAACAAGGACTTACCTGTTTTTTTTCCATAGTTCCTTGTGCATCACTCACTGTTCCATGGAGACAAGCAGACATTTTTTTCTTGCTTGCGTCATACGTTTTCTGAAGGAGATCCACTCGTTTTTCAGCTAATATCAAGTCTTCTGTGAGAACTTCTGATTTTTCAGCTCTTAAAATATATGCATAATTTATGAAGTTTTATATTTATTGTAAATAGTTATGAATCTTTACAAAGATGGATAACTTAACTTCCTTAATGTAGGTTTCATAAACATGCAATTAACTTTAAGTCTTCAAACATTACAGAATATTTTATTTTAATGAAACAATCAGTATAGTATTATTAAAATAAGAGCATTAATCCAACATTGTGTACAGAATACTTGTACACAACTTAATTTATAGAAAGTTCATATAATGTGTAAACTTATAAATAAATGCAAAGTGACTTTTTCTTGTGCCTAAACCAAGTCAATCTTAAAATCTTTTCACATAATTATAACTAAAAGCTTCAAATTTAGATTGATAAAAGAAGAGTTTTTAATATCAGCACATTCTTCAAGCAAGACTTACACCAATTAATATACAACAATCCTGATGACATCATCAATGCACATTAAAAACTATCCAAGGTCCAAAGATTAAAAGTTTAAATGATTTATGACACAAAGTACACAGATAAGTCACTTTAAAATATCAAGCACCTCATTGTCAGCAATAATCAAAGAAAATGTTAAATTCTGAGGCTCATTCTGTTTTGTCATCTGTTTCAATCAATTTTATGACAAATGTACAACTGACAGATTTCTGATAAAGTCTAGTAACATTATCTGCAAGACAATTGATAATTATTTAAAATCATTTAATATGTGTAGCATGTTTTTGTATGAAACTGACAAATTTTTATTAGATACATGGGCATCCAAGAGGAGGGGCAAGAAGGAACACCTGGAAAATGAGGAACACAATTCTTTCTTCATTAAGTAAGCACAAACTAACTTAATCAGAATTTTTATGGATACGTATAAATACTGGCACAAGGTGTTGCTAGTATTTCAGTACTACATTTTGACACTTCTGTAACAGATTGAAAAACTAATAAAGTAAGACCGAGTGGCTGGTAATTAGTGGGTGTTATCATTTTCCTCCGAAATCAGCATGAGAATGGCTAATCTTTATTGCCATTCATGTATTCATTAAGAATTACAGTTGGTGATCCATAAATATACTCCTTTCTTTCAATATCCTAGGATAAATATTACATGGATAAGGTAACTTATCTTCTATAAAATTCATTATTTTAAATCTTTCCAGATGTAGTTTCATCCTAATGTCATTCACGGATAACTGGGTACAAGATAAGCTTTTTTATTTTTTCAGTGCTGCTCAGACACAGTCATCAAAATGTTAGATGACATGAGTAATTTGTATGTTTGAAAAACAACCACTCTTCAAAACACTAAAACAATTTATTGTCACTTAGTTGTTTCTCTACAAATATGCAAGATTTCACAATAAATGATCAATGTTATTACAGCTAACTTCATGTCTTGGGCTTTCCTACATCATGTAAGTATCACCATATGGCTGAGGAAAAGAGCTTATGTACCTGCCCAGATGTCGATAGATCTGACATTGAATCTAAATGGTAACAAATACAAATATCAAATCAAGACTTAAATACAGTGTTTGGATTGCATAAATCCATAGAACTCTATGCTCAGGGTAGGCCATGGTTCTTCTATAGCAATAATGCCAAACATTAAGTATCTCATATGTTATATAACTTGAATTTCTAAGTCTTGGTCAACATGGCTCATATACAATATTACTGCTTGCCTCATGCTATATCTACACCTAAGCCTAGATTATAATTAATGAAAAGATGAAATGAGAGAAGCAAAAGTAATCTTTGGATTTCTGAACTGATCTGCTAAAGTCCAATGAAGGGAGAGTGTAGAACTCTAGAGAGTTAGTCACCAGAACCAAGCATAATATAAAAAGAAAGAAAACATGTTAACTGAGTAAATATTGTACAAAAGTTCAAGTCCAGTATGAAGAATATATAGGTGCAACATTCCCCAGTAAAGATGTCAAGGTCACAATGCAGATCCCTGAAAGAGGTTGTAGAGAGGACAGACAGCAAACAAGATTAAGGATAGGAGAGTATCAGAACAAAAGGAGATCCTTAGGATGGAAGTATATGTTTAAAAATTTGTAGCTTGAGGAAAGAAGAATCCTGACCATATTCCAAAGAATAGGAATCATGAAGTTGGGAAAGACATGGCAACTTTGAGTTCACACAAATATGAGACAGAAAAGAATCAAAATGAATGCAAGTATAACTTTAATTGAAGGGGAGTCAAAAACTGTGGCTTGTAGAGCAAACTTGTCAAAGAAACAGTGGAAACAAATGAAGTAATAGAAAGAATGCACATACCTGTGTCACCATGGAAGCAAAGAACTGGTGAGGTTACCATATACTCATCTTGGACAGAAGAACCATTAGTGTTAACTTGTATTCATTTTGGAGAGAAAAACTGGTTGTGTTACCTTATACTTCTCTTGGAGAGAAGAACTGGTGAAGTTACTTTATACTCATCTTGGAGAAAAAAAAAGCTGGAGGAGTTACCTTATACTCATACTGGAGAGAAGAACTGGTAAAGTTACCATGTATTCCTCTTGAAGAGATGGTAAGAAAAACTCATTAAACTTATCAAAACATATAAGAACCTCAGTAGAAGCTACTAAAGCAAAAAGCCCTAAGTATTGGATCTCAGATGCAGATGAAAAAGAGTTATTATCACTTATTACACAAAAAAAGTAACAACAGTCTGGTATAAACCATCCATGTAGCACAGACAACAGTACACAACATAACCAAGAAAGCTCTCCATTTGGAAACAAAGCCAAATGCACACAAAAAGCCTTTTTTTAATATTATTCCATCCTGATCTTTGAAATACTCATCCAATATCCTCTTAAACTCTTTCCATGCTGTAGCTAGTACCACAACTGAAGGCAAACAAATCTACAGGCTGACCACATTATATTTTTCCAAACCATGTGTGAACTATAACTTTTCACTGTTCAATATCTAATAAAGGGTACTGAATGTGACTAACATGTTGCTCTTTCTTTACTTTTCAACAAGACATTCCCTTCACCTGATTTTTGATATTTTTTGGTGCACATCTGAATGATCTGAACTTCTGAAGAATATTTATCTGTGGTATGATTGCAGTGAAATTTTAAAATAGTCTTTATACTACATCTATTGTGCAGATTCAGAGAATTCTAATCACCATCAACCATAAATACAGAATTCTTCAAACATGTGAAATAATATTTCCAGAAGTACCAAGAATGATCTAGTAAGTAAACATAACAGAAAGATTACAATGTTACATTCCATATGATTTATCTCTGTCACAAAACTGAACATGAAAATATCATTTTAAATATTACAGCTACTTATTACCTAGGGGTTTAATTTATCAGTGGTGTCATAATAAGTCATATAGTTGGGGTGTTTGACTAGATTGTGTAGGTTTTTACAATGAGCAACTGATAACATAAAAAGCTGTTCAATGCAGCTCTTGTGGTATCAAAAGGCAGCTCAATTTAGAATATGTCAAATATGTAAAAGTGAAGGTACTATAGCACCTCCAATACTTCTGTTTAAAGGAAATTTTTACATATTATATGAGTAACAACAACATATTAAAGTGCCTTCACAGAAATCTATTTGCTACAGTTAAACAAATGCACAAAAATACCTATTTAAGCTACAACTAACTGAATTTGATAACAAGGAGTCCCTTTTTGGAAAATAAGTTTGGAGATAGTTGAAACAGATAATAAAGAAATGACAAAATTATGTCATTATAATGAAGGTTTCTTTAATGCCCTTTCAAACCAATCTTTTAATACCTGCTGCTAACTGCTTAGATTTCCTCACATGTTCATATCAGCATCTGCCAAGGAAAGGCATAAAATAACATCCAGTAAAGCAATGTTAAGAAGCATGCAGTTAAAACAACAGTGATGAAATTGAAGAGTCTGATCAAAGCAAGCTAGATACTTAAGTTAAAAATCAACATGGTAATACAGCTAATTAAATATAATGTTGTTAAAAGTCTTACTTATAACGATTAGAATTTGTTTTTTCATCTAGTTACCCTTGCTGAACAAACAGTTTGGGCTGTAGACCCAATAACATCTTAGGTGTTCTAATCAACTTAGAAAATTTACCTTAAATCAAAATACATATACTGAGTTGAAAATGTTAAATAATCTTAATAATAGATTAAAAATTACAAAACACCATAATAAACTCTATCCTTATCCTATACACTATTTAGAGGAAATAATGATAAAGCACCCAAGTATCAAATGCAAAAACATTTATCTGATATACACCTGATGATCATGAACATGGTCAGAGGAACTAATTATTTTTGTTTAACGTGTGATGTTAGAAGAGAGCTTCATACAAACATCATGTGACACTGATTACATTAATTCTTCACATTTTAATTAAATAATACTAGAAGGATATGTCTTGCTAAAACCTATTCATACCTCACTAGTTAATTAAGTGTATCCAAAAAACAACAACATTAAATGATGTATAAAAGAAAAAGAGCTAATAATGAGTAACAGTATTAAAGAATACATACAGGTATATCTTTATGACCAAACACAATAACAATGGCTGGTTGTTTCATGTACTGTCTGAAATTTAATGTACAACTTAGCTCATATTACCTATTATATATATATTAAAATGAAATCTGATTAAAAGAATTAAAAGTGAAAACCTAAAAAGTGTGTTTAATTCAAACATTTAAAGTTGTTAGGTCAACATAAGACATAGAGTGACAGACTTAGAAATAAGAAAGTACTCATTAATAGCAATATGGATAAAAACCTGGAAACCAGGTTCAAAATGTTCACTGTTTTCCTAAATATTATACGATCCTGACTAAACTAGCTGAAGCCCTAAGTATTACTTTTACTTCAATTTCAACAAACTTTGATGTGTTGGTATTCTTATGGAATGTATTTTCATAAAATAAATATTTGAGCTTTTAACTGGAAAATATTTTTGTGGAAAAGTAATTCATTAACCTGAGTTAATTACACTTACTACAACAAAAGCACAAGTTTTTCTCTTTTACTATTTTCATTAGTTCATTAAAAGAGAACCATAAATGTAAAAAAAAAAAACTATCTTAACCTGTTGATAATTTCATCAGCTTTTAAACACTTTAATCAGATCTCAATTAACTGCTAAGTGTTTTTTAAAGTTGCAATTATTTTTATAGAAATTAACTGCATAACACTTAAATTAAGTGGCATTACTCACCGATTGAATGTTTGGTCTGCCCTCTGTTTGACTCTGAAAAACTGTTTCTTCATTTTGAACCTATGATTACTTATCAGCGTGTCAGAAAAATAGCAAGACGTGGCCTTACACACACAAAGTTTATACTGCTTACACTGTTACAATATAACTGGTCAAATTTTTCGCATATTCTGTAATTGTAAAATAACACCGAAATTTTAATGTCATACATTTAACAGTCTTGCTTTCAGTTTCAATGTTATTTTTGATAATCAGAAGTTTAATATTGAGCAAATTAGAAAAGATTCTTATGTTCAAATAGAAATTACATTATGTTGTATTTGATCTCTAGTTTAACAATTCGTAGTTACAAAATTAAAATACAAGCATTACCCTTCGAATTTAGATTCGAAGTTCACCTAAGACTTCAAGTACTTCATAAATCACTTTAACTTCATGACAAAACAGCAAATACGTTCTCAGTCAAATCATCATATTATTTCTAAAAACTGATAACATAGTCGTAAAATATTTTTTGTATTTTACAAAAAATGTACAGAATAAATATACAGCACCATGCGAGGCTTAACAATTTTAACTTCCTACTTATACTTTTCACAAAAAGAGTAACAACATACATTGGAGATTATTGCCAGGATGAACAGGTAGTGTTCAAGTAAGACTTCAAGTACTTCATAAATCACTTTAACTTCATGACAAAACAGCAAATACGTTCTCAGTCAAATCATCATATTATTTCTAAAAACTAATAACATAGTCGTAAAATATTTTTTGTATTTTACAAAAAATGTACAGAATAAATATACAGCACCATGCGAGGCTTAACAATTTTAACTTCCTACTTATACTTCTCACAAAAAGAGTAACAACATACATTGGAGATTATTGCCAGGATGAACAGGTAGTGATAACATTAAACCCCGCCTTTTTTTTCGCCATTTCAAACGTTTGAGGTAATTTCGAGAATGAACATGTATTAACATGTGGTATCTTTACAGTAAAGCTTTGTTCTGCTTTTAATAATTTTTCGAATACATTCAATTTTATGTAACTAAGCCTAACAATTCTATAGGCGTATACCACCGTTAAACTAAATGATCGAACACAACTACTTTTAATGAGCTTTTCTGTCCAGATATTTATTTATTATCAAAAAATCGTCTAAATGAGATTGTACAAATTAGATCATACTATTGACCGCGTATTGACTCAAATTAATTGAAAAAAATTAAGTTTTATTTTGAAAAAATTAATTATTACTAATATGTTCAGAGGTATTTTCATGATTCACATTTTCGTACCAATATCATGCTCTCAACTATTTGTTTTATTTGATTCGTTTTTCATGCGTTTAATAAGCAACGGTGAATAATATAACTATAATAAATGTACTCTTTATTGCACTAATAAAATAAATGCAAAAGAAACTTGACTTTAATTAAACAGATTAAAGAATATGAAACTGAATATTAACTATTAAATGATAAAAAATTTCTTAATTATTAAGCATTTTAACTAATTCCATTCAAAAATCTGTTGACTCAACAGTGACTCTGATAGTTTACAGCATTATAGATCAGATTTCGATTCCTACCACAGACAAAAGACATTACAGACCATTGTATAGATTTGAGTTTTAACAACAAACGAACGCAGTAGCGTAATGGTAAGTCTATGGGGTTCCAACGTTAAAAATCGGGTTTCGATAGCCGCTTTGGAATCAACAAAGATAGTCTATTTTGTAGCTTAGTTCTAAATTACAAAAAAAAACAATTTTAAAATAACATGTAGTAAATACTCCTGCTTTTTCTACGTTACAACGAAGCATTTTGATAACATAATTGCAATTTTATAATTTAAAAATATTAAAATGTTTGTTACACCAGAAAATGTATAATGGTTTTGTAATTACTATAATTTATATTGCTGGTGATACTTCATAAGGCTTTAGAATATTCAACATATTCTTGTAAATAATTCTTTGCAAAAATAATGTTGTCTTCGCGCATTTATTGGAAAACGTTTCATTCTAATTATTTAATAATAGAAGTAAATTTCCTGTTTGAGGTGTGAAATGTACGAATGCAGACAAAACTTGTTGGATTTCTAATAGTTTCGCTCTCTGCTTTTAATTTACGTGAGCCAACTTGAGAAAGCCACGCAATAATTTTTCAGTTTTAGCAGCTACAGCATTCGAGAACTAATGGACTTTTCACTACAAAATAGAAGAGCTCAGACTACATTAGAACTGAACCTGATATCAGTATGGTATACTTAGGCAAATTGAAGCTTTTGGTTTGGTACGTTTTGAATTTTGAGAATTATCTGCACTATTCGTCCCTAATTTAGCTGCGATAAAACACAGGGAAGGCAACTAGTCAACACCACCTTTCGCCAGTTCTTAGGTTATTCATTTACAAGCAAATAGGGGAATTGATTGTAATATTGTAACGCTTTTTTTGCTGTAATGGCGAATACGTTAACTCGTGAGAATTTGACACCGAGCTATCGGATAGGTCCATTGAATAACAGGATATTTGTTAAAACTTTCGATTACAAAGAGTAGCTAAAACTAACATACTGAGTCAATGTAAAATGATATAACGAGACTATACACAGTAATAAACAATCTTTGTTCAACAGTAAATGCAAACAAAATGTGGGTACTTGTAAAGAACGTATGTTGAATGATCATTCTAAATAACTTCTCTGAGATTTATTTAGTAAATATCAAGTTATAGAAACTACTGGCCTGTTAAAGTATAAGTTTAAGATTACCAACTATCAGTTTTTTCAATATCAAAGAAACATCTAATTTATCCAAAACGGCATGCGATATATATCCAACGTGACTGATTATTCTTGTTGCAACTTAAATGAAGCCAAGGTCGAGTGATTTCCCCTAAACAGTCTTTGATGAACATTTTTGCCGATATTTTTAAACGACATAACATGAAGTAAAAATATTTCCGAGTTCTTAGTGAGTAACAAGCAAAATAATGTAAAAAACAACAACGAAAAACAAAGACAAACTTAACGATTTTCCTGTATATATTTATAATAGAAAATAAATTTAGAATAAATATCTGAACATTACAGAAAATATATACAAACAGTACATTAATTTTTCACATTAATAATTTATCTGTTGGGTGGTTCAATTTCACCTGCGAATACATATATATCTGCATTAAAGTCAAGATTTCTTTTGTTCATATTCATTCTCAAATTTGCTTGTTATTTGTTTACTTATTATTATATAACTTTCACAATTAATTTGCACTCTGCAAGATTTACACTGACGCATTAGTTACCTAAAGTCTTAATAAACTTAACTTTAATTGTTTGAAACTTGCGAAAGGATATTATTTTGTTTTCGAAACATCAATGATCTTTTAATTACAGTAGTTTGTTACGTAATTCAGGAATGTAGTGGAAACTTCTACAATATTAATATGACTCTCTCTCTTCCTACTGTTTGTTTGTTTTTGGAATTTCCCACAAAGCTACTCGAGGGCTATCTGTGCTAGCCGTCCCTAATTTAGCAGTGTAAGACTAGAGGGAAGGCAGCTAGTCATCACCACCCACCGCCAACTCTTGGGCTACTCTTTTACCAACGAAAAGTGGGATTGACCGTCACATTATACACCCCCACGGCTGGGAGGGCGAGCATGTTTAGCGCGACGCGGGCGCGAACCCACGACCCTCGGATTACGAGTCGCACGCCTTACGCGCTCTTCCTACACTTTAAACATTGTTTGAAATTATTTTCTTCGTGTTATTGAAAGTATTTACAAGGAGTTTTATGGGATGGAGTTTGGGGTCCTAATCTTAGGGCATCTGAAAAGTTGCGTTTCTCATATATGTCTCCTTCCACAGTAAACTAATTCTACAGTAAACATGGCAATTTATAACAGTGAGAATACATTTCGATGCTCACGGTTGGCGCACCATAAATAACCCATTATGTAGCGTTTTGCTCAACAATACACTAAACAAATAAATCCTTATATATAATAAGTATACCATTATCATTTTTTAATATAAATATAATATCTAAACCGTATAGGATTGCCTGTAGAAAATTATGACAACCGTTTCGATACTTGTTTAATAAAAACGATGAGATCATGATTATATGAAGGCTACGTGGTTAAGGAGCTCAACTCACAATCTGCTTGTTCGAATACTCTACCCACCAAACATGTTTGCCTTTTCAGCCTTAGAATACCTTAGAATTCGCTGGTAAAATAGTATTCCAAGAGTTGACGGTGGGTTATGATAATTTGTTGCCTTCGCTCTGGTGTTCCACTGCTAAATTAAGGACAGATAGCGCAGATATGTTACTTTATCTTAAATATATTGCTTCATATCCATAAATTTATTTAAACTTTAAACTATAAATCACATTATCAGGCAACACTGCACAAAAATTTTTTGAAAAGTTTTGCTTCCTGGAAAGTTTTTGTTGATTGTGACAGGTACCTGGTGGGTATGCACAAATATAGTCTTGGTTTTGCTTCATCACGTAGGAACTCTGAGAAATAGACAGTTAACTGTTTACCGGCAATAACGTATTTAATTGCGTTTATGTTTCTAATACGCTATTAAATTCAACATAATTAAGAGTGTTTTGCTCCTGATTTTCAATTGTATTCAAAGTTTGGTGCATCATGTTGCATGTCCAACAGTAGTCAGCAAGCATTGACAGATCCCAGCCAGTTGCCCTGATATAATTTTTTCCCATTGTAGCAATGTCCTGGTGAAAACTGAAGATTTCGATGAAACGGTACGTGATGGGCAAATCTGGATGTTATTTTCGTGATCAGCAACCAAAAATCTAAAACCAAAAAGAACACCCAACAGTGTTCAAGAAGCAAAATCTTTGTTGTGCAGTGTAATCATTGTGGAAAATTTAAACCCTAACTAACAAAAGACAAAACTGAAAGTTTATGAATAAGTTTGTTTGTTTGTTTTCTGAATTAAGCACAAAGCTACACAATGGGCTATCTGTGCTCTGCCCACCACGAGTATCGAAACCCGGATTTTAGCGTGCATTGTTTGTTTGTTTTTTGAATTAAGCACAAAGCTACACAATGGGCTATCTGTGCTCTCCCCACCACGGGTATCGAAACCCGGATTTTAGCGTGTTAGTCCGCAGACATACCGCTGAGCCACTGGGGATGCTTTAGCGTGCAAGTCCACAGATATACGGCTGAGCCATTGGGGGGCGTTGTGAATAAGAATGCTTCGAGGCTTTGAAGATTTTAAACTATTACAGCTATTGCATAATAGAAAAAAGTTGTAACTATCAAATTAAAAATTAACTAATCTTTTTTATTATTCGAGATATTTTATGCAAATAATATGAATGTCAAGTTGCTGCTTGAATTATATTTTAATTCAAAATATTGAGAAATGTTTTAAACTGTTTTACCTGGCGGTAAAAACTATCAGTTAAAAATAAGTTTAATAACGTGCATTTTATTGAACAACTAATATGGCCGAAATCGTGGAGGAAGTGTCGGCTCGTGCATTTGAGGTTGTAGAAACATTTAAGCCTGTGACGATTTCGAAAGATATTGATGTAGATTTTGATCTTGGAAATCTTTTAGTATGTGATCCAAACCCGATTGATACAAAACTGTTAAGGTAAGCTCTCGAAAACTTATATGACAAAAGTTATGGTCAGTGTCAGAATTGCTCAATAAAGTTAGACTACGCTGATCTGGTGACAGATTCATTTGACTTAAACTGATAAAGATCCAAAATGTTAGAAACTTGAAGGTATAGTTACTGCATCTTACAAACGCGTATTTTTACAAGTTGTTTCGTGACGAAAGAAAATTTATCCTTATTTCTCAGTTCCCACTGTAAAATATCCGTAACTTACGATTAAGTGTAAACGAAATTTTAAATTTAACTAAGCTGTCAAGTTAACCATATGAATTATGATTATAAAGCCTACTTTTGGAAAGATCTTGCAAAAACATATAAAATAAAATTTAAAGTAAATATATACGATTTGTTTTCCTTTTGAAAATTACGTTCAAGACCCATAAATTACTTTTTACACATAGTAAACTCTGAACGTGATATGCATTGGTTATGAAAGGTGCTCAACTTGCGGGTTGCAGAATTAAAACACGTCACTGATCATGTTAGCCCTTTCAGTAGGGAGCACTCCCATATTCATTTGGAAGATGTATTTGATGAGTGGGTGATGTTGACATGCTTTCATGTTAGTGATAGATTTCAAGTGGCAGCAAACAAGTACAGTGAAGAAAAGTTGAAGCTTGAAAAGAGATTTCAAACATACATAAAACTGTTTAGACATAGATCACTGGACTCTTGAAAGTTGATGATAGGTAGATTTTTCCAGTTGATGGTTGTAAATGCAGAATTCTGGACCCATCAAAGCTGGAGCAATATTTTCACCCTCTCTTATTTAGTGCAATTCCCTCTGTCTGTGGAATACAATCTCTGGTTGATTTGTTCTGAGAATGGAGTCATTAGAAAAGCTGCTGGGAGAACCAGTAAGGAATAAATTGTTGAAGCTTTCTGTAAAACTGATGTTGTGTTACTTTCAGACAGAAATTTTCACAAGAAGTAACTTAGTTTGGCTTTACTTGGATTATGGTATACAGTTTTAGTATCCTTATCTATGATAGGATATTGAATTATTGAAATATTTCAGAGGAATATTAGGAAGATAATTCCATGGATAGAATTGTTATCTTGTAGATTAAGATGTTATTTTCTCTCTCTGAAGTTTACAAATGTCTCCAGAAGATATATAATAATATCTGACTTATTTGTGTTATATTTTAAAGACAATAGGATGAGAAGGCAAAAGTTTAATATTTAGAAAAGATTGGCAAGGCTTTATATGAGGCAGTTGTATCTTTGATATTGTGAGTGGCTTATAGAGAGTTGCTGTTGGTAACTTTAGTAGAGGTTGGTTCCTTATAAGAGTTTAAAAGGAGAATCTGTGGTTTCATGAAAATTTAAGGATTGTTTTTACTTTTTCTCAGTGGTGGGTCTGTAGGTCAGCCTAGAAGAGTAAAATAACTCTTGTTGTCTATGCTTAGATTTTCATGAAATGTGGTAATAACACTTAAAAAGTGGGTTAGAAACTGGTTTGAAAGGGGTGAAATGAGACTGTGATAATTGGATACCTTTTTAGTTGGAATCATGAATACTGCAATCCCAAAAGGTTTATTTACTCATAGGATACATTTTGTTATCTGTTCCAATGATATGGACAAGTGTACGAGCGCTGTTCAAAAACTATGTGGACTGACGTTATAAAACAAAATGTACTTAATTTAGAGGTTATAGGTCTGGGACCCCTTCAAAGTACTCTCCTCCCCAACGCACACACTTATCCCAACGGTATTTCCACTAGTTGAAACAGTCCTGGTATGCTTCTTTTGTAATGTCCTCCAGCTCCTTCGTCGCATGTGCCTTAATCTCAGGAATCATCTCAAATCTTCTTCCTTTCAAGGGTCTTTTGAGTTTGGGGAACAAAAAAAATTGCTAGGAGCAAGGTCAGGTGAGTAGGGGGGTGAGGAAGAACAGTAATCGAGTGTTTGGCCAAAAACTTGCGAGTTCTGAGGCACAAATTTCGTAGCAACGCGGTACATCTTCAATTTTTCGGTCAAAATCTCGTAACAAGATCCAACTGATATCCAACACTCTTCAGCCAGCTCCCTGACGGTCAGACGTCGATTTTCCCGCACCAGGGTGTTGATTTTGTTGACGTGTGGGTTATCAGTTGACATGGAAGCACGTCCAGGATGCTCATCATCTTTAATGGACTGTCGACCATCCTTAAAACGTTCATTCCACATGAAACATGCCGTACGCTTCATAGCAACATCACCGTAAGCCGTGTTAAGCATACCAAAAGTTTCAGTCGCAGATTTTCCAAGTTTAACACAAAATTTCACAGCAAGTCGTTGCTCCTTCAGGTCATTCATTCTGAAATCTGCCATATGAAAAAATTGCACTTCACTTAAAACTGCGTAGCTAATACACAAATGAAGATATCTGCAATCGGGAAATGGTGTCGTAATCAGCTGATCTGTGTGAATCTAGCGACACCAAGCAGATTCCCCTGGAACAAACTGGAGCCACGCAATTCAAACAGTCTGCGTATTTTTTGAACAGACCTTGTATAATCATAATATTTGTAACTTTGTTGATAAAAATATCTGATTCTTTGGAAAATACTTTTGTAATGCATAATTACTTGGCTTGAACAGTCTTGCTTAGTATGGTAATGTGTATAAATTCAGTTTCAGTATTGACAATCAATTAATGTGGTGTTTTTAGGTTACTGATCTTGCAAGGATATTTTTAGTGTGTGGGTGAGTTTGAAACATCAGTATTGTGAGAAAAGAGAAGAATTAGTGTGTACTGATTGATAAAAGCTGTAAGCTTTCATCTGAATGTTTGGGAGCAATGACAAAAATAGACTGTGAGAACTCTCTAGAGGAAGTAAGGAGGTAACATTTAATAAATTTTGGTAAGGGTAAATTTGGAATGGTGTGTTCAGTTTTGGTCCTTATTTTAGGAAAAAGATACTGATTTACTTGAAAAGACATGATACTAATAAACTTTTTGTTTTTAAACACTTCTAATTGTTCGAGAGAAACCCAAAAATTGTTAGAGGCTTAGATAAGCTGCCTATGAAAGGTTTATTTGAATGGTGTGTAGATAAGATTGGAGAAGAAATAATAAACAGTAGAGGTAATAAGTATGAGGCATGGAAATCCAGGTAGCGATGGCCTGACTCATGTGTTTAGAAAAAAATTTAAAGGCTAAGAAATTTTCTATGAAAGGTTTATCAGAGTGGTGAGAAAATAGAGTTTAAAAATAAGTGTGAGCTACAGAGTTCAAGGTTCAGGCTGATTTATAGGTGTAACATTTTCCTTCTTACAGATACTTGTAAAATTGATTGTTAGATATTGTGTTCACTGGTAGAATATATATATATACAGGGTGGTCGCTAGAAAAGCGGAAAATTTGAGGGTCAGATGAGATAATGAATAAAATGCATGCTTACTCATTTCTATTTTGATTTCTCTTTACATCATGAATAAAATGCATGATTTTAATATCATAAAATGCATTTTAAGCATCCATGAGTGTAATATAACATATGCCTTTAAACAACTTTGTAAAAGTTATTCTTTGTAAAAATAAATAGCTGTTTGACAAATTTTCCGTTTTTCTAGCGATCACCCTGTATATATATGTATGTATGTATGTATAGATATAGGTTATGTTGGTGACATCAGTGAGCCAAATAGTCTTCTGTTAGTTCATGCTCCCACTGGCTTAGTGATAAATTTGGTTTTGATATTTGGAATGGACATATCACAGAAAACTCTGTATAGCTTTGCACTTGACAGCAATGACATAAAAACAAAACCACACATGCATCAGGTGTAAGCTATCATCATGTGTCCAGTCAAGGTCTAGTAAAAAACAACTTAATTTGTGTTGTATCACTTTTGTAGGCTTTTCAACACCATGAGTAATTGAGCAGTTATACTTAGTGTGGAAGGCTTAATAGTTTACTGTCTTGGAGAAGAAAAAAAATCAGTGGAGAATCTATTCACTTGGAAAGGTTTAGTTTATTGACCATTTAGTTATAAATCTAAGATTTAATAGTTTGGATATTTCTTTGATTAATTCTTGCAGTATATGATGAAAATTTGGTGATAAAGGGTTAATATTTTGGCTTTGAAGTGAACTTTAATGAGCTAATTAATTATTTTAACAATGTTTTGAATATCTTTGTACCTTTTATATGTTGTGACAACAGAAACATCTGAAAGCAAAGCATATATAATCTCACACTTGTATTTTACACATTACAAACATGCAATTTAATAATCATTATAAAACATTTTTTAGTTTTTTTTGTTTAAGGTAATACTAATTTTAAAATTTCTTATTCAATATAGTATTATAAAAATATTGACCAATAATATTATAAAAAATATGAAAATATTGTGTGATTAGTTTATAGCTGAATATATGTTTAAAAGGTATGAACTGTATCACTTATGGGTATATCTATTGTCACATTATTACACTGTTTGCTTCTAATTTATAATTTTTCAAATCAAAATGTTATATGTACATTTTTAAAACATATGTTCAAGCTATGTTTGTGAAATTGTAAAGCTTCTGATCATCTGGTTTATTTTTGTGAGAATTAAGTTATTTACAACATTGATGTGTATGATTGAAGATTCTAATTTGATATTCATACTTGCTTTTAGAATCTTTGTGGTCATTTAGGGTTTTAATGTAGGCTAACTTAAGCCTTAGATTTCCCAACTGAAATGTGTAAACAATTATATTTTCTTTATAGAACAGAGCAAGAAGTCTACATAAAAAAATTGGCCCAAGACAATACACAACTTATTATTAACAAAATTTGGGAGGTAAGTTATTAAGTTTTATTTTTTTGCATCTAATGGTTTGAATTATAAAAGTATCAATTATAAGTTAGTTGCTTGAAAAGGTTTGAAGTTGAAACAACTTTAGATTCTTGCATCTGGTAGCTAGTACCGATTAAATGTAATTTAAGTTTTTTTATTTATTTTATACAACTTGGTGGGCTTACTTGTTTTTACACACTCTAAGAACAGAAAGTATTTTATAAGAAACATGTTAAGTGATTACTGTTGATAAAAACTGTAGACAACAAAGAACCATTGTTTTTCATTCATATCATAAAATTCTAAAAAAAAGTGTAAAGTGCTAGCTTCTAACATTGTTGGTAGCAATTAATTCCACAAGTCAGTCAACTGTTAATTATTAAAAAAAAAAGATTTTTCATTCAGTTTAAACTATAAATTATGTGTCATAAAAGATCCTTTGTAGCCTCTGTTTCTCTAGAAATAAAATTTGTTCCACAGATTTACTGCTGTGTTGGAGAAATAAAACTGCCTCGATTGGAGATGTTTTTCCAAGTCTCAAATTTCTGATCTCTCATCCTATGCCCTCAGAATATAGCATAAAGAAATCTGATGTATAATTTGATCAGTTCTTTTAATCATTTTAAGTAATTCAGCTATATCAACTTTGACCCTTTGCTTCTCAAGTTATCTCAGACTGCCATTATATAATCACATATCCATTCCTGTAGGTTTAATTTAGGTGTTAAGTATACTATAAACTTCTTACTAAAACATTATACACTGCATGATAGAAGTTCATTCTTGAAAGATTGAAGTTATAATCTGTGGAAATGAACAGCTCTATCAGAAAACATTTTTCAACAATGTAAAAACAAATTGAAAGACGTTTTTCATCTTTATTGTTCATGGATACAATGTGGTAGTTTTAAAAGCTATGTGTGTGTGTGTGTGTGTATAATTATTTTACTTACAAATGTCAAGATTTATTATTTTTTGTTATATTTTGATTTCACAAAAGTTTTTGTTTTCAGCTCCCAACAGAGAGGTGTGAAGGTGCTTTGGTTGTTAGGGTGAGTTCATCTATCTCTAAACATTAACATACCTGAGAAATAGTTTATTTTTTTACATAAGTTCTGTATTATCAAAAGTGTTGTGTACTACAAAGGTTGATGTTATTTTTTTTAAAATTAATGTATCATAATTACAATATTATGTTGTACATAAGTAACGTTTTTCCGTGGGTTTCTTTTGTCAGTGTTGGTCATTCTTGAGATCAGTATAAATTTGATATTTATTTAGTTGTGTCATCTTGTAGTAGGCATTTAGTTTCTAACAGTGTTTTGCAAACTATTGTGCAATTTGACGAAATGTGTTGATTGATTAAAAACTCTGGAACCTTAAAAGTTTCAGTTATCCTTCATGTTAGAAGCAACATGATAGCAAAACAACTGGAATGTTGTAATATTTTAAATACACAAGAATGGCAAAAAGTGTAAAGATGCACAGAATATATTATTGATGAGACAAAGGATTAACAAACAAATTTAAGTGGAACTAAAAGAGTCAAGTTGTGATGAAACAGCTCATTTACATTCTTCTTCAGCACTTTTAAAAAAGTTAACACTACCAAACAGGCAAATGTGACTTGTGTAAAAATCTCACAAGTCAGCCCTTTATTTGTTAAAAATTGTCATTAACATTTTTGGATGGGTTTATCACTGATATATTTTGATATTTTAAACCAAATGGCATGAAACATGGGATAAACTTAAGTATCTAATTTTAGATTTAAAAACATTTTATAGCAGGTAGTTTGTTTTCTCAGAAAATTGTGTTGTGAAACATTTCAAAATTTTGTCCAAATTTTAATTTGTGTTTGTGCTTATTAGAAAGTATCATTCAAATTTTCAGTCAGATTTTAAACAAGAAAGTAGGAGTGATCTGTTAAATGGTGTGTCTGTTATTACTTTCTATATCTTGAAGATGTTTCAGTTTTATTTCAGTTTTGATATATAAATCCTTAAAACAATGGTGGTGTATGTTTTAATTTTGAAAATTCTTTGTTTCATATATTTCATCATATATTCTTGTTTGTGAACACACCTGATGGTTTCAAAGCAGTTGTATCTCTTTTTTTCTATTATTTTTTCAAACTATGATAAAAGCTCATTCTTAAAATATCAAAAAACACATTTACAATTTATGGTAATGAGCAGTTGTAATGGAAAATCTTTTCAACCTGGCTTTATATCAGTATTGATTAGCTATGTGTAAAATAGTTTTGTGCATTAGTTTGTTCTCAATTGTACACTTTTCAGTGGAGATGGTAAAATATATAAAACTCCTAGTGATTGATAAATGGGGTGTTCTATAAAGTGACAAACCACTTGTATGAAAAATGATTTTCACCTTTGTTTCAATTGTGGCCTGCATTTTTTTTGTTTGTTTTTTTATATTGATATAAGTTCTTTGATAGATTGTTTAGACAGTATTCAGGATAAGTACACTGGAGGGGACAACATCTGTACAGGATAGAAAGTCTTCCATCTTCAAATTCCAAAGATGGAAGACTCTACATGTTTCTACAACAGGCAGTTGCCAGTCATTCTACTGTACTCATAATGTAGTAAAATTTGTGAATTACAAACAATGAACTAGCATGTAGTACTTATGTATTACTTTATCTATAAACATGAAACATACAATTTTTTATAGTATATATTATTTATTCAGTATTAACTAGATTCAGTGCGGTATAATTTAATAGTAGAAAATATGCAAAAGAAGTTGGAGCGAAGAAAAGAAGGCCAAAAAAAAATACTGCTTTCTACTTTATGTAAAACAAAAAGTAGTTTGAATTGAACAAATAACGTTTCATATGAAAATCTTTAAATATTTTTGAAATTTACATGAACAGCAAATAAAATGTAGAAAAATATTTTTATAGATAATAAATATATGTCATAAGATTGTAGTATGTAGGGTTTTATTCTAAAGAATACTATTTCAACTACACTGTTTGCTCTATCCACTACTGATGACACAATTTACTCCATACCAGAATTCATCAGTATGTTTTGGACACAACTGTATGAACAGTAGCTGGTAAATCATGATCATGATTTATAATTGTCAAATTATAATTGTTCAACACTATATTCTTTATATTGGTCCTTTTACAATGATTTTTCCCTAAGATAAGCTTTAATATTACAGATAAACTATGAAGCTTTGTACTCAATCACGGTTACTGGTTCAAGATATTTTTTTTTTATTAAATTATCAAGGTTTTCTCAGTGCAGTCAAACATATTTATCCACTGAAACTTGTTGTAATGAAAAACATCTGGAATTAGATGACTTTTCTTGATAAAGTATTTAAGTTGACAGTTTTTTTTATTAAAACAGATGATTTTAACTTTAACGTTAATTCTATTAACAATATTGGTTAGAATGGTTAATATAGTACAATATTTTTATTACACAGCTTCCACTACCAACAACAATTGTACCTCGAGAGAAACCAGTAAGTTACATTGTCTTATATCAGTATTTCATTAGCAATGAGTAAAATAATTCAGTTTGTTCTCAATTGTACACTTTCCAGTGAAAATGGTAAAAACTTGTACAGCAGAAAAAGTTTTCTGTAAACTTTACAAGTGAGATATGGTTCTACAAATATGCTTGATAGATCAGTTGTGGTTGTGTGAACCTTCTCAGTAAATTAACTGTCATTCTTCAAAACTGTTTGGTATATAAGCTGTGGTTCTGTAAATCTGCTCCACAGATCAATCATGTTTGTTTTAAACTGTTTCTTTACTCTTTAAAATTTTAACATTTGAGTTTCATATTATATTTTTTATTTTTCTATAGAACTTAGTTTCTGGTTTTTATTTATTAACTGTAAAATGTTTGCCTGTATAAAATTATCTCCCTGTGTTCTGTTTATGAGCGAGTAAAGTCCATGATAATTAATCTCTACTTCAGAGATTGTTGAATTGTTTTTAGCTTCCTAAAGCTAAGCTTCCTACAAGATGGGAACAGTATGCTAAGAAAAAGGGCATTCAAAAAAGGAAAAAGGAAAAACTGGTGTGGGATGAGACAACTCGGGTAAGTTTAGAATTTTTCTTTCTTGAATTATTAATTATAATGCTATCAATTTACAAGATTTTGAGACAATATTACTGTGAAAATTGCATATCAAGTCAAATGTTCGTTGGTGTAAGTTGACTTTTGTTTTTTTGAAATGCATAGGAATAGCATCATTGCAGGTTGTTTTATTTTATCATCAAACCAGCTTTTTAACCCTTTTATTATGTGTGAATTGGTGCCACCTAACTTGTATCCTCCAAAGTAACCATAAAGTAGTTATAACATAACTTTTTAAAAATGCACACAGATCTTCATGAAATTTTTCAGATTGTCAGTTGATGTTACCAATGGTTTTATGCACAAAATATCATGTTTTTAAGTTAATGATTTCCTTGTGCATTTTTTGTTTTCAAGTGTTGACTATTTAATTACCTAATATACAAAATAATTTTGATTTTGAGATTAAAAATACTTTTATGTATCAGAAAATTGCCAAATTTCTTGTGTAAAATCTCTAACCTCTAGATAAATCGACATTTTTTTTTAGAAAAAACCCTATATTTTATCTGCTGTTTTGACTATTTTGTCTTTGTGGATATGGTCAGTTTAATTGATTTCATAATAACCATAAAAAATTATTAAACTGCTATTCTTTATGCTTTTTTTGTTAAAGAATGACAACAAATTATAACACAAAATAATAAATGTTTGACCTAAATAGCACAAATTTCATAATATCATACATTTATGTGTATATCTAATATTTCTATTTATTGACCTTTTAGCTGTATCTAACTAACATTACAGAAATTATAATGATGAGGCATGCATGCACTTCTTATAGTACCCATTAGTATAAATCTGGATTTTACAAAGTGACCTGTCTTAGCTTTGTTCCAGTGGACCAGTATTTTATAAAATATATCCACATTTCAATTATATTTTCTTAAAACATAGAAGTGTAAATAAAGAAGTATAGAAAAAAAAAACAATCTTTTCTACATATGGACTTTGTACTCATTTGCCGTTTACCCTATGTTGCTAAGCCTTGTCAAATTTTTCACAATGAGGATATGAAACAAAATTTCTTAAGGTTTTATATATACATTTGAAATAACAAGAAAATTGTTAATTCCATATTAGTACCACAGAATTCAAGTATAATTTATCAAGCTTAGAAAATAAGCTCTATTTGGGTCTAAAACAATATGCTTTTGCAAGCTCTGTAATCTCCTACCTTACCACTTTGATTCTGCCATAAAAAGAAAGATTTCCACATGTAAACACTTCATAGAGATTGAATAAACTACTGGGGGGTGGGGACATTCTGAGCTTATGACTAATTACATGTGTGCTATTGAGTGAAGTAAGTAAAAACAAGTATTTCCAAAAATGGTAAAGGCAAGAAGGGCCACCTTGTTTGATTCACTAAATATAATAATATTTCGGTAAATAGAAATGATAGGAGGTTCTTGACTTGTATTCTAGATTTTCAGTATTGGTAATTTGAGTTTCTAATTTATAAGAATTCACTTGTAGCTATCTATGTAAATAATCTTATCTTATCTGGAACTTTGCTTTCAAATTTCTTGGCCAATTGTAAAATACTTCAAACACTTAACTGGTCTATAAATTTCTAAAAAATAATTAGCATTACACTAGAAACAATTTCTATGGGCTTTGTTTCAGGTCTAAGTAACACATGCATATTTCTTTAAAACCACATGCTTATCACCTTATGAACAAATTCATCTTTGTTTGTCTTCACAATAACTTTAAATTTACATTACAATAATTTAGGTTCAGTTCATTTCACAGGTTGCTGTAATCACCTTTCAGCTACCTTTTTCCTCTATTATATGTTTTATACTTCATTTTTGGAAGTTTTTTGTTTCAACTTGTGACATTGTGTCATATAGTGAATACTTGTAATTATTTTGTGCTCTGTATGCTATTATAAATACCATTACTTAACTTTGTGTTTGACAAAGTAAACTCTTTTTAAAACACTTAGTTTTATCAGCCTTACACGTAATGTCTGCAAGAAACTAATTTAAATGATGTGCATAAAAATGGTAGAATAAGATAATCCTCATTTGTTAGGTATAACACAAGAAGTATTTGCATTTAAAATGTCTATATTTGTTTCCATAAGATTTAACTCTGTTAATATGGGAGGATCAAGGTGCAAATATCATGACTTTGTTTATTTGTGACACTCAAAATGTAATTATATTACTTTACCATGACTATACTTAATAAACTTGTCATCAAAACGTTATTTATAATTCAAATGTTGGTGTTATCTAAGTTTCAATTTCAAAAAGAAATATTCAGTTTCTTTATGTTTCTCTCTGAGTTGCATGATGTGCTAGTGTCTGGCTTCTCATTTATAGGTTTTTTTCTCTCTCTCTTCTCTTGCAAGGGTTTCAACTTGTTCAACCAATTTGAAAGTTGTACTGAAAATAGTTAGTAGGTAGAATACAAAATATTGACCTATTCTTACTTTACTGAGATATTGCTATTTGTGACCCTCTCTTCTTTCTCTTTGAAGAAATGTTTGTATGATCTTCCTTTGAGAAATGAATGCAGGCTTCTGTTGAGTGGCATAACTTGACAATTTGTTTACCCTAATATCTCATTGGGTGACATATTGTTTTATTACGCTAAGTAGACATAGTTCAAAGTACAATAAAATCAAAGTAAACTGGTAGTGAAAAGGTTGGAGTCCTAAAGCTGTTGGGATAAATAAAACTTTTTTTTTTCCTACAGTCTGCAGTGATTCTTCTGTGCTAAAGGTATTTTTTTTGGTTTTCATATTTTTCAATACTGTACATTGATGATTTCACTACACTAAGTGTTATGGTATTGAACAATAGGTGCAGACTCTTACCAAACACTTTTTATACTTCAGAGTATTCTGGAGGTTACAAAATGAAATAGTGAAGTTGTATAATGAAAATAAATATTAGTAGCATGATGTATCACCTTTTCCTCAGACTAATCCTATAAAATCTACTTAGATTCACAGACCAGTTTTTAGTTAAAATACTTAAAGATTCTGATTTTTTTCTTGTGTATTATATTTGTAAAGTTTAGTAAGAGATTTGTGTTAAATTTCTTGAAGGTAAATGTAGTAAATTCAGGGTTATATATAGTATCATAGTTATAAGGTTGGGTAAGTTGACTAATGGATTAGCATTGGGTTAATTAGTTACAGTGTAGCACCTCCTCAGGGGAGATTTTGATAAAAGTAACATATATTAGGCGGGAAAAAGTGTGTAATAGTTAAATAAGGTGTAATAGTAATAAATTTTTCAAACTATTTTAACTCCTTTGACTGGTCACTGTGTGAAGAGTCTGAACTGTAATGTATATCAGTAACCTTGTGTTTCAGTTTAGGATTTGGTGAGTAATTATCAATTGAAATTCTCAAAGTCAGTGTCTTTATTTATTTTTCAGGACTGGAAACCTCGATGGGGATTCAGAAGAGTTAATGATGACAAGAATGATTGGTTAATTGAAATTCCAGAAAACTCTGGTAAGATGGAATGTTTTAACTTTCATGTAATGGTATTTCTTTTTTATTGCAAGTTACCTGAAAGTAAGGTGTGATGTATTAGGAGTCACAAATAATGTGTGATTGAGTAATGTATTGAAGTTAAAAGTTGTGATTTGTTCAAAGTCTGATTTTCTCTACTAGTTGCTTTGGTTCTTTTTAAGACCCCAATGTAGATTACTTTGGGAAAAAGAAGGAAGAAAAGAAGGAAAGAATTGCCAAGAATGAGTTCCAGAGACTTAGGAATATTGCTAGAGCTCAGAAGACTAAAGGTTAGGATTTAATACATTTGTCTTTAATGTTTTCTCTTATTGTGGCAGAAAAGAGTATATAAATTATTATTGTCATTTTTTTAAGCATGAAAAGTGATAAATCTTAAACTTACACTTGGTAATCCTGTCACTGAAGAATGTATTCTATTCTCATGCATCCATGGTCCATATAATATGGTAGCTTAAGATAGCAGTTTTATATCAACTTGTCATAAATAACTGATATTTTTGTACAAATGATTTACGTACTCAATTATGTTGTGGTCTCACAGAAACAGTAGCAACAAGCAAACAAAAAGGTTAAATTATAACAAAGCTGGAGTAATTTATTTTCCTGAAGTGAGTTATATGTAATAGATAAAAATATTGATAAGATATCAATCTATGAAGACATGTAGCAAAGAAAATAAGTTAATCTTGTAGCGAAAATATTAATTTTAACACAAATCTTTTTAACTGTAATCGGGAATTGTGCCATGGAGAGGTCAATGATTAACTCTATCTATGACCTTCATTTAATGTAATTTAAAGTAATCAAAAAATGGAGTTGTATTTATGACTGTCAATGTTTCCGATAATTCTAGTAATCCAAGTAATTATTAGTATTTATTTTTTACTATTCTTGGGTTAAGTCAGGTTTGACCAGCTTAATCAGAAATTATCACAACTCATGAGAATAATGAAGTAACAGAAATGGTGTTTTCAGTTGTTACTTTCTTTCTTTTTTTTCAATTTTCTGAATTTTGTGAAAATAATTTATTAGTTGAATGTAATCAATTAATAAATCCAGAGATTAATCAAGTACCTAATTCTTTTATCCATGTGTAGTAAAATCAATGAGTTATTTTGTAGGGATTTATGTACTGTACTTATAAGCTGTGAAATATGAGCTTACCAATGTTTCATTACGTAAAAAGGAAGTAACTTAATGAAGTATACCTGCTACTCTGTAAGTCTGCTGTAGTTTTTTGGTGTTAATTTTGATGACTTGAAAAATTATGCAAAATCACAAGTAGGGGAAATCTTAATCATCTTTAGCCATGTTATTTTAAACTTTTGTCTCCCTAACATTGAAACAATGTAGAATGGCATAAATGATCTAGGATACATAAGGAATGTTTTCTGCATTCTTGTAAATTTTTCCCAAGTGTAGTTTCTGGAATTAACATTTAGGATGTGTTCCAACAGGTATTGTTGTGAATTACAAGAAGTATTTCTAGACACATTACACATACATTCTGAGGAAAGAGTATTGTAAGATATGTTTTTATAGAATACATACACCTATGGATCACACTGGCTCTGCACAAACATGTTGGGACAAGTATAACCCTATAGTCCTGAAAGTATTAAATATGCAGAAAACAGAATTGCAGCCTGGGGTTGGGATGAGGGACAAGATACAACTGCATGTACTGTTGATACAGGACCTATCTGTGGGTTTCATTAATGAATACTTTTAAAGATAATATTGGAATTCCTTAAGCTACACTTCTAAAATTAGATTAACACCTTTGCTGTCACTGGTGCTAATAATCCCAACCCTAGTGTCAGCCATGCTTTTTTTTTTTTCCTTAACCCAGTTGTCTACTATATATATCTTTATTTAATTATTTTATTGAAGACACTTGTATGTGTTCCACAGGTGGGGCATATGGCATTTAAAATGTTATTTTTAATGTAGCTTCAAAGTGTTGTTGAATATCAGTAACCAGGTGTTTTTAAGGTTAACATAACTTTGTTAAAACTAATCATATAAATGGTGCCTAGGCTGTTACTCTATGTTGTATCCCAGCTGGCCTCATGAGATCTAACCTCATTATTACTGAATGTGGCAGACACAGACCTAAGCCACAACTATGTCATTATCCCAGCCAGCCCCTTATCGATACTGAGTATGGTAGGCCTAGGCCATGAGTATGTTGAATCCCAACTGGCCTCATGAGTACTGGTCTCATCACAACTGAATATAGCAGGTTTAGCATGATTCACATGACACATTCCACTTTGCTAAAACTCTTTAAGTTCTTAGAATAAATCTAAAACTTGTATAAAGACATAGTACTAAGCAAGATTTATAATTAAAACTTAAAACTGGCTAGTACAAATATTTGGATTTTAAGAAGAATGCTTAAAAATTAGATAAGTTGAGAGGATGAAAAATTAGGATGTATTGCAAAGAGCAGTAAGAAAGGCTGTCTTGGGGGTTTGACAAGATAAGGACTTGGCAACAGTGTGCATCATTAATAAGACTTGAAAGCAAAAGATAAAGGAAGGAACAGAAGTAAGTAAATGAACATCTTGAAATGGTTTCAATCATTAGGACAGATAGAAAAGAAGATAAATATGTATCTGGTTGACATCTTGACGGAAGAAATTGAAATCCAAGATTAATAACTTTGACAATGATGATGACAATTAAATTTAATGAGAAAATTTATGTTTCAAAGATAAAATAAAGTTTAACCATTTTTAATATAAAAATCAAGTAACCTAAACCAAAGTTTTTTCAGTATTAGTTTATTATAATCACATTTCACCAGTAATGCAACAAGAGGTTTTCAGATCATAACAGATGTCTATTTATTTTGGAAAGATGTGGTCATTGGTGAGCATCTTTAGTAGACTATGAAGTTTCTTCTCTATAAAATGATTGTTTGCTTATTTCACATCTCTTAAGAGTAATATTTTACCTGTAGTGATGAAGGTTTAAACCTGCTTTAATCTTTAAGGTGTTAAATTTTACAGTTTGTAAATGCTATTAATCCTTTTCCTGAGAAATTAATTAATTTTGATCAGTGTTTGTGTATCAATTAAATTTTTAAGGCAGTAATTTTTATATATATTTTTAATCTTGACATGAAGGAGATTAGTATGAGGGGGTACATAAGGTATTTGGGTTTACATTTTTTTATGATTAATTTGTTTTTTTTGCAGTCCCTGGGATAGGCATAACTCCATCAGAGACACCCAGCAAACAACAGGTAAACATTTTTCAAGAACCCAGACTAACTATTAAATATTTTAAGACACAATAATTATCCTGGAAGTTTTGAATGTGGTAAGTTATGAAGCACTTTACTGCTTTGAACTTGTGGTGTAAGTTTAAATACTGAGTAACGTGGAAAGAGAGGGTGGATACTGTTCTATGGAAACATGTTTGAATATAAATTGTACTTGAAAGAACAAATTGAAGTTTAATTAAATGTGAATAAAGCCCTGTACTGTATATGTGTTATTTAAATATAGAAATGATTATTCAACAAATTTTGAGTAATCATGAGAGTTGGGATATTTCATATTATTGTTATCCCACAAAATTTATAATTTCGGCAATAAAATGAGAAAGAATCACCTTTCCAGATAATAATACAAGAAGAAAACTATTTCAACCAGAGTTTTCTCACTGCGACTTTATTACAGCCAGAACTATAGTAGCCATTTTTATACCATTAACCCTGAGGGAGCACTGACCAAAATATACTTTTCATTATTATGTAAAGAGCAAAGATGTGTTTTGTTTTTTTAACCATAACCTTACAGCCAAAATGCCCAAGTACCCTCAGTATGTTACATTACTGTTTTATTTCTACTGGTGTTTTTGTTAGAGATTGGCATGATGAATATTCCTGTGGAAGTATCTGTTCATCTAGTGAAGTTATTAATATAACAAATTTAAAATATGATTGCTTAATGAGATATTGGAAAACTTTCAAAATCATCCAAGTTTACTTAATGACAAGCTAAGAATTGACATTTAGACAGCTGTATGGTTTATCATGTGACAATTGGTCTGTAATGATAAATAATATAAAAATTACATTGGTGGTATAGCTGAACAAAATATGCATGATTTAAAATAAGAATTAATATGAGTAGAATTTTAAAAGCTGGAACAAAACTAACATGTTAATTTGAAGTGTATCCTCCACTTAAACTAAATGATCTATAGAAATAAAATTATGTACTGCTTAAAATAAAACCTGATTGTTATAGTAAACTTGAACTGCAGAAAAAGTTGTTTACTGATGTGAAGTGAAGCAAGTCCAGTATCGAAATTTATGATTGGTTTTATGTATAGGAATATACTGGATTATTGTGCACTAAAATCTCATTTTCTGTTAAACTTCCCAGGTGAAGACGGCTCTAGCAGTGGCTAAAACCTCTGTGGCTTCTGTTGGAAAATTCACATCAAAATTACCCAATGAAAAGCCACCACAAAATCTGGGGAAGAAACGAAAGGTAAAAACATGCATACCAGTTACAAGAATCCAATATCTTAGTCTTAAAGTTTGGGCTTGGAAGTCAATAAAAAAAACTTCATGTTTTGCTGTGGTCACTTTGTTTAGTTCAGTATGTTTTACAAAATCAACAACTTAACATCCTTTATTGCGAATTAAGTTCTACTTTCATGTGGTATATCTGTATGAGTATTAGTATGTGACAAAGAGAGGTGAGATATTTTATTGTGAGGTAGAATGTATCAGGTTTCAGTTACTTTAACAATAAATGAATTAAAAACACAGAAAATCACAAGTCATGCGACAGTTGAGAATACCACCATTATTTCTGTCTTTAATCTTATTTTGTATACTTGTTTAACAGTTAGTAAACACTGGTGAATTCTATTTTGTCTAGTCTGCTATACCTAACTTTGCATATTGTAGTTTATTCCTGATATTTGAACAAAGACTTTGCTTGATATAAGCTGACATCAGCAGTTTTGACCATGAAGTTTAATGGTTGTTTTTACCACGTTTTGATAGGCATCAGACTAATGGGTTTGGAAAAAGAGGTGGAAGGACCTAAAGGTTGTGACAGTAGGGAAGTGACATTGCTGGGAAGAGGTGTCTTTGTAACATTACTGAACAACAAATACATGTTAAATGTATATTTAATACATTTCCCATCATTATAAATGCTATTAACAATCATTTTATTATTGAATACTACACATATGAAAACATAGTTTAACGTCCACCTCCTACATCTTTCTGTTTGGAACTGTAAGTTTATAACAAGTGCCTTCCTTTTTTTCCATATTAGGTACTTGATGAGGGTATTGCAATAGGATAAGTAACTGTTGTAACTCTTAACCTCCTTCAAATCCAACATCCTATTCATGACTGTGGAAAGGGCAGGGTTTATGTAATTATTTCAATGGTATTTTTACCTCTAGTGTAAAATCTTGTTATAACCTATAGTTTGTTCAAGTATTTAGCTAAGGGTGTTAGTAGTACTGTTGTAATTCTGTCAGTAAAATGTAACACCTTCATGTAAGAACATGTCCTGTAAAAACAAGTGGCTTCTTGAACAAAACCATAATTAAGGGTTATTTTTAAAGAATTACTGCTATGGCTATAATATCCTTGCTTTATTTTGATACTCTGTAATTTTTATGCAGTTTGAGGCAAACTTAGCCAATTTCAACAAGGAAAAGGAGAAAAATCTACAGATTCTGAAAGAGCTGCACAGTAAGAAACCAAAGCTTGATGTCGACAAGGTCTGTCATGTTTTCCCATCATAGAATTCACAATACTGTAACTATTGATGAAATGTATTTGTCTGGAAATTAACAACTTTAATATTTCTTGATGTTAAGATTAACTGTTAGCAGCAAACCAAATGTTCAATAAAATATTTATTGTGCCATGCAGTATAATAATGCTTTTCTACATGAAAATATTAAAATAGACTTGTGTTCTAGCACTTTACACTTCTGAAAATAAGTTTGTAGCCTATTTTAAAATTCTAATTTTTATCACACATTAAGTAATTTTAGAATTAATGTATTTCAACCAAAAGTATACAATTTTCAGTTTTTTAGAATTATCAGTTACACTGGTTTACAAAGAAATTGAGGCAAGCACAAAAATAGCTGTTTTAACCTAATTTGGGGGTGCTGAATTCAGATTTGAAATCCGTTTTTACTCATCACCTCTAGTTGTTTAGATATGCATACTGTACATTTTGTACACATACTGTACATAAAGGCGTATATGCATTCAGGGTTAATTTCTAATATTGTGTGACTTGTCTTCTTTTTTAGTTATTATGCAATAAATGTAAGTGATAGCATTACATTATATATATAGCTATATATCAAGACAGATCACCAGTTTCAGGAATCGGAACAAAGACCTTGCTTCATTTTTCGACATGGAAAACAAGTTGTGCTACTGCACAAATGTACCTGGCTTATTCACTTTCCTTGGTTTGCCACATAATCCTTCAGACTGGTGTCTTTTCATAGACTCTTCCAAGCGAAATCTCAAGGCTGTGCTTCTGCACAACGGGAATAAATATCCCAGCATTCCCACTGCACACTCTGTCCATCTAAAGGAGTCCTATGACAATATGGAGCTTCTTTTAGAAGCTGTTAAGTACAACTAGTACCAGTGGAGTCTGTGTGGGGACCTCAAGGTCATTGGTCTTCTTATGGGTATGCAAGCGGGCTTCACAAAGTACTGTTGCTTTCTCTGTCTCTGGGACAGTCGAGCTGTATCCCAGCATTACAAGCAGAAAGAGTGGGGGTCTAGAAGCACTTTCGTTCCTGGCAAACACAGCGTGAAGGAGAATCCTCTGGTTGACATGAAGAAGGTGCTTCTTCCTCCTCTTCACATCAAGCTTGGTTTGATGAAGAATTTCGTGAAGGCCATGGATAAAAATGGTGCTGCCCTCCAACACTTGTCTACTGTGTTCCCAGGTCTCAGTGCTACTAAGCTCAAAGAGGACATCTTTGTCGGACCTCAAATCCGAGAAGTGCTGAAGGATACTGATTTTGAGGAGCTTCTTACCTTAAAGGAACTAAGAGCATGGGAAGCATTTAAGTCAGTCTGAAGTGGCTTCCTTGGAAACACACGTGTACCAAATTACCAAGCCTGTATTGAGAAGTTGCTAAAGACTTATGAGGATATGGGATGCCGAATGTCACTCAAAATTCATTTTCTCCATTCCCACCTCAACTTCTTCCCTCCAAACCTTGGAGCAGTGAGTGATGAGCACGGAGAAAGATTCCACCAAGACATTACGAAGATGGAGAGCAACTACCAAGGCAAGTGGAACCCCAGCATGATGGGAGACTTCTGCTGGATGCTCTTGCGTGACATCCCGGAGGCAAAATACACCAGATCATCTGAGAAAACACACTTCTAACTGTCTGCGGTACTATGAATTGTGTACATTGTGTCATCCAAGTATATTTATTCCGTCAATGTTCTTTATCTATCCTGTTTTATCTGTAATAAGCTGCTGCAACTGTTGAAATAAGCACGTATATACTCTGTATATACGAAAATGAGACTATTTAAAAGCCAGAAAACTAGAGGTGATAGAGCAAAACTGTTTATAAATTTGAATTCAGCACACCCAAATTAGTAAAAAACACCTATTCACATTCTTGCCTCAGACAAAGAATATTTTATTGTAAACCAGTGTTATTAAATAGGCCTGGCATGGCTTTGTGATTAAGGCACTAGACTTGTAATCTGAGGGTTGCAGGTTTGAATCCCCGTCACACCAAACATGCTCACCTTTTCAGCTGTGGGGGTGTTATAATGTGATGATCAATCCCCCTTTCATTGGTAAAAAGAGTAGCCCAAGAGTTGACGGTGGTGATGACTAGTTGTCATCTTTCTAGTTTTCCACTGCTAAATTAGGGACAGCTAGTGCAGATAGCCCTTGAGTAGCTTTGTGTAAATTCAAAACAAACCAATCACTTAAATGTTGTTATTTATTGCTTATTTTGGGTATATGTATATAACTGAGTTAACGCAGATTTATTTTTATTTTTAGGCTGTAAAAACACTTTCCAATGAAGAAAGGTGAGTATTTTTAAAGAGATGTTAAAAACTTGTGAATTTTAAATATTAGCAGAAAAATCACCTTACAGGTGGTTGTCTATACTGGTAGTTACTGATTGAATATCCATACTTCATTGAGAAAAGACTATTCTAATGTGTTTGTATTGTCCCAGTATAAACTGCAATGTTTTAATATATTAATAGGGGTACCCTTTATTTTAAAACAACAATACAAATAAGAACGAGTTTCTAAATACTAGTGAGAAGAGTAGTTCTTTTGTAAAGAAATGATTGTTGCACATACCAAAATTATCTTTCTAATTATTTCAATCTTGAATAACCCAAAGATTGGTTTAAGGTTACATTCACTAGATGGCGACACCATCAATTCGGCCATGCACATCCACGTAGAAGCTTCATTCTTTACTGTAAGATTTGGGAACAAATGTATGTGGACAAATTAATTATTTTGTATATAAAATGCGTGTAACAGCCAGTTTTTTATCTGTAGAGGTAGGTTTGTTTTTGAGATTTCCACTGTCCCTATTTACTGTATAGCAAAACCACATCCAATGAAATGGATTTCAGAATACATCATAAAGGAATTTCTAGCTTGGTATCAGTACTATTGTACACTACAGAAATTCTTAAGTTCGTGCAAAATTTCTGTGAGAATATATATATATATTATTGATTATCCTATAACCTGTTAGAACAAGGTTAAACTATATTTTTATTTTGTCAATTAGACTACCTTGAAAGATGTAAATTTTGTGTGCATGTGTTTATATAAAAACGTTTCATAATGACAGTGCTATTACTTCTTGTTGGTCAATGAGAATAAGCCCAAAATATATTCCTTTCTGTTTTAAAGACAATCTGGTGATTACAAACAAACATCTAAGAAAATGACAGAGTCAAAGAGACGGAGCAAAAGCGGAGGAAAGAAAGGAAGAGCTAACAGAAAACCCTTTAATGGGAAAGGAAAAAAGAAGGGTAAAAAGGGATAAACTACAATATTGAGGTGTTTAAAGTTTGTACAAAACAAATCAATAAATATCTAAATTGTTAATTGATCAGACTTGTTTAATATATTATTATCAGAATGTAATTATGAACTGGTTACTCTGGCTTTGAAAGTGACCTGAATTTCCCTTGTGATACACGACACATTTATTCCACTCCTTCCCCCACTTAAATGTAAATTACAAAACATAATTTGTACAGCTTTTAATTTTGCTTGGTAACAGAGCTATCACATAGAAATCGGACCATTGCTACTCTCAGATATATACATACATATATTAACTGAGCGTAGCAAAGCAAGAAATCCGAAGTTAACAGCTATCAAATGACTTGTGTTGTGTTCTAAACAGCAGTAGTATTATAAATTTGGTTCTTATGCTTTTCTGCATTACTACCATTAATGTAAAAATATATATTTAAGTACTTTTCCTCTTTTCTGTGTTCTTTATTTATTATTATAAAAATAAACAAAATGTAAATTTTAGGTTAGATAAAATAATTTCACCAGGCATGTGGTTGTAAAAGGTTGATTCATTTTACCAGTTGTTTGGGACATTCAAAACTGCAATGATAAAAGATGAACCTAACTCCCTCCTCTTCTCAGATCATGGCCTCTTTTTACTCATACCGTCTTTAAAATTTGATACTACTCACTTTTAATATAATATGTACATCTTCACAAAATTTGGCAGTCCTTCAGTAAACACAAGTCTAACATGCAAAATGAAATTGTCTGTCACTACTCCATTTGCAAATTAAATACTTTATCACTTAAAACCTCCTAATTAAAACTATTTTCTGTACTTTAACTATGTGGGGTTGGTCAAATTGACCAACGTTTTTACCACAAAAATAATCTAATTTACCCTTTTTTCTTTTCAGAATAACTTCAAAATTACATTACTTGCAAGTTGTTCACATGCATAACATGAAATATTTTTTCATCATAACAAGTGAAGAATAAACAAATACTTGCATGAATCTTTTTGTACTAATGTTAGTTAGATAATTTCTTCTAACTGTGCTAGAAGAACTATTACAAAATCACCAAAGCTCATCTTTTCCCATGGGAACAAAGCTTGTACTAACAGTGAAATAGACAATACTCTGTTCATAAAATGTTGTGTAATACATATTTGAAAGATGAAAACCTTAATTTCTATTGATTATAGATAAGAGAAGATGTGATATGCCGGTATGGTAAGATAATGCTGTAACCCAAAAAATCAGTTTTTCTGAGCAATGACAATTTTATATCAATTTTTTTTTTTGGAGGGGGTAAATGAAGAAAATGTCACATTGGGGAACCTTTGAAATATTTAAAATAATACGTTGTTTTACTAATGAGTATAATTAATAAACATTTGAATGCAAGTCCCAAAACCTGATAATAAGACTAATACCATGTGCTATCATTTTGAGAAGTGATGGAACACTTTATTTAATAGCTTACTAATTGTTCAGACTCTTAAAAATCCAGATATTTGCAAAATATAAACTTAATAATTTGTAACTGACCATTATTTCAGAAATCAATCCAAATTCCGTCCATGTAAATTTATTACAATCATTCAATCTGTTCACCACCATTAAAACTCTGAAAAAGCCCTAATCTGTAATTATATTTTATCAGATTTCTTCAAATTTATTTACACACATACAACGTACTAAATATAAATTGTGGTATATTTGTGACTATTATAAAATGTTTAAAATTACCAATGGGCTTATACCATGGATTGAGCTATTCTCAAATTTGGAGAGAGAATATATGAAAAATAAACTTTCCATAGTATTAAATATATTACACGAAATAGACAATATAGAAATTATCTTTGTATCACAATTGTTGACCAAATTTTTTCTTAAGACTTAAATTAAACAAGGTTACCATTAAAATTCAGTTAAAAACTTATTGGTTTAGTCACCTAGTAGTATTAGGCTTACATGATGATGAAGTGTGGATTTCCTGTTGAAGAAATTTTCGAGACTGGATATCAGCCTGTAATAAAATATTACACCATAAGTCTTAACAAATGGTTTTGATATAAGAATGGAAAATGTGATTTCAGAACAACTTATGACTGAAATATTGCTGAATGTTCTTATGTTCTTGGTGTTTATATAAACCCATGCAGATCAAGGCAAGATTGTGAATGTTCCATTTGTTTCTCACCTTCCTGACAAATCAAAACCCATCAGTAGTTAGTGTGCTATCTATTTTGTGTAGGTCACCAACTCTTTTTGGATGAGATGTAGCCTCAAGCGTAACTGTAGTTTGTATGGTGACTGAACAACTAAAAATTGGATTCATTTGCAAAGAACAAACAACTCCAACTTTACACTGCTTGTGATTACTTCATGTTCTCAACCAGTGATTTCCAACAAGTGGTGCAGGGCATGGTTTTGTGTGACCCACAAAGGTCTATTGAAAATAACCTACTTTTATATATTGTTTTGGAGTGAAGAAATGAAAAATTCTGACTTGCAAGGTAAAAATGCATGAAAGCTACAACTGACATTCACTAATGAAATTTTAAAGTTTACTTTGTGTGCAACTATATGTTTATTATTTATGCCTCTATAATTTAACAGTAATAGCTTTTAAATTATCACATATATCTTGGCATACTATATCATCATTCTTCTCTGTTAGACAAAGTGGACTCACTCCACTGGTGGCTGTTACCAGTCTGTCTGTTTGCTGTTGTGGAGGTCGACATGTTGTTAATTATCACTGTTCAGTTCTGTGGTAGATACAAACATGAAAGTTTTTAAGAAATGTAAAATTGACAGTGAAAATAGCATACCAGAAATGCTGGGAACTTGATTATTTAATTACAAACTGCAGTGTTTGGTTTGTATGCAAATTATATCAGTGCCCAAAAAATTTAATGTGAAAAAGCATTATTCAACAATGCACGAAAGATAAACTGAAAAAGTTCAAATTACAGATTTCAGCAAGAAATTAAAACAAGAAACGTATGTTTGACAAGTTGTCAGAAAGCCAGATGTGTGCTTTGAATGATTCGTACATTGTTTCTCTTAAACTTGTAAGAGCAAAGAAACCCAAAGGCATTTGGGGATGCCAAAATTGGTGATGAATTTGAATCAGTGGCACTTTCCAACCCAACCATACAGAGAAGGGTCAATGATTTGGGAGAACAATTAGAAAACTCACTTGTTGAATTGGTTGAAGAAAGTACTTATTTTTTGCTTTTTCTTGGCAAAAGTACTAATCAAGCAGTTGCAAGTCAGCTGTTAATATTTGTATGCATTATTCATGAATACTTTCCAATGAAAGAGAAATTATTGAATGTATGTGCTCTTCAAGGCAGTTAAAAATTCAGTTGATAAAATCAGAGGTTTCAATAAATGTTCAGCAATAGTGACAAATATTGTACACCTGCGATGATTGGAAAAAATTTGACTTCATTGGTTTTCTTAGGGAAAATGAAGCAACTTGTCCAACATTCCTTTGTTATTCATCAAGGAGCTTTGTGTGGGAAATCAGTGAAACAAAGCATTTTTTACATCAGCAGCTGAAGCAGTTTTTGGGGATTTTGCTCTTTACAACCAAATAAGGTGATTCAGTGCATAATAGTGTCTTGAACGATTTTTTGGAATAAGGAAAGAAATCTCTGCATTCCTCACTCTGTTTGTTTCATTGGATACAACACAATTGGAAGAAGAGCTCAAAAGTAAGGATTTTCTGACACAACTGGCTTTTGTCACAGACATCACCACTCACCTTAACGATCTCAACTTGAAGCTCCAGGAGCAGAACCAGATGGTATTGGATGTAATGGAAAACATAAATGGGTTTCAAAATAAGTTAAGAATTTTCAAAGTTTGTTTAGAAAACAACAACTTGGCAACACTAAAAAGAACTGTTCAAAGATGTCAAGCCACTTGATTTTTCAGAATTTTGTGTAAATACTGAAAATGTCACAGATGAGTTTAATGCAAGATTTGAAGAATTTGAAATGTTAAAAAGCAGGACAGAACTGTTCAATAATTCTCTTTGTGTTGATATCGAAAATCAACAAGCTGATGTTCAACTTAAATTAAATGATTTGTACGCTGATCCATTTCTACAAACCAGACAAGACCAAGGACCACATTTCTTTGAACTATTTTCAAAAAAATAGATTTCCAAATCTGCATGCTTTTGGACAGAAAAGGACATGTTAGGTAGCATAAATATGGGAAAATGTGTTCTCCACAATGAAATTAAGAACTACATCTGAAGTCACCTTGATTTTATTATTCTCTGCCTGCACCTCCTGAGTAACCATAAAGTTCACATTGAAAATTTTATGTCCTTGCTACATTAAATATCATAGGTGTGTTTGCTATTGTATTTTCTTTTATATGCAGCATTTTTTCATTAAATTTATTTATTACATAATTGAACATGTTTAAATTACACTTTCCTTTTTTTTTCACAAATATGGCCATAACGTAAAGTAAGTCAGATTCAGATTAACTCCTTCCCCAATCGTAAATCATTTTACCATAATAAAGGGACATAAATTAACCCTACAATCTATTTACTCTTTATTTTGCATTATATAATAAACTGACAAGCCCTAATTTGAGAAAATATAATGCTGCCCACCACTAGACTCGTGAATATAGTTGTGGCCCTTGGGCACACTTAACACTCCTACGAAAAGTGGGGCCTAATAGGCCCCCGAGCAACTTGAAAGGTTATTAATATTAAGCTAATAATTTTGTATTTAAATGAAATTGCCATTAACTGACCCTATCCCTTTATATTTTAATGTCAATTTCATTTAAATACAAAATTATTAGCCTAATATTAATAACCTTTCAAGTTGCTCTGAGGCCTATTAGGCCCCACTTTTCGTAGGAGTGTTAAGTTGGAAACCCACGTTCTAAGCTAGCATTCATACCAATGTCTGTATTCAATCATCATATCCCTTGAAATACTTTAACGTTACTTTTGGTGTTTTTAACCTTGGTTATTAACATTGCCAATTTCACATAACCTTCAAGATTTTTGATCAACCAAAACTCTAATATCAACATTAATATATATTTCAGTCTGGCTTTCTTCTGACTGGTTGAATGACAACCAGTTACAACACTACTACTCTGGTTCAGTTCATTTTCACAAGATAAAGCAAAGTTATTCCTATAGTATATCTTATACCGTATTCACAATTATTTTTGGTAATTAATAATAATAGAATAAATACAGTATTAGATTAGATATGTGATTAATGAGAAATATTAGTGGTCATCCAATAGTAAAGTACATTAACTTAAGATTAATGGAGATAATATAATAGTGATCTAAACACATACCAGGCGAGTAGGTTCTGGAACTCTGTAAATGGAACACAGTTTAACAACAGCTATAGCAGATTCCAGTGAGCATCTATGACCTTGAGAGACAAAAACTGGATTCTTTGCAGCCTTACAGGTCTTCAGTGCCTTTGAAAAATGAATAAAATGGTTCTGAAATGTCTCTTATCCTTTCAGGAAATTACAAACAACAAACCAACCATGTGGCTTGGTTGAAACCAAAATATTTCTTATCAAATACAAGGTAAACATGATGGATAATGTATTTAGATTGAGGTGTAACTTGCTGAAAGTGAAGTGCTGAGGTTGTGGAAGATAAAGTTTTAAGAGCAAACTAAATTAAAAAATTATTCTGATTTAAGTTTTTATAGAAATAATAAATGAAACAATTACAAATATTGTTTATAAAAGAAAATCTTCATGCTGCGTATTGATCCTCGAGTAAAGCATTTGCACCCTTCATTCGTGTTCTACTAGTTACAACATTCTAAAAGCTTAAACACAGTTTATAAGGTATACAAAACTACAATATTAGACTTACAGCTCCTAGAATATTTCCAGTAGTTCCGAGCAGATAAAAATAATCTCCTGCCTTGTTCAAGGACTCAACCTATAGGAAACAGTGTATGTTTGTAACTTAAGTCCAAAAATATTAGGTCGTATTTGTCTATATCAAATATGATCCATGTCAGTGATTCCACAACTTTTCTACTGCACTGACCAGCACAATCTTATGGACAATTAAGATTATAAAGGCCTATACAGTTGTTTCCTAATTCAGATTATTCAATAGCTGAATTTGTAGTTATGAGGTTAACATATTTTACAATGAACTATGAAGGAAACAACACTTTTATTCACATATACTGAAACACACATGATGATCATACATAATATTACAACTTGCTTACAATGGGCACTTTCTATGTAACACATGTTACATGACATCCCATGTCTATAATGTGTTGATGCCACAATGCATATCTAACAGTTTGATTCCTAGCATAACTTCCAGCATGCTAAAGACTTGTACCATAACAAGTACAGCAGTCTTTTCATTTACAAAGTTTCTCATGACTTAATTTGCACTGTATCATACAGTGTTCTCATAAATAATACAATAAAATTAGGAATAATTAGCACCACATAGATTCTCCATTACTGTTTATGAACATTTAAATTGATAAAGGAAACTGAACATTATCCACAGACACAGACGAACCTGACATATAATAGTGCTATGTTTATGTCATCAGTTAGATCTACCAACCATAAAAAAGTACTTGGTTTTAATTTTTATGAACTAATTTCTATGTAACATGAATCTTATACCAGTATCAAACCTTTTGTCTGTAACTGACATCCCGTTGAAGTCCATCCACAAAATGCAGACTTTTGGCCACCCCGATACATGGTATATCTAATAAAACTCCAAGATGGCTGGCTAAACCAAACACTGCAGTTTTTAAAGAAGCATTAATTAATGGAGGCTCAAATTATATGGGCACAAACAATGAGTTAGTCTAATACATGAAGAAAAAGGAAATTAAACTAGTCAGAACCAGCTTACTACATGAATTTATAACTAGACTAATTCTCTTTAACTGGACAAAGTTTGAGACATCAAACTTGGATTAGGGTACTCAACTGTTACTTTTTTATTTGCCACTTAATGTACTCCTAACCAGATGAGAAGTTTTGATTTGTAACATAACATACTCCTAGTTAGATCAGTTTATTAACTAAATTCTTTATCAAGTTTACTTTTAAAGTAGCTCATGACAGTTATAAATTTATTGTTCATATGTAACAACAACGACTAAGTAAAAAACAATGTCAAATAAAACGTTTTACATCATAATTAACATGTAAGCTGATGTGACCATAAATTAGACTCAACATACACTAGGCTGTTAGGCACATAAAAACATAGATATTGCTTTTGTCTTGAGTGTGGAACCATTTTCAAAAGGTAATGAAAAAAAAAATGTAAACACTCACTTTTAGGATGAAGAATTCCATTTCCATCCACAAGTATCACCTTGAAATAAAGAGAAATCTTATAACAAAGCCATAACAATGTGACCAGTGTTTCACTTCTACCTTTTTTTTTCTAAGCTACAAATAAAACATACTGTATTTTTATAACTTCATTCTAAAACAGTGTGATGTCTCCAGGTATTCTGATCTCTTTTTTTTAATTGGTTAATTTTTTTAGTTTCAGTGATGCAATAAAACTTTGTAACAGTCTTGTATAAACAAAATTTCATTTATTGGAAAATGTAGATTTAATTTTGCTCTTTAAAAAATCATACTATAATGAAACTCTTGCTCATATGATACTAGAAAAACTTCACAAAGTTGTGCAACACCCAACTTTGCAAAATTTTTATCCTATATGCATGTAAGTTTACAATAAGATCACAATTTTCCCATTTCACCTCTGTTTCCTGCCATGGAAAACTTTATTCTTCTCGATTCTCAAGGTAAAAATATGATGTCATAAATAGCATATGTGGATTAATACTCTGGCACTATCTATATAAATATAATAGTACTGTCTGTTGTATATCCCAATAAATACTTGCTTATATGATACTGTAAACTTTTTCTATTACACAATGTGAAACATCCAACTTTGTAAAACTTTTATCCTGTGTCCATGTAGATTTGCAACAAGGCCACAATTTTCCCATTATGGAAAATTTTATTCTTCTCCATTCTCAGGGTGAGTATATGACATTATGAATGTGTCACACATGGAATAATACACTGAAATCATCTATATAAATATAACAGTCTCTTAAAGTATGTCTCTATAAATACTTCACAGGGTGTGGATAGAACTTCACTAAACTTTGTATGGATGTTCATTAGGTCCATGGGGAAATACATACAAATTTTAAATTTTGCATTCTGAAGTTTTCATGAGTATTTTAGTGGTGTTATTTTACCATTACTTTGGTCCTTTAATGAATTTTCCCCAAATTTGGCATGATGGTTTATTGGGTTTATGAGGAGATACATGCAAATTTACAGTTTTGCTGTTTTTATGGGTGTTTGGAGGATTTTTATAAATTATATACAAAGGAAACAACTTTCCATGTCCTAAAATAACCTTTCATTAATCATGAATTTACATATCTTCCATCCAGAATACAGGTTCTCCAGCTAATAAATAATACACAAAAGTCAGAAACTGAAATCTTCCAAGTCTATAAAACATAAGTAACAACTCCTTATTTTATATTTCCCAGTTAAATACTGATGACACAAATCATGATATAAAACTACTAATATAGATCAAAACTTATTATAACATTAAGCCCAAATGTAAGATCAAAACTGTTATTATGACATTAAGCCTAAATATCTATTGTAATATCAAACTTTTCTGTAAAAGAAAAACTGATCAAATTAATCATAAAAGTTGCAGTGAAATAAAAGCAGCAGCTTTCCAATAAAATAATAAAAAGAAATAAAGAAAAACAGGAGTTGAAAGTATACATATGTGAAACAATTTTAAAATGTTTCCTTCATGGATTTTAAATAAAACACCAAATCAAGCAGGAAAGTTTCAGGACTAACTACATCTGTCTCTTCAATTCTGATTAAAACTTATCCACTAACACATTTTTCGTTCCTTTTTCAACCAATAAAAAAAGATAATTGTAATCTGTTTCATTTCATCTCAAGTGAATGTTATGTTACAGTAATGTTAATAAAAAATGTTTCGCCTGCTACACTTTCAATGCATCAACTGATCTGTTACGCATCACAATAAACACTGTAGATTCATTACTTATCCTATCTAGTTTCTTTAAAATTTGAATATTCATAACCTTAGATCAGCACAATTTACAATCTTTGTAAACAGTGATAACTTCACATGACATGAACAGTTCAACTGACAGAAGGTTCAACTTAAAATTACTTGTATGTTACCTTTAGAATTACAAAGGCTATGGACTCTTAACAGCTTTTAAATACACATTTTTCTAAACTACTTGTGCATCAAGTTGTGTGTCCATTACTATGTTGGTTACAGTGTCCCTAATAATGTAATACAACTCACACCATCTATCTTTCAAAATGTGTGCCTTTGTATTCAAAAAAGATACTAATTTTAAGGTTAAAAGAGAATTTAAAAAAGAACCTTCAAAATTAACTTTTTTAGGTGCAATTTCATCCCATGTAAATACAATGATTAAAACCATAGCTTTTTTGTTTCCCCATCTTTGAAAATACTGCTAAGTGTTAATGTGGAATAGAGTACTATATGATAACAAGAACCACTTCTCGGTAAAGATGATTAGAAATAAGACCCCACATGGTGAACTTTTTAATCATAAAAACTATGAAGAGTTTTGTCATGAGTGATGAGATATCTATATAACCTTATATATATATTAACTTTCACAACAATATCATAATTTTATGGTAAAAATCAAAAACGTTATGACAACTTGTGGATCAGTCTAAAACTCTGAAAAAACACAACAAAATGTTACCTTCTGTTTTAGTAGCTTAAGCAGTTTAACTAATGAAGAAATTTTGATTAAAGTAAAATTAATACTTGAGGAAAGAACTCCGAAGATTTAGCTTTTAATTCATTGACAGCCTTCATAAAAAACTCCACCTCCCGAAAAGCAAGGAATCCTGGAACGTAGGGCTTGGTTACTTCAACCATAAAACAGCTTTCATACACAAGCTAAACAAAATTAAAGTGCTTGTTAATGATATGAGAAATATTCTGACATTAATCATTTCAAAAACTTACTTAGAGAAAACTTCTACCTCAGAGAAATTCTTTTAAGAAAATTAATATACCAAATAAAACAACAAATCATTTCTATTTATAATAAATGAGAAACAAATCAAATTATTACAGTTTATTGAAACTAATTCATTACAAATTTGTTTAGAGTACCTACAACTCTTCCAAACACACACCTTCTGACAATATTATTTGTTTGGAAAGTACAATTCCTAAAATTAAGGAAAATGGAATAGTTCAACTCTTAGGACATAAGGATTTCAACATTTCTTTTGTACAGTGTGCCACTGAAAAAAGAAAAATACATTTCATAACTAAGGAAATATTAATATACAGATTTACAGACAAACAAACAGTGTAATGGAATGTTAACAAATAAAAACAGATCAATTAAACTTAACTGTGACTGAAGAATTATACATATTACCACATGATAATTCTCACCAATGCTATTACATAAGGTTGATGCAATGCCATCTCTACCATCTTGTTTACATTGTTTATGATGGCTTTATGTTAGCCATTCCTGCATTTACTACTTTTATCAATGAATTCTTCTTTTCAATTCAGTGTTTTAGTAAACATAGAAAGGTATTTACAGTCATCCCTACACAGCCAGTGCTGCAACCTGATACCTTATTTAAAATATTCTAAGAAAGGCTTAAATAATTGCAACAATTTCTTATATGTTTTTCTACAAGTCTCACAGATGTGATTTGCATCTCACAACCTCATTCTTATCTGTTCTAAAGTTAATGATAATGAATTAATTCGGTGGTTGTTCCATTCCCCTGATCACATGGTATTCTACTCTTAATTTCTCATACACACCACATGCATGGTAATATGAAGTTTGTAGCTCCTGATATTCACAGATTCATATTTTATTAAATTCAATGGATAAACTGATGAATCTTTACATTCCTAGATCTATAAAAATTTCCTACATACATAACATCTTTAAAAATATTTTCAGGTAATTATATTACAATGAACAGCATTATCATGGATGGAAAGCCATTCTTTTGCTGAGGTCCATAGGTAGCCTCCCCACTCCCACATTTGAAGAGTCTATCTCACTCACTAATTGGAATATTTAAAAGTTAATTTCATTATTATTTCATGACTATTTCATTTTGATTTTCAAATTTGGTAGAGATTTAGTGTAAATGTCTCAGTCTGTGATCCTTGTTAATAATCATTTTAACAAGTTACATCCAGACTTTCTTAAAAGGCTGAATTACTGTACATTTTTGGTGGATAAGTACATCATGTGTTAAAAGTTACATTAAATTGGATTAATGTTTGTTCTTCACTGTTTGAAGGTCAAGGTAAACAACATAAATCTAACCACTTTATCTCACTTTGCTCAAACCTAATTTCAAGCTTACCTCCATTCCAGAAAATATTAAAACTTAAATAGACAATAGGTTAAAATTACTATCTGAAAATTCATAAATATTTGTGAATCTAGGCCTATATTTATAAACAAAAAGTAAATCACTGATTTTAAGACAAATAAATACTACTTTAACCATTTAATATATTACCAACTCATTCTTGTGATACATATGAGTTGTCTTAGCTTTAAAATATGATATAATGTCCAATTTTTGGATAGTTAACTTTCAAAGGAAAATTGACCATGTACCTTAAGCTCAGGGAAAGAAATTACAACAAGTGCAACACAGGCATTATTGTCATCTTTTCTATAGGATATATCAAGTCCACCAATAAAGGACAATAGACTATAACTGGGGGTCTTGAAAAGGTTTACAGCTGATTCATTTGATTGTTCAGGCTTTTCTGCAATTTCCATTGGCTTCAATAAAGGACAAAGTTCTATTGCAGTATCTATAGTTTCTCTACTGATGTCAAACTTGTCCAATATTTGCAAATACTGATGAGTAACTGGCTTACTTCTTTCTGCACAATTATCTAACTCTATGAGTGCTTTCTGCCATAATTCCGTGTCCTTTAAATACAGTTTTTTCTTCAGTATTTCTTGTTCTCTGAAAACAGAATTGAAAGATGTGTAACGTAAACATAACATAAAACTACACTCAATACATCAGATATATGATATTATAAAAATACAATGTATTTATCTTTATCAAGCTAAGCACTTAATTTCCACATTCCATACAAAAACCGAGGTTACCGCTTTATTTGGACTTACTCTTCCCACGGTGTTGTGTCTTTACGCACACTGTCATTTTCGCCCATTTTTTCCACTAACTGGAAGCCTAAGATAATCACTGTTTTGATGTTGTAACAACTTCTTATCCTGGTCCTACAACGTATTTTCCTACAATAATATTATATGTGTATTACAAAAAAAAACAATTTTACTTTTCATTTGCAGTCACTGTTGTAATTTTGTAAGCAGTTAATTCATTTTACACTACAGTTATGTTGTACTAAACTTGCACTAAAAACTACAGAGTATAGTGCTAGTTTAATAGTAGTAATACTGTTACTAAACCGTAATTCTAAGTTATACTTTTAGTTCACTTAAGAGTATTAACACCTCTACGATATGCTGTTACCAATTTGTTTTTGCAGTTTTAAGTTCCTGCCGATTACTCGGTTTTACATTTTATTTCAACTAACCTACACTAATATTTTATTTAAAATTACTGAACATTACCTTTGTATTTACGTTAACATAATAAAGTTAACGTAAATATATGGCTAATGTTAAGTGATTATTATAATAAATTCACAGATTTTATACAATTATTCCGAGTTTTATTTATTAGTTATAGAAGAAATCTCACCTTAAATTAGAAACTTATCATGTAATTAAGTAAACTTATTCAATTGTTATCGCCTCCTCAGTGTTTAATAACTTACACCAACAAATTACATCATAATTTGAAATCCATTCACTGTGTATGACGTATCTAGTTTGATATTGGGTACTGTAAATATTATATATTACATTATATATGTCGATTACAATTACTGCTGATAACGTTAGAACGTGGACAGCCACATGGTTTTGTTTTCTGACGTGATTGTTCTTTTTCCCTCGGTGTTTGGGTAAGATATGTTCATACCCAAGAGGGTCAAGTTCTCTTTGACCTCTTCCTCCTCCCCGTACTTATGGTCTTGCACTATTGGAAATTATAATTATGGAACTGAATATTATTCTGATCCTTTTCAGGACAATGTCCATGTATTGTGGTACATACACCTTTGAGCAAATTAATTGAAATAAGATGGAAAATTATCATTTTTTCATTTTTTTGCGTTTTATTTCTGAGAATTCAAAAATTACTCACAAATTAATACATGATATGACCGCCTTAATTTTTCAGAAAATCATTAATTCACTTTGAAATCAAGTACACGAGTTGACTGCAATCTTTACTAATTTTTGGGTCGCGGTATCACACCTCAATTATGGCCTCAATTAGCTTATCTTTCGTAGTACAGTCTTTTCCCTGAAGTCTTTCTTCACAAATGGTCCAAATATTTTCAATAGGATTTAAGTCGGGAGAGTTTCCAGGCCAGTCCAGCACCTTTATTCGCGTTGTAGTCATAAAATTTTTCACAAGTTTCGACGTGTGGCATGGAGCCAGATCTTGCTGAAAAATGCCAGATCCATCCGGAAATCTCTTTTTCAAATCTGGAACGACTCTTTTCTGGAAAACTTCGATGTACTGTGGTCCTTGCATCATACCTTCTACGACATGTAAGCCTCCGACGCCATAGTAGCTGAAGAAGCCCCAAAACATCTTCTTCAAGGAATGGTTTATGAACTGATTGATGTGAGATTCTTGAAGTTTCTCATCTGGAGATCTGCGAACAGGCAGACTTCTTTGACCCTGTACGAATAAATGAGTCTCGTCACTGAATAACACCTTCCTCCATTATTCTTGAGTCCAGTTCTTGTATTTCAGACCCCATTGATACTGTTTTTTTCTTCTTTTATATGCAAAAACGGCTCGTTTGGGTTCAGAAAATATTTTAAATAGAAGAGCGAACAACGTTTCGACCTTCTTCGGTCATCGTCAGGTTCACAAATGATGTTTCTCGACATCACTGATTGTTTTTTTATTCATTGAGTTGGTAAGAAGTTGTTTTTTGACTGGTCTTCTTACACTTCTAACGCAATTTCGAATGACGTAATATTCCTCAAAACTTCGTCATTTTTCCCAAAAATAGGTTGACCATACTGCAAAACATAGCTAATGACGCTGTCTGTGTGAAAAAAAAAAGACTTTTTGAAGGAAATAAGCGGGTCCAACAAGCCTACACCGGCCGCCATGCTGAAAATATTATAAAATGACCATTTGTTTCAATTAATTTGCAAAAGGGTGTATATAGTTATTATTTTGCTCTATCAGCAGAATGTCAAGTTTGTTGGTGGCACTTTTCCCCCTTTCTTTTTTATTTAATTTTTATTATTTTTGTTTATTTATTTTATGCTTAAAATATAAATTGACTGGAGAGAGACGTTTAGGACTAACTTCATCATGTATAAGGTACCTATCTAGTTCGCACAGTAGTTCGTTTTTCATCCAATTTTATCTGGTATGGTTGGTAAGTTCGAATATTTGTGTATTTTCTCCACTTTCTTTAGCGTTTTAACTGCGAAAGGTGATTGAAGTGGTAAATAATTAAAACCCGTCAGTGCATGAAGAGGCTAAAGACTAAGCACAGGAAGCATGAAAGTCTCCAAATAGCATGTAGAGACATTGAAGAATCGTTTAGAACCAACTTGATAAATTTTGTACATAAACTGGTTACAGTATTATGTTTGTAGCTGCTTTTAATGCTCCTGTCTGCTCATCCTACTGCTGACTGTCGTGATGCTTCGATCTTCCCTACAAACACACAGAAGAAATAATATACATCTCACTTGAAGGTATGAAGCATTTAAGGTTGGCATTCACTAAATTAACGATGTTAAGAATGTAGCTTTATTTTATATACACAGAATTTACTCCTTTTCGGGTAGATCTTTGTATGGAGACTTGAGGATGCTATGTTTCACTTAAAATTTATCAATTAACAAACCTTGACCTGAACCCAGGACTGGAAAGGCCAGCTTCAGGTGACTGACAGCATATTTGAACTAAATGTTTCAGTCTTCCTGGCAGGTCTTATTTTACGTAATTTTTCAAGACAAAGTTGTCTTAAAAAGATACATTCCAAACGACCTTTTTTCAGTTTCCGGATAAAACTTACTTTTCATATTAAACAAACTGTAGTGTAAAGACACTCTCGATTTAGTTTGTTTTTAATTTCGCGCAAAGCTACACGAGGGCTATCTGCACTAGCTGTTCCTAATTTAGTAGTGTAAGACTAGAGGGAAGACAGCTAGTCACCACCACCCACCGCCATTTCTTGAGCTGCTCTTTTACAAACGAATAGTAGGATTGACCATAACATTATAACGCTCCAACGGTTGTGACGGGGATTCGAATCCGCGACCCTCGGATTACGAGTCGAGTGCCTTAATCACCTAACCAGCACCTCTCGGTTTCTAAGGGACATGCTTTAAAGTCCATATTTATCCACAAATGATAGCTGGTGATCAGCTAATGGAACGGTCTTCTCTCATTCATTGTAGATTATCGAACAATGAACCAATTATCCACAGAACTTAAAACTTATTATTCATACAAATATGTAAATTTGCCGTATAAAACGATGGTTAAGAAAACATTAAACCACTGTTGCCCTAGCTGCCTTTTTTATGTGTCATTCAACTAGAATATCACTTTTTGTTTTTGTGCAATAAAAATAGCGGCTAGGTCACGTGAAGTATATGAAATTAGAAAATTATTTGTTTCTAATACGTTCAGGTTATGTCCTCTCTTATGTTTCTTTGGGATGACCGATCACTTGGTTAGTAATAGTACCTCCGGGTAAGAATGATTAATAAGCACGGCCTTAAAAAATTTGTTTTCATACAAACTTAACATTATAGATTATAGACAATTTTAAAGTTAACTCTAAAATGAAAGCATCGTTCGTCATGGTTTGTTTGTTTTGGAATTTCGCACAAAGCTACTCAAGGGCTATCTGTGCTAGCCGTTCCTAATTTAGAATTGTAAGACTAGAGGGAAGGCAGCTAGTCATCACCACCCACCGCCAACTCTTTTCCAACGAATAGTTGGATTGGCCGTCACATTATAACGCCCCCACGGCTGGGAGGGCGAGCATGTTTGGCGCGACGCGTGCGCGAATCCGCGACCCTCGGATTACGAGTCGCGTGCCTTACGCGCTTGGCCATGCCAGGCCTCGTTCGTCATGGAAAGTAAATTGTACGAGCACTGTGTTGTTCGAATAAAGATTGTTTGTACATTTGTATTTCGCACGTGGTAGGTAGATAGGCATTTCATGTTTATTGGTACAAAGCTACTAGGCTGTCTGTGCCAAACAAGTTGTAGTATATTATAATGGTACATGGAAATGAAAGTAAAAATACGTAAAATATGTGAAAATAAGACTTGCCAGGAAAACTGAAGCATTAAGTTCAAATATGCTGTCAGTCACCTAAAGCTGATCTTTCCAGTCCTGGGTTCAGGTCAAAATAAAATTAAAATGTGTAAAAGAAATCATGCTAAAACAGTGTATAGTCCAATACAAACCTTATGTTAAAAATACCAATGGCCCTTAAAAACGTAAAAATATGAGTGAGGCGACCAATATCACCTATGACATTGGCTAATGTCAATGGCAAACTTACCTTAAAAATATGTTTAAAATGGCGTGGTCATTCTTGGTTGTAACAACGGCATGATAACAAAATATGAATGATTGTGACCCGAGTGCCACACAGACCACACATTAGTGTACCAGTACCAGATAAAAGGAAGTGGTGCGTTAAAAACTGTGATCAATGTGTAGCCTAGTTAAAACAACTTCCTTTGATTTTTAAAGAAACAAGATGGACAAAGAGCTGAAGAAGGCTTGATTTGAAAAAGCTTATAATTTCGTTGCTCACTCCAGATCGGCTGCCAACTGGTGTACAGTCGGGTTTTGATAACTGGACCATAGTCCATGTATGGAACAGGGACAGTGGTAATAGAGCCAGAGCAAATGGACTCTGCCACTCTGTCAGCTAGCTCATTCCCACAAATACCAACATGACCTGGTATCCAAAAAACTTAACAGAGATAGATGACGGAGAGAGATGGACCAGTTTGTTTTGGATGTTGATAATAATAGGATGGTAACTAACATGTAATGATGTCAAGATCAATAGACAGCTGAGTGAATCAGTATAGATCGTACAATTCATATATTGCATAGTTTTAATATGATTCAGGGCAAGAGAAATGGCATACAGTTCAGCAGTGAACACAGAAACTATAAAGGAGATTCTGTGTGCTACAACGAAACTGTAACAAACCATGGCAGAACCTACAGAGTCACGTGATTTTGAACCATCCATATATATGGGAATGGATGGATTGTTTGAAAGATGTTCAACAAATAAAGAGCGATATTTCCAAATGGGAGTACCGGCCTTCCTCAGATGACTCAAAGATAGTAATTAGTCATGGTGAAAGAGGCCGAACAGTTGATACTGTTATGCTATTCAAAGATGTATCCAATTTCCCTGATTGTGCCCGAATACGAAGGCTAAAAGAAACAATAGCAGATTTTCTATTATAGAAAAGTATGGCCCACTGAGGGTGAGAAATGCAACCCCAAGTAGGATGCTGTGGTAAAGAGTGAAGTTTGGGCAGTTGCAAATGGCAAATATACAGAAGGGGTTCATGGGACTCCTCATACAGACTTTGGATTGAAGAAGTACGAAAGGCTCCAGTATAAAGCTGAAGATGGTGGATAGGATCCAACATTTTCATTGCTTAGATTCTGGCAGAACCATAAACCATAGACCCATAGTCAAGTTTGGATTGGATAGGGGCACGATAAGTTTTAAGCATGGAGTATCAATCTGCTTCCCAAGAAGTGGAAGAGAGGACAAGGAGGATGTTCAGTGCTCTTCTACATTTGACACGAAGTTGCTTGATATGGGGAATAAAGTTTAATTTACAGTCAAATATAAGATCTAAGAACTTTGCCTCAGGGACGACAGGAAGGGCAGCATCATAAATACGAAGTTCTGGATCTGGATGAATACCCCGTTAACGGCAGAAATGTAAGCAGGTTTAGGAAGAGAAAGTTGAAAACCATTTGTTGTGGTCCACTTAAGTATATGATTGATTGCAGTTTGTACCTGCTTCTCAATAAACCTCATGTTTATTGACCGACATGAGATGTGAAAGTCATCAACGAAAAGACCATTTACAACTGTAGGGGGTAGCTGTTCACTGATGGCATTAATCATTATAACTGTGGGACAAAACGGGAAAATGTTGAGCCCACACGGACCTGGAATCGGGGGTTAATTAAACTTGCTTAATAAAACGTAGCAAATTACCACCCAATCCGTATGAGTGAAGGTCTCACAAGATGTCATATCTCCATGTTGTGTCATAAGCTTTCTCTAAATAAAAAAATAGAAATAAGATGTTGTTGCTTCAAAAAGGCTTCTCTAACAAATGTTTCAAGGCGAATTAAGTGGTCTATCATGGAGCGTTGTCTTCAGAGCTCACAATGAATGGGGGGAGAAGGTTGTTTCATTCAAAGAACCAAACAAGACGAGCATTAATCATTCTCTCTAAGGTCTTAATGAGACAACTCGTTAAAGCAATGAGACGGTAATTCGAAGGAATCTTTGGATCTTTCCCAGGTTTTAGAAAAAGAAGTGCAATAACTTTGTGTCAAGCATCATGAAAGACATTCTCCTGCCATATCTGGTTAAAGACAGCCAAGATAAAGGTGTATTTCATTGTGTATGTTATCAGGTCCAATTGATGTATTGCCAGACCAATGAAGCGTAAGTTTGAGTTCCACCAGTGTAAGAGTTATGGGGATGATCAGTCGAAAAGGAAAGAGGCAGATGTTCAGCTCGTGTTTTAGTAGCTAAAAAGGAAGGTGACGAGTTTGAAGAGGTAGATACATGAGAGAAACATTCACCAAAAGTATTGGCAATACTCTGAACATCAGCAACTTCATGGCCATTGAATATTAAGATAGAGAGAGGGCATAAGTATACCATCCACTCCCTTTCCAGATATTGTCCCATATGACTTTTGAACTGGTGGTTGAAGAAATGCTGGAGGTATATTTAATCCAAGATTCCTTCTGCCTTTGACGTCTAATTAGCCGAGCCTGTGCGCGGGCTTGCTGAAATGCAATGCGGTTTGTAAGCGTGGGATATCTATGAAATGTATCTCAAGCATGTTTCTGAGCTTTTTTGCAATAGAACAAGCACAATTTCACCAAGAGCGGGGATGCCGTGGGAAAGATGTCGAGGTTTTCGGGATGCACTGAGCAACTGCTTGGACAATACAGTTAGTTACTGCTGCTACACCATCATCTGTCAATGAGTTACAATAGATGGCAGGATCAAGTTCCAAGAGGGCAGCTGGCCTTATCCAACTTTTTCTGAGGCACACGAGTCAGGTGGCACTGACTACAGCCAATTTGTCTCAATGTGATAGAAAAATTATCACTATCCCGTGTATTGATGTCAACCTCCCAAGAAAAGCAAGTGAAAAGCGAAGGGGAGTAGACAGAAAGATCTATAGCAGTAAATGACTGATTGGGTGCTTGAAAATAAGAGTAAGAGCCAGTATGAAAGAGTGACAGGTTGTGATTCAGGAACATATGCTCTATAGCATGACCCCTCACATCAATACTAGAACCAACCTAGAAGGGATTGTTCCCATTTAGATCCCCCAAAATTAAAAAGGGGTTGGAAGTTGCTCAATGAGGGCATCAAAGTCTGAGAGATGATATTTTTCCAGGGGTAAGGTACAGAGAGCAAACAATGATGGTATGACTCAAGGAGATACAGATGGTTACAGCCTCCAAGGGTGTATTCAATGACGAGGACTGGGTGGGCACATGTTGTACAACCAGCAGTGCTACTCTCCCATGTCCTTATCCTACACATAACCTGTCATGCCAGTATAAGGAATATAAAAGATAGAAGTACACACTGATTCGTTAACTTTGATTTTGGAGGGCACGAGATAAAGATGCGCTGTTAAGGATTCTATAGGAAGCATAGAAAGGTCTGTCTGGACTCCCACTGCAGTATTTGAATAGATTACAGCAGCATAAGTCTAAGGTGGAATTGGGAATAGTAATTTCCGAGCCTATGGAAAAGTAATATTGTGAACTGTCTTGAGATTTTGTACTTTTTCTCTTTCACCTATGTAGAACAAGAAGTAAAACAGGAAGGATATGGACCATTACAGTTAACAGAATGCAGTTCTAGTTGGCATTCAAAAACATCATGGCCTTTACCAGCACAATGTGCACATGTTAAGGAACCAAGGCAGGATATTTTCGAGTGATCAAATTTTTCACAACGAAAACATCTTAAAGGGTTAAGAATATAAGGCCGTACCTTACAATTCAGATATCCTGCCTTGATTGTGGTAGGAAGACGCGGTGTTGTAAATGTTAATATTAGAACATTTGTTGGCTCCATAATCCCGTCTCTTTGAGTAAAAATTCGGCGCACTGCTGTAACACCTTGGCTGGTGAAACCTGTGAGGATCTCTGACTCTGGAATGGTCCTTAAATCCCTTTCAACTATAACTCTTCTGGAAGAATTCAAAGTAGAATGAGGAGTAACCTCAATGGGAATATCCCCAATGGTTTTCGACTTCAAGGAGTTTGGAATGTTGTGATGAAGCTGTTTCTACTAAAATGTCACCAGACCATAATTTTTTTTACCGATTTGGGTGAGTCAGCAAGCCCTTTTAAACCATTCTGAATAAAAATGTGGAGACATCTGCCCTAAGGGTTTTTCAGTTAAAGAACGTAAAATTAAAAATCGCGGGACAGATTCATGTTGTGATTTTGACCATACAGAGTCATCAATGCATGCTCGTTTGCCACTAGTCGGATTTTTCTCTGTGCTTTCATGCTTGTTTATGTTTTTATTTAAGGGGTATCTATAATAAAATAAAAGAAAAGTTCAGTGCCTTCTGACTCCACCCACCATGGAGCCCTACGAGGGGACGCATTACAGTGCCAGTATTCATAATGTCCACTACACCTGTTGAGGATGTCCTACGCTGGCACTCAGATGATCCTGGCCCAAATGGATTAGCCGATTGATCTTTGGGGTTCACTCAAGACCGCCCGTTTACAGGAATTCAAGCCCAATGTGGTGTGTTGGAGTTAGACCCCTCAACCACCAGGATCCTCTTTTTCCTTTAACGTTTCACTTCGCACGGCAAACACGCAGGTGGATGTTTAGATCCCAGAGGAAGTAAACTGAAAGAACAGAACTTTTTCTGGGAGATACCCTCACCATGTACAACAATCCACATCAAGGGGTTAGCACGAGGTCAATAAGAGAACAAAAAATCTATACACAAAAAATATCTTGACGAATCTCCACTAGTTCTGAAACCCTATCTTGTCACTATCGTGTGAAATCAGCGCTATCTGAAAAGACATTAACTCAACTGGTGGTAAGATGTTCCTTGATTTCTTGAAAGTCAAATCAAAAGTGATTTTTAAATGAAGCTACTTTAGTTAGACACTAATCACTAATGTACAAAGAGGAAAACAAACTGGTTGGTTTTTGACCATGTCAAGGATCCCGGATTTAACTGTTGCGAAGCTTCAGGCAGTTTCAAACGTTTTAAAACCCCACATACTATTTCTTCGCCATTTTAATTTCTTATAAACATTTGTATTATTGCATGCCAATAGTTCATTAAATGGGTTTAATACAATACGCTCATTTCGATCCCTAATATCTCAGTAGTAATTGCACTGACTTACAATGCTAAAATTTGGGAGTTTAATCCCCGTGTTTGACAAACTGTGCATACAGTTTCGAGTCAAAATGAGAACCACGACTGACGACATACAAACAGTTAATCTCGTATTTTATTAGAATTACTCGCGAGTATTTTATTATTTAACAATTATTATGCATGGCCAGGTGGGTTAAGGCGTTCGACTTCTGAGGGTCGCGGTTTCGCATCCCCGTCGCACCAAATATGCTCGCTTTTTCAGCCGTGGGGCGTTATAAAGTTACGGTCAATACCACTATTAGTTGATGAAAAAGTAGCCCAAGAGTTTACATATCCCAAGAGGATCCTGCCATCTAATCTTACACTGCTAAATTAGGGACGACTAGCGCAGATAGCCATGGTGTAGCTTTGCGCGAAATTCTAAACAAGAAATTATAACATATTTAAATAAATTTTCGGTCCATCAATTAATTTGTTTGTTTAAATTTCACGCAAAGCTACACGAGGGCTGAGTTAGTCAGTCTCTAATTTAGCAGCGCAAGATCAGATGGAAGGCAGCTAGTCATCACCAATTCTTACGCTACTCTTTCAGCAACGAATAGCGGGACTGACCGTCACATTTAAGCCGTTCCCACTACTGAAAAGACTATGAGTTAAGCGCCGTAACTACCTGGCCATTTCAGACCGAAAAAGAATATTCGAGTGATGATGATTCCATAGAAAGAAACTGTTTTGAGAAAAATTGTCAAAATAATAAATGTAATGAAAATTAGCCAGTTGAGACACAGGAAGGTTTTACAAAAGACAGTCTCAACTTATGAAGTGAGAACACGAGTTGCTGAATTACGAAGAAAACTAATACAGTTACATTTTACAGCACTGAATTATTTGAATTAATTCATTTGAATACATTGGTGAATTTTGCCTATCAGTCAATAATTTTTAATGTCTTTTATTTGGGCTTTTGGTTTCTTAACTTTGTACTCACAGCAGTGCCCGTGTTCTTTATGATGGAACAGTCTTGAGACGTTATAAAATTAATTTAGGCCCAAAGACATTGTTTTTCCTTCTTCATTTTTTCACCACTTGCATACATATTGGCATAATTACTAAAGAGACCCACCTTGGCCAGGTGGTTAAGGGACTCTACTCGTAACCTGAGGGTCGTCCAAACCAAATATGTCACACCCCTATAAAAGCAACTGGGAACCCGAAATCTACTTTCTAGAACTAGTTACAGTTAGGACCCTCTTTTGTCGCCCCCTTCATCTGTGATTTAAAGTTTATTAAAGACACAGGACATCTCAACGTGTTTCAGTGATCCTTCTATAGTTGTCTTCTTTCTGGATATATTAAACATTATGATAGTTTGTGTCATGAACACACGTTATTTGAGTTTTAATTAACATCTACGTGTTTTATTATTGTTTAATTTACTTTATATACCGTGCAACTGGTTGGGTGATTTTTTTTAATATTTGCCTCACGTGTAGCATACAGACTATCCTGATATGTTTAAATTTACAATTAATATTAATTACTCCAGCACTTAATATCTCTGTGCCAGTCGACAAAGAAATTTCAGTTCGATGGAGTGGTTTCTGTTGCATGTTTTCCGTTGTTTTCAGTCAAATAAAGAAGTTATATTTACTGGACCGAAACAGTTCACGAACTAATTGCAAGACCTGATAGAAACGTCAGAGAACAAGTACCACATCAGCAGGCAGTGTTTGACACTCAAACTGTCCATAGGGGGTCCCAGGATTAATCTATAGAATTTGGCTCAATGTTTCATATTTGTGTATGGAAGTATATTATACTTAAACAATACAACAATAAACTAATAAGCAAAATTTCATAACCATTTCATCATTTCAAGCAATAAAGACTTTGATCCTCACCAAGAAATGACTTGCATGGTGTACAGCGTAATGCACCATAGTTCTGCGAGAAGGACACCTGGAATTATTCCATATCAAGACAACCAGTGTCGTAATTTGGGTTTCAAAAATGGAGAGGGGGGGGAAATAGTTTTAGTCGCTAGGATATGCAAAAGAGTATTCTATATAAATATTTTCATTTTTGTAAAAATGAGGGGTCATGCACCCCTTGAAACTTACCCCTGAAACGAAAACAAATTACATTAGGTTCAAATGCTGTGGGAATGGTTGTACAACTAATTTTTTATACTACGTGGACATATCGTCGAACAGTACATTTGTTTCTTGTAAACACATTAAAATATCAACGTGATATCTCCTCACACCGTAACTGAAATGCACACGTTGACCTGAGCTCACATTTCACCACTGGCTCTCTTAGACACGAACCAAAGAGTAATAAATATACAACAGCGAGCACTTGAAGAACAGATTTGGTTTCTAGCGTTGTTGCCAGTTCCTGTAGTTTTGGTCGGTTTATTTCCAAAAACAAAGTTACACAACAGGTTATTATGGTCTGTTTGGTTTGAATTTTCGCACACAGCAACATGAGGGTTATCTGCGATAGCCATCCATAATTTAGCAGTGTAAAACTAAACGGAGGGCAGCTAGTCATCACCATCCACCACCAGCTCTTGGTCTACTCTTTTACCAACAAATAATGGGTTTGATCGTAACATCATAATATTCCTACGGCTGACAGGGCGAGCATGTTTTGTGTGATGGAGATTCAAACCCATGACCCTCAGATTACGAGTAGTCGAGCCCATTTCTGCTGTGCTCACAACGAGTATGTCACTCTCTCTTGAGATTTGGGTAATTATATGTACCCTGGAAGGTCAGGTGCGTTTTGACTTTTTCCTCCTTTTACTTACATGATCATGCAGTGTAGTTTGGTATGGCTACTGCTTTAGGGTCAGAGTTTACTCAGACTCTTTTCAGGGTAATGTCCATGTTCTAGTTTCATACATTTATATATATTTGCCCTATAAGTAGGAAGCCTAGTTTGATGGTGGCCTCTTTTTTTTTTTTACTTTTATTATAGCTACCGACGGTAGCGTGGCCGAGCGGTCTAAGACGCTGGTTTTAGGCACCAGTTTGAAAAGACATGGGTGCAAATTCTTTCTTTATTATGTTACTTGGTGGATGAAGAGGGAATGTGGGTAATGTATTTTGGAGGACAATACTTGTGGTGGGCCCAGTAAAAAAAGCCTATGTAACCCTGATTTTTTGTGTCGTAAGCCTATAAATTTACCGCAATGTCCGTGATTCAAATCACCTGCTTGGGCGAGTTTTTTTATTCACTACGAACTTGAGGAAATATTTGAAACTTTATATCTTAACTCGTTAGCTAAATGTACAAGAAAGAAAATTTTATTTCTGATTAACTAAGTCGTGGTATCGGGTGTCGATATTCTATTCACTACAGTGAGATTTCCACTTTACTGCTATTAACTTTCAGTCTTCATGCGACATTAAACTCATGATATAAGCCTTTAGTTATAAATACATTCTATAAATCACAAGTATACATCATAGAAAACTTTCACAATATGAGCAAAAAAAATTATTTTGCTAAAAATGCCATAATTATATCAGTAGAGCAAGGTACTTTTGATAAATCAAAGTGCTTGTGACTTCACAAGTTTATTAGTTACAGGGCCAATAGAAACATAGGAGACATAAAAATGGTGAAACAAAAACAAAGTAATATATAGTTGTTAAATTTATTTTCTTCGTCGGAATGCTTATTTCAGTGAAGATATAAGTTGCACGATGAGGTAGAGGACTACGCTACTTCCGCTACAGCAAACGAGTTTCTGAGATTCAAAACTCACCAGCGTTGCCTGAAAAAGCGGAGCGAGTAACAAAATAGGCTTAACTTATTAGTGAGAATAAGCAGTTTGGCAACATTCATCAAAACCAAAGTAATGTAAAACAGCAGTTATTCTACCAGTATTTCGATGGAAAATGAGAAACATGTTTTTGTCTATTCATTACAATGAATGTTATGGCAGATAAAAGCATATTTTTTTCTGTTTTTTTGCAATATGTGTACTCCAGCGGTAGTGAGCAGTAGGTAACGAAATCGGTAATTTTAAGGTTAAGTTAAACTACCCGAGTTGGATATTTATATTTAATGAAAAAGCTTTGTTTATTTTGAATTTCGTGCAGAGTTACTAGAGAGTTATCTGTGCTAGTCGTCTCTAATTTAGCAGTGATATATTAGAGCGAAGGAACCCACTAAACACCACCCTACGAGTTTTGTTTTTTTTAACCAACTAAAAGTAGTATTGACCATGATTTCAGAATATTTTCGGGTATGGATTCAAACCCGGGACTCGCATTTTGACTAGCAGACCATTCCAGTCCTGAAAACTGTCAGAGCAAGAACTAAGCATTGTTGTTCAAAAAAAAAGTTTACACGACAAGCTCGTTTTATACAATTCTCTCTTTTGGTATACGTTTTTTCCACAAAAATTGAAGATATCCTTTAATTATTATGCAAATAAAACTTTTCATCGTTTCCAAATGTCTCTTCGAACTTATTCTTCAAATGGTTTACTCATTTCTCTTATCTGGTTTCACACATTCGTTTGTTTGTTTAATTTCGTACAAAGCTACACGAGGGCTTGTCGTTCCTAATTCAGCGGTATAAGACTAAAGGAGAGGCAGTCATAACAACTTATCAACCTTTTTTGCCAACGCATAGTGGGACTGACCTTAGAATTACAATATCCCCACGGCTAAAAGGGGGAGCATGTTTGGTGTGACAGGGATACAAATCCACGATTCTCACATTCACAGATCCGTACCGCTTATAATTTATTTCCACTAACCCAAATTAAATGAATTCTCAACATTTCACTGTCTCATGTGTATCACCCATGAACATAAACGGAAAACCATGTGGTGTCGTACTTATTACAGATTTAAAATAGCTGCTACATTTCAGCAGGTGATTCCATTTTGTAATATAACCTTCGCTACATTTCGTAATCTTGCGGGTCTGTGGTAAATTTGCGAACTTAAAACTTTAAAATCTGAGGTTCGATTCCCCGCGATGTAGTGAACAGTGTGTAGCTTTGCATGACGAAACCAGCCATAGCACATTTGAAATAAATTTATTTCAGAACGGCTGGTATGGATATTAATCACTTTAATTAATAAACAGATAACGACGTTTCGACCTTGCTAGATCGTCATAGCTTGAAAATGACCTTGGAAGGTCGAAACATTGTTCTCTGTTCATCAATAAAAGTGACAATACCCCTACCAGCCGTTTTGAGATACAACAGCAGCACTACTGAGTTTAAAACTGAAGATTGACAGCCACGTGCATTGTCAGCGAGACGTTGTTGGAGCACATTTTATATATAATTTTCTATTTAACCCAAATATTATGTAAAGTTATTTACTTATTATTTTTAAGGTTTACGTCATCTTACGTGACAACAGAGACTGTATGACCAGATCACACACCATTAGTGGACAGTTAGGCATGTGAAAATACAAAAAGCGTATTCAGGGGAATATCTGAGCTCGATCCTTGGACTCTCATATACATAACCCTGCATTTTAATGATCAGGATTCGCCTACTCACTCTAGTGCAAGCATTTCAACTTTTATATAGAATTAAAGCACGAAACCACGCCTTCTCAGATACTAACAACAAACATTTAATGTTCAGTAACGCCAAACAGTACGAAACCAAACAATGAAGAATTACTATGGTAACAGAAAAAGAGTACAGCTCTCGTGTGCGAAACAACATACTGTCCTCTCAATAAAATATCAGGGTTACATTAAAACTGATTTCGTAACATAAATTGTGATACATTTCTCGTATACGAATATTTATCATCAACCCATAATTTGCATCCATTTTGTCTACAATGTCTCACTTGCTTTCACAAAGTGCTATTTCTATTTAAATAACACCAACATGTGTTAATATTTTAAGGAATCCTTTCATCGGGTTACATATCGTTTATGTTGCATAATACACACGGTTTACCATTACGTTGCAGTGAATAAAATAGTTGCAAAATATTTTGTTTCTCATAGTACAGTCCAACTATTGAGTTCTAGTGTCGAATAAAATGCTTGTCAGGCAGTGTGCAGATTTGTTTTGAAGCTACACGAGGAATATCCGCGTTAGCCATCCCTAACTAATCAGCGAAAGACCAGAGGAAAGATAGCTAGTTATTATCACCCACCACAAACTCTTCGTCTACTCTTTGATAATGGGACTGACTGTCACAGTATAATGCCCCACCCACGACTGATAGGGTAAGCATGTTTGGTAGGACGGAGCTCCGAACCAGTGAATCTCAGATTGCAGGTCAAGCGCTCTCTAACCAACATGCCTAACTTGTAAGAGAAAAAAACAAAACAAATGTAAATGGTATTTTTTACCAACCTCCGATTTCGAGCCTCAAAAGTACGGATTAAGAGAAGTTTGAGAAAACAAAACTAATCTTCTAAATACTTTATTTCTACGCTTTAAATAATTTGAAAATTAAAACGTGAAACACAAATCGTCAGTTAACACTACTAAATTTTTTATGGCGTTATCAATCAAGTGTTTACCGACTAATGAAGTAAATGGCAACATTCTTGTGAAGAAATCTAGGTTCGAGCCCCCAGGTAAATTATAAATACTACTGAACTAAGAATTATAAATAATACACCAAGGCACTGGGACACTGTAGAAAGTGAGCGGGGGGAGGACTGACTGAAAGAGGTATATTTCTACCAATTTGACAATACTAAAGTCAAAACGAGTCTGCCCCTGTAAACATGGTGCACTGCTCGACACCAGAGTAGCCTGCAGAGAAGAAACTTGTGCAGTTTTATTAATTTCCTAAACTTGCAGACACCAGAGTACAGAGGAACGTCATTAACCAAAACAGCTGTCCTCATTTGAAAGTACTGAAGAATTCTGCATATGTCGGTTCACAATCTAATGAGGTTGTACAATCCGCACCTGTGTTCTGTCTCTACCCAGATACTCATCGAACCTTTCAATCACTTCACTGAAACGTGAAAGTTTCTTCCAAGATCCTAATACACACATGAACACAGAAAACAACTGTCATGATTTTGTGTTAATGTTTAAGTCACGGGTTCGAATCTCACTTTTAATTTTACAGATGTAAAACCCAGTCCATGTTAGAGTTAAGGTTGTCCGCTTTATTACGTTGGGTTTTCTTATTAGAGTGTGTATGTGCGTGTGGTGGGTCTTTATGCCAGAATTTCGTTGTGAAACTGAAACTTAGCCGGACACGACCAGTGAAATTTTTCCAAATTTGGGGGACCTCAACGACTGCTCTAAATAAACCGCTGGAAGTAACAAAGAGCAACTGTTTAAAAGTTGTAGATCAAACCGTTAATTAAAACGTCAGTTGTTGTGGTTTCTATTTAAATAACGAAACCATTCTCAGAACACGACTAATACAAGCACACTTAACATACGCATCACGTGCATGTATTTTTACACGTTTTTTTGAATACGCCTTTCTTTCAAGGTCACATTACTTGATAGAAAACAAACGTATGACTGAACCATTAAAATACCCCCCCCACACACCCTATCAGTGGAAGATGCCAAATATTTAATATTGGCTTGGTCGGAATCGTTCATTATGTTAAAACAGTTCGAATTACTTCTAAATTTAATAAAACTTTGAGCAACACAAATGTGTCTTCATATTTACTGACACTTTAAATCCAACCACTTTTTGGCTATCCAAGTGTTTATATTTACTGAAATACCAAGTTTACATATTTTTTATTACATTTTTCTTCAGTATACATAGTTGTTTTTTTAACTATTTGGGCTAAACAGATTTTTTAAAAATATATTTTATCTACATCGTCAGAGAGATAAAGACAGAAAAAAAAAACGTGACAAACGTTGGAATAATGCCAAAAACTGGTAAATAGATCTTCTAACTAATGTCTCAACTCCAACTTTAAATAATTTGACCTGAATGTTCAGTGCGTGTTATATTTAATTCATTACTATATTGTACAATTCCGATTTGAAAGATTTATTTAGAAATTAAAAAAAGAAAGAAAACAAAGGTGCCAGGAATATGCAACTTATGCACTTCATGATCGACTGGCCTCTTTCCATCTTATGAATGTAAAAATAGTAACGAAATTCTTAACTATTTCGTACACCGAACAAAAGGTGGAAGACTAGAACATAGCAGATATATAAAAGGGTTGTAGCTACAGGATGGGATACGAAAAAAAACACGTTTTTTCTGCATTTTCTGATGTATACGAAAAAACAGAGTTAAATCACCATACGTAGAAATCGTGTTGTTTCAATAACAATGCAAGATAAAAGCTACCGTCAAACAAATGTCTTCGCAAATTAATTTTACATCGCCATCATTAATTCGTGCTTACTAGCATGTAGGCTCCGATTTTGGCATTAAAAAAAAAAAAAAAAAAAAGAGTCCAACTAACAAACATTATTTCAGCGTTATCTTGGTAACGTGAAGGAAGGCCTGGTCAGAGTCTTGTGTAGGAGATGGAGGTTGTCCATCGCTCGTGAGTCCCGGGACTGAGGTGAGTAATGACCACGTGAACAGCTTGGAGCTTCTCCATCTTCGGTGGAATATGGCACAGTTTGTAGGTTACGTCATCACCGTGGCGTGGCGCATATTCTCCTTCGATGCTGAAAACCAAAAACAAAGTTGTCTCACTCAAAGTGTTTGTTTGTTTTGGAATTTTGCACAAAGCTACTCGAGGGCTATCTGGGCTAGCCGTCCCTAATTTAGCAGTGTAAGACAAGAGAGAAGGCAGCTAGTCATCACCACCCACCGCCAACTCTTGGGCTACTCTTTTACCAATGAATAGAGGGATTGATCGTCACATTATAACGCCCCAACGGCTGAAAGGGCGAGCATGTTTGGCGCGACCGGGATGCGAACCCACGACCCTCAGATTACGAGTCGCACGCCTTAACATGCCGGGCCCCACTCAAAGTGTATCTCTGAAACATGAGTTATGCATTTTCAAAAACGGCTAATGTGGGTATTAACTTGAATATGACGTAAGAAGGTCGAAACGTTGTTCTGCATTTTATTTTTTGTTTTAATACCTATACCAGCCGTGTTCAGAGTACATTTTTACTTCAAGCGGATTTCTCGTCATTGTTAATTATACAACTTAACAGGAAACTTTGTAGAAATGTTTTAGGTACGCGGTTGTTTACGTACACATTTACTTGTAATTTAAAATAAATGTTTTACAGTAAACAAATCTGAGCAGAAATACAACAGTCAGTTAAAAGCTCACCAACCTTTAAAATTCAAGTGAAACCTTGTCTTCCAGTGTGGATAAGTGTCTTTGAAATAATATTCCGACACTCAATCAAATCTACGTCAATGCTTGAAGCTAACTGCTGCGCATGCGTGTACGGAAAATAGAAATGTTATTGTTTAAGACAGGGGGCACCAAACTTTTAGTGATTTGGGCCAGATTACTTAGGGAATGAGATTAAAATTAAGTTCAGGAAACCACATTAGCCATGTGGGAGTAGCATGCAATACACACATATAATAAAAAACAAACAAATACAAACAACATTTTTATTTACCAAAAGGTTATAAAAGAAAGTGACAATAGCAAAAACAATTGTCACATCGCACATAGTGAGTACATATCTGAATTTCACTAAGTCGCAAAAAAGTTAGCGAAATTTATGAAATTGGCGTTTGGCTTTCAAAATATCTTCAATGTTCGGTTTTGAATTGCTGCATCCAATTATTAGAATTGCTTTCAAATGTTCATCAGTTAACCTTGATCGATGTACCGACTTCACATACTTCATTTTTGAAAATGCTTGTTCACTCTCTCTCTCTCTCTCTCTCTCTCTCTCTCTCTCTCTCTGTGTGTGTGTGTGTGTGTGTGTGTGTGTGTGTGTGTGTGTGTGTGTGTGTGTGTGTGTGTGTAAATTGAACGAGTGACATTCATTTTCAGCAAACATTCTCGTGAATAGATTCTTTTGAGATTCAGAAACACGTTTCATGGATTCAAATTTCTCAGAGCGGAACTTTCCTGAAAATTTCAAATATGTTGATGTTTTGTTTCACAGTTACGCCGAAGATTGTATTCCTTCAAAATGGGAACACTTTCGGTGCATATCACACAAGTAACTTTCCAGTTATTTTGTTTCCACGAAGAAGTACTATTCTCCCCATTCTTCATTGAAAGCACGACACTCAGAGTACATTTTTCTTATTTTAAAAGCAGCCATAACGATATGTGAAAAACAAAACAGGATCTGAAAATGAAAAACAGAACGTTGTGGGAAAAGTATTGTACAGGTCCAAGAACGCACAAACAAAATATATTAAAACGTATGTTTGCCACGACACTTATCCAAGAACGAGTTACGAAAAGCGCATAACCCGACTACCAAGAGAAATGAGCTTGTTGAAACGGTAATCCTAGGCTGCTGAATTTACAAGACGAGTACAAGTCTGTACTAGTTTTCGAAATCTTAACGCTTTCATAGATATGTGCCTTGACATGAATAAACGGGCAGCAAAGACGAAAGAAGAATTTTCCTACTGGTTAAAAATGCGTGTGATAGCCTTGTTTCTTTTTATCATAACGTCTTGTGTTTGCCAGCTTAAAGCGACCATCGGTGTGATTTATTTTGTTATAACAGTCGGACATTTGATGAAATGTCACTTATTTCCAAGCGGCTAGCTACTAGCGGACCGGACAAAATGACCTCGAGGGCAGTAGTTTGGTAACCCCTGGTTTAAGATGTTTAGGTTGATACGTAAAGTGCAAAGGTTGTTCTCAAAATTGCATTCTCCAATTACGGAATTTAACATAGGTAGGAATACTTACTTAAAATGATACACGAAAATGCAGTGTGGAAACAGAGTATTAATAGTAGGAATAGTGTTCTTTTGGGATATTTCATAAAAAAAGGTTTACGTTCTGACTTGTACAATTATAATTTTTCTTGTATGTATCAGTTTCACTTCGTAAAATTACAACGTTTTCAGAAACGTTTGTTTGTAGTTAAGCGCTAGGCTACACAATGAGCAATCTGTGCTGTACTCACCACTAGCGATCGAAACCAGGTTTATAGCGTTACAAGTCAGTTGTCATAGCGTTGAAACACTAGGGTGGAGGCTGTTATTTTCAGATATGGAGTGTTGTTCTTCAGTGTTCAAGAGTATAGGACGGTCCCTTTAAGGTGGTCTTTGACCTTTGTATTCTGTCCCCTTACAGTTCGACCTTGATAAATCGTTAAAATGCATCACATGCGTTTTATTCCTTTGATTTTACTTCAATTCGAAGGATGTCTTCAAACTACGTTCTTGTTTCTATTTTTAAACAGTTGGTATTTATTAAGACCCATTAATTATATTTATTATAAGACGAGACTTGTTTCTATATTCCAGGAAAGTTGTCGCCGACGTGTTCCATAAAACGATTGCCATCCGAGATAAAGTTTTATGGTTTCTTGTTGGATTGAATATCGTGCGATTTTTATGTTTGTGTTTCACCACTTTTTATGGAAGAAAATCTTACATTTTTCATATTCATAATCCACTGTTAAACTCGTTGGCAACAAGCTTGTAAAGCGAAACTTAAATTTACAGATTTTAAGGTTCCATATTTTTTTAAATAACAAAAAGCTGTTGTTTCCAGTTTCCTATAACCCCAGGTACCAAATCCAGTTGATTCTATGTTCAGGTTTAAGTTAAAGTCACAGAAAATATCACCAAAATACGCCATTAGACGTAAACTAATTTACAATTACATTTAACAACATATTTTAGCCTTCACTTATCGGTAACAGTTTCTATTGAAAGTACAAGTTTTAATGTGTAGTGTATTAAAAAAAAAATTAAATATTAACAAACTCACTCCGAAATATGGAAGAAGATATCGTCTGATCCATCGTCGGGTGTAATGAATCCATGTCCCCTCTGTCGGCAGAAGTACTTAACTTTACCATACTGAACAGGATTGGAGGCTGCTCTCTCTGACCTGTGGGTAGCAAGAATATCAGACATATCGCAACTCACTCCGTTAAACAGAATGCGAAAATTAAAAATTAGAATAATTTTCGGTTCTCCCAAAACTGTTAGAAATAAACGACCAGACGACACGGTTTTGGGGAACGAGAAACAAGGCCTTCACATCTAGCACATTATAAATCTGTTTCCTGCAAAAGTTTAATTTATTATACTAAACCACCAGTTGAATGTTTAAAAAGAAAATTAAATTCGCTTCCCAACGGTAACAAAAGCAAATTAAAATGACTTCAAAGTTATCAAACACGAGAATTAGAACTTTCGCTGCAGAAACTTCCAAATATATTTCATTGAAAACCTCGAACAGCGAGCGTGTGCTATACCAATTTATACCACGTACTCGGAAAGGTGACCTATCTCACCAAGCAAAAACAAATGTATTAATATACAACGAAAAAATAAATTCCGATTTTGAATTACACAACAACTCGGTTAGTCTTGTGGAATCGATCACTATACACGTATACATCTCGAGGTACTAATCTCAGGAGTATATAAGAAATACACACACACTGTTTAACTCAGTTTACCAATAAAAACCGGACCACTATCTACAACACGCAGTTCAACTACTACTTTTCTAAATCGTCTGCCCAAAACATTGCTAGAATTACACATAGTAACGTTAAGGATACAAATATCTAACCTCTTTAAAACGGAACTTTCTACCACTGACTTAGCGTGCGAAAAACTCAACTGTGTAAATACATTGTTCTGATATTTAAAAAAACACACAAAAACTTGAAATCATAAGCCAAGCAATGACGCTTATATCGTCTCAATCCCTTATTCTTACAAAACTGTGGTTTGCCTATAACAGGGACCTTAAGAATACAAAAGTATATACAAGTTCAAAGATCACGTACACTGACCATCTAGGAAAACTGAATGTACTGAGCAGACAAACTATTCACTTGGACCTTGTGCCCTTACCCTTCCAAAATAAGAGAATAAAGTTGTTCTAGCTTTACTAGTGCGTGTCACTTACCTTAACGCATCAGAACGTTTATTGAGCTATTATCACCTGTCACTCTCGCTAATGAAATACAGCGACTAGTTCATTAGTCTCACCGTAAATAACACCAATATCTAGTTCATTGTTAGATGTCGCTCAGCTGAATATCTTAGCCTAAAGTTAATTTTCGTCTGCAAATCACTACATCATTCACTGTAGTAAATTAGTTTTCAACTATCTATCTATCTTCAGCAAGCCCGAATCTAGATAACTGGAGTTATTTTTTTATTATACTGTGTAAGTAGTTCACCGTTTACTTCACTCCACAGTAAGTTTGTGTATATATCACCAAATCATTTCGCTCCCTGTGGCAGATTGTTCATTGGTGGTATCATAACTTCTCAATGTCACTAATACATACATTGAAGCTGTCCGGGTCCTTCGAGTAATGACAGGGCTGGGAATATGGCTACTTTCGGTAGAAACTGGGAAGGTTAATGGATTCTCAGGTTGAGAATCCTGGCGAATGTTGGCCTGATGTGACATCTGAAAAAGAGATACACTAGAGTTAACACCACACGTGATATCACTATTAACTGCCTTTAAGTCTAACTATTTACTACCATACTGCCCCTAATTACTACCTTTCTTATTGTGACACCAGTATTTATTTTTTATAGAACTTGTATTGTGTAACAGTAATGGTAACTCAACCTAGAATTCACTTCTATTAACGTAATTTTGGTTTTAAAACAAACAACACAAACACTTATTAGCATTGAAATCTACAAATCTCGTGAAATATTAGTACCCCTCCCTGTCGGCTTTAATTAGGAACAATACCTCTATTTTGTTTAATTCATATTTCACCACTTTAATCTTGAATAATTTAATATTTGAAAAAGAAAGGCAACACGATCAGAAATACACAAGTGTCTCAACTAAAGTGAATGGCATATAGTCATTTACATCTTTGAGACAAGTGCTCTGTTGATAGTCGTAAAAAACAGACATTGAATGTCAAAAGAAGTAAATACCTAGATATATAAATCATAAGTTAGGTTTATTGATTGATTGATTTAGTGTTTTGTGGCACAAAGCAACAAGGCTATCTGCGCTAGACATCTGGTAAAAAAGTAAAAAAAATAATAAATGCAGTAAAAGACATAAATGGAAATGAATGTAAAACAAAAAAGTATAAAACCAATGTTAACACATAGTATACAACGTTAAGATAGAAGGCAGAGTATAAGAAGTTGTAAGGTATTTACTCTAGCAAAAAGGTAATGATCATAACCTGCCAGGAAGACTAACAGGTAAGTTCAAGACCCACCATTAATCACCTGAAGTTGGTCTTTCCAGTCCTGGTTCCGGGTTATGTGTCATAGCAACCAGTATCAAAATGTAAAAGAATAGAAGTTTTAAAAGACACATAACAAAATTGCAACAATGAGTAGCCAAATGTCCAGTAAACACATAAAAGTCAAGTAAATGGAGTAAAATTTGTAAAAGTAAATGAAGGTAAAAACAAAACAGCAATTAAAACAGAAAATGGTGTAAAAACCAATGGTGACATCCAGTCTTCAAAGTTACAAACTATTTACTCTAGCAAAATGGTAATGATCATAACCCACCAGGGAGACTAACAGGTAAGAATAAAAAACACCGTCAGTCACCTGAAGTTGGTCTTTCCAGTCCTGGTTATGAGTCAATATGGCCAGTACTAAAAAGTAAAGTAGTAAAAGTGTGAAATGATATGCAGCAATAGTAAAATAACAATTCGCCAGGACGACTAACGAGTAGTTCAAACAGTAGCGTTAGTCACCTGAAGTTGGCCTTTCCAGTCCTGGTGTCGAGTTATTTAATCTTCTAGCCATTGTCCAATGTCAAATTGAATGAGAGAGATTAAAACTGTAAAAAAGGAGCCACAATTAAAAAGGTGTAATGAATAAATATACCACACTTAAATGAGATTAAAAAGATTAATGGCCATTAAAAAATTAAAAACGTTATCAAGGTGGACAGAGTCACCATCACCAATAACTCTGACCAATGTTACAGACTGACCCTGGGAAAAAATATGTTTAAAATATTGCTGTCGTTGAGAATTGTAACGATGGCAAGAAAGTAAAACGTGGCTGATAGTGATTTGAGTGTTACACAAACTACACATTGGTGTATCAGTTCCAGACAAAAGAAAATGATGAGTTTAAAAACTGTGACCAATGCGTAGCCTAGTTAGAACAACTTCCTCCTTCTGAACTTTACAGTAGCTGGATGGCCAAACTCCAATTTTGGGTTTGATTTGAAAAAGTTTGTTGTTGCATTGCTCATTCCAAGTGGACTGCCTGCTGGCACGGAGCTGAGCCTTGAAGACAACACCATAGTCCATGTACGGAATAGGCATAGGGGTTACAGTGCTGAAGCAGACATATTTAGCTGCCATGTCTGCAAGCTCATTCCCACAAATACCAACATCGCCTGGTATCCAGAAAAACTGGATTGAAGTAGTTGCTAATGAGAAATGGGCCAGTCGGTTTCGATTATCAGCGAGAATAGGATGCGAGCTAACGTGTGGCGATTCCAAGGCAAGTATAGAACTAAGCAAATCAGTATAAATAGTGCAGTTGAAGTACTGCTCAGCTGCAATATGATCCAGGGCAAGAGATATGGCAAACAGTTCAGCAGTAAACACAGAAGCTATAGAGGGGATTCTGCACACAACTACTGACCCATAGCAAACCAAAGCAGAGTCCACTGAATTACCTGATTTGGAATCATCTGTATAAATGGGAACTGAATGATTGTTTGAAAGATATTCATTGAATAAAAGACGGTACTTCCAATCTAGAGTATCTGCCTTTTTCACATTTGGGGGCTGTAATAAGCCATGGTGGGATGGGCCGATCTGTGAAATCTGCAATGTTATCCAAGGACAGACCCAATTTATCCAATTGCGCCCGGATGCGAAGGCCAAACATATCAATGACAAATCGTCTGTTCTGAAAAAGTAATGCCCACTGAGGAAGGAAAACACATTCCCAGGTGGAATGCTTTGGTAAGGAACGAAGTTTCGAAGTATATTGTAAATACAGTTGCAAATGGCGAAGGTGTAGAGGAGGTTCATCAGATTCAATGTATAAGCTTTGAACTGGAGAGGTACGGAAAGCCCCTGTGCAGAATCGAAGTCCTTGATGATGAATGGGGTCCAGCATCTTTAAGGCCGAGGGTCTGGCAGAGCCATAGACCATTGATCCATAATCGAGTTTCGATCTAATAAGAGCACAATACATCTTCAACATTGAACAGCGATCTGCCCCCAACTGGTAGAAGAGAGGACACGGAGGATGTTCAGTGGTCTTGTGCGTTTGACCCGAAGCTACTTTAAGTGTGGAATAAAGGTCAGTTTACGATCAAAGATAAGCTCCAAGAACTTTGTCTCCAAGACCACTGGCAGCAAAACTTCATCGATATGAAGTTCAGAATCAGGATGAATACCTCGTCGACGGCAAAAGTGCATGCATACAGTTTTCGAGAGAGAGAAATTAAAGTCATTCACCAGAGTCCACTTTCGTACACGATTGAAGGCAGTTTGTAGTTGCCGCTCAATATATCTCATGTTTTACGACTGACATGAGATGTGCAAGTTCTCAACATATAGCCCATTCGCAACAGTGAGGGAGTTGTTCAGTGATGGAATTTATCTATATACTGAAGAGTGTGACACTCAATACACAGCCTTGAGGGACTCCAAGTTCCTGTACAAAAGAACGGGAAAGTGTCGAACCCACACGAACTTCGAATCTCCTTTCCATTAAATTTTTTTTAAATAAACATGGGTAGATAGCCACGTAACCCATATGTATGGAGGTCTCGCAAAACGCCATACCTCCATGTTGTGTCGTAAGCTTTCTCTATGTCAAAGAATATCGATACAAGGTGTTGGCGGTTGAGAAAGGCCTCTCTGATAAATGTTTCAAGACGAATTAGGTGGTCTGTGGTGGAGTGCTGTCGATGGAACCCACACTGGGTGGGGGAGAGGAGGTTGTTTGATTCAAGGAACCAAACAAGACGAACATTAACCATCCTTTCTAACGTCTTACAGAAACAGCTCTTCAAAGCAATTGGAGGATAGTTTGAAGGAATCTTCAGATCTTTCCCTGGCTAGGAGAAAGGTAAAATAATAGCCTTGTGCCAGGCATCAAAAAAAGCATTCTCCTGCCAAATCCAGTTGAAGACAATCAGAAGGACATCAAGAGAAGCAGGAGATAGATGGTGCAGCATGTCATAATGAATATCATCAAGTCCAACAGACATACTGGCAGACTGATGAAGGGCAATTTTTAGTTCCACCAGGGTAAAAAGACAATTATAGTCAAAGAAACAGTCAGTTTGAAAGGAAAGAGGTGTTCGCTCTGCCCGAGTCTTGATGGCAAGAAAGGTGAAGGAACAACCAAAAGTGCTTGATACCTGGCAAAAGCTTTCACCTAGAGTGTTAGCGATGCTCCAGACATCAGTCACCTCCTGACCATCAGAGAGTAAGATCGAGAGGGGGACAGAATTGTAGTGCCCATTAACCTTTCGAATCCTGTCCAATACGGTCTTGGAACTGGTGGTAGAAGATATGCTAGTTGTGAACTTAATCCAAGATTCCTTCTGCCTTTGACATCTTACCCACCTAGCATATGCACGGGATATCTACGAAAAGTATCCCAGGCCCGTTTTTGAGCCTTCCGTGCTAAGTGGCAAGCAGGATTCCACCACGGACGAGGATATCGTGGAAAACGTGTCGAGGTTTTAGGAATACACTGAGCAGCTGCATGTATAATACAGTCAGTTACCGCTGTTACACAGTCATCTATTGATGGATGATTTACGATGGCAGGATCAAGTTCTGCGAGAGCAGTGAAAGTGGACCAGTCTGTCTGATCCAGCTTCCACTGGGGCACGCGGGTAGGGTGGCATCGACCACGGCAAGTCTCTCTCAAAACCATCGGAAAATGATCACTGCCTAATGGATTACTGTCAACTCTTTATGAAAAATGGGAGAACAATGAAGGGGAGCAAACTGAGAGATCAATAGCGGTAAATACTGGCTAGGTGGATGAAAGTAAGTGGAAGAACCAGTATTAAAGAGAGAAAGATTGTGATCAGAGCATCCGCTCTACAGATCGACCCCTCCCACCAATAATAGCACTTCCCTAGAGGGGATGGTGTCCATTAAAATCCCCAGGATTAGAAATGGAGATGACAACTGTTCAACCAGAACATCAAAGTCTAATTAATCATATGTCTCTCAAGGGTCAGGTACAGAGAACAAACAGTGATGGTATGACCCAAGGAAACACTGATGGCTACGGCCTCCAAGGGTGTGTTGAGTGACAAAGACAGGGTGGGCACATGTTGATCAACCAACAGTGCCACCCCTCCATGCACTCGACCATCACACAACCTGTCATTTCTGTACAGAGAAAACTGCTGAATGGAGACTGTATCAGCAGATTTGAGAAATGTTTCTTGTAGAGAAAGACAAACAGGATGGTAGAAAGCAATCAGCGTTTTGATCTAGATTAGAACATAAACCTCGACAGTTTCATTGTATCAAGGTGGCCATTTTTAAGAACGGGTTGGTGAAGTGGTTGGAGAACCCTTCGGTTTATGACCGTCTTTTTTCTTTACTCTCTTTAATTGGAGGAGGTCTATCAACCTCCATAAATCATGCTCTGGATCGAGTGGGCAGGTTTTTGTTATTGAAAGAGGAATCCAGTGACTGAGGACGCGAATGAATAATTGTTGTCTCTTGTAGTTGGAGAAAACGATGTATCAGAAGAAATGCTTGTATTTGAAACTGAAGGATGTGGATCTTGAGGTTCATTGGAAGGTATGGGAGGAACAGAAATGGGAGTGGAAGTTGATTCATCAACTTTAACCACAGAGGTCAAAAGGCTTTTGATTTGGTTTGAAAATGATTCTCTTGGAGAAACAGAGAGATCTGTCTGCACTCCCACTGTAGTTGTGAAATGAAGTGCAGCAGCATATGTCAGAGATGGAATTGTGGACAGCAATTTCCGAGCCTCGGGATAACTAATGTTACGTGTCGTTTTCAAACGCTGCACCTCTTTTTCCTCCAACCATTTTGGGCAAGAATGAAAGTAAGAGGGGTGAGAACCATTGCAGTTTACACAATGCGGGTTCATGTCACAGTCATAGGCATCGTGGTCCTTGCCTCCACAACGAGCACATGTCAGGGAACCACGACAAGAAGTCTTTGAGTGGCCGAATCTCTGACATTGGAAACATCGAAGAGGGTTTGGAATGTATGGCCGAACCCTGCAAAAGAGACTTGAAACATAATGTAGGTATTTATATGAATACTTTAAGGACTAACAAATTGTTGGGCCTTCAAGAGATAATAAAAAAGGCTATTTCCTGATGATTATAAGATGGCTGTGTTTGTACAAATGAATATTTTAATAATATTTCTAATCCTGAACACTTTGATGACGGAAACAAGATAGTGTTAACTGTGGGACAAAAGTAGTTTAAAGGGCGATAAAAACTCCTGGACCAGCATAATAATAATAATAATAAAAAAAGTTGTGAAAAGGATACATATTTTGAATATGTAATTTAATAATGGGCTGATGCCAGAAGATTGGAAGTTCACTAATGATACTCATTAAGGTTGTTTATAAACAGTGTAAGTAATTATTATTATTATCATCATTACATAAGTGGTGGTAAAATATTTGAGAGTCTGAAAAATATGTTTTGCAGATCCATTTAACAAAACTTAAAATTTTGTTTAACATTGAAAGTTGTTTCATTAGCAGAAAATATTTGAATAGTTTTTTTCTTGTGAAGATGAGAGTATGGATTTGAAGTTTCAGAATGAATTTAACAAGGTGCTATGTAAGAGTTAAAAAAAATATATCGGCATGGTGGGCAAGTTGAATTGAAAAAAATGGCTGAATGAGAAAGCAGGAGTTGTCATAAATTGAGTTTAATCAAATTAGATTAATATCACAAGTTGGATAGGCACCACAAGACTCAATGTTTATGTCTCTGCTATTTTGATTTACATCATTGACATAGAAGGAATGATTTACAGATTGCTTAAATTTGCTGCTGATATTTGGCTCTTGAGTATTGTTGGCTGTGAAAAGAATGCTGCTGCTTTTCACAAGAATTTAGTTTATTTGGAAAGTTAGGTGAATATGGCATACAGATTTTAATTATACAAAATGAATATTAATGGATAAGAGATAATTTAAATTACATTTAATTGGAACCATATTAATGGCTTTACACACAAAAATGATCTTGGAATTTTGGCTGATCAGTTACTGTTGCTTATGGTAGGACAAATACAATTTTTAGTTATATCTATAGAAATACTGAATATAACCCAAAAGATATTATAGTTTTACTAGTTTGGCAATATCTTGTGTATTATATTCAGACTTTGGCTTCTTACCTAAAGAACAACAAACTGTTGGGAAAGTACAACCCACGAACTTGTTTCCTCTTGAAAAAAATAAGGATCAGAAGATGGGATCTGAATGAGATGTTTACAATTAAGAAAATTTACAGTGTAAAATAACTAATGCATTGACTTTTTGTATTTAATAGTGAAATTGGAAAGAAGAGGGAACAGAAATAAAAATTATGAAAGACTAAAAGTACCATTAACTAATCCTACATGGTTCTTTTATAGCAGATTAGTCGGCCTTTGGAATGGGTTAAGTTCACATATGGTGAATGCAGTAAATTTAAGCAAAGGGTTAATAAATATTTAAATGAATACAATAAGGACTGGTTTTGGGCTTATTTTTTTCTTTTTTTTTAAAGTTCAGTTGATGGTATAGTCTTAATAAACCAAAGGAAAAAAAGGCAGATATTCTTGTCAAACTTTGCAAAATTCATGAAAAGAGGGGGTTTATCACATGCAAGGTTGTTCACTAATTACATACAGATAGTATCACTATCTTAAAAGTAACTACAAAATTAATAATACTTTTATGTATTGGACTACGTGTATGTCAGATAATATTCAACTTCCAGTAATGCTGAAATGATAAACTAATTGGTTTTAATATTGTCATACAAGTACATTACCATGTTTTTTTTTCGTATTAACTGTGTGAAGATACGTTTGCTACATAATAATTATTAATTTGAACATGTTATTAAAATTATGTGATGTTGGACACACCATCTTCTACCAAAACAGCTATAACAAATACAGTATAGATCTCTAGCACAAAAATATGAACTCACAGTTTTCTTTCTTTAGAGATGAGTTTCTTAAACAGAAAGGGAGCATTTTCAAGGCACAAGTAATAGACTAACTGTGGAGAGCATGGAGAAAAAGTCCAATTAATCACTTGATCTTAAAACTTCTGCGACACGGAAGTCCCCAACAAATGAAACCCTTCCAAGGTAAGAAAGTTTCTGTGGGAGACACTGTTACTGGTCTCCAATGAATCATACAAAGGCAACAAGTTTTTTTTAAGCCTAATTTCTCGTCTGCAGTGCTCATTTAATAAATGTTTTTAGTAGCAGTTTAGTATTAAATATCAAATGTTTGCTATTAATAAAGTTCTTTCACACACACACAAAAGTCATTTTCCTTTGCAATCAAACAAAGTTAGTTACCCATGCCAAAAACAAACATCACCCAGCCCCTTTTGTTTCAAGTTTCTGGACATTATAAACAGCTATCATCCATCTGGATGTTATAATTAAAAAATACTACGCAAATTATAATTTACAATCAAGGGTGCAAGTTACCATAAATTAGTATAATAGCATAAACTCTACAACAAACTTTACCAAGCACCTACACTCTTCAAAAGTACTTTCTTAAAAAGACATTCATAAATATTCTGCATTTTTAATTTAATAGTGAAAAATACCTGCACTTATTGTAAAAAATACCAAATATTCAAGAGTTTGTACTAAGTGGCAGGGTTGTATTTAAAAAGTGGTGCTAAACGGTCTGAATAAAACCTCAAATTCTGAAGTCTTTAAAATATTACATATCACTTGTGACTTATATTTCAAAATTATGATGCAACTTAATAAATGTTAATCACATGTACTGAAAATATATTACAAACATTCGTAGAATGTTTCATTTTTAATGACAGTTTGTATTTAAAATCAAAAACTTATTTAATACATTCTGTAAAGTAATTTGTATTGGTTCCTTACAATATTCACAATTTTGTTGAAATATTGTATGAATTTAAACAAATAAGCTTGGAAGCAATATTACATGTAAAAGTTTTTCCTCAAGAAAGCTTAAGAGAGATGAATTTTGACACTAATTTACGTTTCTGTACGAATAGGTCTTGTACTCAGAGTTGAAATTTGGAGACAGAGAAACAAAGATAATTAGCCCACCTTACATATTCTACTCGAGAAAAGTCGCTAATACTAAGTAACTTAATAACAAACCATGATTTGAATATTAAAATCAACTCCAAAATATAAACGGTAATTTTAAACAACTCACCACAAGTTATATTGACAGTAATATTTTAACAAGCTGCTTGCCAATCTATTAATCAGATTGTATAAAGTTCCGATAATTAATATCGATTCTAACACACTCACAAATTCCTTATATCACCTCACAACCAACTCTCAAATCTTCATCACATGTTATTTATCACTCGTCTCAGCGATATCAGCTCCATCTTTAAAATCACCACCGTTTACATCGATGGTTGTAAAATTAGAGTTCGTTTGTTTTTGGAATTTCGCACAAAGCTAATTTTAGAGAGTTAATCTTGATATTATTTTAAGAGTAGACAGGACATATTTCAAATTCAAACCAAGTCCTAGCCATCAAGTATAAGAATTATTAATTATTTACTACTCACAAACCTGATTCTGATAGAATGCCATACTACATGTCCAATAATATAAATGAATAATGATACAAATATTCAATTATATAATTCAACATTTTATCAATAAATTAATTATTCAGCATAATTTTATGTAGAAGTTTTAAAATAATACAGAGCTTTATAGACTGGCAATTTACATAATATTACCTCACATTTACATTGTATTTTTAAAAACATCTTTCTAAAACTCCCTTTACTAACCCTATACACTTTTCCAAAAAAAAATGTAATGACATTTTAGCTGCATGCCGTTGTCGACAAGGCTTTTCAACCATCAAGGTGGCTGAGAATGCAAAACATGAAAACACTATTTACCAGTTGTTCTACATTATATACTATTTGGCGTACCCGTTTAACGCTTGTTTGTTTTTGGAAGTTCGCACAAAGCTACTCGAGGGCTATCTGTGCTAGCCGTCCCTAATTTTGCAGTGTAAGACTAGAGGGAAGGCAGCTAGTCATCACCACCCACCGCCAACTCTTGGGCTACTCTTTTACCAACGAATAGTGAGATTGACCGTCACATTATACACCCCCACGGCTGGGAGGGCGAGCATGTTTAGCGCGACGCGGGCGCGAACCCGCGACCCTCGGATTACGAGTGCACGCCTTAACGCGCTCGGCCATGCCAGGCCTCCGTTTAACGCACGATATTACCAATTTCTCGCATGAAATTTACCTTCATATGACACCCTCTGAAAAACACGAGAACCTACCTTTTCCCCAACCCTAACAATAAACAGTAGGATTGTCCTTCACACAGTTTCCTTCTTTTAATTATATCATAATCATTCTTGTTTGTACAAATGGAAAGTTAGGCAATAGATTCATTATTTAATTCAAGATTACAACGATTGCGTGACAGTGCACTTTATATGAATCTGTATTTCTAAAAACAAAGGCTTGAATGTAACTAATAAACGTTTTGGATCTTTAAAGTACAAGTGTTCGTGAAAAACCTGTTTGAGTCGTAATACTGTTACTTAGAACGCGAGTTAACTTAATTACTGTATTTAAAATTAGCTGTGTGAGCAACACGTGTAGACACACAGTGAAGTTCGATTTCTTGCTGTTTAGCTGTAAGGTGCTACATTAAACAAGGAACTTTGAAATTATTCGAGTTATGAATATACATTAACAAAGATATCCTAATTAGATGTGACCCTGTACGGTCTGTGTAATTTAAGTGTCTCTTTTGTAGTGAACACTGTTTGATAAAGTTATATATGTATAACAAAAATGTAGTATTCAACAACTTTCGATTTTTGGAAGGAAATTTTGAACGATTTTAGTCTTCTGCGAACTTAACACTACTGGTATTAGTCAATGGCAAGCCGTCCTTTATTTGAATTCGTAGATTATTTTTGATACGTGTTTTCAAAAGGGTGGTCCATGTATAAAATTTGAGATTGTTGAGTGCAATTACTGTTCAATGTGGAATTAATAAATGTTAACTGTTTTAACCCTTTTCTGGTTAGGTTCGTAGTCCTGAATATATGAAAAATTTATATAAATTTGTAGGCTACATTTCGTAGTTTCCATAATTTTTATTACGATAATCACTTTATTCTTTTGATTGATAAGGGGCCTGGCATGGCCTAGTGCGTTAAGGCGTGCGCTTTGTGATCTGAGGGTCTCGGGTTCGCGCCCAAGTCGTGCCAAACATGCTCGCCCTCTCAGCCGTGGGGGTGTATAATGTAACGGTCAATCCCACTTTTCGTTGTTAAAGAGTAGCCCAAGAGTTGGCGGTGGGTGGTGATGACTAGCTGCCTTCCCTCTAGTCTTACACTGCTAAATAAGGAACGGCTAGCGCAGATAGCCCTCGAGTAGCTTTGTGCGAAATTCCAAAAAACAAACTTTTGATAAGGGTTAACCGCGAGTCATTTTTAGTGTTAGGAAACATTTTAGGTAGTTTTTATCTTCATGCGGTAGATGAAGACGTAATACTTTTTAATTAACAAAGTTATATTATCAAAGAACCGAAATCACACTCTTAAGGTAGCAATGTTTTTAAGGCGTTTCTTGATACCTTTTATAAAATATAAATATTGTGTAAAAATATATAATTGATTTATTAATTTGGTCTACGCACAGAATATTTGGTGTATAAATCAAAATTCGTATATATATGTATATAATAGTTTCTTTATTAAAATCCATTTGATGGTCAACATACAAGTAACACAACGGAATGCATAATACCCAAATTCAAAACACTATATTTCAAGCAAGTTCTGATTCAAGAAAATGCTGATTTTGATTATGCCTGAACCTTACCAAAATAAATACCACATAATAACAAAGCCCTTGCACAATTTAGCTTTATATTTACAATTAGTTTCCAGTTGTGGGGTTTGTTTTGTTAGATACAATACTAATAATGACTAATCTTGCTGCTTCACTGGATGACGTAACAGAACACGGAGTATGCAGATAGCTTCAGGAATTTTATGCAAACAAAAAATGTACTTCAAAGAAAAATATATCAGTGAAAGATGTATTTATTCAGACTTTCTTTTTCCTGAACTACATCGTTAGAAACTTTGAGGTTTTATATTTTAATTGTAAAAGTTGAAAACGTACGTGTTACTAAGAAGTCTGTCGTAATAATGTTAACTTTTCGTTAAGAAGGTATCACACAGTATCACATACAAAAGTTGTGATGGTTCTGGGTCTAGTTTGAAAACCATTACAGCTACTATCGTTAGAGTGTTGTAAAAATACTAATATATGTGATATTTAATAATTTAGTATATACATATATTTGTAAGCATCTAATATAATATGGTTTGAGTTTTGTTTTCATTTACATTCATTATGTGTGGTATATGTTGAAAGAAAGAAAAAATAAAATTAATTAATGTCTAACTGGGATCAAAGGTGAATTATTTTTATTGTCAAAGTAAATTTAGTATCTTAATTAATGGTTTTCAACAAAACTACCCACAGTTTAAGAATGTCAAATTTGTAACTCAAAATAAAAGTAAAGGTTTTTATGTCAACTTCAATACATCTATATATTATAAATTATGAAATAACTTATCTGATTATTCATGCAACATACTTACTGATAAAACAAACATTTCCTTCCCACAACCCCTTTTTCAAAGATTTCAGTAATCAAATTTTCACCATTTTATGTTAAGGGTTTCTAAAAGCAGGTATGTCTGTGGATCAGCATTTCTTAACCATAACCACCTTACTAGTTTATGGAATTTCAAGAAAAAAACCAAAACAAACTGATAAAATATTTTCATGTAAGTAATAACAGTTTTTCCCTGTAGTTGCAATTTAGTGACCCATGACAGTTTAATGAAGCAACATGGTAGTCACTGGTATGGAGAGTATGGAAAAATGCTGCTGGAAGGTAATATATCCATAACTTAAAGTTTGAGAGAAAAATACAAGGTTTGCACATTTTTAAATTTTCTCACCTGACAACAAATATATATATAAACTGCAAATTTAGAAATGGATATATATATATATATATCCAGTTTTCTTATCTTACACAAAACCAGAAAAACATTCATCACTATATATATACAAGTTTCAGGAACTTGTTGAAACATTTAAAGATTGGTTGAATATCAGTTTCTATTGTGACTGTAAAATACATCAGTTGTGCAAATTATAAAACTTTGTAAATATTCCTACCTCAAAGTGTTGTTTTGAAAGCATTAGCATGAAGACTACATTACATTTTTAAGATTCTCTGAATAAGAATACTGTTAGTGTGTATGTAACAAATCAGTTCCTTTACTTGTACGTGACATCACATTGGTTACTTTAAGCATTCCTAACATTGTACAAAGTTTATAAATGACAGTACATCCTGCTGTCTTAAGTCATTAGACATTAAATAACCATATTTGAGATTTAACAGCAAACTTTTTAAGCTCACTACACAAAATAACAGAAATGAGAGACAAACCAATATTGTAAATGTTCAGGTAATATTAACAAGTATACATACACATCAGATCTTTTGTTTTGAACATACCTTGTAACACTAGGCAAAATGTTTGAAAAACACTAAACTGGACCTTTAAACTTTAACAAATATATACTTTAACATAATTTTGATTCTTCCAAAAGCACTAGATGTTATGAACCAATCCTAGTGAAATAGTCTTTCATATGAAAACAACTATTTAACCATTATTATGGGTGTTTTATGGTTGTTAATGGTTCTTGTTTACTGGCAACATCTGAGAGTCTGAGTAGTAGAAATTGTTTGTCTCGTCCAGCATCAATAAGTTGATCTTTCAAAACTTCAGCCAATTGCTGGTAAGCTGATAACTGGGCCAAATAGTAATATAAAGTCAAGCTGAAAAGATAAATGCAATTAAAAAAAGACAAAAAATTTGCAGATGGTGATTTTAGTTTTTATTAAAGATGTACATTAGAACAAGAGCCAGACCACCATATTAATTCTAGTATAATTTATAAAACATTGTTGTTATCAAAATAAACATGCAGCTGTAAAAATTTTCCTTTGGTCATTACAAAGTATCTTATCTTGTGCAAGTAATATCCATTCCCTTTCATGTAACAAGAGCAAAAACAAACAATTATGATAAAAAAAAAACTGATTCTGATATATTCTGTTTAGATGATTTAAATATGTCTGATGATGTTCTGAAAACAAACATTGGTTCTCAGAGTAGTAAAAGCTGTATGATAGCTAAAACTACAGGAGGCATCAGATGAGAAACATTATCAAAAAGCAAATAAACATATTAGAATAAGAATAGTAGTATATGGTCGTATCTATTAAAGAAAACTTACCATAAAATCATAAAACAAGGTACAGCAAAACCAGCACTTGTCACGAAGTCAATAATGTTTTGTAACATCGTTGGCCATGAATGAACCATGTCTTTGACTGGTGACCACATAGTAGAGTAAATACGGAATGGACCACAGCTGTAGGATGGTGAAACCCTGTGACAGATATAAGTAACAATTTCATAACACATAAACTAATACTTTAAATATTCTTTTATACTTATGGTTTATGAATGAAACATCAGAATAAATATCTACATTACAACATCAGAAAAGTTAAGTTGTATACTTAACATACTATAATACAACTAATCTTAAGCTATATACTTAACATACTATTAATACTTCCTGTCTACTGCTCTTGTCTTTAACCAAGAATTTTTTCACTTTCAGCTTGTCTACGACAAACATGTACAGATTTCCACACTGTATAATTACTGTGATAATTCTTTCTACCATAAACAGTATCCAAAAACTTACATAAATAAATTTTTCCTTGAAACTTTTATAAAGTTTAGTTTCACTTTGTCAAAAGAATGACAGAAGAGCAAGGAATAATTTCTAACTTTAACAAACATCCAGGTTTCTTACATCTCTTCATTGATGATGAGTTAACTCAAGGTTACAACTTTCAGTTACAAAATTTAGGGAAAGAAGACAATGTAGAGGTGAAATTACAGTTATAATAAACATATATATGCAATATGTACAAATGTTTTGTTTTTCCTTTTCCACATATTCTGTAATTACGGAGTTTCATCAGGTACTGACAGCTGCAATTATTAATTATATAAAACTCATCGCGGTTTTGATTTTTAAATGCCCATCTCAACCAGATAATAAATTATTAGAACTTCAGAGACCACTGTTACTTACTCAGATACTAAATTATCAGAGCTTCTGGGATCATTGTTACTTACATAGTAAATTATTAAAACTTCAGAGAGCACTGTTACTTACTCAAATATTAAATTATTAGAACTTCAAAGAGCACTGTTACTTACTCAGATATTAAATTATAAGAACTTCAGGGAACATTGTAATTTACTCAGAGGGTAAATTATCAGAATTTCGGAGGAAACTTACTTATTCAGATAGCAAATTATTAGAACTGTAAAGAGCACTGTTACTTACTCAGATAGTGAATTATAAGAACTTCAGGGAACATTGTAATTTACTCAGAGGGTAAATTATCAGAATTTTGGAGGAAACTTACTTATTCAGATAGCAAATTATTAGAACTGTAAAGAGCACTGTTACTTACTCAGATAGTGAATTATCAGAATTTCAGAGAGCACTGTTACTTACTCAAATAGCAAATTACCATAACTTCAGAAAGCATCATTACTTACTCAGATAGTAAATTATCAGAACTTTTGAGGGCACTGTTACTTATTTAGATAGTAAATTACCAGAATTACAGATAACACTGTTACTTACTCCAATAGTAAATTATTGAAACTACAGAGAACAGTGTTACTTACACAGATAGTAAATTATTAGAACTTCAGAGATCACTGTTACTCACTTGGATAGTAAAGTATCAGCACTTCAGAGAACCTTGTTATTCTCTCAGATAATAAATTATTATAATTTCAAAGAACACTGTTAGTTACCCAGATAATTATTAAAACTTCTGAGAGCACTGTGACTTTCTCAGATAGTAAATTATCAGAACTTCTAATAGCTCTGTTACTTACTCAGATAGTAAATAATCAGAACTTCAGAGAACATTGTTATTCAGATACTAAATTATCAGAACTTCAGAAAGCACTTTTACTTACTTAGTAAATTATCAGAACTTCAAAGAACACTTATTCAGATAATATATTATCATTACTTCAAAGGAAACTTACTTATTCAGATAGTAAATTATCAGAACTTCAGAGAGCACTGTTCCTTTCTCAGATAGTAAATTATCAGAGCTTCTGACAGCACACTTATTTACTCAGACAGTAAATTACAAGAACTTCAGAGAACAAAGTTACTCAGAAAATTATTAAAATTTCTGAGAGCATTGTGACTTAATCAGATAGTAGATAATCAGAACTTTTAAGAGCTCTGTTACTTACTCAGATAGTAAATAATCAGAACTTCAGAGAACACTGTTACTTACCCAGTTATTAAATTATTAGAACTTCAGAGAACACTGTTATTCAGATAGTATATAATCAGAACTTCAGAGAGCACTGTTACTTACTGAAATGGCAAATTACCAGAACTTCAGAAAGCACCGTTACTTACTCAGATAGTAAATTATCAGAACTTTAGAGGACACTGTTACTTATTTAAATAGTAAATTATTAGAATTTCAGAGAACATTATTACTTATTCAGATAGTAAATTATTAGAACTTCAGAGAACATTGTTACTTATTCAGATAGTAAATTATCAGAACTTCATAAAACACTGTTACTCAGGTAGTAAACTATCAAAACTTCAGAGAAAACTGTTACTTATTCAGATAGTAAATTATTAGAACTGTAAAGAGCACTGTTACTTACTCAGCAATGGAATACCCAAGAGGAATGATGCACAAGACGAAAGACAACATCAAGACAATCATGAAGAAAGCATTGGAGCGAGAAGTTTTGTACGGAGTTTGGGAATGTTCATAGATCACCATGACAGCAAACTTAAATAAGGTTCATACATATTATCTATCTACACTGAGGGTTCATAGATCATCATGACAGCAAACTTAAACAAAAAAATTACACTTGTACATATTATCTGTCAATATTGAAGGTTCATAGATCACTATGACAGGAAACAAACAAGAACTTTAAAAAGAAGCAAATTTAGTTTTTCAGAAACAATGTCATTAACTTGACATTCATTGTTAAAAACAAAAATGTTCGAGGACAAAATTAGTCAACTGTTACTTGTCAGAAGGCTTATAAATAGATTAAAAAAGAAGGACACACCTGTTTGATATAAAACAACAACAAATCAAAAACGTTTGAGGAAAAAATTAGTCAACTGTTACTTGTCAGAAATATTACAAATAGATTAAAAAAGAACACACCTGCTAGATATAAAACAAAACGACAACAAAACAAAAATGTTCGAGGACAAAATTAGTCAACTGTTACTTGTCAGAAGTCTTATAAATAGATTAAAAAAGAAGTACACACCTGCTTGATATAAAACAAATCAACAACAAAACAAAAATGTTCGAGGACAAAATTAGTCAACTGTTACTTGTCAGAAGTCTTATAAATAGATTAAAAAAGAAGGACACACCTGTTTGATATAAAACAACAACAAATCAAAAACGTTTGAGGAAAAAATTAGTCAACTGTTACTTGTCAGAAATATTACAAATAGATTAAAAAAGAACACATCTGCTAGATATAAAACAAAATGACAACAAAACAAAAATGTTCGAGGACAAAATTAGTCAACTGTTACTTGTCAGAAGTCTTATAAATAAATTAAAAAAAAGGACACACCTGCTTGATATAAAACAAAATGATGAACTTTAGTACAGTAATTCCAGGAAGTAATGGGCTGTAGAAGGTGCCAAGCCTAGTTTCATTACACGAAAAAAAATATATAAATTAAAGTTTGTAGTTAAGTAATACTTGCATTAAAAACAAAAATAACTAATATCTACAGACAGAATGGTTAAGTCTAAAACAAATAATTAATATGTTAAGACAGGTTTTGTTATTATTACAGGGGAAATCTTTTAACTTGTGTACCTTTGGAAAGTACATCTTTGTTTTCTGTGTATGAATTCTGTAAGTACTTCATTAAACAAGTTTATTCAATTGTAATTTATTTAGATTTTATCCTAGTTTTTTTTCCAAGCAACAAAAATTAAATTTGTCAAGTATTCTTGACTGAACAAGTGTTATCATTTGCAGCTGTCAAAGTAGAATAATCTATACACTTTTAGATTATGTACAGACACACTTTACTGAAACAAAACTGACATCAATCTTATGTTGGTATATTTACTATTCATATGTTTATAAACAGACAGTTGAAAAAATGTCTTGTTTTGACACCATTTCTAAATCTCTTTTAACACTGTCCAGATATACATTTTAATACCATCTGTAAATTTGTTTTAACATAATCTGTAAATACATTTTAACATTATCTATAAATCTGTAACTTACAAAAAATGTTCTTTTTTATGTAAATAAAAAGGCCATATTAATTTAGCTACATGTATGCCGGTAAAAATGGAATTTTAAAATAACAACTCTACTCTGAAGTACCTTCATTACCAATCTTGTTGGAGAGAAACAAAAGCATTGTTTAGATTAAAATTAAACTAGAGATGCTAACAAGCTAAATGGTCTCACAATGAATTCATAAATTTTCAAAGCAAGAGTGAAACTGAACCAGTACTCACTGGTATACTGATTAGTGGAACATAATTTTTAAGGTGGTACTAAGACCAGGGCATATTTGAGCTGCTTTGTTATTTTTTTATATTTCCATGTGGACTTTTACTTTCTTTTTCAAAAACAGCTCCACCTACCTAAATTAGTACTTCTGCTTTTTGTCTTTTGAGAATTTCACCCCTGTTTATAAGTATATATAGTTAAACATGGAAATTAAGTACCAGTAATAGTAGCTTCAGAATAATATCTTTGATCCAATCAATAACAAACTGTGCAAAATCAAGTATACCCCAATTTGAAAAAGTACGTCAACATATAGATTACTAAATTACCAAAAGAAATAACTTCCATATGAATGGATGGAATGTATAAAATTAAGCCTATGGAGATACAAATGTAAATAAAAATAATTATTTCATTTTTTGGTTAACACATACAAAGGACTACAAAAATCAAATAAAACTAAACAGTCACTTAAGATTCTACATCTTTAATAAACATACATCTTAATATGCAGCAGATATTGCTTGAAACAAAGCATATACATGTTTTATTTTTCTAACAGGGTGGATGGCCTTCAAATGTTGTACAGACAGTAACTTTTAACGGGTTTAAGAAAAAGCTTGATAAATAAATGAATAATAATAAGAGCTGGCTTTAAGCTGTTGTTTTTTTTAAGTTAATTTAATTTAGAGTGTGGTACAGCCAAGATGAACCAATAGGTCCCGTGTTGTCCCAAAATGTTAAGTTATAAAGATACAGATGAGAGAGGCATCGAATAAACAAACTAATCTAGTACCAGCAAAGTGTTTGGGAATATACAAGATCCAAAACGTTAGAAGTGATATCAAATTCCTTCACCCCAATCTTCTTAGCACAAGCACAATGGTTAACCACCAATCTAGGAAAGAAAACAAAGATGACTTGTTTGTTAAATGTTTGTATCATATAAGATATATTTTATAACTGGACATTTGAAATAAAAAAACAAACAAACTACACAATGAAACCGTAAGGTTACTCAAAAACAACTTGTTGTAAATTACAAGAAATTATCAGTAATTGGTGAAAGAAAAAAAAGATAAAAAAGTATATGCATGCACACAAACACAAAAATAAAATCCTAAAATATATTTGCATTAACCACCTGACTACTTTCTATTTTTCAAGTAGACTTGTAACCTATCTTAAGAATTCACTTTCTATAATAAATAAATGTTCCACCTCTTACACTTTCCATGAGTCTGTTAAAATACAACTAACTGTAAAAACTTCTTCCTCTTCTAAGATTTCACTTAATTATCCCCAATTTGCCATATATGGTATATTCCAACTCTGGTAACTGAATGCGAGTGAGCAGTATTCAGTTTACAGCTCGCAAAAGTTCCACATTTAAAGCAGCTGCAGTCAAAGGATTAATAGTGTGTTTTTTACACATCTTTTTGAATATTTATTCTTCATATTCAGTGAGTTACATTTCTTCAGTAACAAATATCTTTCATGTAAAGATTAATCATATCTTTAATATGATAAATATTAATTATAAAAATATAAATAAATAGCTTTCAGAAAGGGCCTAGGAAAAAACCCCCAAAAGTAATGTAGTTTGTTTTCACATTAAGTAAATAATTAGAAAGTTGAGAGAACATTCACAAAGAAATAAATTTGATAAGTTTTTCAAAGTAAGATAAAGAACAAACCATCTTATTACTGTGACCTTCTGACTACTACAGGATCTGATATGAGATATTAAAGTGAAAATATATGTACTATTAATAAGAATTTAACATGTGGAGAAATTATCCCAGATTTATATAAGTTTTAATAAATTAATCAACCGCTCTTGCTTATAGAATAATTCGATTAGAATGTTTCCAGATAGTAGATAATAAATACAAATTTCAAAAGAGAGAAAGAGAGATTAGAACACACTGTTTCATCAGTTGGGTACCTCAACTGTTAATGATAGTCTTGGCCTTAAATTCAGTAATGTTTCACGAGGTTCAACCAGTTTAGAATATTTATATTAGTCCTAAAACTAAAAACAATGCTAATAAAGGACGACAATTTCTACAATAAAAAAATATAATAATAAATATAGATACGTTAAACATTTTTAATTGACACTTTTAATAAGGGTCATGTTAAAGAAATAAAGTACATCTCATGTTACAGTTTATGAGAAACTTTTACCAAGTACTATATGGTTAATTTTGAGTTGACTATGATCAGTTATGATCAGTTATGGTAATAAAAATTTAAACTTTCCTTTCAATGGCAATCATTTTTATAAGAAATTACTGTTATTGAATATTCTACAGTGTAAGAGCTCGGTTAAAGCATTCTGATTACCTCATTCAATCAATCTAGGTAAATATTTTAAAACAATTTTTTTTAAGTGCTTACAGGATTTTCTTGTTAAAAGATTTGAAACTATTCTACCATATGCACAATATTTGGCCAGTTCAAGTAATTTATAACATAGGTAAGGAGAATAATTAAAATAATCAAAGAAAAACAAACAAACTTACTTTCGAACCACTTCTGTGACAAATGTGTTGAAAACAACCACAACGAAATCCACAATGACCAGCTTATATAACTGTTGACCAATGTATGTTTCCCAACACTGAAAAACAAAACCAAGTAATATGCATATTGTGCCACAACATCAAAATGTGAATCATCTAAGCATTAACATCAGCTGCACAAGCTGATGGAAAACCAATTCCAGGACCAAAGTCTCACATTCTCATGGAAGTAATTTGCTAATTTTAATAGAATGTGAACTAACCAAATATCCTAATAAAATTGCTTTAGAACCATCTTTGGAAAAGATGGAATTAAATTACATGTGAATTATCCATTTCTTTACCCTATCAACAATATTATGATCTTAAATTTCCATCAAGAGTCTTTAGCATATTTCTTCACCTGTAAATAAAGGTGCATAAGTTCAAAGCCTGTTTATTGACCAATTTTGACAAGTCGGCATATTTCTTACTTTGTTCTAACAATGTCATTTCAACAACAGTTAACTGAAATTTGTTCACCTGCAAACAAAGGTGCATAGTTCAAAGCCTGTTTACTGACCAGTTTTGACAAGTTAGTCTATATCATATTTTCTAGAACCTGTTCTTCACAAAATAAACACAATGGTGTGACTTATCATCAGTAAAAATGGAGGATGGGAGAGTAATACTTTCAAGGATTTTTTGTCAGGACCTGCTGATAAAAAACACTAATTTTCCATAATTTCTAGCACTGGAAAAATTGCTTACAAAATTCCATGACTTTGCAGAATTTTCTTGACTTTTGTAAACCTTGTAATAAGCATTTAAATTGAGAACATCACATATAGATCCTAAATCAGCAGACTATCTTTGACTCCAAAAAATGGGGTACAGAGGATAATAAACAGTAATAAGCAAAGTGAGGGGGTGTATTGTCCCCCTCACAAGTTACACCAAGGTCATAAGCTGACTTTTTCAACACAAATGTATGATTATTAATCAAGTTTTATATCCAAATATTTTAAAGTTTGAAAACCTAATGTAAAGAAGTGTATTAAAAATATGCATATCTGTTCCATAGCATTCAGAGGTAAAACTGATAAAGGTTTCTTAATGCATTACAAAACAACTTCTCCACAACAGTAAGAGGTAAAGCTTATGTTCATACCAGTGGTTTCTTACAGGTCAATCTGTTTATTCCCTGCTTGCACAAACCTACAGTAGAATCACTACAGTTGATCTGATGGTAGAATGAATAAACTAAGCTCCCAATTGATGCCAGCCTCAGAAACACTGTTCTGTGAAACAAAAATCACATAATTAAAGCTCCAAGTTAGTGATAACTTAAGGAACATTGTACTGTAATTACAGCTTAAGGAAAAGTTCTGTAAAAACAAACAAACAACATAAATAAAGCTTGTAATTAATGATAACTTAAGGAACAATGTTCTGGAAAAATAAAAATCACATAATTAAAGCTCCTAATTAATGATAATCTAAGTAAAAAAAAATGATAATCATGTAATTTAATCTTTCAACTGGTGATAACCTAAGGAACACTTGTTTTATATAAAATTATGAAATTAAAACTTGAAAATGTTTTCAAAAATATGTTGAGAGAATTAAAACATAAACAAAACATTCATTTAATTCACTGAAAGAAGAAAACAGTTTATTCTGATGTTATCAAACAGTTGAAAATTAAAAAAAACAGATACGAAACATTGAAAGCATGAAGGAGGAAAGTTATTATTATTAAATATTGAATATACAACACTGGAAAATTGTGTATAGTAAACAATGAAATCCTGAAGTTAAGGCTAAGAGCTGAAAAAAAAGGGAAGATGTGAACAATAAAATTTTGAAATATTTGGGTGAAGAAAGTTGAAATCACTGATGCTAAGAATCTGAGTTTGAGATTAAAATGTTGTACATATTAGACATCTAAAATGTAAAGTAAGGAAGATGTGGCAGTGAATAAAAACAAATGTGGAAAACTGTGAACCTTGAACAACAATAATCTTAGATATAAAAGTTCTAAACTTTAAACTATGACAATATAAAAAATTGTGATTCAATCCTTTCCAAATTTGTTAATTTAAGAAGCATTTTAGACCAACTTTGACAATCTCTATTGGATGAGCATACATAAAAATTGACATAATTCTGTACTTTGTGGAATACATGTTTGAGTTGTTACAGACAAATTCTTACAGTTGCAAACAAACTCTGATATATTTTATTAATTTCATAAACATCTCTTTATTCAGATATTTTTTTGAATGACTTGCTGTTTTTCTTTAGAATAACATAAACTCGACATCACCGGATAAAGGAATACCTGATAAGAGTTATCTTAATCTCAAAGGCTTTTGAGTACTCTTCGAAGGCTGCCATTTTTACAAGCAAACCTGGAACAATCAAGCTGAAACCAGTGATGGTCAGTGAGGGCAATAACTGGATGACCACTGTTACAAAACCTTCATTGGACTCTCCTGATTTCTGATATATCAGGAAACAATAAGAAAAAGCATTTCTGAGTTAAAGGGATCTTTTGTTTTAATTCTCTTTTTATTTATTTATTACCAGATTTTAAAGAAAAAAGTTTCCTTTCAATACCAGTCACTTAAAATGAAAAAAAATATTTCAACCACAAAAACAAAATCCAATTACATTATAGCACAGATATCATATTTTAATTAATAATTTCTGAAAAACACATGGTTTCATGAATAAAAACCCTGTAACCAGAGTGCTTTCAAAGAGTGGACTATTTTCTTTTGGGGCAAATTGAAGTCTTTTTTTGTGATACATGAAGAGCATAGAATAAATGAAACCATAATTGGAGCAATAAACATACAAAACTCTTTCAGGAAGATAAAAGTCAACCCATGATACTCTAAATTTACTGTAATAATTTGTTAACTTAACTTACAAACAGTTAAAAGATCTCATTTAAACTCACTGGATATGCATACTACAAAACTAATTCACCACAACTTAAAGAACAATCTTGTATTGGAGAAATAAATCACTAAAACAGACAAAACATTGGTAAATGGAATCAAATTATTTTGTTTGAATATAATGAAAACATACTGGAAAAATAACTTACTACAACAGAGGTTCAAAAGAAATTACCCACTTTAGTGTGAGGAACTATGGATACAATTCAGTAAAAAACAGTACACTAAACTGACAGAACTAAAGATACAACTGCCTAAAACAAGAGACTGCATAGACAGAAAACAAATGACTTATATTTAAACTATTAGAAATGGAGAAGGAAATCACTAAAACAGCAGACTGTAAATAGAAAAAAAAACAATTTACTTCAGCTGACATTTCTGTATGAACATCACAATGAAACTTAAAACTGGTACTGACAAACTTACTTATGTCAACTAATTGGCTAAATAAAAGCAACACAATCATCTAAGCTGCTAGGTAAAGAAAATTAAAATAATTTAGCTATGATCACATGTTAAAAATAACAAAGGAAACCAAACAGTATTTTAGTCCTAAAAGCTCGTCTTGCTACATCAGCACAAAGAGTTCAAGACATTTGAGTTATTTTTTAAAGTGTTCACACAGTTCAATTCACACAACACATCAGATACTACTGTAGGGTCATATGTATAAAACATATTTATTGCAATGAACTCTCTCATATATATCATTTTCTGTTAACTTTAACGTTTGAAAGATTTTGTTCACCTCTAATGACAGGTCGGACACTAGCAAAAGCAGGTATCCACATCCCACGAGAAGCCCCATTACAGAAAGACTGACAAGTGTTCTAATCATATACACCTTAATTTTCTTCTTATATGTCCAAAGGGAAAGTTCTGTATTTCGGTGGTCTTCAGCAAGGCGTCCCTGCAAGAAATGGGAACACAACAGTTTAATATTTCAAATTAAAATACTGCTGCTGAGCCTAAAAAAATGAAAAAAGCACTGCTGCTGAACCTAAAAAAATCATAAAACACTTCTGTTGAACCTAGAAAAAAATATTAAAACACTGCTGCTTAACCTAGAAAATAAAAAACAATGTTGCTGAGGCTTGAAGAATCATAAAACACTGCTGCTGAATCTAAAATAATATTAAAAGAATGTTGCTGAATCTAGAAATACATTAAAACACTTCTGTTGAACCAAGAAAAATAAAAAACAATGTTGGTGAGCCTAAAAATTATTAAAACACTGCTGTTGAACCTAAAAAATAAAAATCAATGTTGCTGGGCCTAGAAGAATCATAAAACACTGCTGTTAAACCTAGAAAAAAACTCCCATTCTTCACAGAACAATCATTAAAATTAGAGAGATGAGTATTTTATATTTCAGGAACTATATGGTACACCATACTGACAAACTTTACATGTGAAAACATGAACTGTTCAGAACTACAAAGTCTCAACATTTTTTTATATTTAAACTACATGATACTGAAAAAGAGTTTATTTTCATTCTGAAAAACTGCTTGTTATTCAAAAACCAGACATTTCTTTAACTAAACCAACTGAACAATATTAAAATACACAGTATCTATCAACTACTGTGAAAAGAGAGCCATCAAATTATCTTGGGTTAATCACTAAACATAAAGGCTCTAAACAGCTCTATAAACTTGTGTGTCAGCTACCAATTCATCTCCTGTTAACGAGAGAAGTATCATGAAACAAAATATTTATTATTAACTTTCTCAATATTTCTTGCTTGACAAGATGCTTTTGTTGTTTACTTCAAACTTTCATGCTTTAGTCTTGTAAAATAAATGATGCATAAGATCTGAACTGAGCTCTTACAAATATCTTTAAAGGTGACAACCTAAAATAATCTATTGTTGCATGTCTTTTTTAGGTAAACAAAACCTTCTCTTAACTTTTATTTTTATCACTTTATTTACTTAAGTTTATTAAGCAATCTTTGACACATAATGTCTCTCCCAGCCACCAAAGAAAATGGTTTACAGTATGTGCTGTATTAGGTTGTTTAAAAAATAATGGTGAATTTTTACATTAAATTTTAGTCAGTTATAGGGATAATAAACCTGTCTTTTTTATGAGTTCCTTTCCAGTATTTCAGACCCTTACAACTAATGATAGAAAAAAAAGATTGTGCATCATGTTTTTAACATGAATTCAAACTTGGTCATAACACATTGTAAACAGTTTGCAATATCAATTGCCTCTGAATGTACAGTTCAGCATTATTTCCAAAAGTTTTGTTATGGAGATGTGAATCTTGAAGATAAAGAAGGCAGAGAATATCCTTCTGCTGTTGAAAATGATCAAATGAGAGCATTAGTGGAAAGAAACTTGCATCAAACTATTTGTGAAATAGCACAAGAATTAGGAATCAGTGATGTCAAGAAACCCACTTGTTGAGAATTTTATATGCAAAAACGGCTCGTTTTGGGTTCAGAAAATATTTTAAATAGAAGAGCGAACAATGTTTCGACCTTCTATTTAAAATATTTTCTGAACCCAAAACGAGCCGTTTTTGCATACAAGAATTAGGAGTTGGCATTTCCACAGTTCCGGATGATCTCGAGCGAATTGGAAAAGCTTGACAAGTGGGTTCTACATGACATCAGTGAAAATCAAAAAATTGCCATTTTGAATTGTACTCTATGCTGATTTTGTGCAACAGAAATTACCCATTGCTTGATAAAATTGTCCCCTGCAACTAAAAGTGATCTGCCCAGTGGCTCAACCATGACAAGGCTCCAAAATACTTCTCAGAGAAAAAGTTGCACCAACAGAAGATTATGGTAACCAGTAACATCATCCATTACATTTTGCTCAACCAGGGCCAGAATACGACTGCAGAAGTTCGCTGTCAAGAATTGGAAGAAAAGCATAGAAAGTTGTGTGAAAAAATGTCAGCATTAGTCAATTAAAGAGAATCAATCTTACTTCATGATAATGCTCAGCTACATTACTGAAATGATGCTCCAGACGTTCAATGAATTGGGTTATGAAACACTGCTTCACCTCCTTACAACAGAGCAGCAGCAGAGAATGGCTTTAAAGAGTTTTTCAGTTCTAGGACTTCAGTTTTATTGTTATGGCATAAACAATCTTATTTCTCATTGGAAAAAAAAATAGGTTCACTAGGTTACTATTTTAATTAAGAAAGTTGTTTTTATTTTTTATTTCTATTTAAGGTTAAAATCTGTCATTATTTTTTGAAGAAACTAACATTTTTTTACAATTTTCTAAAGTCCCTGTTAGAATATACACAACTGTGATTTTATTAAAGTTTTCAAATGCATATAATACACTTCAGTAAAGAAAACAAATGATTTAATGTTACCATTTTCTTTCTAACACAATTTATTATGGATACAATTACAAAAAACAGAAATTATAATTAACACAAGAACTCTTAATTCATCTAGATTAATAACATTAAATTTAATTTCAATTAATGATGTTTAACTCAAAAACCAAATATAGAATTTCAATATAAGTTAATAACATTATTTTGTATCTTATCTGATCAGGTTTAAATTAAATATTACAGATTTTTGCAGTTACCTTGTTTTCAGACTTAACTACCTTAATATTAAATGCTACAACTCAAACCTCTGTGTTTTGTTTAAAAGCAACTCCCATAGAAACTAAAGATTTCGGTCTTCAAAAATCAGGCTTAAAAGAAAGTTAAATTAAGTATCATTGAAAATGGTTTCAGGGTTTTATTATTTTTTCAACTTTTGCATAAAACTAATTGTTACTTTAAAACTTTGTCTTGACAGATGTTTGCACAATTATGTTGCATTTTGAAACACATCAGTCCCATTCAGATTTTTTCTAAAGCAGGAAATAGAATTCAAGCAAATATTTTAGCAAACCAGTGTTAACACAAATACCTACTATACATCTTCTTGGTTACAGCAGTGCAAATTAAATGGATCAAATACAAACTCTATAAACAAAGATAACATAAAAAAAACACATTAACAAAACATGGTAACTCCTAATACATTAGGTCTCACCAACGAGTGATCTTGACCCAATACTGAAATGCAACTTGCTAAATTTTTAAAAAAAATTAATTTTTTGGAAGCCAAATTAATCCCAAGTTTGTAAACTACAAATACATATAAAAGTAAGATTTCATGTTTTTCCTTTCTCTTAAGGCAATAAAACATTTCTTCAGTATCAATAGATTTACCTTCAACTCTCGAGTGATGATGTTGTGCTTTAGCTTTGCTGTCTTCTTGTCCTCAATGCAGAAGTCCCAGCCAGCAAACACCACATTACAGTACTGTTGTAGTTGATTTTCTGATGACATTAATGCTTCTCTTACACCTTCTGTTGTGCTATTAAAAGTTTAAAATATGAAGGAAGAGCAAATTTAAACTAACCCAAACAACAGTGTTACTCCACTGGTGATTAGAAGGGGAGTTGTAGAATTACCTTTATGTGGCGTTTATACTGATAACAAGGGGAAAAAAATATATATTCTAAGTTTGAGTTTAAGTGACAAAACATTCATAACTAAGTTAAAAGTTAATAATGCTACAATGCATTTTGCTGTTTTAAGGCTTAATATAAACCATGTGATTTATTCTCATCCTAGTAAACAATATTTCATATTATAATACATAAAAACACAGCTAAACCATAACTTACAACAAAGAATCACCAAGGTAAAAAGACAGAAAACAAAACACTTACTATTTAACCATTAAAACCAGAGAAGCAATGAAATAAGCCACAGTTGTCAATAGGTAAGCCAGTGGGAAATTGTATGCCCAAGAAGTTCCAAAAAAGTTTAGTTTTGAAGGCTTGTAGTAGCCAGAGAATAACAATGTCAGTTCCATCCAACCCTTAAGGATTAAAACAGGATTATTATACTGGAAATGAAATAAAATCATGCACAATAAACATACAAGTGTTGTACTAGTAATAATATATAGGAATAACATATAAATAGTTTTCTAGATGCAATAATGGGTTGGTTTATATTTTGCACAAAGCTACATGAGGGCTATCTGCACTACTTGTCCCTAATGTAGCAGTGTTAAGATTAGAGTGAAGGCAGCTAGTTAACACTACCCACCACCAACTTTTGAGTTACCTTTTTTTACCAATGACTAGGGTAATTGACTGTTACATCATAACGCCCCACATGAATGAAAGGAAGAATATGTTTGGTAATGGAAATTTGAACTTGTGGTTCTCAGATTGTGAGTCAAGTGCCCCTAATCATCAGGCCTTAGAAGCAGTAATGATTACATGTATTGGGTATAGTCAAAGCATTCACAATAATAAGATATTGAAGATTCAAAATTTACATTTTATTGTAACCATTATAACTTTAAGTCACTTACTGTTCCTTGTAAGAAGTCTTGGAGCACCAGGTTAACACTGTTACTGATGGAATTTTCAACCAACTCAGTGTAGTTTTCTGAACAAACATTAGTCATATTTACTCTTTTATCTGTAAGTACAGCCTTTTCTAAGAATGAAGACGAAGTGTCTCTTGATGAGTAGAGCTTGAAATCTATGTGTTTATCAACAGAATTAATGGTTGTGTCATTTTCGTCTTCAGCCATTAATCCTTGATTGTTTGCAGGATTGAAGAGGATCTGAGGAAGAAGGATGTAGAAGAGCACGAGAACAAAGATCCCAAGGTTTAAAAGCATCAACCACCAAAGGAACAAAAAGTATGAAACAACACCAGTTCCATGATAGCCTGAAAGGTATAACAGAAAACATATCTATGGGGGTTAAATTACAATAATGAGTGAGAGAAAAGTTAAAAGAAACCATAATACTGGATAACATCTTGTCACTATGGAAACTCTCTCCAGTTATCATCAACATCTTTGATTATTATTAATTTGATAAAGTTAAGAGTGTAGTCTACATTTAATGTAAAATAAATAAAAGAAGAAATGAAGTATCTTTCCATAAAATATCAAAAATTAAATGACATCCCATTGAAAATAATTTTCACTTGAAATTTATTATGGTAAGGGTATAGAAATTAACTCATTAGTACAGAAACATTAACATCAGAGGGTGCACTCTATGCTAAGAGACATAATAATCTTTCATTTTGAAACACAAGGTGTGACAAAATTTGTCTACTCGAGTCAAGTGTTTGCTCTGACTGAGCAAGTGTAACTATCAAAGCATGAGCCGACTGGTCAAGATAATTTCTAATAATCAAATATTTATGGATCACTAACTGTCTTGAACAAGTAGATTAAATGACAGGAAACAGCTGCAATAATATTCTTAAACTGCTATACTGAAAGAAAAAATGTAGGGACAAATAACAAAACAACACTGTTTTATGTCATGAAAACTGACTGGCTAAAGGGCATGTACTCATCAGCACCTGTTTAGTTGATCTTTGTGCTAGACGAAATGTGAAAAGAGCACCAGTCTCTTTGATTACTTTGGAACTCTAAGTGCCAAAAAACGAAACACAATTCACCATTTTTAATCTTCAGAATTAGTTCTTAAAATTTAAAGTTCAGGCAAGTAAGTATTAGATTTACACAACCAAGTTTATACATGTGTGTCATATAAAAGTTATAAATAAGATAATTATACATTAAATATAAAATTGATTTACTTTTACTTGTATCATTAAGCTAATTACTTCATGCATATGTCTTTACTAATGTTATATTTCTAATTTTATATATAAATGTCAAATTCAAATAAAAACTTGAAAAAATTACATTTAAGAAGAATAAAAGAGTATTTTGAATGCAAAAGTAATAGATTTTCATAGATAAAACTGAAACATCACCATGTTTGTCAATATTAACAGATTGTAATAAGGGAAATAAACATGGTGATTTAAAAGTTCTTCCAGTTCTACTTAAATTGTTAAAATAATATTCTACTACTGCTGACACTGATAATAGACATCAGTGTAACTATGCTGTTAAAAATAATATTGGCCAGGAGTGCCAGGTAGTTAAGGTGCTCGACTTGTTATCTGAGGGTTGTATGTTCGAATCCCCATCACACCAAACATGCTTGCCCTTTCTGCTGTAGAGGTGTTACAATGTGATGGTCAATCCCACTATTTGCTGGTAAAAGAGTAGCCAAAGAGTTGGCAGTGGGTGGAGATGACTTGCCGTTTTTCCTCTGGTCTTATACTGCTAAATTAGGGATAGCTAGTACAGATAACCTTCATGTAGCTTTGAGGGAAATTAAAAAAAAAAATTTAAGTAATTTCATACAGGACTTTAGTTACATCTTTCCCAAATACTTATGTGTGTAGTGAGTACATTTGTTAAATGAATCAAACATAACTCTAGACTAAACAGATACATTAATTTAATATGGTCAAGATAAATAATGGTTGTACCTTCATGCTGGTGTAACATAATAGTTACAGCAGCTGTGAGAACACATAGTATGAGATCACTTTTGTATCTACATAAGATATAGATGATAATAGAGGTAAATTATCCAAACCCAAAATGGTTAGCAAATTATCAACATAAAGCCCTTTCTATTGAAGCATTAGATACATAGATACTATAATACTACCAAATGAAATAAACATCTTTGAATTTTAATGTACACTAAAAGAAATGTAATAAAAAATTAAGTGAATGATTGATTATTCTTTTTTCTGATTTTGAAATCATTCAGTCAGTTTAATCATACACACCTTCAATTCTTTTAAATGAATGTGACCAAAAATTCAGTTTGGAGATTAATTCCTTCCAAGTCTGTGACAGTTTTTTCTTTGCCTAAAATTTTACAAATGTAAAGAACATCTAAGTGAAAAAAATAGTAATAATAATAAATTAATGAAATCCAAAACAGTTTTGTTTACAAATAAAAAAATAAGGTGGAAAAACTGAAATATTTTCCTGAAAAGAAGATTCTAGTAACAAGAGGTTTGTTAACACTTGATTTAACAAAAGGTAATATGTGGTATGTCCTACTGCTGAACACTTTTTATGAGGAAACTGTCTTCTAAATTTTTTTATTATTATTAGCCAGGCTATTAAAGTCAATCACAAGTATTCATTTTTATAATCTAAACAATAACAATTCCTAGGATATTTTCCAGATTTTTGAATAACATACAAACAGTATTGAACTACAGTTTATATTCTACTGATTAATTTGACATTATTTAGTTTTGTAATGAATGTTCTTTGAAAGCATAAAGACATGTATAAAATAAAGATACAATATTAAGTCACTGACTGTGGCTACTCTAAATGGGCACAAAATTTTTGCAATTCATGATGATAAGAAACCCCCTTGATATAAAAATGTATTCTCAAGATGGCTGGTTAAGTTTTCTGATCTGTTTTAATTAAAGTGCTAATACCCATACCAGACGTCTTAAGAACACACAAATGTTGCAAGTTATACACTGTATGCAGCATTTTGAGAATACAGAATTGTTTCAAGATATACACTGTACACAGTGAATCAGCAATCAATGGGTTAAGTACAATCATAATATTTAAGGGTCACTATAACCATTACAATCTGGCCAAACGTTTATATCGCCTGATTCAGTACAGACAAGGGTTTTAACACTTACTTTCTGTTGTCTTAGTTCCCATGCTGCAAATCCTTCAGCAGGACTGACACAGGCTCGCTTTAGGTTATTTCTAGGTAGGAAAATTACATTCAGCCAATGACAACATGACACAGTCTTAAAAGCAGGTTAGATAGAAACTATCCTTTAAAACATACAGGCAATGATAAGATATTATGAACTGATAAAATCATTGTTTAATGGTATTAATCTACCTTTAACCTTTTTTTTTTTTGTTAAGCCTATTAAATATTGTACTAAGGTTTATATTTATTAACCCTAAATGGGATACTTAGAAACTTCGCTTGAAATTAGCTTACTTTAATTTTTTAAACAGTATTAATACAAAAAGTCATCCAGCATGATATCACAGTGATATCCAACATGGATTCACTGTTGAGAAATCTTGTCTTACAAAACCATTAACTTATTTAAGGATGTTAGATAGAAAGATGGATGATAGAAAGGGTGTGAACTTTATTTAACTGTCCAAAATGTTATTCATAACATGCTACACCTAACTGGAGTAACAAGTTTGTTCATTCAGCTATAGGTGGCTGGGTGAAAAAAAAACACAAAGACTTGTTACTGGTTATACTCATCAGGGTTTAAGCCTTTGCTTTCACTTATTTATTTTAATAATACTGAATAATAAGTAAAGTTTACTGATGAAATTAATCTTCTAAATATATCTAGTTGTACTGAAGATACTGATGTATAAAATTTGGACGTGAATCAACACATAAATTGAAAGTTATTATGGCATATTACATCAGTAAGTTATTTCTTCATTTATTGTATTAACAATATTAGTTATAGTATACAAAATGTCATTACCTTTGATTTTGATGAAATGTTATAATTTTATTATAAAGATTGAGTTGAAATTTTAATTTAATATACACATATAAGACTAGTTTAAATCTCACAAACAAGCTGAACCTTAGCTATTATTAGGATTATTTATTTTCATTTTGGCTCGAAGTACACAGCTTGTTCTGATCCAAAGTTAATAAATATTAACTATAATAAATACTAGGTGTATGTTTGAGTTAACACACTTGATGTCATACATGTAACATAAAGTAAATGGCATACACAGAGAAAAGGATCTTGAAATACTGGCATGTCAGTCACTCAAGCTATCAAAGGTAGAGTTTCATTACAAGTAATAAAGCTAACACAATGTTAAAAAGTACTTATGGACATGCTGATAACAAGTTAAAAGAGGAAACTATCTCTTTAGATAATCTACTGATTAGGCCTCACTTGAAAAATTGCTAGCAGCTGTGGTCTCATTATCTAATGGATACCTACTTAATGGAAAGGGTTAAGAGAAGAGTTACAACAATAATTCTAGGAATAGAAGGGTTAACTTATGAGGACAAAGTATGATTATCTGGGAAGTCAATATGATAAATAATTCTGCCTTCTAACAATTCCTAGGATATCTAATGGATACCTACTTAATGGAAAGGGTTAAGAGAAGAGTTACAACAATAATTCTAGGAATAGAAGGGTTAACTTATGAGGACAAAGTATGATTATCTGGGAAGTCAATATGATAAATAATTCTGCCTTCTTTATCCTACATACCATATTTTCTGGTTAATAAGCCGAGGCCATTTTTAAGAAGTGACAAGTTTCTTCAAAATGATTTCTTAGTCTCGTTTCAGCATCAGCATGCATGTTGTGTGTGATCATTGGTGCTCTATAGTAAAGCAGAACGTGTCGTATTGAGACAGAGATGGAATCAATATGTCATTCGTTATTGGCTCCACTCACTGTAATTAGATAACCAATGAAAATCCAGAATTTTACTCAGTAATTACTCAGTTTTACTGCTGCCGGAAATATGAGCGCTACATCACTTGCTCCCGTCTGTAAGTGGGTCGTGAAATCGTGAGATGATATTAGTGTTGAAACTGTAGAGAAGTCATTTAAAAAATGCAGCATCTCAAATGCAATGGATGGAGCGGAAGATGATATGTTGTGGTTGGACAACGACCAGGTCTCTGCTGAGGATTGGAATCTATTATTTGGTGCTTCTGACGATGAAGATGATGAATTTGATGGATTTTAATAAATTTCTGAGATTAAAGTGTGTATTTTTTTTATAAATGTTGTTATTTCTATGAATACATGTCATTCGTAATGTATAGACCTTTTTCTATCAATAAATAAAGTTTATTCAACTGAAATAACTCTGCCGTAACTGTGAGATCAAAGGTATGATTTGGGGGCCGATTTTGGTCTTTGGTATTTTTTGGTCCAAAGCTGGTGATTGGCCAATAAGCCGACCCCCGAAAATCAGGTCCAAAATTTAGGGCCAGAAATTCGACTTATTAGGTGGAACATACGGTACTACAAACAACAGGAAGATAAAACACAAGTTTAATATTTGGAAAAAATAGGCCATTTCTCTAGTTAAGACAGTATGATTTTTATAACATGGTACTTATGTGACAGTTTCAAATCAGCAGAAGTTGAGACATTACAAGAATTTAAAAGGGAAATTATATAAGTTCCTGAAAGAAAATGAGTGGGTTTAAAGTTGCAAATTTTCTCATGACTGGTTCTGTTTGTGCAGAGAAAGCCTTCAATTCAGGACTGACAGTAAAAACATACATAAGATCAAAACAACCAAACCTTGTAACTTTTACTGCTGCAGGAATATCCATGTCTTACTTTGTATCATTAAAATTAGAAACAACTTGATTTTTTTAATTTGTTTTAAGTGCAAAAGTATGAATTATTCTCTACAGTGTAGCTTCTTGAATGAAATAGAAGTTTGATATAGACTGAAATTGATTATCTTACAATGTCTCTCTCTGTAAAAACCAGTTTCCAGATTAATAATATATGGCAAAGGATGTAAAGTAAGCAAGAAATAATTATATAAAAATTAATATAACATGCCTGGAAGTAGGATTTTAATCAATCATTATTGACATAAAACATTGGCTAACTTGGGAAACAAAATATACAGTTAAAAGCTTCAGAATTAGAGAAACAACTGCACAGACAATGATACCTGACACAACACACATGTTTATAATCTGGCTAACGTGGGATTAACTCTGACATCATTACCTGAAATCAGTCATGCTGATGTCACTTCCTCATTACAGGTGCATTAGTGTGTAAGTATGAATCAGATTTTCATCTTTTTTAACACTGGTTATTTTTTTATATTAATTTTGTTTGTTCATTTTTGAACAAAGCCACATTGAGTTATTTGCTGTTTCCACTGTGGGGAGTACATCACCAGATTCTAGTTTTGTATGTTCATAAACTTACCGCTGACCCACTAAGGGGCATTTTTTATTAATTCCCTCTTTCCTAAATTAGTAATGAGACTATTTTCTGACAACACATTTTATCTGATAAATTATAAATAAATTTAAATTTTGTTCAGCGTATGTTAACACACCAGAATAGTATCCACTACACAGCAGGAATAATGGTTATTTGCAAGTAACATCCTAATACTCCATTTTAACTTTTTTTTTTATTTCTTTTGCACAATTTTCCAACATTAGTGTAGAATGAAAGTTTTGCTTTATTACAAAAACTAATATATATTTTGTTTCCACAAAGCCTTTGTTAAAAATGTTCAAAGTTTTTATATTTAATACTGTGGTGTGTGTGATTAAACCACTTGAACTAAACACATTTTCTTTCACTTGTGCAGTGGCTGCAGAGAGCACAGAAATTTTGCTTTGTAAAATCCACATTGAAGGTCACACAAAAACCAACTAAGATGTTATATTTCCTTCAGTGGACAATATCATTGCACAGTCCAAGATTTATTACAATCAACCTGTCATCTTTTTGGATGCTTTACTAAGTGGAGAGACAAAAGACCAGCACCATTTCGGTTCCTGAGCCAGAGGAACTTTTGTAATTACTTTTCTTGTTTATTAAATAACACACAATAAATAGTAGGTGATACTTTAAAACTACCTCTGTAGCTATGGTTACATTGATTAACTGTTTATACATTGAGACTTAATCACAAGCCTTAGTGATTTGTTCTGGTTATCATAATTTCTTCCCAGAATAAGTTAAGGGAGTTTATTTTTATAAGCACAAACACAGATATGGTTGGGAAAACTATTCAATTCTAGAAACTGTACTGTTTTAAAATTATCAAAACAGTCAGAAAACACACAAGGTACAATCACGTAAACTGTTATATTCTAGGAACTGAACAATTGTTTTTTATTAACACAATCATATGTATAATTGTGAAAAACTATTCAATTCTAGGAACTGTCCTGGTTTACTCCGAAAAAAAAATTTGTTGATATACATTCATGGTCTAAACTTCAACAAAACAATACCTTAATTCACTGGTTTGCAGATAAATGACATGTTCTATATCAAAGTCCAACTACAAGATAACTACCACAGAAACAATCTTAATACAATATTAAAACAGTCTCAAATAACCGGCTCCATGAATAAGAGTCACATGGTACAAGTTTTAAAAGCACTTATGTCTAACAGTGTGAAGCTACTTCATTGTGTTTAGATGGTTCACAAGCATTTCTGCTGCCAATTGGAGAAGTTCAAATTAGTAACAGAGATAGATGTGCACTACAAATACAAATACCAACATTCATTTATCTACTTTTTTTAATAGGAATGAACTTAATCTAGCCTTCTTTTAATTTTATAAACATATTGAATTTTTAGATATTTTGTAACCATCTGAATTATATTTTATTTATTTGCTCTTAAAACTTCATTACTGTACTTAAAATTTTACACTTGAAATACTTTTAATTCAGTAATAAATGTGATTTTTAGGATTTATTCTGTTAAATACCACTTTTGAAGAGGATAGGACAATAATAGTCAAGCAGTGATTTTGAATATAAGAATAAAGTACAGCTTTGTTATTTTTAAAGTCTCAAAATAGCTCATCAGATCAGTCATCTTTTGAACTACTCAATAAACTGTATTTATTGATCTTACTGTTCTATGAAACAGATAAATTACAAAAATTAAAATTTAATTACACGTGCTGTACCATTAGTACATTAAATCATCATATAAAAGCAGTGACATGAAAACAAAGTATTTTGGTGCTTTCAGACTTCAACAACTCACGTTTTCTTTCATAAAATACAGCAATATCATACTCATTTTCTCTTATTTTACTTTGATTTAATTACCTACCTCACTTGTTTCCTATATCCAGATTTATCTCTGTACTTATAAAATCTTCACACTTATGTTAATTGGTTGCCACTTGGAGGACTTTTCTGAACTTTATTTTATGTTGAGTAAGAACAAAAGATCACAATAAAAGTACATTTTAGTGTAACTGTTCTAATATGAATATAGGAAAGATAACTGCAGGAAATATTTGAGGTCAACCTACACAAAGTGTTTTCATAGATTTAAAGGGCAATCTGTAGATGAACGATAAGTCGTTAATTTCAACTTTAATATTCCAACTAAAGTTTCTACACAGGCACATGGAATGAAACACATGGGTAACGAAACATTAGATTAAATAATGCTGTAAAAGTAAGTGCTTATTACTGCTGTAACCCTACAAATAAGTAACTTTGATCCTAAATGAGACACAAAACCCAGTCATATTAGAAAATTATTTCAATTTGTCAGTAGCTTAAGCCTGTGAAAAAGCAAGCACCAAGCAGTACATTTAAAATTCACTTAGTTTCTCAAACTTGCATTTCTACTTGCTGAATAATTCTTAGTGAATCACAGATTCTATTCATTCAAATATATCTGTCAAACACAAAGATTCAACAAAATCTATGGATAACCAAACAGGCTAGCTAGAAAAAACTATTTCATCACAGCCTAACTAGAATAAAGCCATCTGATCTAAATTCAGTTCTGTCACAAACTAACTGGAATAAAGCTTCTGCTGTAAATTCAGTTCTGTCGTAGACTAACTGGAATAAAGTTATCTGCTGTAAATTCAGTTCTGTCGCAGTCTAACTGGAATAAAGTTGTCTGCTGTAAATTCAGTTCTGTCACAGACTAACTGGAATAAAGTTGTCTGCCATAAATTCAGTTCTGTCGCAGACTAACTGGAATAAAGTTGTCTTCCGTAAATTCAGTTCTGTCGCAGACTAACTGGAATAAAGTTGTCTTCCGTAAATTTAGTTCTGTCGCAGACTAACTGGAATAAAGTTGTCTTCCGTAAATTCAGTTCTGTCGCAGACTAACTGGAATAAAGTTGTCTTCCGTAAATTCAGTTCTGTCGCAGACTAACTGGAATAAAGTTGTCTTCCGTAAATTCAGTTCTGTTGCAGACTAACTGGAATAAAGTTGTCTGCTGTAAATTCAGTTCTGTTGCAGACTAACTGGAATAAAGTTGTCTGCCGTAAATTCAGTTCTGTCGCAGACTAACTGGAATAAAGTTGTCTGCCATAATTCAGTTCTGTCGCAGACTAACTGGAATAAAGTTGTCTGCCGTAAATTCAGTTCTGTCGCAGACTAACTGGAATAAAGTTGTCTTCCGTAAATTCAGTTCTGTCGCAGACTAACTGGAATAAAGTTGTCTGCCGTAAATTCAGTTCTGTCGCAGACTAACTGGAATAAAGTTGTCTGCCGTAAATTCAGTTCTGTCGCAGACTAACTGGAATAAAGTTGTCTGCCATAATTCAGTTCTGTCACAGACTAACTGGAATAAAGTTGTCTGCCATAAATTCAGTTCTGTCGCAGACTAACTGGAATAAAGTTGTTTGCTCTAAATTCACTTTTGTCTATTACTGAACTTGGATTATTCATTTTCATGCATCGTGTAATTATGTGCAATTGTCAATTAATTCTAGAGGTCTTGCATTACAATGTGGAATTCTTTTACAGTTATTTAACTGCAATGAAGAATTGACTTTATTGTTATACATATTTTAATTATGGCAGAAGTTACTCCTACGTTACAGCTGTACAACCACCACAAAGATACCAACCAATGACGATTGATATGGTTTTAACATTGACAATATATTTTATTTTCCTTTTCAACATTCTTTATCATTTCCTTCTAACTATAAGTTTTATCATACTGTAGTGTATTAATGTTTGTGTTTACACTCTTGAACTGAGAGAAACTAAAGAGAGTGCACCAATCTACTTGTACAGAAATTTGTAACATGAAGATTCTTGTGCATAACCCAAAACCTATAAAAATCCCACAGACCTTCATATTATGTTATACTTGACTTATTGTAACAAAGTCAAAAAATTCCACTAAGTTTGGTGTGTCAAATAGCTTTCTAGGAATGCAACATACAAACAAACACTCAATAAACTAGTTAAACATAAAAGTTGATTGTTCTAATAGTCAGCAGCCAACAAAGATATTATTAACATGTGGCAATCACCTGCCCAGCTTCTACACATGTACAGTTTGAAATAAAACTTGCTCATCCATTGTTCCTATCTACATGCTGACATATGATAAATAGAATTATAGTAAAAATTCTTATAATGCCTAATACTTGATTATAAAGCTAAATTTACACAAGTTTATTATTCAAGTTAGTAGTGAAACTGATTATGTACAAAAAGTATGTATTGTAATCTTGTAGTTAACACAACAAAAAATAATGCTGGTAGTCTGCAAGTAACCTGGAGTAAACTTACCATAATCAGTACTGACTCAAGCAAGAAACATAGAGAAATGACATTTTTATTAAAACACTTATTAAATACTAAATTTACAATTTAAATTACTGATGCAACTATTAACTTTGTATCAATGCTAGTTTTCATATCAATATTAACATTTACACAAGTTCATATCCTTTTGAAGAATGTAAGATCAACCAAAGTTCAAATCTTTATTGAACTGGACATCGAAACTAGGTTCATGTTGACCATAAAGTGTTCAAAAGTTGAAATCAACCATCCTGATTTCACAGATGTAAAATAATTCATAACAGTAACTGATACGCAAGTTCCTGACAGGAAGTAATTGTCAAGTTTCTGATGGTAGCTAATTGCAATGTTCCTTACAATAAACAATTGCCAAGTTCTTGGCTGCAGCTGGTTATTAAGTTTCTGATAGTAAGTGACTGTAAAACTTCTGACATTAGCTGATTATTAAGTTTCTGACAGTAAGTGATCGTCAAGTTCCTGACAGTAGCTTATTGTCAAATGTCTGAGAGTAACTGAATATCAAGTTCCTAACAATAAGCAATTGTCAAGTTCTTGGCAACAGCTGATTATTAAGTTCCTGACAGTAAATGATTGTTAAACTTCTGACAGTAGCTGATTATTAAGTTCTTGGGAGTAACTTGTCATCCAGTTACAATTAAACAACCAATTCTATTGAGCAAAAAACACATCATTTGTTCAAACTGAAATAAATTTATCACAACTTGGGTTTCAGTGATACAATTCTGGTATTATTCCCTTACCAAAACCAGTCAATCTAATGACAAGTTTATGATGCATCTTTAGTGACAAAAATATATACCAATGAAACCACAATTATGGGAGAATTTATTCTAAATAATTCTTGTTGCAAAAACTTACTAATGATGCATGGGGAGGTATTATGTACTCTTTACAAATGTGATCTAAAAATTAGGTTCATGCTGGAGAACAACACATTATGAGAAAGGAGGCCATGTTTCCTGTTTGAACACTCCCTGCTTTTCCTGTTGATAAACTAAAAGCTGCTTCTACACTCTATTAACCTCTCAAGATGCTACAAATTTTAACGATAAACCTTTCATCCTGAAGAGTTTGGCACATTTATTTGTGTAGTGCCTAACTTATAAAATATCTGTCTTTCTTTCTTTATGTATATACTTGTAAAAAGTACCTTTTATTCTCCATAAATATTGTGGAAATAGCCAAGTTACTTACTTTTATTGAATAAAAATTAGAAAACAGTATATCTCTGTTTCATTCCAGTTATAAACTGAGGAAAAGGTAACTTATTTTGTATGTGATTTCAAAAATACATGGACATTCTCCCACAAAAAAAAGAAAGGACTCTAGAAGGACTAACTCTCATATTCTATCATAAAACTCATAATAAATATTTGGTGATGGATGGTAGTACCATTTACAATATTCACAACATGTACAAGATAATGTTACGAAACTTTGTACTGTATCACTTGTTTACATGTACCATGGTTTTAACAACATCCAGACAACATACTATAAATAGATTGAGAAAAAAAAACACATCCGAGATTTAAGTATCCAATCAACCACACTGCAGTAAGTTTTATGTATTATTTTTGCTCAAAGTTACATAATAAACTAATCTGCACTCAGTCCACTGCAGAGAATCAAACACCATATTTCAGAGTAATAAGTCTCTGAACTTGCTGTTGACACACTGGGAAACAGTTTCTTTGTGTATTAAGGATCAATTGTTTGCACTACACATTTACAGATGCATATCCATTAATATTTTCGACTACTTCTGTTTCACAGTCTCTTACTTTCATTAGTTACAAGCATCAAATAAACTTTTGTAGAACTAATTTTGTTTTATAAATTTGTTCCAGACAAAGTCATTGATAATTAAATATTTGAGTTCCTTTACAAATTTTATAGTTGTCGTTTTTCAGAAGTTGGAGGTCATTGATAAACAGCTGTTGTTTTGACTAATTAATTTTTTTTCTAATTTAGTTTAGTTTTGTGGATAATAAAAAATGACAAGACACCATTTTATTTACTATAAAATACCAACAATTTACCTGAATTGCCTTCTAACAGCCATAGGAACTGCAAAACTTGGAACAGCAGTTAACATCTTCCACTGATACTCCTCGTCACTGATGTTTATAGAACTAAACCCTTCCTTATCGACAGGCTATGAATTGAAATATGTAAATACAAATTAATATATTTAGTGCCTAGTTGTTAGATACAATGCAGTGTAACAATACGTAATTACTATATAGCACTGTAGTTTGAGTAATTCAAACTGTAAATAACTAGATTAATTTATTGAGTGAGGAATAAAAATTGCTTCTCAATGTTTCTGTTCTGAAAGTACATTCTAGATTGTGACTGTAAAATCTTAAAAAAAAACACAAAAGAAATGGTGAATAAAATCTCTGACTTGCAGAATGTTCTAATACTTAATAAACTATTAGTAACGTGATACAATTACATAATTTCCATGTATCACATTCCCTGCCTATTAAATATTCTGATTTCGTTTTGGAAATAAATCTTTCTAAAATGTGATGAAAATGTAAGAAATTACACATAAACAAATTAGCCGAAGAAGGAATACTGATTCAGAGTATCAATGAAATGTCTTACAGAGAAAAATAATGATAATTTACTTTCTCTTTAAAAAATAAGAATAAAAGATGATTTTACTTAAATTTACAGTATTATTGTGGGGTTCATTAGCATGAAAATTCTCATTTCTTTGTGATGAATTATTTAGAGAAAAAGACACAAGTTTAAGGCTGAAAATATAACAGGCCACAACCCAGTTAAGTTGGGTTTATTTTTATAACAGGATTATTTCCTTAAAGAATAAATTGACAGCATTAGTAGTTGAAACTGGTATCTTACAAGAATTTAAGATATGACTAAATAATTTCCTTAAAAATAAAAGGTGGATTTTGGTGATGTTTTTTTTTCTCTTCTTTGAAACAGGTTTACAAGAATAGCCACAAAGGAGCAAAAATCTAGTACAAATGTTGTGGAAAAGTGAACTTTTAGTTTTTTTATTTATTACAAGTTCAAGAGTTGATCTATATGTTTCAATGAGAAGTTTGGTAACAGAAACAATTATAACACAATGAAGACGGGTCATGGATAAACATTTAAAACTGTATGCATTCTATCTTCAGTATCAAAAACAAAATATGAAGTTTCTATTCTACCTATCTCTCAACATAATTAAAATTAAAATGCTACATTTAATAATAATGAAACTCAAACAAGTGCATAGAAAGTGAGTGGGAGGAAAAATTAAAGTACAAACACATTAGAAGTAACATTGAAATTATTACAGATATTAAAAAATGTGCAAATAAAATAAAGACTAAAAATGATTTAGTTTACAAATGCTGTTTCATGTGGGAAGTTTCTTTAATCAATAACTCAGATCAGTACTGGCCTCACATCTGACAATGAAATTATGTATGTTTCTCTACTTCTGTAATATTTAAGCTTATAGAGAGAGAAATGGGGTTATTATACTTTCTTTACATTTTAATTTAAATTACAATATATTAATTTACTCCAATTTTCAGATGTTAGTTGGATTTGTCAATATAGGAGGCCTTACTGTCTCCATTTGAGTGAAAATATGAGCCAAGAACAACAAAGAATTGGGATGAGAGTTTTAGTATTTTTGTATTGGTAAATCCAAATACCACCTGATAGTCCGAACCAATGAACATAAGATATTTTCTATTAAAGTACAAAGAAAGTTTAATAACAATTGTACTTCCTCGTTACGCTAACTTAGCAAAGGAAAAGAACATCAACACATCTAATTTCACTGTCCTCTGCAACGTCCAATCTAAAATTATTGATTAAACAAACCTTTCACTTCAGTCAACATTAAGAAACCCTAATAACATGCAATCTTCATTTAACTTACATGTTCATTGTGTAGATTACTGATGTTAATTTTTGTATGTTTTCTTGTCCTAACTTTTCATCTTACTCAGTTTGTATTTATTTAATGTAGCAATCTTATTTTAATGATGTTCAAGGATTGATTTAAATAGATGTTTTGTTTTAGATACTGAACATAGAACCTACAGATTTGAAAAATGTTTATCTATGCCATTTTTTAAATAAATAAATAGTGTTGTTTGTCAAAGACTCAATCCTACTTATTACCAATGCTCAAGAGTCTTTTAAACAAATATTAAAACATACTAGGGTATGGTCAGGCACACCAATTCCATCTACTTTTATTTCTGTTGTCTTGTGAGCAACCCCGAAGGAATTATGAGATCTTCTGGGCAAGTCTCTTTTCTCCACTTTCCAAGATCTTTGCATCATTAGTTGGTTCTGCAAATGTTCAGTTAGACTTTCTTCTGGTTCTATAAATTTCTGAAAGCTCCTTGGCAAAGTTACTGAGCTAGATATACCTGTAGCTGGGGTGATCTTCCTGTTAGCTCGCCTTCTTAAAGTGTAGACTCGTGTACTTGGCAATAAAGTATACATTGCTCGTGTCCAGTTACAAGCTTCCTGTTGTTTAAAATTTCCATTAGTATAATGGTTGTAATTCTCAGTTACTCCACAGTGAGATAGAAGCAGTTCTTGAGAATCTTTGATATGAGCTTTGTTAATCAGGTCCGAGTCTGAAAATAAAAAACACTATTATGGTTACTTTCACAGCACACATACAGTTGGTTTCAGAGTTTCACTTTAGCATATCTTTTGAAGAATAAGTGTTCTCTTGTTAAAAATACCATTAACATCTCCATAATTAATTGTACCTTACTGTCACATTTGAACAGCCTATTTCTGACCAATGATAAAGCATAGAAATGATTACGTACTGCAAAACAGTACTTGCATCTGCTGAAATACAAAATTAACCTTTATTTTCAGTTCTGTATTTTATCTTGTCAAAATAATTAATGTACGTCTTACCACAAGTACATAAACTAATACGCAAAAGAAAAGTACATGTCAGCATCCCCAACTAACTTCTTGTATTCAGACAATTCACTCATTTCACCCAATTCTACATCTTCAGAGTTTGAAGATTAATCCATCCATAAGTCCTTGAAAACTAAACACTCACTCAAATAAAACTTTCTCACCTGCAAAGTATGATAATTTATTTATAAATATACTGTTAGATCTTCAGAATCTGATTAATCCACACCATTTATAGTTTCTTTACTCATGTATTCACATTTTAGATTTACAGAAAATTTCCAGTTTACTCCACAAGAGACTAAAGTTCAACAGATCCATGTCATATATATATATCCAGAACTGAACAACTTTCCAGTATTTCAGTGTCCAAAACGTAACCTACAAATATTACATACTAAAAATGAAACATACGTGTAGAAGATTTATCCAGCCACTTTCAAAAACGTGCTTTAACAGCTGCAGAAATTCAAGTTTTGTACTGCTTGAATCACCAGGAAAACAGAGATACTAATGCTTTCATGGCATGTGAAGGTAGTGGTATTACATGTTCAGGTGGCACACAACAGTAGGTGTTGACTTTCATAGCATTCCCACAGGATTTGTCAACATATGTAACAACAACTGATATAATTTTTTCTGTATCTACCACTTTTTCCTTCCTTAACTATTCAATTTTGTTAATTAAAGTGAGTGTGTGTGTGTGTGTGTGTTTATAAACTAAAAGCAAAAGAACCCAACCATGAGAATTTTGAATACTTCACCAATTTCAAAGAATAAAAGGTGATTACTATTTAATGAAATGTAATATACAGACAAAGATGTCCATATCATGTTGTAGGCTGGATGTTTCAGATGAGTTGGCCTTGGAGACTAGCCAATAAGAACTAGAGGCATTGTTGTCAGGCTTAATTTGTACAAAAGAAATGTGTATACTATTTGAAAGATGTAAGACTGGTAACAGTTAGATACATTAAAATATTTTTTATAGGGTAAAACATTAAGATAAAAAACGAAAAAGAGATGGAAGCCTAGAGAAAATGACAATGTAAAGTAATATGCAAGAAATAATTTCACTGTAGAAAAACATGAAATCTAGTCTTAGAAATTTTTTAGAGGCATACCTAAGTTAATAAATGATGGTGTTAAGATTGTATTGTTTGGTCTTTTCCAACAAGTTTCTTTAATTTATCCATTTATGTTTGATGTAAAACTAGTCTCTATACCCATCAATTTAATGTTTTCAAAAGAGTGGCCAGGCATGTTAAAGTGTTTATGATCACAAGCTTTTTGTTCATATTTATTTAAGACCCATGTTTATTAAACTCTTACCATATAAATGTTCTGGTTTAACCTATGTATCAAAAGTTTCATTTTTGGCACTAGGTTAACATTTTTTTAGAACAGGTTATGGGCTGAGTGATTTTAAACTTTCTTTGGTTGTCTTTACAAAGGTTGTCAGATTTCTGTAGGAATGTATCAGTTTGATAATGCTCATTATTACAGGGTGACTTCCATCTGGTGGCAACTTGTATAGTAATTAAGGTTAAACAAGATGTCCCACAACTGAGTATATCTAAAATTCGTGATGGCCAGAGAAGATGGTAAAATTCCTCAAACTGTTTTTAAATCAACTGAAAACATTACCGGCATATTAAATGGTTGTATTAATATCCATCACCTCAAGGATAAAAACAGATGATAAAATGCACTTGATGCCAATAAGTGATCAAACAAATGTAATATATAATAAGACCATTAAGAGAGAATGAAAAACCCAGTCATCACCATAACAAATCCAGTCCATATCTTTATTTTACCTACAGTATCCTTCAAAATGTTAATACATAAAAGGTAATAAAACTTTGTGAGGCTGGTCCCAAGACTAAACTCTTCTAGAAATCTGTACCAAACAGGATGCACTGAGATTCATTTAAGACACAAGTGATTTCAATTAGTCAAGCACCTGATCCTGATAATCTATAAAACACTGCATGCACACCTTTCTGCTGGTTAAAAAGACTAACGTTCTTCAGATGGAAGAACAGTTACCACAACATTAATTTTACACATTGAAATAAACAGTTCAGATCCACAACTGATGTCACGTAACAAGTTCTAAACACACTTACTAACTACTACCCATGTCAGTCTTCAAGTACCTTCTACCATCCACAATTACTCTTGCTTAAAGAATTTTTAAGACTTCTGCCTCAACATACAAGCACGAGACTGTCACCTCTGAAAACCTGGTTAGTTTCTCCACTTACACAATCAAGACTCACGCCCCAAATCTACATCTCTTTCAAACTCACAGGCATCCTTAAACCTCATCTATCTTGATGAAGCTTGAAGCACAAAAACTTACTTACACCATTTATGATCAAATGATCACAGCTTACTGAGAATGCATTTAAATAAATACTCTGACAAGCATTGGGTGTGAAAGACAGTTTTAAAGGACCACATGGTTCCTTAGTATCCATAGGTTGTTAAGTTAAACTTGCTCTCACATACGACCTGAATAAAGCCTTGCTGAGGTCCTCTTTTCTACTTAAAAAAATGGATGAAAAAATGAAACTTTAAATAAGCAATAATCTTAGCCATTATTGAACATCAAAGAAAATGTTTGTCTAATTTTGCAGAATATTTCTTTAAAAAAATGTGGGTTAATAGGCAAACAGGTTACAGATATACATTTTAATTACCGATACATTCTCAGCAAAAGTAAATTGACTACATGAATCAAAAACACATTCATTTCGCCGATCTTTTATGAAAAAAAAAGACAAGTATTTAATGTGATAAATCAATACAAAAGAAAGTCAAAGTCTAAAATCCCTTTAATATTGATATGAAAATATCATACTTATAATTATTTACATATTTTGTTAACAGTTTTCACTTTTAGTTTTGTGCTAAATTTTTTGTTATTTTTAATTTCCAAAAAAACTTCCAAACAAAGCTATACAGAAAAGTAAAAACTGCTGTTTTTTACAAAAAGTATACATATATATGTTATGGTTTACATATATGTTTTGTGGAATTAATTTCAATTACTTAAACTTATTTTTATAGGTAACAGATATTAAATCAATGAATAATATTGTAATATGTGGAATTTTAACAGCTTAAAATGCTAAATTTTCTTGTAAAAAAATTTAGCTGGTATTCTAACAGGCTTTAAGGGTGTACTGATGTACTGTTACACATTGATTACAAGTCAAAAGAGTTAACATTTCTTTATATATGTCAATAGGCCTCATACTGTGTGCAGTTTTAGTCACTTGATCTATGAAAAGACACTTAACATTTTCGAAATAATTTAGAAAAATACCAGGACGTTTATGAGAGCAAAAGGGTTATATTGTGGAGGTTAAGATTTCTTGTTTCTTCTTGAGAAAAGAATGGTTAGTACTCATTTAAGTTTAAAAGATTATTTGAAGGACTTACAGAATAAAGCCCTCCGAGTTCCTGATACTGTACTCTTAGAGACAACAGGATGAGAGGACAGATATTTAAGATATGCAAAGACAGTAATGAAGGACAAAATGGTTCCTTGTCCACAAGTTACAGACAAGCTCCAAATAAGATAGTTTTTATTTTTTTAATAAGGTGAACAGCTTATGCAATGAGTTACCATCAGTAATCAAAGATTTTCCTGACATATGAAGAGTAGACTAATACTTTTACATTTTTCAAGGGTGGAAAGGCAGAGACAGCCTTGAAGAGCCAAACACTCCTTTGTGATCTTTAGTTTTATATTAATCTAACAACTTTCCATTTTAAAAGCAGCTTTGTCTTTTACAGTTCCTCAATTCTAAAAACAAAAAGGGGGGGATTTCAAAACAAAATTTTACAAAGGTTCAATTTTCATACATACCATTGACTTCTTCCATGTTTTCATCTAAATTTATATAAGCATTACACTTCAAATCTTCCATTTGGTACTCCTGATAAAAAATAATGTCTCTCTCTTCTTTCCACGGTCAAGGCCAGTCAAACGTGTACAAGTTTTCAGGTTTTAGTCAAGCTTTTGCTTTAAAAATCAATTAATTATACATCTTTAACATTTAAAAATTCGTTTGTATATGGCAAAAGTATAAAATTAAATATTTGCAATTAGTTCTCCACATTAGTTGAAAATTTCACAGTTATCCTTTATTTAGACAAATCTCAAGTAAACAAAAACCAATACAACTACAGTACAATCAATAAAACTGATTACACACTTGTGTCAATATAGTACTGAAACTGAACAAGATAAAATCTTATTCGACTTATTTAATATAATCATGAACTTTCAGTTTACATTTTTCATTTAAAAAATATTTCCCTTCTTTTAGAAGTTTAGTTCTCAATCTTCTTATTATTGACCTTTTAACGTTATCAATATCAGTAACTTATTATTAGCATATCATTAACTTGCTGACAATACGTCATTGTATTATATCATATAATACTTATACTATACAGGGTGGCCCGTAAGTCTCTACCCATCAATATCATATTGTTATATTCAATTACGCATATATTATAAATTTGTTTCTTTTTTTACAGAGAAACGTGGCCGATGTAAACCCATTTACACTTGAAGAGCGTATTGTGACATAATATTATGCAGCAAGAATGAGGGACAGCACACAGATACACTGAATACATAAGATATATGAATGGGTAGGGCCACCCTGTAGAAGCTATACCTATACTAAACCGTTTCGGAATGGAATAAAAATATAGTAGAAGTGAGTAAAGGTTAAAACTACAATTTATACAAAGTACAAGGGGAAGTTTCACTTTTAGTATAAATGTTTCATTGACATTTAAATCAGTTAATAAATATTGTATTATTATTACTATTAATAACAGTATAATAACTGAAATAACATTACGTACAGAATCTTATAGGTGATCAAATAGCTTTTGCGTAACGTTTATTATCACAAAAAATAACCGTGAAGAACAAATCACACACAAACATATAATTATAAAAATTAGTCGATAAATTCCGCAACTTCCGGTAACGTTGGTAAGCAACAGGTTGCTCCGCCTACAAAAGCGCCATCTATCTAAGTAAATTGATTTGTTTTCTCTTGAATTTGGATGACTGAAGTAAGTTGTGAGTTGTAATGTAAGCTAGATGCTAATAGCAAAAGGACAATGAAAATAGTTATTTTTTAAATTTCCTGGTAAGTGGTTGAAACAATTATTATTATTATATTCATTAACAATATTATTTAGTACCAATTTTTTTTAATATTTTACTCTTTTATAGATAATTTATGAGCTCAGTACATAGCCTTATAGTATTGCTACTACTACTAGTATAACTAATCAAGTATACAGTGAACCTCAATACATGTCTTGTTACATGTTTTAGTGTTACGATATTAAGTGTACAAGCTTAATTAAAATAATGTATTATTCCAAAAGTACTCTAATACGTCTCTTATAAAAGAGAATAATATATTTAATATTTCACTTCAAAAATCATTTGCAATATCCGTCATTTTCAGCTAGCAGAAAAGCACTCTTGTATTGTTTTGTTATTTTTTCCTAGCTTCAAGGCCAGTGTTCCCTTTCAGTGACTAGGACATTAATTTTGAGGGCAACGTTGTTTGAGTAAATAGTAGTAGTAGGACGTATGCACATCATTAAAGATATAGCTGTCAATCAAATAGTTCCAAAACTTTTGTTTTCAATTAAGCTGCAGATTAGAAAAAAAAAAGGGTTATTCTATAAATCAGACAAGTTTCTTTTAAAGAAGCACTAATTGTATGGAACGTGAAATTTTTGAGCAACGCATTGAATAGCAACAAAAATGTGAGAGCTTGTTTTCGTTTTAAAAAATTACCCTATGCAACATTTACAAGAGAGATGTGAAGATAAAATTACATTGTTCCCTAGAAAACATTCATTAAAAAATTGCAACCAGAAATGATATTGACAATAACTATATAAAAAAAGCAGTTCGCCAACATTGTTTTCTGTCAAACCGGTTTTTAATTTTGGAATAGAATTGTACATTTGTCTTTGTGGAAGTGTGTACCACGGAAGTAGTACATACTTAAGAGAGATACACATGTATTCGGTTTGAGCGAACAGGCACTCTGGTATAATTACGTATTAACTTCAAATATGACAAAATGTCATTCTAAAATGCTATCCTTATGACCAATTTTATTAATATACACTTATCTTGAAGTAAATAAAATTTTGTAAAGCAAAAACATTAACTCATAAAATATTAAAAATGAATAAGTACCACTGTATGCAATAATTTAAAAAAGTATATTTGCATTAATCGTTATTAATATGAAATTTTCCTCGGTATTGCGAGAAGAAAATTCACCCCGATTATTCTCTTATTATTTATTCTGTTATTACTGTTGAATTGTGATAGTCTAAACCACTAATACTAACAATAATAGAAATTAACAACTGAGTTTATCCTCGTTTTAATTGCTTAAGTTAAATTTACCAAATATTCATATTATTGTGCCTGGTATATTCATTCGAATCCCCACCCTCATTAACACAGCAGCATTTCTCGGAACTTTCAACGCTAGAAACCGAGTTTCGATACACGTGGTAGAAAGAGTATAGATAGCACATTGTGTAGCTTTGTGCTTAGTCAAACAATATGTATTTGTTTTTCAAATAATAACTATTACGTTATAAATGATGTAACCAAAACATATGAGCTAAGTTTAAATATACAGTGAATTCTGGGGAAGTTGAAATAGTGAAAAGTTATTGCGGTTATATGTTCCATGTAAAGAGATGGCGCAACTTGTAACAATAGAAATCATGTTAAAAATATGCTTAAGACGGTATAGAGTAATAGTATAGATCTGAAACTTTTTAAAATCTAATACACAGAGTATATTACGTATATTAAATAGGCTGGTGAAACATTGTAATCACATATATTATATACTAACTGGAATATTCGTCCCTTAGATATAAGTTATGAAAATTGATGATTAATAAAAGATTACTTTAAAACATGAAAAACTGATTTCCTTGTAAAAACAAAACAAAAAAAACACCACAGAAAACCACTCTAAAACATCAAATGTGAAATAGCAAACTTCTATGTACCTCCTCATGGATCCAACAAATCTTCACGCCAAATCTGGTGAAGATACATCAACAGGGGATGCAGAAGTAGTAAAGAGCACCATAAGATCTGCAAAATGTAAAACTGAAAACTATCTTTCCGTGGACTCAATGAACCTTCCTACCAAATGTGGTCCCTCCCAGTGGCACAGCGGTATATCTACGGACTTACGACACTAGAATCCAGGTTTCGATACCCATGGTTGGCAGAGCACAGATAGCCTACTGTGTAGCTGCTTTGTGCTTAACTTCAAATAAACAGAGACAAAATTAAATTTGGTGAAGATCTGTCTATAGGGGGCGAAGTAGTTTTAAAAAAATGTAAATACTGTTATAAAAAACGCAAAATGTGAAACTGAAAATTTGTTTTTACTCCCGCATCTGCCTAATGAAATCCGTACACATTTTTGGTAAATATCTATGTACACCATGTGAAGTAGTTACATGGACATACAACAGATGGTACTGTATCTCAGAACAACTGGTATTGGTGTTAACACTTATTGACAATGAGAGAACAACGTTTCGACCTTTCTTGGCCATCTTCAGGTTAAGAACAGATGGTACTATTATATTTATATAGATATTCTGTGTATCCGATAACAAATAATATTTTTAGTTATACGAACATGGTGTTTCCTTTAATTAGCCAATATAGATAATTTAAGAGATCTGTCTTTCGGATATAGATTCGTTTTTTTAAAAACAAATTCACAATATAGTTTGCGTATTTATTTTAACTGTTGTATTTATTATAGATGTTAATCAAACAACACTTAATGCAAATAGTATTTAGTAATTTGTTCTTTAATAAATTTACAGTTTCTTACCGTGTTATGTCTACAAATTAAATTTTAGTAGTTTAAATAGTACTGTAAAAACAAACGGACTTTTTTATATCCAGCAATTTAGACTTCTATTGATGTCGATACTTTTATACCATTGCTATGAAATAAGCACTGGGCGCGAGATTGCATTTCTCGACCAGCATGTACATTGTGAGTTACATAAATACATAATATATTATAATAAAGATACAGAGCACTGAATAAAATTCTGCTATATACTTGACTCGTGCTAATATCTGAGTCAAGTTTCCTGTAACCTACATCCCAATTATCCCGCTATTTGACTAATTTCTGATTACTCTGTTAATAAGAACAGTTTGTAACGATCTTATTGTACGTGATAAGAAAATTAAGCAATTTACTTTTTTACCAAACACTGATGGTCCTACAAAAACTGTTGGTGTACATAATTTTCAAAAATAAATAATATAAGGACGAAAGTATTTTTGTTTCGTCTTTCAGTTTAATTATTATAAGAATGCTATTAAAATTTCAACTCGTTTTAATTCGGAATATCCCCCCTTACAGCAGTAAGTTTACGGATTTACAACGCTAAAATCAGGGGCTCAATTCCGCTCGGTGGGCTCAGCAGATAGCCCGATGTGGCTTTGCTATAAGAAAAACACACACAATTCGGAATAGTATAAAAAATAGTTTCGAGGGTAGTGTTATTTTAGACAGTATATGCACGTAAGAAACTTAAGATATTTAAATAAAATCCTGCTGAGAAAATATACCACCCAAAAAAATATTTGACGAGAGCATTTTGTATTTTTGGTTAGGCTACTGGAGGTGTATAACTCTAAACCTCGGGTTTTTGATAACTGTAATATTGGTAGCGATATCATAACAAAACATTTTTGTGAGACTTAATTTTCATATTTTTCTCAGCCTTTAATCCTGTTTCACTTACTATAATAAATATAAATGCCTTTTCTGGCAATCATTTTTCACAAAACACAAAGAAAAAGTGTCATATTTTACTGATTATACATTGTCAATTAATTTGGCTTTCATACAGTTGTATTAACGAAAATCGTTCGCGCGAGAAGCAGTGTTTTTTATAAAATTGCGAGTATACTTTTTAAAAACGCTCCACATTTAGTTAAAACTTCTAGTCAATAAAACTATTTCAGAATCTATCAGGTTACGTGTTTCTGCATGTATGCAAAAGTGGTTTATTAGATGGCTAAGAACGGAGTATTGATGATACAAGTTTGTTTTCGGTGTATTTAATGTATCGAAAAATACATGAACCTTTTGACTAAGTTTTATGTACAGTGACACTATCACCATTGATTTATCATTCTGCCAACAATCATTTCTCAACTTTGAAAATACCATAATATTATATAGAATGGCTGAAACTAATAAGATAAAGCTGTTAACATATGCTCGAAGATGTTTTTTTTTAAAATTTCGCATAAAGCTATCTGTGCTAGCCGTCCCGAATTTAGCAGTGTAAGACTAGAGGGAAGGCAGCTAGTCATCACCACCCACCGCCAACTCTTGGGCTACTCTTTTACCAACGAATAGTGGGATTGATCGTAACATTATAACGCCCCTACGGCTGAAAGGGCGAGCATGTTTGGCGCGATGAGGATGCGAACCCGCGACCTTCAGATTACGAGTCGCACGCCTCAACACGCTTGGCCATGCCAGTCCATGCTCGAAGGACAGGGCCCTCAGATACCATTGTAGATTAGTGCCCCATGCGTAAAATATCATATGATGGCGTGGTAGAAACTAGTTCGCCGTTAATTTCAATACATTCAGAAACGTTAATGTACATTTTATATAATTTTTAAAGTGGACGTACATCATCATTGGCTTCTGTTAATAGAATAAAATAATGACCTGCAGTATTTCAAATGAAATGTATTTATATAAAACTATGTAATTGTCTCTACAGTTCGTTATATTAATCGTTTGTTTCAGAATTTTAGTGCAAAGCTCTACAGAAGCTGAGTACATTGTTGTAAATAGTTTGATTTCATAGACTAGAGAATAGACAGCTATGCAACTGAACTTACTACCAATTATGAGTTGACCGTCACTTTTTAAGCGCACCCGCAAGCCTAAAGTGTGGAGCGCGTTTTTTGTCATTGGGTTCAAGGTGAGAGCATGTAGGTAACAATTGTGTGGTGGCTTCTGCTTTTCGCTATAAACGTATTGCACTTTTACAACATTGGAAGAAAAAAGTGAGAAGTTGATATTTTGCACTCATTGGTAAAGTATATGTGTGATAAATTTCTTCCTTAATTAAACACACAGGTTCATTGTACGAAAAGAGAAAGTATTAGCGTTCAGTGATGACCTTAGCAATATTTTATGTAGGTCAAGGCGCGTGACGTGACTGCTAAGAATTAACAAAAATAATAGCACACGAACAGTAAGCGTTAAACGCATGTTTTCCGTTTATGAAACGGAAAATAAGGGGATATATTGATTCAAGAAGTGACTAAAAACACTAAGGAAAAAGTTTTTTTAATGTTTCCACAACGTTTTAGATCAACTCAGAATAAATGTAGGTTTTTCAAAATTTATGTTACTAGGAATGTTTTTCCCAAAAATATAATATTTTGTCTTCTACATTTTTCAACAAAAAATTAAGTGGTATTAACTGGGAATTTTGTCAAGCCTCACTATTTTTGAGTGTCAGTAAAACAAACTGTTACACCACAATAAAGTTTTGTCTAAACTCAACTTTTTTTTTTTTTTGTAACAGTTAGTGCTTTTATTTAGTATCACAGTTAGGGATATTGTATTACACCAAAGCATCAGTGAACAGATGTCTAAAACTGTAGTTACCAGTGTTTAAATTACCTCTACTTGTAACTCTGGTTCTAAATATTTTGTTTATAATGGTTGAGCTCAAGTGCCGGGGTCAGATTTCCAATGAGATATTTTCTTACAACTCACAGAAGCATATGTCATGAAAATTTTTTCAACAGAAGCATTTTTACGATATAGTCTTACTTCAACAGTTGTATACAATTTAAAAACGAATCTACTATTTTCTCTTTCTGTATACATCACTTTAAATTGTAGTGTACATGTACTTTGATTTAATAAGTAGTCAATGAAATCTTTATTATTAAGTAACCAATATGTAGGTACATATGTATTAATGAAGATAAACTGAAGTTTCAGTGCATGGTTTTTTTATTATACACGTGAAAGTGACCAAAAACAGTTCCATTTAGTGAGTACTATGCTTGTTTGGGTTACTGTACAATTGGATAGTTGTTAAATTTTTAAAGAATTTTTTAGATAATTTAAGGCCAATGAAGTTGAGATGTAAAGTGCAGTGCTTTTCCAAATTACATGGTTATAAATTTGTGAAATTGCACAAGACTGATGGTTGTAAGTATTCTGAATATTTAAGAAGCAAATTAAAGATGTTAATTAATCAATTTTTTAGAATAGATTATTAAATATAAAGGTGTCAATTGAAATAATAGATTATGAAGTTAATGGACAGTTTTCTTAAGTATGTTGAGAAGTATATTAATTTTTTCATTCTTGTGATGAACTCCAGGTGTGTAGGTGATTAATCTTCAAGAAGCTGCCTGATCCTATAAAAGCTATTTGTAGGAGAAGATACATATAACCTTGTTCCATTGGAAAGAAAAAAAAATCTCATGCAATAGCAGTTGTAATTCAACATGATGTCACACTATCACAAGGATGACGGGAGTTATTGTTCATCTCCTTCATACTTCCATGATGAACAAGAAAATATACCCATGCAGTATGGTAAGTTTTTGATATTACAGATTGTCATGCTTTTATTTTTAGCACCATCTCCTTATTTTCTTAGGTTTTTAGATTCTGTACATTGAAAACCATATGTAGCATTCAAATAGTAACTGAGTGTTAGCTACACGGTTTTGTTTCCTTTGCCAATTTTGTTTACTAAAAATACCCACCTTGGAGAAAATTCTGCTTTTTTGTCTTAACTTCTTGCTGGACTGAATATTTTGATGTGATGTTATTTCACACAACCTGTTTTATGTAATTTTGTTATGATTTGTATTTTTTGAATAATGTTTTCTGTAACTTTTGATGTTTGCTAAATACAGGTGTAGGATATTGAAACTTTTCTTACTTATCAGCAAGAAAGATTACTCAGATGAAGCCTCATTTTTCAATGAATAGTAAACCTTGTTGTAATTTACACCATTATCTAGTTGCAGATCTTTAAACTATTTCATTTTAGGGTTATTATTTCAATCTCATCAACAAAATTGAATATGTGCTAATAAGGTTATTACAGAAATTAAAATAATTATATTTATTTATTTGATAGTATTACAATTTGCAAAATTACATTTTTTGAAGAAAATATTTCTCATGTTTTTTAATGATTCAGAAAAATGGTAATTTGTTTTCAGTGATGTCGAGAAACCCACTTGTTGAGAATTTTATATGCAAAAACGGCTCTTTTCGGTTGAGAAAAATGTAAAATATTTATGTATATTATATTATATTTATGTATATTATATGAGATTTTTTTTACAAGACAGAATAACTTAGACATCGAGAAGTATATTGGTCAGTGAATACAAATACTGATTCAAATCTAGTGTAATGCAGAGTATTTAGCAAACTGACACTAATCACTGATTAAACTGAGATATGCAGACCGTTTTTATTCTAGAAAGAGGTGAATTTAAGCAAGCTGTGTAATGTAAATCTGTGGAATTTTGATTTTATATATATATAAACATAAGTTGTAACTGTTTGATATTTGTGTGTCTCAAAATTTGAAGTAATTACACTACACAACAATTTTTTTGAAACATTTTACTTCCTGAAAATTTTGCTGATTGTGACAGGTACCTGGTGGGTGTGCACAAATATAGTTTTGGTTTTGCTTCATCATGTAGGAACTCTGAGAAATAGACAATTAACTGTGTACCTGCAATAACGTATTTAATTGCGTTTGTTTCTAATACGCTGTTAAGTTATTTTGTATTCAATGTCCTGTGCATCGTGTTGCAGTGTCTAACAGTAGTCCACAAGCACTGATGGATTCCAGTTGCCCTGATATTGTTTTTCCATTGTAGCAATGTTTTGGTGAGAGCTGAAGAATCCTCTGAAATGGTACGTGATGGGTAAATTTTGATGTGATTTTCGTGATCAGCAGCTAAAAATCTATAAGGAACACCCAACAGTGTTCAAGAAACAAAAACTTTGTTGTGCAGTGTTATTAATTTCTTATTTTAAAAGAAGTTTGAAAGTCACCCATTAATCCCAAAATAATTAATCTTTTAAGAATAAATGCATACAATAATAAATGCAAATGTATGTTTTAATGAGAAACACACACACACACACATATACATATGTAACATCTGTTAATTAATTGTTCAGAACAGTTTAACAGGTTATGGTTTGTTTATATAAAGTGGAACAGTTTAAAGACAGAGGTCCTCAACATAACATAAACCCTAAAGAATGGATACAAGATTATCATCCAAAGACCTTACGTAGGCGCTGTTCATCAAATAGCGGAAGCACAAGTGAACCTGACGAACCTCGTTTTAGGAGAAACTATTCAAGTAATACATTAGAAAGTAAAAGTAATAGAGTAAAGAAGTATTCATCCACAACCATGGACCTGATCCAACAACTTCCATCGAGGCAGGATGGTAAACAATATCATTATGTACTATGTTAAGTGAATGTGTATTACCTAATTTAATTTATGGGGGGATTTTATAGCAGTAGTCATTATAGTATGTAAATGACAAAATTAAAAAAACATTTTAATATCAGGTGAAATGTGCATTAGTTGTTCCACATAATGAATATGGAAGAAATTAAAAAGAAACCTGTTATATCCAAGTGGTGTTTTTCTAATATCCAGATTTAACACCATTTTTTATTCTTATTTTAAATAAAAAATGTTGAAAATTATATTTTTCATGTGATATATGCTGCTTGAAATATTCTTCTTATCCACAATGTTCATGTTTGAGGAGCTTCTTAAAAAAAAAAAGAAAAATCTTTTATATAATGTACTCACATTAGACCTCAATTTGAACATATAATACGCTTACATCAGGGCTCAGTCTTAGCATTTAGGACCAATACATCAGGCTTAAAACTAGTTTATGGTTACACATATCAGGACTAAAACCTAATACTAACAAATAATAATTTGTTGGTAAGTGCTGCAGTTTTGTAGGAGAACTTAAAAGGTACTAAAACTTGTTAGTACACATTTTTTATGGAAAGTATGAAAATTATTGCTTTCAAATATCAATACACTTTGTCTTTCAGTACCTTCTTTACCTTGCAAAGTTCTGAGTACAGACAGTTACTGTAAGTATTGCTAAATGATTGTTTCATATACCAGTGCTGTGACAATTTGGTGATCTCAGTTTTGGCCTTGTGGTATTTTCAGGACAAGATTCAGGAAATTTGGATAGTGAGACTGGTTTGTTGTTAGGGCAGTTAGCACATGTACCAGCCAACTAGACTCGCATCATTTGGCTTCTGCAGTCAGTTTTCCTGCCAGTGCAGCTTATAATAATATAAAAGTCACATAAACTGCAGATTTGTTTTCCCACATTTCTCTTAATTATGTTATGTGATTTAAATGTTCTACCCAACTTGTCTCCAGGTGAACATCAAGATTACATCTCGTTCTTTATATAAACGTTTCAGTTTGTACCTATGATGTATTTACCAGCAAACTGAGGGCATGATAAATAACATATTTGTAAAACATATAACTGTCTTGTCTTTCCTCAGTTCTGTACAAGTGTTATTCACATGAGCTTCTAATTTTTTTATCAACTTTTGGTATTTAAACAGTAACTTTTAATAGCAACATTATATATATAAATATATAGGGTGACCATCAGCAGTGGAATGCAGTAGGCTATCTTCATCTAACATCTTTTAACATTTGTGACAGTTAAAATAAAAGCGCTTTTAAGTGTAATTGAAATGAATTTTTATATTCCAAAGTACTTGAAAATAAAAGGTGATGCAATATTTACACACACACACACACACACACACACACACATTAATGTTAAATGCAATCAGTGAAATAATTGATTATGACATAATTACAGTTAATTTTACAGAAGGGTAATGTTGTTGCTCGTGGAAAGAACATTACCATAACAAGCTAGTGTTTGCTTATACCTTAAAATTAAGGTTGAATCCTGATACACATGTTAATATAAAAACAAATATTTTCAGTAATGTTACTCTTTCCTCATTAAAAATAATTTGAGGTTACCAACTTTAACTACATGTAAGATGAGTTTGTGATTGATGAAAATAATAGAAATGGCTTTTGCCCTCAGAATTTTTTAATCTGTTTCTTATCAGATATCTGATATACTGTTTCAGATTATACTGATGATGAGGAAATACAGCAATGTGAACTAAACAGTCAAACTTCAACAGTGAAGAGAGCTAAAGTTAAACGGCATGAGTCTCACTATAAAACTATCCGTTTTAGAGGAATTCCTGCTAAGTGTGAAACAGAAACTGAAAAGGACAATCTGTTCAAGGTGTATATAGACATAATTCATTAATAATAACAAACTTACTTCAGATGTAAAAATTATAAATATTATACATGTGTATGTGTGCTAACTTTATTTATATTTGTGAACTCAATCTTGTGCTAAAAATGTAATTGTTACTTAAAATACAAGATAGAATACTTGAGTGATTCATTTTAAAAGCTTTCAAATTATTAGTTTATTTTACAGTTATAGGGAAACAATCTGTGTTAAAACTTACAATCAGATTCTGTTAAATTTTGATACATAAAGTTGGGATTAAATGTTTTTAATGAAAATAATAAAATCACATAATTTTATTGAGGGCCTGTGTATTATGAATACTTTAATATGTTGACAAAGAGAAAGTTGAAACATCTTGATTATAGCTGTTATTTTATATTTCTCAGTTTGATTTATCAGTTTTTATGTTTTCTTTTCTTGTGCATATTAACTCCTTAAACCTGAGCTGGCTTTCACAACATATGGCTGAAAATCTTGATTCACCTATCAGACAGTGACAGCATCCAAAACATTTATATCTCTTTGTCTGAAAACTATTCAAAACCATGTTATTTTCCGAAAAAAATATGAAAATTTAAGTTTCATAAGTTGCGGTGATAATTATTAACAAATCATGAAAATAATTCTGGCAGAATGCATAAAAAATATACACGTCTAAAGAGTTATGGAGTTGTACATATATGCTTGTTGAGTAACAGTGCTATAATGTTTCATGCTTGTCAAAGTTGTTATATTTATGTTAAAATGTTTCATTTTGAAATTTCTAGCTCTTGTACTGAGACGTTGCTCATTGCTATCATACTTAGTCAACATAATATATAGACAACAATGGACCATTTGGTCCTTTAACATGTTGGCTCCCAAGCCCGTGTTGCTGATACTTTCCTGGGTCCAGAAAAGAAATGTTGTCCTGATGTCCCACTCTCGTCTGTATATGTAAATGTTGCATCCCAGCTCATAAGAGGCTCTTTAGAAAGAAAATGGTGCATGATTCACAGGTGGGTCGTGTGGGTCTTACTGGAAGACTATCACAACCCATTGGTGGGTTGTGTGGGAACGAACTTGTTAAGGCTGCTAGTGCACTCCCATCCTTAAAATAAAGGATAACATCTTAAAGCAACACGTCATTTTTTATAAGATTATCAGTTCTGCCTTTTAAACCCTTGTTAAGTGTCAACTTTCATCATTGCCAATGGCAACTTATTGTATAAATCAGTCACCCTTTTAGAAAAACAAAACTGTCTTAACTGAATTTTAGATTGTCTTTTTCCAGATCTTAAGTTTGTGTTCTCTTGTCTTCACCTTATATGAGACAATGAAATCAAATAATTTTATCCTGTTGAACCCTGGATAATCTTGCACACAGTAAAATCTCTTACCCTTCATTTTTCAAAAGAAAATCAGCTTACTTTTCTTCAGAAAAAATATATTAGTCTTCCTTGACCTTTTTACAATAGTTTCTCAGCAGGTTAGCTGTAAGTTCACAGACTTGCATTGTTAAACCCAAGATTTAATTCCTTGTGTTAGTCACAGAAAATAGCCCAATGTGGCCTTTCTTTGAAACAGACACAGACCCTTTACAATAGTTTCTCAATGGGTCAACTGTGGACTTACAATGCTAAAATATGGAATTTGATTCCCTGTAGTGGAGACAGTAGATAGCCTGAAACAAACAGACAAACTCTTTTTGATGTTTCCTCGGTGGATCAACTGTAAATTTACAGACTTAGTGATAAAATTTGGGATTTGATATCCTGTGGCAGATACACCAGATATACCCATATGGCTTTGCACTGAAACAAAAAGACACCCTTTTTAATAGTCCCTCACTAGATCAGCTGTAAACTTATGAACTTACCAATACTAAAATCTGATATTTGATTCCCTTTGGTGGACACAGCAGGCAGTTTCATGTGGCTTTCCTCTGAAACAAACAAACCCCTTTCCAATAAGTCAGTATCATTTTTCAGTTAAAGAAATTAAAACTGTAAACTATATTTCAAATGAGGTATAACTGGTAGTTTGACCTGTAATCAGTGTGTCTATAAGCACATTTTGCACTCACGTTTAATGCTACTAATTAATTTTACTAATTTATTAATTATGCCTCTAAATATACCATTAATGCAATTAAGAAAAAGCAAAGGTTTAATCACTGAACGCTGAAGCACTGCACTGGTAACCCGTGTCTTGTATGGCTTGATTCCATTAATAACTTTTATTCATTTAGTTTCTTGACCCCACCATTAATGTAATTTTTTTGACTGATACCTTATTTAAAGTTTTTTAAAATCCTAAGTACTTTATGTCCACTGCATTTCTATCATTCAGATAGAAAAAAAATAAACCTTATTATAAACTTGAGACATTAGAAAGGTTAAGGTTTTCCTTTACCAAATTCATGTTGATTCTCTTTTGATATTATATCTTACTAGATGATTTTGCAAAACTCTTTTATCAGACTTTTTAAAATTATTTAGTTATAAAATTATGACTAACTGTCCTATAATTTTTAAGGAAGCTGTTCTCAACCCATGTAGTATAAAGAGAAACATTAACAACTGTCCAGCCCTCAAGCACTTGCCCACTGTTCATGGACTTACCAAAAATGAAAGAGAGAGAGACTGACATATCTGATCTTTGACCTCTTTTAAAATTCTGGGAAGACAACTTATCCTTGTGTTTGATCTATTTTAGTCTTTCTGTTTTACTATCTAGGGATTAATATCAATATGATTCAAGTTAGTTTTCAAAAATCAGGGATATCGTTAATGTATTTGTATTTTTATTTTCATATAGAAGTTTAAAAGTGACCAAGATGATGCACCAGAAGAAATTAGAGAGAAACTTCGAGAACTTCACCAGAGCCTAACAACTAAGCGATCTTTGAGAAAACAGCTGACTCGTTATGAGAAGCAGCAACAGGAAAGTAAAACTGTTTCATTGAAGAACAGAATGAAGTTTTCAATTCAAATGGTAGTCTAACAAATAAGATTTCAGTTGATGTTAATTATATTTCACAATATTTTTATGTGTATGTTGCATTTCATATCGTTGGATAAAATATTTTGTTTGATATATGGTAAAAAAAATTGTAAAAAATTTACACAATTAGGCTGTGCCTTATATGACTTGTACATTTTTTGTAAAGTTTTATTAGAAGTATTATTAGAATGTGAAGAATATCTTGCTATTAATAATTTTATACAGTGGTTTTGTGTTTCTTCCTGTTTTTAGCAGTGGGATCAGCTAAAGTACAACACAAAAGAACTGTTTTCTTCCTTTGATTTGTGGCATTTCCATTTGAAGATGATACAAGGTCATTTTGGGTCAAGTGTAGCATCTTATTTTTTGTTCCTACGCTGGCTCCTCTTCCTAAACTGTGGTCTGTTTCTTGTACTTTTTGGATTCATCATTATTCCACAGATCATTTGGTTCAGTTCACAAGATAATCAATCAGAAGCTGAACAGAGTGAAAATGTTTCATTTACAGGCCTGGAGTTATTAACTGGAGCTGTAAGTTTTACTGGTGATAAATAATATGAAATATCATTAGAACAGAAACCTTTCACTGTGGAAACTTACTTGAATGGACGGAAACTACCTGTTGTAAAAATGCAAGTATAGAGGGCAAAAGTTTTTCCTCTTTTGTTTCAGGTTGTGAAACATCTTTCTCTACACTTGTGTTTTTCCAACAGGCAGATTGCCATTCATTCAACTTAGTATCATCATGAATACTAAACAATTTGTCGTACATATCTGATACTGTTTGTGAAAAATTAGATAAGCCTAAAAGAAATACTGAAACTTATATCAAGTTTTATTTTCACAAATTATGAATAAAGGATAAATGATAAAGGATATTGATGGGAAACTTTGTTTTCTGAACATTTGTATTCATACTTTGAGTATCAATATCCATTTTGTGAGTTTAATTTTTGTGTTTTTAGTTTTGTTTCGGTACATAAATATCTTAATGTTTTGCATGCTATTTTAATTCTAGGGCCATTTCACCAATTCCTACATGTATTATGGGTTCTACACCAATGAAACTGTTGGAGGAAGACGTGATAAAAATAAGAATCCTCTATCTGGAGGCTACAGCATTCCTCGGGCATATTTACTTGTGAATTGTGCTTATTTTATTATCTGTATAGTTGTCATTACTTTTAGGTGTGTATTTGCTTCTCTTATTTATAAAAACAAAAATAAAAATATTTTATTTCGTTAATAGTTGCTTTTGTTGTTGTTTTATAGTTTGATAAAAATTACAAAAGATAAGTTATTAAAGTTTGCTCAACGACCTGTTTTTAATTTAACTTCTAAATTTTTCCAAATCAAAATTTTTTTGAGAAATAATGTGCATTTTATATTCATTGTTTTTTTTTTAATATTTCTTAAACTATTTATTGAATATTAAGCAGCCTTAGAAAACACTGAATTGGGACTGTTTTCTTTGATTAATAATACCATTTTCTTTTCTAGCCTGGCCAGATCTTATAAAAAGAATTATCTGACAGCATCGGGAGAGCTCAAAAATGTCTTTTCTACAAAAATTTTCTCAGCATGGGATTATTCAATAGAAACTCCAAAAGCAGCAAAGTTGAAGTCTCACAGTATTTACAATGAAATACAGGTAATGTTGATATTTTGAATAAAGCATTTTGGTTTAGCCGTAATATACTGTAAAAAAGACATGATCAAAATTAATTGTTACTTGGTCGATTACAGAACTGATTAACAAAGTTGCTTTAATTAAAGTGTCTCATAGAATTTCATGTTTCTCTCAAAGATAAATAGGAACTTAAAATCTTTTTGTGTTTTAAAAATTAATTATCTTGAATTAATTAACATAATATTTACCAAGAAATTAAAGATGGGATGTTGTTATGATCTATAATTACATGAAAGGATAATCAAGTTTAAGCAGAAATCATTTATAGTATATTTTGTTATGTTATTGTATTATATATGTTATTGCATAGGAACTCTTATCAGCCCACTCACATGTAGAGATAAAGGACACCTGTTCTACAAAACTTATGAAACTTTTGGGCTTCTTTGGCATTAATATCTTTATCATGGCAGTCATTGGAGGCATAGGATACCTTATCTTTTTCATTTTAAAGAAGAGTGTCATAGAAGATGGTCTTGCTAAGGTATGTTTTAACAGAAGTGTAATAATGAGGAGGAATGTTTGTGAGGAGGTGAGGATACTTCTGGGCAATCAAATATCTTTAATAGTTTTATGTAGGAAATATTTTCTAAAAACGAAACTAATATTTCAGCTAATTAGAATAAGTTTAGAATAACTTCAATTTGTGATTTTTAGTAATCATACATTGTATGAAAGTGGTCTCTTCTATAGGATGAAACATTGCAGTTTTAGTTGTTTAATGAAGTATATTTTCATTATAAAGTTGATTACAATATTAAATTCTCTGTTATTTAGGAAACCCATTGTTTATTGTATCAAAGATTGGTCATATTTTCTAAAAACAAAACTAATATTTCAGCTAATTAGAATAAGTTTAGAATAACTTCAATTTGTGATTTTTATTAATCATGCATTGTATGAAAGTGGTCTCTTCTATAGGATGAAACATTGCAGTTTTAGTTGTTTAATGAAGTATATTTTCATTATAAAGTTGATTACAATATTAAATTCTGTGTTATTTAGGAAACCCATTGTTTATTGTACCAAAGATTGGTCATTTTCTGGCCTTAACCAATTGTTTGTTTAACATTTTAACAATTTATTATAATAAGCAAATAAAATTAATCTTCACAATTAATTCAATATGCAAATGTTTCTGACAGCAGGGAAAAATACACATTGGATAAAATGTATTTAAATGACAACAAGAGATATTTTTAATAGGTAGATAAATCAAATGAATCATTCGCATATGTTTTATAATTTTCTGCAAGTGCTAGCAGTTTACCTGAACTTTTAATTTTTTTTTTAGTGAAGTAAAACCTTACATTTGTGTTGTAAAAACTGAATATGCTCAATTAAGAGAAGTTAATTTATATCAGGAAATTTACATTTTTTACCATATTTAGTAAATTAAAACTTGTACTATATGTTGTTGTTGGGTACAGAAGGACTCTTCTGTAGCAGGTGTCTGTGACTTGGTGGTGGTAAGTTAAAAAATTAAAATAACATCACTCACTTCACTTGTTTGTAAAATAATATATATTAGGAAGTAGTTAAACATGTGTATAATAAATTCTTTACACTGCAGATGATCATGGGCGTATCACAGACACTATATAGTTCTCTCCTTCTTGTCAAAATTTCAATAAGGCCTATTCAACTGCTTTAGAATTTCAGTTGTCAAGCATAACTATTTTTCTTTGTTACTACCACCAAACTATCTCAGCATAATTTGTTTAAGTTTTGTTGTTTTACCACAATTGCATCCCATGCTTCTGAATTTGTCTGCTCCTTTTTTGTTTTTAGGCCTACTTCCAATAAACATTTACTTTTTGACAGTCCTCACAGGTTGGTTCAATTACTTTACAATCTCTTCAAGAAAAAATAAACAATTATTCTTATCTTTTTTAAACAGCATTAGTCTCACCCTAATATATAACTACTGTTTGGTTTAAACTAATTATTAGGCCTTCTCTGTACAAATGCTTCTTATGCATGATTTTGTTTCTCATCTGTTGTCTTTGTCTGTTGCTGTTCATATTGATATGTTTATTATTAACTTGTCAGCTTACTATTTATTTTGGACATCAATAAATATAAAGTGAGGTTCTATAATGTCAACATTTAACGAGTTATAAGCATCTAACTAAACTTGTCATAACATTTACTTTAAAATAATTTTGCTTCTAACTCTCTTGTTATGAACAAAACTATACAATCATGAAATATACATTCACAAAATAAATAAATAGTCTCATGAACCTTCTTTGCACCTCTGTTTGCATCTGTCTTTACTATATGCTTCGAAACTTTGTTTCTTACCAAAGCATTCCATCTGGGTTTGTGTTTTCCTTCCTCAGTGAGCCATACTTTTTCAGAACTGCTCTGGCATTATCACAGCTGTGCCTGTTCCATACATGGACTGTGGTCCTGTATTCAAGGCTCTGCTCTGTGCCAGCTGGCAGTCAACTTGGAGCGAGCAATGCAAAAACAAGCTTTTCCAAATAAAACCCAATACTGGACTTTGGCCATCTTGCTTCCGTAAGGATCAGAAAGAGGAAGTTGTTCTAACTAGGCTACACACTGGTCACAGTTATTTTAACTGATCATTTTCTTTTATTTGGAACTGATGCACCAATATGTAGTCTGTGTAACACTCAGGTCACAGTAAGTCACATTTTACTTTCTTGCCTTTGTTATGACTCTCAACGATGGCACCATTTTGAACATATTTTGTCCTAAGGTTTATCCATAACATTAGTGTTATTGGTGATGGTGACACTATCCATTTTGGAAATGTTTTTTTAGGTTTTAAAGACCATTAATCTTTTTAATGCCATTTAAGTTTTTTTTAATTTATATATTAGACATTATAATCAAAAAAAGATATTTGTTTGCTTTACTTTTTCATTTACTGTGTTTCAAGAAAAATATGTGTAAAAGCTTGTTTTTAAATATTAATAATCTATATACATATATAATAATTTTTACAAAATACTTGTTTTACTGTAGTTTTGTTAGTCTTTTAAGAATCAGTCCACCTAGTTCGATTTGAAATTAGAAAATGACCATAATATCAAATAACTTGAAACCAGGACTAGAAAGGCCAATTTGAGGTGACTAATGTTGCTTTTTGGGCAACCCATTAGTACTCCTTTGCTAGCTATTAAAATTTTGCAACAAGTCTTTTAAAACTTTTATTACTTTTTGAAAATGTTCATAATGTCAAATAACTTGGAACCACGCCTGGAAAGGCCAACTTAAGTTGACTGATGGTGGTTTTTGAACTTACCTGTTGGTCTTCCTGGCAAGTTATGACAATTATAATTATGCTACAGAAAGTCTTTTACAACTTGTTTTACTGTAGTTTTCTTTAACTGGTGTAGATTAGATGTAAACATTGGTTTTATGCTATTTATGTTTTTTTTTATTAAACTTTGATTTGTTTTACCTCAATTTCTTTAGTAAAACGAATTTTACTAAATTTACTTTAATATTAACTTTTTACCAGATGCTTGGTGCACATAACCTAGCTGTTTTGTGCCATAAAACACCAAATCAACTAACCAACCAACCATTTATGAGATACATAAAATTGTTTCTTTTTGTTGAATTTTTATAGAGATAAAATATTTTATCATGGTAAGAAGCATTATGAAAATAGATTATGAGATTAAAATGATATATGTAAAGCATAGGATTAATGACTGTTTGAACTGTAAAATACTTCTTTCTTTTACAGAATTTTGTTGAACAAATGGAACTATCTTTTGTGGTTTCCCTTATCACCAACTCTATTCCAGTCATCTTTGTCTATTTATCCAAATACGAAATGCTTCAATCAAAGGAAACTCAACTATACTTTAATATGATTAAGTAAATTATGTTTTATTATTTTCAAAAAGAGTTTGTAATGACAAAAAAAATTGAAGTTTTGATGTACTGAAGTACAAATATTCAATAATTTGTGATAAAAGTAAGCTGACAACATTGATCATAACTGTAGATTAACTTAGTAAATAATATAGTGTGTGTAGTACCATAAAACTGAAACATATAATGATTAGAATGTGATAATTCATTTGTTTTGTTATCAGTGTCCAATAATATCTCACAAGTTTCAGCCAGCTTGAAAGATGTAACTTATTCCTAAAACCTGAATACTAAGTTGACAAAACAAAGAAATCTTCATAATAACACACACACATATGTATATATAATAACTGAAAAATAGTAAAAAGGTATATTAAGTATTTTGACCATTAATTTCGGTGAAATTAGCATTAACTCTGTTGCTCTAAACATGTCAACATGTTTGTTGACTTATATTCAGTATTTTATTGAACTACTGTTTTATGAATTTAAGTTGATAGGTTTGGTTTCAAGCTCTATATTATAATTCAGATTTTAGTATTATACATTAATTAATTTTTTAATTTAAAATTAAATATTAAAAGAAGAACCTAAATATTGATTTTTGAGAGTCACATATGTTGGATGCAACATTGGTTCACATTAAATGTTTGTGATGTCAAACTACTAAGTTTATAGCTTTATACAAATCAGAAACTCGAATTACCGATAGCTTAGAACTAGAATATAAATGAAACCTATCTTTTGATTTGCTGAAACATTGCTTTTGTATTGAATAACTGTGGCACTGTTCACCTCTTTTCATATATATGCCTGTGTCTATAATGTGAATAACCAATCAGAAGCTCAGAATCTCCCACTTTTGTGCTCTCAACCATTTTTGTGTATTAGGATACCATCTTATTATTTCAAAACAAGATTTTAAGAAGGTAGACTGTGTCTTTAACTTGCTTCAAAATTTTATTTTTTAGGCAGAAATACAATGTAGTTGAATTCTGTGGTATCGGTACAGTATTTTATGATTTTTTTCGTTATTCAAATGTATAGATAAAAAAGAAAGTTTCACATCTTCCATATGCAAAATGTAAAAAGGCTTAGAAAGCTAATAAAAGCAGCAATCAAATACAAAAGTCATATCAAGAAAAGATATTTGTTTGCTTTACTTCTTCATACACTGTGTTTCAAGAAAAAATATGTGTAAAAGCTTATTTGTAAATATTAATAATCTATATACATATATAACGTATAATAATTTTTACAAAATACTAGCCCACTAAAAAACAGCCAAGATTAGTCACTTTGTAAAGACCAAAGGTCAGTTTTAATTATTTGATATGATAACATGAGAGCACATTCACCACATCATTGTAACTTCTGTATTGTTAGCTACATGGCTGAAAGGCCAGTTTAATAAAAAGTAATATATACATTAAATGTATAATGTTATGAGACTTCAGCTATTTCAACCAAACATTTGTGTTTTCACATAATTTGTAGTCATTCAAGAAAGGAAAAAAAGCATAATTTATATTTATTTCCTTAGTTTTATTGTGGTTAAGAGGTTGGACAAATTGTCATACCATCTGTAGTTAGGGTAGAGAAAATAACAGACAAAATATAAAGTTTTACTGAAAGTAAATTTGAAATCTAGAAGGTTTTAGTGATTACACAAATAATATTTGAGATTTTTGGGATGAAAAGTATGACATGAAAATCACTTCACATTCAGACCAGTATCAAAACAGACTTAATGTTTTCATATTTAGTAAATATATTTCATTTAAAAATCTTATTTTTTATGTGCAAAAAATTTATAATCATACAAAAAGTCTACCACATTTTGTGAAGATACACATTAAAAACTGCAGTATAAATACCTATTGTATGCAAATGTGTATACGTACTCATGTATTTTATACCTAACTTGTCATGAAAGGTTTAAAAAGAGATGAAAACTATTCTAGTAACCTCAAGGATAAATATATTTAAATCCTGAATAACTTTTTAACTTTGTATTAAAGAAAAGTTTTAGGGTTAACATAATTCAATGAATAAGTACAAATAGAAGCTTGTGTTAATGGTAAAAAATTAGGATATTCAGATAAGTCATTGAGATGAATTTACCAATAATTACTCATGAACAGGAAAGTAAATTGTTAATAAAGTATTCTAGATATATAAAGTTTTGAAGGACTGGTTTTATAATAACAGCCATGTATGTATAGTCCCCAAGTTGGACAGCAAATGTCCACAGATTTAAAATGCAAAAATCAGTCTTTTAATCTCCTTTGTGGGCACAGCAGATAGCTTGAAATGACTTTACTATAAAATCACATACACATATATACAGTGTATATAAGTATCTTTAACAGTTATGTGTAGAGAAATGTAAGTAATGCTCAGAAATATTATTCAGTTATTTGATCTCATCCTAAAAGACATAAAATAAATAGTATAAATTAAATGAGGTAGTTGAACATTGAAGTTGAGAGTTGTTTGATTAATAGTTCATTACTGGATATCAAGTTCTCAGAAAGATAAACCTTTAAAGTTATTTGTAATTTTTTTTTTTGAAACAATCTAAAAGAAATAATATTATAATGTAAAAAAAGTCGTATTTAGAAATTAAAATCAATAATATTAATTAATTTATAATTTCAATGTAGAAGTAAAGTTAAAAATCATGATAAAGGTGATAATTATAGGTTTTACTATCTTACCTGTGCCTGTATTCTTCTTTTACTAATACATTGGTAAGGAAAAATGGTTTTGAAAATCATGTGAGTATCTTTAATTAATAGATTCTGAATATATATATATTATTTGTCTGAATAGTTTTAAATTGTTGAAAAGGGTAATTCCCAGTATTTTGTTGTTTCTATTTGTATTTTGAAATATTTGTACATATATAGTGTTTTACTTACATAATGTATATGCATATACACACATATATACAAATTTTGTTTTCAGATATATACATAGAATTAATGTTGATATGAATTTCAAATTAATGAATATAATTATTTGACAATCACACATGCTTTTTTTCAACGTGCAAGCTTTAATGCTTTGTTTTAATCAATGTAATTTTTTTTTACAACAATCTTAAGTAAAGCTGCTATAGATAGTTTGCATGTAAAAAAAAATATATATATATCATTTTTTTTTATAAAATTTATTTAGGATTGTGTTTATGAAAGCTGTCATACTAGCTATTCTGGTGTTTTTTTGGCTTTTTGCTGATTTGGAAATGTTGAATTTGGAAAATCCACTCAATATTACCAAGAATGCATCTATTGTAAGTTAAACATGAGCAGATGTTTTATTATAATCCACTTGTAATATTAAGTGAAAATATAGACATAATATTTTCAATTAAATGCTTACATCATTAATAATTCTTTACAAAGGAATTCCTGTAGCATTCACATTTTAAACAGGTACAGAAAATATTGTATTTTTAGTTAAATTTGTTACTTGACCTATGAATTGGTATAATTAATTTTAGTTAAATTTTTTATTTGACCCATAGATTGGGGTAATTAATTTTTAATTAGAAAGTTAAAAGCCTTTGAAGATGTAACTAGTTGTTTGGGCCAAAAATAACAAAACATTTTAAATCTTTCATGGTTAGTGAATTACAAAGGAATCATGTAATTTATTAATAAACAACAGCTGTTTTGAAGGTAACTTTATTTTCATTAGATGTTATTCTTTGGAATTTCTCTGACTCGTAAGACCATTTGCACTTTTTTGTTATTGTGTTTTGTTTTGTTTTTGTGCACATAAATCCATTTGATATAATTTCACTTGGCTTAGTATTTATGTATTTTGATCAACTCTGTAATAATATCAGTAATTTCAAATATATTATTGTGTTGTTCAGAACATCCACACTTATTATATTGATGTTTAACTTTTATACCAATAGTGTTGGGAAACAGAATTAGGCCAAGAACTTTACCGACTTCAAGTGGTGGACTTGTTATTTGTATTGTTCATCAGCACTTTCCTGGGCGAGTTTGCAAGGAAAATAGTTCACAAATTCTGCTGCACAAGTGTTTCAAGCCCAGAGTTTAATATTGCCAACAACATATTAGACCTTATATACACACAAACATTGGCATGGTATGTTATAATCTTGTTATTTTATGTGACAAAAGTGAATAAGTTAAATATTAAATTTTGTTAAAATGTAAAGCTGGTTTCTTTTAAGCCTTAAATTCTGTGGTTATTTTAATACTTATTCTGTCTTTTTTCCCCCTCGCTTACATGTGCATCTATAGTTACAGAATAACTAAACTACTGACTTCTTTTTTGTTTGTTTACAGGTTGGGTGCTTTTTACAGCCCTCTGTTGTCAGTTGTTGTAATCATAAAACTGGTCATAATCTTCTATACAAAACGTTTTAGTGTAATGTCTAACTGTGAGCCATCTCTCAAACCTTGGCGAGCTGCTCATGGAACAACTGTTTTCCTTACGTTGATTCTCATTCATTTGTTATTAACAGTTGCAGCATTTGGATGTAGCATCTTTTTGTAAGTGATTCTGTTTCCTTTGCTTGTTAAACAAAGTATAAAGGTTACAGGTTTGATGTAGAACAGTTTCTCATTAGTTTTTGTTGAAAACTTAGTGTCATATTTGATTAGATTATACAGCATTAAAAGCTTTGTAAGTTTTTTTAAACCAACATGGAAGTTATACTGACACCTAGAGGATAAAATGAACAATATGAATAATTATTTTTGTTGTCAGAGTTATTTAAAGTAATTATTAACAAATATATGAGTAAATTTAATGTTTACATTACTAAAAATAACTGTAGCTACATACATTAGAACTAAAAATAATTTAATAATGAATATAAATAACTTTAATATAGGGATATTACTTTCTTGTAATGATTAGAAAACTTCTTTGTTAGTTGGGTACCATTGATGATAATAATATTTTAAATCTTAATTCAGTCAATTCTAGAAAGTACTTCTGGATGCAAGTTTAGTTCGTTGTTTTATATGTATATGCACAATTTAACATCTTTTCTATACATACAGCACTTTCAATAAGGGTTTCTCAAGTCAAGTTGTTGGTGAGAGTGTTCAATCTTTCACCTTCTGCTTTATATGAAAACCTTTGATATTTTGAAATATTCCTTTACATTAACAGAGAGTAAGTTAAATATGGAAAGAAAATCAAATTAGAAAGATTTTTTCAAATTATGACACGAAAGTTTTTATTGGGTGAAAATAAAATGTTTTGTGTGTGGAAGACTGATTTATATATATATATATATGAATAATGCTTTTTTAGAAATGAGTTAGGTTTAATTGAATTTCTTTCACTAGATTATTCAGCAATAACTTTCTAATACTGAAATCAGTTTTCAATACAAGTGGTTGGAAGAGCAAATAATACATTTAAAGCTATTGTTAGCAGAAGCAGACACTTAATGTATTAAACTAAAACTGTCATATAATAAATGTTTATATGTATAGATGTGTGTGTGCACGAACAGGATTATGATATTCAACATTTATATAATTATGTAACACTTTTTTAGGGACTATAACTAACTTTAATCAATCTTTAAGTGTGTTTGATTGACTTTTCTCTGAAGTTAGAAACCCTGTAATTATGTGCTTCAAAGGATAAAGCATTTTCATTTTTGTCAGAACTTCTTTTCTAACATAAATCAATTTGGTCAGGATTTCTTTATAATTCTTTCATTTCATTACTTGTCAGATACTGTGGTAGAAAAATACTGTTCTACTTTTAGCAATCCCACTATCCAACTAAAGGTTGTTATAATATAAGTAATGGATACTTCTCACCTGCAATGAGCAGAAGAGGTCATATTTAAAGAAGATAATTGTACAATATTAACAGTTATTAGAAAGATAATAAATGTTTTTAATAAATATTTGATTACATTTAATCTCTTTGGGTGAGAGAGAGAATTTTCACATTCAGTTTTTTTTAATTTTTGGAATTGCAGAGAAAATGTTAGTCCATCAAATGACTGTGGACCCTTTCGTGGTATCCAAGCAGTTGATATTCTGGTGAGAGATCCTGAAGAACAGGGCTGGTTAGCTGTGGTTTTTCGTCTCCTAACTTCAGCACCAGTGATTACAGGAATTTTGCTTTTCTTGTTGTTAGTATTAATTTTATTTTGAATTTTATGCAAATTTATTTATTTTGAAAGGTGCGTGGATGTTTTTTTCTTGCTACAGTTCTTCAGATGGCACACTTATGAGTTGCCTGAAAATGAAATATTCATTTTTAAAATGCACTTATTACCTTGTTTCATGGCCAGACTTCACAGTGCCCAATACAGTGTTAGATATATGCTTTTCTATCTGACAATAACATTTGTAAAATAGAAGTTTAACAATTAACTTGATTGTTATTTAAGCCCAAATTTTGTTAAGCTGTTAATACAGCAAACACTCTAATTTTGCATCAAAAAAACCTCACTTAACAGTCCTGTGAATATTTACAGATGTTATCTTTAAATTTGAAGGACACAATGTTTGATATCTTTATCTGAAACATACATTTTTTAAGTGTTATTCTGTTTGTATGGTCATTTTTTTCTGTTGATCAAGTTGTTATTTGTCAAAAGTGATAATTGTGTAGTAACTGAAGAACGCATGCGTAAGTGCTGTAACTTATAAGCAGATGTCTCTAGAGATGAACTTTGGTGTAATGACACGAGTTCTCAAAATATAAAATCTTATATAAAGATTTTGAAATTTGAAACCAGTACATCTGTGTGTGTGTATCCATTTTTACTTAACTTTCATAGGTTTCCTTACCAATTTTTTTTGCAAAAATTCATGGATACTTTTATGGTTGTTATTCTTATCAGTGTCATCAGTCTAGTGTGGAGACACATGTAATAAAATTGTGAATTCCTTTTTGTCAACACTAAAAGTAACAATTTTCTAATCAAAGGTGAAATTAGTTGTTTTCTACAAACTGTATTACCATTTTCCTTGCACTTCATATTGAAGAACCTTAGATATGTCTCTTTTATTTGCTTCTAATATACTTTACAAAGAATTAATTTTTCAGTTAAAATCTTCCAGATTATAGTGGTTGTGAAGTTATTAAACTTTTTTAAAGCCATACATCAGTTTTTGTTACCTCAACATAAAATGAATTTATATGATAAACAAAAGCCTGTGGTATGTTTCATGCTTCGTGTCTGTGATGGTTGTATTTTTTGTTTTTAATGAAAATTGTGTAATTTTGCAAACAACTTGATCAAATATATAATAACTTTAAAATCCATATTTACTCGGAACTTCTATATGTCTAATGAATACATAACACTGACTTTTAGCTTTTGTTTTTAATTGCAGAGTTATTGTTTATTACCTTCGTGCTACAGCTAAAGCTCATAAGAACATCGTGGATTTGTTGCGAGAACAACTTATATTGGTTAGTTGTTACATTTATTAATTAAAAAGGTAATGTCATTATATGTGCTTCTTCATATTGGTCACAACATATTAAATACCAGTTAGTTAAGATAAAAGACTACAGAGTGTGGAGAACTTACAGGTGATATTATGTTTATAGTCATACAGTATCATACGTAAGATGACCTGTATTATGCTTGCTGCAAGTTTTTAAAAAAATGTTGTTCAGAAATATTAATCTAAATTCATCTGAACAAAAGATTTTTTTGTTTGAAAGATTCTCTAATTTGTTTTATGGTTTAGTTTTCAAATAGTTTTGGTGTTTGGGTAACATAAAAGTAAGTAATGTTAGTATTGAAACTAAATTACTCCTCTCCAGACTTTTAGGTAGCAGGACATGAATTGCTTTAAAAGTAGACATGAATTACCTTCTTAAAAAAAACAATTTACTTTATGTTTATTTGTTTTAGTGCATTGTTACATAATAGGCAGTGTGAACTCTGTCTACAATATAGAATTGAGCCACAAAATTTTGTGTTTTAAGACTATAAACTTATGAGTGGCCCACTGCAGTATGTTATTTATGTTAAAATCGTTTTGTCATCCCACAAAACCTTGTACTCTAAGGTATAAATATTTTTCTTGATTTTTTATGGCATTGGAGTTTGTTTTATTGTTATTATATTCTGAATAACTGTTGTGTGGTTGTTTTGAAATGTCAAAATAATAATGGTGTAAGTGTGGTAAAAAAACAAAACTTTCCCATTAAAAAGAATTTTGTGTGGTTTTATATCATATAGTTTTATATGAAAAAGAAGATAACACAGTACAAAGTGTATCACTTCCTAATTTGTTATTTTTTTGCAATGTGTAGTTACAAATATTACAATACCAAATTTCTGACAATCCCTACTGCAACATTTTGTATTTTTGACCCTCGTGATTCATTTATTCTTTATTGAAGTTGCAAATGTTTTTCATAAAGAAGTTTGTTTCATCTGACTACAGGAAATGGTTATAGTTTAAAATATAGTAAGCTACAACACTATATTGTGCAATGACTTTATTATAATATTATAAAAATGTGTTACTTATGTTTACTACCTGGTTGTTTCAGTCATTTGAATAATGTTTGTGTACTCATATGAATGAATGTATTTATTTTCTTATTAGGAAGGAAAAGATAGAGTGTTTCTGCTACAATTATTTGAAAGTGCTTTACGAGAACGAGGAGCATCTGCAAGCACTTCCTCGTCTGAAGGAATGATTAAAACAGTTACAGGTAATTTAATTTTAACTAACATGAAATTAACCTTAATTATTCTTATAGATTCTTGATACTTTATTTTCTTTTTCCACCAACTTGTTATAAAGTAGTACAGTGTTTGAATACTTTTTGTTAAAATGATTTTAGAGTTTCACGACTTTGTTATAGTCAGTGTCATCATGTTTAGACGTATTCTGTCTGAAAACCAGGCACCTTTGTAATAATTCTGATACATAATTTCCATTGCAGTTGTCTCCATCTTAAGGCTGTTATATCTAACACATCACTTCTGCTTCTAGCTTTCCATAATTAGTCTGGTTTATGAAGAGAATAACTTACCAACACTAGTGTCAACAGTACAGTTGTACACCAATCTACAGGTACTGAACTGGTGATTTGACTAGTGTATCTTTGTATGTAGTAGTATGATTTCCCCATTTAATTCTCCAGCTATTTCAGATACGCACTGATTGAACTGATACGTCATGGAAGCAAGTTTTATCCATGTAGTTTGTTCCTCTTTTCCAGATGGATGGAGATTCTTCTTGAATGTGTTTTGTACTGTTCCTGGAGACGTGTAAATGACTTTTGTCACTGTTCTTTGTGTTTCTGAATTCTTATCTTTTATAAAATGTCACAACTGGCATAATACTTGTTGCAGGTTTCTTTGTGGATGGTCCTGAACCCTAAGATGATCCATATTCCTATGTTTAATTATAAAATTGTAACTCTCCAATCTGAACACTTTTGTGATCTGAGTATGTTAATATTTTGTTTTGGAAATGGCTCTTCTTCAATCTTCCCACAAGTTTTAGTGGCATCATATAACATAAAATGCTAAAAAAACATCAAAATATAATTCTGATGTATTTGTTCTACTTAACTCTTATACTGCTTGTGATTGTCATGTGATAAGGCCATGCCATCACAATTGTTGACTTGCATTCAAAATTTGATTGAAATACTATTTTGTGAATTTTTAATAATATATTTGATATCTAATTGTAGATTATAATTCAAACTTTAATATTATATATTAGTTAATTTCTTAAGCTACAATTAAATGTTAAAGGAACACACCTAAATATTGATTTTTGTGAGTTGCATGGTATGTCGAATGCAATGCTGGTTAAAATTATGTTTTTGATGTCAAAATACTTGTATAGTTCCGTATGAATTAGGAATTCAAATTACACACTACCAATGTTGACAAACTAGAATATAAAATAAAAATCTTATTTTTATTTTACTCAGATATGGCTTATGTACTGAATCAAACACAGTGGCCCTGATCACTGCTTTCCATTTTTGGAAACAGTCCTTTATGACTGTATGACATTTAAGTATCAAATTGACAGCTTAGAATCTCTCCCTCATAGTTTTCTCAGCCATTTTAATCTGTTAAAAGGCTACCATGTTCTTTAAAGCCAAGTAGGTAGGTTGTGACTTCATTCTGCTTGAAGTTTCATATTTTATAAAATCTAAATAAACCTGAGTTAGTAAGCTTAATAAATTGTTGTGGAATTCTATGGTATCAATGTGTGTGTGTGTTTAACTTTAAAAAAATATTTTGTTTCGTATCCTTCACGTGCAAAATTTTAAAAGGCTAAGCAACTGAGTTCAAGGGTTGTAGCTAGAAGAGATAAGTGTTTGCTTAATTTCTTTATTTATTGTTCTATATTTTAAGAAAAATAAATTTAATAACTTATTTCTAAATAATAATAATCTATATACATATAGCAATGGGGGGTCAAAATATTTCATGAGAAATGTATCAATTTTAAAGCCATTGATGTAAGAACAATAATACTTTTTAAATTTTAAAAAAATATTAAATACTAAAAAAGTTATGACAAAAAGAGTGTCGTGTTCACAGATAGGATTTGAGAACAGATTAGTATAGATAATCCAGGCTTATCCCCCTTGGAGTGGATTCCTGTACGTGGTGAGGGGACCTCCCAGAGAAGGTTCTGTTCTGGTTACCTTCTCTGGGATCTAAACATCCACCCACGTGTTTGCCGTGCGTGGCGACCCGTGAAGGGGAGGAGAGGATCCTGGTGGTTGAGGGGTCCAACCCTAACACACCACTTTGGCCTCGAATTCCTGTAGACGGGCGGCCCTTGGGTGGCCCCCCTTGGGTCAATCGGCTGGTCCACCTGGGCTAGAGCCAACCAAGTACCAGTGTTGGAAGTTCTCAACAGGTGTTGTGGACATTGTGCCTGATGCTGGTGTTTGGGTATAGTGCTCACAAAACCCTGGCATTGCTGCATTGTCCTTGCATGACTTCGTAGTGCATCCTCTTATAGGGCTCCATGGTGGGTGGGGTCAGTGAGTACCGAAACTTTTTCTCTTTCCTATGGATCCTACAAAATATTTAAATAAAACTGTAAAAAAACAGTCAATGGGTAAGCGACCAAGTCTTGAATACTCAGAACAGCAATCTCCAACATCAGTAACACACGTACCTTACTTTCTGATATTGCATTCTCTTTCAGAAAAACCTTTAGGGAAAATGTCCCCTTTTTTTATTCAAAAGGGGCTGGAGGGACTTGCTAGCTCTCCAAAGTCAGTAAAGAAGCTTCGATCTGGTGACATATTGGTTGAAACATCCACATCCCAACACAGTGAACTCCTCTTGAAATCAAAGGCAATTGGGGATATACCTATTGAGGTTACACCCCATGCTACTTTGAATACTTCACGAGGAGTTATTGTTGAAAGGGATTTGAAGAATGTTCCTGAATCAGAGATTCTCGCTGGTCTCTCCAGTCAAGGAGTTTCTGCAGTGAGGCGCATCTCCACTCGCAAAGATGGAGTTACACTGCCAACAAATACCCTCGTTTTAACATTCACTTCACCACGTGCACCCGCCACCATCAAAGCAGGTAATCTCATTTGTAGGGTTCAGCCATACATTCCAAACCCTCTTCGATGTTTTCAATGTCAGAGATTCGGCCACTCAAAGACATCTTGTCGTGGTTCCCTGACATGTGCTCGTTGTGGAGGCAAGGACCACGATGCCTATGATTGTGACATAAACCCACATTGCGTCAACTGCAATGGTTCTCACCCCTCTTACTTTCATTCTTGTCCAAAATGGTTGGAGGAAAAAGAGGTGCAGCGTTTGAAAACGACACATAACATTAGTTATCATTAGGCTCGGAAATTGCTGTCCACAATCCCATCTCGGACATATGCTGCTGCACTCCATTCCACGACTACAGTGGAAGTGCAGACAGATCTCTCTGTGCCTCCAAGAGAATCGTTTTCAAAACAAATGAAAAGCCTTTTGACCTCCGTGGTTAAAAAAGTAGATGAATCGACTTCCACACCCATCTCTGTTCCTCCCATATCTTCCAACAAACCTCAAGATCCATGTCCTTCAGTTTCAAATACAGGCATTTCTTCTGATACATCAGTTTCTCCCACCACAATAAATAAAACAATTATTCGTCTGCATCCTCAGTCACTTGATTCCTCTTCCAATAACAAGAACCTGCCCACTCGACCCAGAGCAGGATCCATGGAGGTTGATAGACCTCCTCCGAAGAAAGACAGTAAAGAAAAAAGACGAGATCGTAAACCAAAGGGTTCTCCAACCACTTCACCTGCCCGTCCTTAAAAATGGCCACCTTGATACAGTGGAACTGTCAAGGTTTACGTTCTAATCTGGATGATATCAAAACGCTTGAGTCCGAGTTTCTTGCTGATTTCTCTGCCCAAGGAATTTCTGTAGTAAGGTGCGTTTCCATTCAAAGATGGAATTATGATGCCGACTAATGCCTTAATTCTGACATTTACATCACCATGTCCACCTGACACCATCAAGGCAGGTCATCTTAATTTCAAAGTACAGCCATACATTTCAAACACTCTCAGTTGTTTCCAGTGTCAGCGAATCAGTCACTTAAAGACATCATGTCATGATTCCTTGACTTGTGACTTTTGTGGTGACAAGGACCACAATGTCTACAAGTGTAAAACGGACCCTCGTTGCATTCTTACCCTAAATAGTTGGAAGAAAGAGGTGCAAAATTTAAAAATGATTCATAACGTTACTTACCCTGAGGCTCAAAAGTTGCTGTCCACTGCTTTATCTCTGACGTATGCTGATGTACTTCGTTCCATTACTACGGTGGGAGTGCAGATGGATCTCTGTGTCTCCAAAATAATCATTCTCAAACGAAATTAAAAGTCTTTTCACCTCCATGGTTAAAAAAGTTGATGAATCAACTTCAGCACCCATCTCTGTCCCTAACATACATTCCAGCAAACCCTAAGATCCACTTTCCTCGGGAACATCTTCTCCCACTCCAAGATCTAAAATGATCATTCATTCATATCCTCAGTTGCTGGAATCCTCTTCCAATAGCAAAGACTTGCCCAACTCACCCAGAGCAGGATCTATAGAGGTCAACAGACCACCTGAATAAAGAAAATAAAGAAAAGGATGTTGTAAACAGAAGGGCTCTCTACCCAATTTGCCTAGCCATAAATAAAAATGGCTACCTTGATACAATGGAACTGTCAACGTTCTAATCTAGATGACATCAAAACGCTGATTGCTTCCTACCAGCCTGTTTGTCTTTCTCTTCAAGAAACATTTCTCAAATCTGCTGATACAGTCTCCATTCGGCAGTTTTCTCTGTACAGAAATGACAAGTTGTGTGATGGTCGAGTACATGGAGGGGTGGCACTGTTGGTTGATCAACATGTGCCCACCCTGTCTTTGCCACTCAACACACCCTTGGAGGCCGTAGCCATCCGTATTTCCTTGGGTTGTACCATCACTGTATGTTCTCTGTACCTGTCCCCTGGAGAGACATATGATCAATCAGACCTTGATGCTCTCGTTGAACAGTTGCCATCTCCATTTCTAATCCTGGGGGATTTTAATGGACACCATCCCCTCTGGGGAAGTGCTGTTATTGATGGGAGGGGTTGATCTGTAGAGCAGATGCTCTCTGATCACAATCTTTCTCTTTTCAATACTGGTTCTTCCACTTACTTTCATGCACCAAGTCAGTCCTTCACTGCCAATGATCTCTTAGTTTGCTCCCCTTTATTATTCTCCCATTTTTCATGGAGGGTTGACAGTATTCCACTAGGTAGTGATCATTTTCCAATCCTTTTGAGAGAGACTGGCCGTGGTCGATGCCACCCTACCCGCGTGCCCTGGTGGAAGCTGGATCAGGCAGACTGGTTCACTTTCACTGCTCTCACAGGACTTGATCCTGCCATCAATAGACGACTGTGTTGCAGCAGTAACTGATTGTATTATACATGCAGCTGCTCAGTGTATTCCTAAAACCTCGACACGTTTCCCACGATATCCTCGTCCATGGTGGAATTTTGCTTGCAACTTAGCACAGAAAGCTCAAAAACGAGCCTGGAATACTTTTCTTATATATCCCACACTTTCAAATCGGGTTGCTTTCCAACGGGCCCGAGCACATGCTAGGTGGGTAAGACGTCAAAGCCAGAAGGAATCTTGGATTAAGTTCACAACCAGCATATCTTCTACCACCAGTTCCAAGATCATATGGGACAAGATTCGAAAGGTTAATGGGCACTACAATTCTGTCCCCCTCTCGATCTTACTCTCTGATGGTCAGGAGGTGACTGATGTCCGAAACATCGCTAACACTCTAGGTGAAAGCTTTTGCCGGGTATCTAGCACTTCTGCTTGTTCCTCCACCTTCCTGGCCATCAAGACTCGGGCAGAGTGATCACCTCTTTCCTTTCAAACTGACTGTTTCTTTGACTATAATAGTCCCTTTACCCTGGTGGAACTAAAAATGGCCCTTCATCGGTCTGCCAGTACATCTGTTGGACCTGATGATATTCATTATGACATGCTGCACCATCTATCTCCTGCTTCTCTTGATGTCCTTCTGATTATCTTCAACCGAATTTGGCAGGAGAATGTTTTTCCTGATGCCTGGCGCCAGGCTATTATTTTACCTTTCTCTAAGCCAGGGAAAGATCCGAAGATTCCTTCAAACTATCGTCCAATTGCTTTGACGAGCTGTTTCTGTAAGACGTTAGAAAGGATGGTTAATGCTCGTCTTGTTTGGTTCCTTGAATCAAACAACCTCCTCTCGCCCACCCAATGTGGATTCCGTCGACAGGACTCCACCATAGACCACCTAATTCGTCTTGAAACATCTATCAGAGAGGCCTTTCTCAACTGCCAACACCTTGTATCGATATTATTTGACATAGAGAAGGCTTACGACACAACATGGAGGTATGGTGTTTTGCGAGACCTCCATACATATGGGTTACGTGGCCATCTACCCATGTTTATTAAAAATTTTTTAATGGACAGGAGATTCCAAGTTCGTGTAGGTTCGGCACTTTCACGTTCTTTTGTACAGGAACTTGGAGTCCCTCAAGGCTGTATATTGAGTGTCACACTCTTCAGTATAAAGATAAATGCCATCACTGAACAACTCCCTCTCACCGTTACGAATGGGCTATATGTTGACGACTTTCACGTCTCATGTCAGTCATCAAACATGAGATATATTAAGCGGCAACTACAAACTGCCCTCAATCGTGTACGGAAGTGGACTCTGGCGAATGGCTTTAATTTCTCTCTCTCTAAAACTGTATGCATGCACTTTTGCCGTCGACGAGGTATTCACCCTGAACCTGAACTGCATATTGGTGAAGTTTTGCTGCCAGTGGTCCCGGAGACAAAGTTCTTGGGGCTTATCTTTGATCGTAAACTGACCTTTATACCACACTTAAAGCAGCTTCGGGTCAAATGCACAAGAGCACTGAACATCCTCCATGTCCTCTCTTCTACCAGTTGGGGGGCAGATCGCCGTTCAATGTTAAAGATATATCGTGCACTTATTAGATCGAAACTTGACTATGGATCAATGGTCTATGGCTCTGCCAGACCCTCGGCCTTAAAGATACTGGACCCCATTCATCACCAAGGACTTCGACTCTGCACTGGAGCTTTCCGTACCTCTCCAGTTCAAAGCTTATACATTGAATCTCATGAACCTCCTCTACACCTTCGCCGTTTGCAACTGTCTTTACAATATACTTCGAAACTTCGTTCCTTACCAAAGCATCCCACCTGGGAATGTGTTTTCCTTCCTCGGTGGGCAATACTTTTTCAGAACAGACGATCTGCCATTGCTCTGTTTCGCCTTCGCATCTGGGTGCAATTGGATGAATTGGGTCTGTCCTTGGATAACATTGCAGATTCCACAGGTCGATGCATCCCACCATGGCTTATTACAGCCCCCAAGTGTGACCTTTCTTTCAACCACCTAAAAAAGGCGGATACTCCAGACTGGAAGTACCGTCTTTTATTCAATGAATATCTTTCAAACAATCATTCAGTTCCCATTTATACAGATGGTTCCAAATCAGGTAATTCAGTGGGCTCTGCTATGGGTCAGTAGTTGCACGCAGAATCTCCTCTACAGCTTCTGTGTTCACTGCTGAACTGTATGCCATATCTCTTGCCCTTGATCATATTGCAGCTGAGCAGTACTCCAACTGCACTATTTATACTGATTCGCTTAGTTCTATACTTGCCTTGGAATCACTTCACATTAGCTCACATCCTATTCTCGCAGATATTCGAAACCGACTGGCCCATTTCTCATTAGCAGCTACTTCAATCCAGTTTTTCTGGATACCAGGCCATGTTGGTATTCATGGGAACGAGCTTGCAGACATGGCAGCTAAATATGTCTGCCTCAGCACCATCACCACTATGCCTATTCCGTACATGGACTATGGTGTTGTCTTCAAGGCTCGGCTCCGTGCCAATTGGCAGTCCGCTTGGAGTGAACAACGCGACAATAAACTTTGTTAAATCAAACCCAAAATTGGAGTTTGGCCATCTAGCTTCCGTAAGGTTCGGAGGGAAGAAGTTGTTCTCACTAGGCTACGCATTGGTCACAGTTTTTTAACTCATCATTTTCTTTTATCTGGAACTGATGCACCAATGTGTAGTTTGTGTAACACTCAAATCACTATCAGCCACATTTTACTTTCTTGCCATCGTTACAATTCTCAACGACGGCAATACTTTAAACATATTTTTTCCCAGGGTCAGTCTGTAACATTGGTCAGATTTATTGGTGATGGTGACTCTGTCCACCTTGATAACGTTTTTAATTTTTTAATGGCCATTAATCTTTTTAATCTCATTTAAGTGTGGTATATTTATTTATTACACCTTTTTAATTGTGGCTCCTTTTTTACAGTTTTATTCTCTCTCATTCAATGTGACATTAAACAATGGCCAGAACATTAAATAACTCAACACCAGGACTGGAAAGGCCAACTTCAGGTAACTAACGTTTCTGTTTGAACTACTCGTTAGTCTTCCTGGCGAGTTACTATTATACTTTCGCTGCATATCATTTCACACTTTTACACCCTTTTTGTACTGGCCATATTGACTCATAACCCGGAACCAGGACGGAAAGACCAACTTCAGGTGGCTGACGATGGTTTATATACTACCTGTTAGTCTTCCTGGCGGGTTATGATCATTCCCATTCTGCTACAGGTTGTCCTTTACAACTTTGTTGACTGGATGTCGTCATTGGTTTTTGCACCATTTCCTGTTTTAATTGCCATTTTGTTTTTATCTTCAATTACCTTTACACATTTTACTCCATTTACTTGACTTTTATCTTTTTACTGGACATTTGGCTACTCTTTATTACGATTTTGCTGAGTGTCTTTTAAAACTTTTATTCCATAACATTTTGATAATAGCTACTACAACACATAACCCGGAACCAGGACTGGAAAGGCCAACTTCAGGTGACTGACGGTGGTTCTTGAACTTATTCGTTAGTCTTCCTGGCAGGTTATGATCATTATTACTATGCTATGAGTAAATAGTTTATAACTTTGAAGACTGAATGTCACCATTGATTTTTACACCATTTTCTGTTTTAATTACTGTTTTGTTATTACCTTCATTTACTTTTACAAATTTTACTCCGCTTACGTGACCTTTCTCTTTTTACTGAACATTTGGCTACTCATTGTTGTGATTTTACTGTGTGTCTTATAATACTTCTATTATTTTACATTTTGATACTGGTTGCTGTGACATAGAACCCAGAACCAGGACTGGAAAGACCAACTTCAGGTGACTGACGGTGGGTCTTGTACCTGCCTGTTAGTCTTCCTGGCGGGTTATGATTATACCTTTTTGATAGAGTAAATACCTTACAACTTTTTACACTCTGCCTTCTATCTTAACCTTGTAGACTAGGTGTCAACATTGGTTTTATACTTTTTTTGTTTTACCTTCATTTCCATTTATGTCTTTTACTACATTTTTACCGGTTGTTTGGCACAGATAGCCTCGTTGCTTTGTGCCATAAAACACTAAATCAATCAATCAATCAAATCAGGCTTATCTCGCGGCTGCACATTTTTCAAAATTTCGCTCATATTTTATTATATTTTCCACATTTTTCATAATATTTATTTTCAACTTTCCATTTTTATGTAATTTGAGCCATAGAATTCAAATTTGGCATTAAAAAAGACATATAATGAACCACATTTAACATATAGAGACATTTATTCAAAGAAATATAGTCAACAAATTTTGAGATGAACTTGACATTTATTTCCGTGTCCACACCTTGTGAAAAAGCATGATCAATGTACCATTTAAAGCAATGAAAATAAAGATGCTTTTAAGAGATGTTATTGATGATAATAAACAATCATTATATGCTTTTACACATGCTTTAATAATAATTAAAATATATCTTTCAAAACTTATGAAAAAATTAAATATGAACATTGTTGTGTATTATCTTCCTATCATGTACCAATGACTAAATGTCAGTACTCGATAAAAATCATGCCATTAAATATCACTTCGTATATATATCAAGTTTAGTGTCACTTTCCAATTTTGTTACATTATATCTGACAAAAAGAAGGCCTATATCAACCTCAATGGTATTAAATGTTCAGAAGTAAACTTTGGTATAAATTTTGTAAACATTGTCTATGCTGGTAGATGACTTTGTGGTCCACATCTGCCATCCTGAGACTGGTTCCATTCCTAGATTAACTGAAAGTACAAACTTCTTTTGCACCCATTGAATGTCTTTCCCTGTAGGCCATTTTCAAGTGGGTTGCATTTCCTGTACGGGCAGAGAAGTTTACTTGAACCCTTCCTGCATCGTGTTGTAGCACGAGACCTGAAAGAAATTATATATATGATTTGCAATTGTCTGTGACTATCCATTTCTTTATATTTTAAATTTATATGATTATTTTTAATCAGAACTAATGCTTTAATTATCTTTTCACTGATTTTGTATATATAGTGTGTAACCAAGCCTTTACATTTCATATTATTGTATAAAAGTTTAGTTACATACCTGGGTACCATCCTTCTTGATACGCCACAGCTTACCCACTGCTGAGGTGTAAGCTGTGTGTCTTGGGGTGGCAGTAGTCTATCCAGCTTGTCCCTCAGGCCATTTAGCTTCTTGGACTCTGTGGTCCGTCTCTGTCCCTGTGGATTGCAATCAGCTTGTTTGTTTTGGCAGGATGAAGGTAGTAGCTTCTGCCTCTCTTCAGACTCTGCATCCTGGTGTATCTTTCTCAGGCTCCTTGCATTCGCCCTTGCTCTACTCCACAGCTCTTTTTCCTTATCAATCAGTGATGTCGAGAAACCCACTTGTTGAGAATTTTATATGCAAAAAACGGCTCTTTTGGGCTCAGAAAACACTTCAAATAGAAGCTTTTTCCTTATCATCAGAGAGACCAGTAAAACAAGTTTTTATTGCTGTGTGGTTTCTCTTAAGAAGATGAAGAGTGCTGTGGTGGTGCTTCATACTTGAGTCCAATGACCCAAAATGATGTTCACAGGCAAGATTAGTCTTGTGTGAAAACTTGGTGGATTCAAGTAATTGTGTGGAGGGAAGGTTTCCATAGCACCCCCCTGATAAAAAGTCTTTCAGCTGCATTTGAACTGTCTTAATCAAGCCCAGGCTTGCTGCTGCTAGTGTCTGCTTGAGCTCTGCCTCATGCTTAGGATAGAATGCTGACAGTAATTCAGACTGAATATACAACTGGATTGAGTGTCCTCTGTGGGTCCTAAGGCATGCTGGACCGTCCTCATTAAAGAAAATAGAGGGGTCCTCTGAGGCAGCCTCAAGATAAGCATGCAGTGGTTGTATGAAATTATAAAGACTGACATATGGTACAGAACCATCTTCTAATAAGTTCCAAAATGGTCCTGTCACTTGAATAAACACAACTGCCATTGCTTGTATAAAGCTGACTACCAGTGGGTCTGACAAGTCAGCTGAAAGTGCCTGGAGCTTTTTATTTGATGACCGTATGCCTAACAAATACAAAAAGTCCTTTCTGTGATAAAGTACTTGTGCTGAGGTTTCAAATAATCCATTAAAACGATTGTCCTTATAATTATTTATTAATGATTTTAAACCTAGTGTTGCACAATGAACTTCCCACAGGTCTCTTAAACCAAGACGGTCCCCAACAGGACCAAAAACGTCAGATGCTGTTTGCACTACCCTTTCTACAATGCAATCCTTGCGATAGTTCACAAATTGAGGGAGCTGGTCACAGCCTTATGCACCTTTCTCATTGATGACTGGGCCAATCTCACCTGACACATTCCTGTGGCAGTCAAGGAGTACATGTGTCATGCATTGGAATTTGTTGATTTCTTGTACATCATCTTCTGAAGCATCCTCCAGTACTGAATTTCTCCATTCTCCCAAAAGTATATTTGATTTCTTTTCTGCAGCAGCCCTGTCCGACATGAAAAATGATAGTTTACTTAAAATATTATGTAGGAAAATGTTTTTGTCACCACCTGCTACAGCAGCTAGCTCATCCAGATGTTCAGATGTCACATTTGATATGGTCTGGGCTGTTTCACTAGCTACCTGGCAAAAACCTACAGACATTGTAGAGCCATCATCTGCAACAAGTGTTGTATCCAGGATCTTGCACTTTTTCCTAGAAGTTCCATCTTTAGAGATGCCCCAGTTTTTTTGAGGACAAAATTTTTTGTGAAATGAAATACTTGGCTATGTAATGTCCTTCATCATTTATTCCTTGAATTGTTCTACGATGAGGCACATTTTTTAATGTTATATTAAATAGCCACAGAGCAACAGCTTGCATTGCAGGACCTACTTTACTTTGTGCAATGTCCAGTGAACTAAGCTCATTTACAGCCATGCGAGTTTCAATACCATACCGCCCTTTATCATCTTTTAAGTCCATAGTCTTTAACTTAACCTGTTCCTTCAAGCTCAACTTCTAACACATCAATTTTGCTAACTGAGCTACAAAATTTATATTTTCAGTTCTAAGTATTTTGACTTTGGCACACAGCCCTCATATGATTCAAGCTGTTTTTTTGCCCAACTAGCGTTTTTCTGTGCATTTCTTTTCTTTTTCTTTTCTGTCAGTGGTTTGAAAAGAAGAGTTTTTATTTTTTTATTCGTTAATCTTGTTTTGTTGCAGTAATTGGAGAGTTCTAGTGTCTGTTGACAAATAATCTTCTCTTTAACTTTAATGCTTCTAAGTGCCTCTCGTCCTCTTTTATCCCTTTTGTTTAGAGTAGTGACCAAGCCTTGGTAGTTTTTTACTAGCTATTTCTAAATCATGCTTTGTTTTTGCAAGTTGTTTTTCGTGTTGATTTAGAAAATGCTTCTTTAAATTTATCTCTTTATTCAGATCAGCCAGTCTGCCTTGGGCTGCTGCTACAGTATGCTATCAGTACAGGTGTCAATGTGTTTTTGTGCTTCTGTTATAACTGGATGTGGTTCTGGTAAGATATCTGTTTCTTGTGTTGTAACAACATCTGTATTCTGAGGACTGATGCTGTCAAAAAAATGGGGATTCCATAAAGACTTAATATTTAGCTGTCCGTTTTTTCACTGCCCTTTTCTTTGCTCTTAATCTACTGATCCTTATCTGGATGGTATCATATGATTTAGTAATGTCTCGTGTCATCTTTAGAATGATATCTATCAATTTTTTGTCTGTCCACCTATGTAATCTGGCAAAGTCACATAGCTCTATTACAAGATCCTAAAGGAGGCTGAGACCACCAATAACTGGTAGCTCTCTATCTTCTTCTATGAGAACATCACTGCTCACTCCAGCAGACTCCAGGTATGGCCCATGAAAAGCCATCCTGAAATAGGACAGTATTATATATATATATAATTTACATGTGTGTGTGTGTGTGTGTGTGTGTGTGTTATTTACTCACACAATGTAGGTTTTATTTAAGAATACTATTGAAATGATGTATCATATTTATAACAATATGATACATCACTGTTAAATTGTAGCTATAGCTTAACATTGTTTAATACTCTGATCACTGGATACAAAGACAGGACACAAAAAACATTCTATATATATTTATTTACTATATACAAATTAAACAACCTTTGCTATGTAACGTCAACTGTCTGCAATGGTACACCGTACAGGCTTATGACGGGGGGAGCAGCTTATTTTTTTAAAATAATATTCCTTCCATTGATAACAAATTTATCAACAAAAACGTCTGTAATTTCCTATTAACATTTCTTATGAAACATCTCTTAATATCATAGATAAAGTAAGTTTATTTGTTTTTCATCAGCTACTATAATCTTCTACCCAAAATATCGCTCCCCTCCATATAATTGACTCGCCCTGATCACTCCCGCTCTCGCTAGCCTTAGCTGGCTGGTCAAGAACGGGACCAGCGTGCTGGCCTCGCACAATCAAAACGCAGAAATCGTATCGGTTTAGAGATCGATGCCGCATAGAAAATATACTCTAAATAACATCAAACTTGGTCAATATATTCTATGATAGATAACCTATCGAATGATATACGTTGCTTACCTCTAATATTCCCCGAAGGGGACGAATTCGAATGTAGACTTTCTATGATTCTTTGTTTATGTTTTTGTCGAGATATGGAGAAACAACAAACTTTCACGTGATCGCAAATATGTGCTCTGATTGGTTAACATCAATTCAGGTCAACACGTTCCGGTTTTCTTCGCGCCAAAACAACACAAAGAGGGGTTGATTTGAAAAATTGCACTCCATGCGCCACGAGCAGCCGCACAACTTATTCCAGTGATCGGTGTTTTTATCGGTTGCCTGTTCATATGGTACGCACGCAACAAATAATTTCTTTTGTTATAAACAACAATAAACTTTTGTACATTAAATTTAAACCAAACGCATATATCTGAAAGTCACAACATGGTCGTAAAACGAACTTTTATTTAAACACCAAGTCCAGCGTATTTGCAGCAGGCAAGCATTAAAGTGGTCGTACATCGCGTGCGCGGCCGCCAGCGTTGCTAATATTATATAATGTATAATAACTGAAACATGACTGAATATTACAAAATACTACTCTACTAAAGCACAGTTAAAACAGGTCACTTTGTAAAGACTAATGGTCAGTTTTATGTTATTAAATACAGTAATGTAAGTGCATGTGCACCTTATCAATGCAAGTTATGTAATATCAGCCAAGCACCACTGGAAGGTCAGTGTAATAAAAAAAAAGTAGTAATAAATATATATAATGTATGAGACTTAAGCTGCTTAGACTAAACATTTGTGTTTTCGTGTTATAATCTGTAGTCATTCTAGAATAAAAAATAAAATCATAATTTTTGTTATTTTTTTTGTATGGTTATGAGGTTGGTCAAATTAAGAGATCCCACATATGGTAGAGAAAATAACAGACATAATATAAAGTCTTACTGAAAACGTGCATTGGAAATGTATTTAGGAGGTTTTAGAGATTACTCCACGTGATTATGATACAAAAATATATTTAGACCTATAAATAATATGATCTACTTTGTTTATGTATACTACACAAATTATCCATTTGGGAATTTTTCTACATTGGTTATCTTACATATAAATAGCTTGAAAAAGTCAGAGATATAGATAAGTATTTTAAAATGACAAAATTATTCTTAAATTATGACATATTGATTAACACTGTAGACATGTAATAAGAAAAAGCAGTAAAAGAAAAAATTAAATGAGATGCATATGAAAGTGATAGGAATTTCTTTTCTTAGGCCACATAAAGTAAAGATTGTTCTTTACTCTTCTTGACTACTAGAGGGTCAGCAGTAAATTCACAGACTTTACAATACTAATGTGGATAAGAGAGCAAAATACCTCATTGTGTAGTTTTATGTTAAAACAACAGCAATGATATTTTTTTCTCTTTAGTGGTAAAAAAAATATATTTTCTATCCTTAATATATGGCCTGGCATGGCCTAGCGCGTTAAGGCGTGCACTTTGTGATCTGAGGGTTGCGGGTTCGCGCCCGAGTCGTGCCAAACATGCTCGCCCTCCCAGCCATGGGGGTGTATAATGTAATGGTCAATCCCACTTTTCATTGTTAAAGAGTAGCCCAAGAGTTGGCAGTGGGTGGTGATGACTAGCTGCCTTCCCTCTAGTCTTACACTACTAAATTAGGGACGGCTAGCACAGATAGCCCTCGAGTAGCTTTGTGCGAAATTCCAAAAAACAAACAAACTATCCTTAATAAATGTCCCATGAAGGACCATTGTTGCCATGGATAACATTAGTATTCGGCCTAGCAATTTGTCATATATATAAAAGCACTGTCACTTGGTATTTTTAAATCAGCTTAAACTTTTTTTTATTAAAAACAAACTAGTACCAGTTATTTTTTTCATAACCCTATATCAAACAAAACTTTTAACTTTTTATTTGAAAGCAAATTTTACAAAACAAAAGTGGAATGCATGTGATCCATTCCCAGTTAACCGCAATAAACAAACAGAATTACAATTATTTAATGAAACAGTGTAATGTGAGTGAAATATCAAATATACTCCACTAAATGTCTTTAGTTTAATTATTTTTATCGTAAAATATGAAAGGTGTAAAACACAACAGTGGAAATATCTTCCAACAATATATAACAATTAAAGTTATTCAGAAAATGACATTTAATTCCAGATGCTCAGCAGCTGAGTGATGATATGAACTCGCAAGACAAACATTCATTAAAACCAGTGGAATTGACCAATAAGCTGTATAGAGATAAGTCTTTTGCTAGTAATAAGTCTACTCCTCAAGAACAAGACTTAATACCATCCAACTTTTTAACACCAGGATACATGCCTGCTGATGTGCCAGCTCATGAAAAATTACACTATTCATCTAGTAAAGATGAGCCAGTGCAAGTGAAACCTGGTTGGGGAAGATCAAGGCACGTTTCTCCAAACAGAGAATCTTATTCTGCTAGTCAAAAACATATTCCCTCTGAGCAAGGGATTTCTCCTTATGATAGAGGAAATTATAATTCACAACAAGATAGAGAAAACTATCCTCATGACGTGAGTAATTACTCTCAAAATCAAGAAAACCTATCACCACGTGGCTTTTCAGCACCACAGTTAGAGAATTATTACATTCCCGATTCAGTCTGTCCTGGTGGTGATAATAATCCTGGTTTTTCTAAGACTGCCATCCCATCTCCTCCACGCTCTTCTCATCAACAAGGCTTTCAGTACCTTGGACGAAATGACCATCAGCTTAGATCACAAATGCCTCGTGGCCTCCATCAACATACACCTTCTCCACAGAACTTCATGGAGTCCAGACCAAGGCGAAGGTAATAACCAGTCAAAGTTACCTTAGATAAAAGTACCAGAGTCAAAAATCTTTATGCTACACCAACACTTACAGCACAAGATTGAAAAATTAAAATACCGTTAAGTCTTTTTTTCAGTGAAAAATACCAGTTTTCAATTAACATTTTATAGACGTGTAGTCAAAACCAAAAGTAATATTTTTAATTCTATACTATATATATATATATATATATATATATATAGAACCCTTTAGATAATTCTGTATCATAGAAATACTGATAATGGTTTTCATTCATTCTTTACTAGTCCAACATGTGTGTAATAGCATTTCAACAACATTTTCTCAATATATGCTAAAGTTTGTTGTTACAAAATGGAGAATTTTAATTGAAATGTTATTTTTGTTGGACTTTTATGAAATATCAACTGAAGTAGAATATTATACTGAGGTTTGTGAAGTACACCATAGAATATTTTTTTGTTGTTACTGTAATTAGAATAGTCAGGTGTTATATTAATCTTAAGACAATAGACCTGAAAGTAACTGGATGTGTACTGAATACAACAGTTATAAAGCACATAAAGATTGACTTTATACACATATTGGTACTAGCACTGATGCCAAACATTGGTGATACAAAAGGGAAAGGATGGACATTTTGATAAAACCCTGAACATACAGATTTTTTGTTGCGAAAAAGGTTTTACAAAATAGAAGATAGTGCAGTTTCACTGGGTAACATATTTATACTATGTTTTTTAAAGTTTAACGATTTTTTAAAAAGTCTTAGCATTTCTTTTACTTAGTGCTAATTCTGTCACGATAAAGTTTTACATTCAAATTTCTAGTAGGAAATTAATGCTCAGTATCATGTTTATTTTAAAATGTTAATAATGTAATGCTTAGTACTTGCTTTTAAGCTTCAAGTTGGGCACTGTTTTATAGAAATCCTTGTGTTGTTTTACTTCACTAAATCTCAATAAAACCTATTTTTGTGTGTATGTAACGGGGGTGAGGTTGAAGGGGAACCTATCTTTTTAAGTTTATATATAACAGGGATTTGTGGAACTAAAATCAATATGACATACCTACCTAAATAAATAATACACTGATTTGTCACTTAGCAGGTAATAATGAACATTAAAGTGTGTGACGTTTGTTTTTTTTCACTAAGGATTAACTGAGACAACGTTACACTTCTCTCTTCTATGCTAATGTGCACCGATAAATGTGGATGCACTCTTTTTATCTGAACTCAAAGTGGGTATTCCTGTCTCTTATTTATTAAAGTTATGTGATAAAAAGATAAAGAATTCCTAGCCTGTCACTGGGCTTACTGACAAAATTCTGTTTTTTTTAAACAAACTATTTACTGGCAGAAACAGGAATGGGGTGGCCTAGAAAATCTTTTCACCCTCCCAAATCATGGGAATATTTAGATGAAACAAATGACATCTGCAGCAATTAAGTGACTTAATATCATGATTTTGATTTAATGGGAAGGTGGAATTCTTTTATTAAAATGTGTGCCAATAGCCTTACAATATGCCTCATTCCATACATTTTACTTATATCCCTGCTTTTAATAAGTGTAATGACCCTCTATATTGAACATTTTTAAAAAAACATTATATAACATATCTTCAGTTTAGATTGTCTATTTATCAGATGAAATCATTTTCCAGAAACATACCTTTGATTTCAAACTAATTATATTCCAGGTAAGCTTGATATATTTTAAATTTAACTTGAAAAAAACGTCTCATTTATATATATTCAAAATAACCTCCTTTGAATAATTTTATAAACCGTTGAAAACAAGTTTGTACATTACTGTTTCACCAATATTTATAACCATTAAAACAATCGGAAGGTTTACCTGACTGTTGGTATCTGTTCTTCGTAAACAAGTTTATAAGTTACATTTTTACGGACATTTTTATTTTAAATTGTTTCTCCCGGTAGGTGCTGACGATGTTTTATGATTTTAAGATAACACAACCTCTATTATTAAGCTTTTAATCGAAAAAGTTGTGCTACTTTTACATATTTTTGAATACTTAAGTATTTTTAATAAATTAATGTTTTTGTACGTATGTAGAAAATTCCTTTTCTTCTTAAGTACAAAGCATTCATGAGGTAAACAGAATTTGCCAACAATACTGATAGTAAACATTTATTATCATGCCAGTATGTTGCTTTTAGTTATATATATATATATATATTGTACAAAGAAATTGAATTATATTTTTTAAAAATGATATATTTTAGTAGTTTTAAGATTTTCAGGTGCAAAATGTTATGAAGGCCAAAAACTAGATTGCAGTTTCTTCTGAAATTTCTCCAGATTTTACGTAACACATTTTCCACTGAGCCCACAAATTTCGATCGGATTTAGAAATTATCTACGAGGCTGGTATAACAGTCTGACAATAACATTTCCCGATAACTCGTTTTGTTACCCCAGTCATATGAAAGTTGTGTTTGTGCCATAGAGCTTGGTTACACGTTTTATGAGGTTTTAGTATATTAATATAAATATTTGGTGTTATAGTTATAAAAAAAATTAATTATTTGTGCATGTATTTTTATCAAATTATAGGAGGCATTATAATTTGCTTAACACAAAATTCAGTTTATGGTCTATGCAAATATAATAGTTAATTCAAAGTAAACTATCATGTTCATGTGATCTCCGTTAGCAATTTTAACATGGAAAGCATATAATTATTAATTTTATTACTTTATATACTAAAATTTTCATTTCTCACTTCATAATTACTGTGTTAAGCGTCATGATGCTTTTTGTTTGCAACTTCTAGTTTATAAAGTAAGATAACCGTGACCTTACCATGGATCGAAAATTTTCTTAGTCGTTGTTTAAATAGTATCACAAACATTACGAATACAATTCTTCATTAGGTAGAAAAATGAATTAAAAACAATTTATAGCTGAAAAATTTATTTTGTATAAATAAGATGTCGCAAATTTGCCCTTAAATTTTGGTATGTATTTGGATTGAGATACGATGAGTTAAAAATGCAAAATGGATGAAGTCTGAGGCATTTTTTGGTTGAAACTTTTTTTTTTTCACATTTTATGCTGTTGTTGCAAAGTTTATCTCCACAAGCACGGCATATAAATTATTCACGTTTCAATTTACCAGTTGGCTGTGGTGTGATTATTTGTAAGATAAGCCATAATACAAGTGTTTTATTCTGTGTTACGAATGCATTCATTCCATGCAGAAATAAATATTGCACTGTTTTATTCACACTGCCCAAATTATGTTTTTGTACAGTTGAGTTTAATAACGTCAAATAGATTCTGCTTGAGTGTTCACCTGGTGATTGAAACGCAAAATAAAATTTTGGGTTCAGTGAATCATTGTTGGGTTTCAGTTAATTATCCGTTTAGTTTATCTGTACGTCTTTTATTCTTTAAATTGCCAATGTTGTAGTTTTTGGCTAAAGGTATTAAAATTAATTCAACAGTAATGAACCTCCATCATAAAATGTACAACGTCAGTCTAAACTGATATTGTCATAGTCGCCACTGGTCTTTACAGTTTCACCATTGAGGAATCTATTCCTCAATGACAAACAATTCTTTCTGAGATTTTGAAATAGTGGACCGAATTGTGTACTGCACTGAGTAACAGTCACTGTTTGTATTTATTTCATTCACATTTTTCTTAATACATCGAACAACTTCGGCGTATGTCGGTGGTGGAGCATCCATTTTGAAGTTTTGCTGGTTAATGTGTGTGGCTTTGTCGTGCCCGGTGCTGCACAGAGGTGGTTTATAAGTATTCAGCATGGTCGTAATCGGCTTATTATATGTCAGTGGGAATAAAAGCGTTGGGCCTCCAGTAAATAGTTTCTGGCAGTCTGGAATTGTTTTGAGATCTGAAGAGGAAGAACATGGTGAGTCATTGGAAGTTTCAGACATAGTGTTACATCTGGAGAATGCTGCAGGATAGTAGATGGAATGAAAATTCTAAGAACCTTCTGCATAACCTTGAAAGCCATGGACGTGAAAACCCTGTTTTTATAAGTAACTTCATGATCTTAAATCTTAGGATATAACGGCACTAGAAAGTTTTTAAACTGTGGTAAATGTTTATAACTGCCTGGCATGGCGACACTTAACATAAAAGATAATAAATAAAATCTCTTTTCGATCAATCTTATAATAATGGAGCTTGAGACGAATGCGTCCAAAACTCAAATCAGGGAAATTACAGCACCGATCACCCAATCATAGCGGGGTGAAACTCTTATAACTACCTGATGATTTATAGCGAAGACAATTGAAATTTTCACATAAATAATTCAGGTTTGTTCAATAAAAATTGCAAATGAAAAGGAGTAAATTTCAAATATGACACAATCAAAAAAGAATTATTTGTTTTTAGCGAATGTTGCAACACAAAAGCTCGTTTGTTTGAAGCTACACGAGGAAAGTAAAACTGTCGTCACCACCCACCGCCAACTTGTGGGCTACTCTTTTATTAATAAATAATGGGATTGGCTGTAGCAAAATAGCACTCCCACGGCTGAAGTGGTTACGGCGCTCGACTCGCAATCTCCGGGGTCCGGGTTCGAATCCCCGGGATGTCCTAAAATTTAATGCAGAAAGTACATCATCATTTCTGTCTTTATAGAAGCTTTAATGACTAAAATTGTAGTAGGACAGATGTTCAGACAGATAAAAGAAACTAACCCAACTTCACTTTTTCAGATCATTAATCAAATAAACTCTTATGAAGATTGATGTGTCTGAGGAGCACATTAGACATATACTGCTTTATGAATTTAAAAAGGCAGCAGTGCAGCAGAAACTACATGAAATATTCAACTCAACGTGTTTATGGTACAGTCTCTCAATGAAAGAAAATGTCAAAGGTGGTTTCAAAAGTTCATATCAGGTGACTACAAATTAAGTGATGCTCCACGTTCAGGTCGTCTTGTTGAATTTAATGATGACTTGCTGCTGGCTGTACTTGATAAAGATTGTGCTGTTCCAGTTGAAGAACTAGCACAGAAGTTTAATTCAACAGTTCACCATCATCTGCAACAGCTTGGAAAGGTGTCAAAATTTTAAAAATGGGTCCCCCATGATTTGACAGAAGCCAACCTTAGAGCAAGAGTGAACTTTTGCGCTTCTCTGCACTCTCGTGAACATAACTTTCCTTTTTTGGACACATTAGTAACTGGAGATGAAAAATGGATATATTATAAAAGTATTAAGCGCCGCAAACAATGGCTCCGTACAGGTAAACTGGCTAAAGCAAAAAGGACATCCACCCTAGGAAAGTCTTGTTGATCGTTTGGTGGGATATTGTTGGTGTGATCCACTTTGAGTTGCTGTCACTCAATGTAATTACATCAGACTTCTATTGTCAACACTTGAATGTTGCACTGAAAGAAAAGAGGCCTGCATTGATCAATCGTATAGGTGTTGCGTTACACCAGGATAATGCACGGCACCTTACAGCAAGAATCACATCTGCAAAGATTGAAGAGCTAGACTGGAAAAAAACTTTCGCATCCTCTTTATTCTCTATACCTTTCCCCATCTGGGTATCATCTATTCAAAATTTTACAGAACTATCCTGATGGAAAAGAGCTTGTAACACAAAAAGATGTCGAAACTACCCTCTACGTGCTTTTTCTCCAAACCCCAAGAAAATTATAGAAGTGACATTCAGAAACTTGTGAATCGTTGGTAGGAAGTAATTGATAATAATGGAACATACATTATTTATTAAATAACATTAAAAGCGTTTGAAATCCTTTATTTTTTAAACATAAAATAGGACATTGCTCAAAGGATGACCTGATAGGTAATTCCATTCAATGTAAACAGAATTAAATACTTTGAAACATTTGATTTCGGTAATCTTTTTGCTAGGTTTTCCATTGATAAAATCCAAATCATTCGTCAACAATTTCAAGGTCATTTAATAATTCGGGTAAATCATCAATTCATGTTACACCTGTAAACACGTTTCTGTAACTGCCACTCAACAATAAGCACAATTATACTCGTAATAAGATATTATTAGTTACTAGCGTAACAAATTGTGAGTCTGAAGTTCTTTGTTCACGTTCGGTTACTACAAGAGAAATGTTCTACACTTTAGTCATGGTTGCATTATGGAAGTGACAAACAATCACAATATTCGATGTAGCCAACGAACAGACGGTAGATAGTGTTTACCGTTTTCCTTCCTTCCTTGCCTATTTGTCATGTCAAAACAAAATAGGGCTAACACTAATAGTCTACATGTAACTTGGTGTGAAAATCCACAAAAATATACTAGAGGCAAAACAATAGCAACAAAAAAGCTTCCGGCTCTTTTTGTTTTCAGTAGCTAATTACCTTTGCTTCCTTTTAACACCTGAAAAAGATGGTGAAAGGAGAACTTGTTCTCCAGAACTCCTTTTCAAACTATAGAACAAATTGAGGTAGGTTTAGATATATCATTTTGCAGTCGCTTTTACAACAAGCCCCTCAATTCTATACAGACGTGTATGGACCGTGTGATGGAGTTATGTAACGTAATTTTGCATATTTGGGAAAGAAATGGCAATAAATATATACATTTTAAATCAATTGTTTAAAAACAGTATATTAAAGTGAAAATGTAATATTGGCTTCGTAAGTACTTCAAAGTACATCATGTAACGTACTTACGGGACAGTCCCAAAAAATTATGTACATCGATCTCCGAGATTCATATATTGACAATAGTCAAAAATGTTTGTTCTATTCAGTTCTTTCATATAATGTTGCTTATAACAATATTTGAATGCCAAATAAAATCACGAAAAACAAATAAATATGCTTGAAATATCACCCATTTACTTTGTTGTTGTTTAAAAGAAAAAGTGAAATATTACGTGCTAGCTTGTTGATGCGACTGGTGATTGTTAAACGCGATACAACACCAGAGACAATCAACGTTGTTATAGTTCTCATTAACGTGTAATCCCATTGAAAGGCATAGTAGAGCGGTGTCAGAACGATAGATGTAAGGAGTAATATTATTACTGTGGCAATTGACCACTCTGAAACTAAGATACACACAGTCAGAAACGCGTTACGTCTACATGGGCGACAGTTGATGTGGCGTAATGTCAGTATCATCTGAAATTATTAAAAATATAAATATAATTTTGTAATTTTAGGGAGGGTAAGACGCATTATTTAAACAACTAAAATTATCTGGGGAGAATATAAATGATCAATTTGTACGTCAATAAATGCTTATAATATATATATATATATATTACAATGATTTGCCACATAGTGGATAGAGCATAGATAGCCCATTGTGTTGCTTTATGTTTGACCTAAAACAAACAAATAAAATACAATGATTTATTGAGAGTCCAAAAAAAGGAGAGAGAGAATAAGACGAGTCTCTGCCCCCTCTCTCTATCCCAACGTATGCTGGCAAACATTGACATTAAAGTGATGTAAAACTCAAAATTTTGTATGCCTGTGGTGGACAGGGAACATTCAGCTCACTGTGTGGCTATGAGCCACAACCTTTAATTTTATATGGAATAGCACGTTTCGTTATCTATCTGATGTTACAGATATTGCGAACCGTAGCGCCTGTCTGAGCGTTCGTCTGCCTCCCGTTTCAAAAGCTGCGAACCCAGGAAAAGCTCAATATTCACTTTTAAAATGATGGTAGAACAGGTATGAATGGTATTCGTGACAAGCAGGATATTCTTCGCTAAAATGTTACCAATTAATTATACTATTATTCACATTTCAAAGTGTGACGTAACTCAAGCAATAGAAATGTAAATTTACCGTACGTTATCGTTAAGCAGCTCTTATATTAAACTATTGCTTTTCGCGGCTGTCGGATACTTTTGCTTATAATTTTCTTTTACAGAAAGACAAGCTAACAATATCCCCCTACATAAGATATGTAACATACGTGACTCGTGTTCTAAATATACATACGTATATACATAAACTAAACATTTGATTGTACATGTTCATATATATAAATATACATGTATAGCAAAAAAATTTGACTTGTAAATTGATTTAGTAGTTATGGTTGTTTTCTAAATATCCAAATTTCTAAGTATTATGTGGGATAAATAAAACAAGTTAATTGAAACAATATGTTCCAATACAACACAATTAAATTTAAATTGATGTATGAAATATATGTATACATGTGTGTGTGACCGAAACAATTTCCTAGTAACATTAATTATACTACTACTACTACTAATATGTATTATGTTTGTACTTTCATATTATTATACACCGTTATATTTATGTAATAAACATTACATGGGTGGCTGCATTCAAGACCATCCAAGATTCGAACAACAATATTTCATTAAATGTTCGAAAAACTTATAGAAATGGGATCATTATAACTTATACAGTCAATCCCGCTATTTCAGTAATAGTTGTTATGGCGGGGTATGTTGGTGACTGTATGCCATCCCTCTAGTCAGCAGTTATAAATACGGAAAACTATGCCTTAAAATGAAAAGTTCGATGTGTCTCAAATAGGGTAGAGGCAATGGAATACAAAGAAGGGCTTACTGAGATAGCAGAATTTAAAAACATAACGTTTTGTATACAAAGGATGTAGGAGCTAATAATGTTCTCCCTGTAGTTAAAAACAGTACTAACATGGCTAATATTAGTAGATTTCATTGTAATGACCAAGTTAAATAAAGTAACATATTTCAAACTTCGGTTTGTGCAGACAATGAACTTGAAGATGGAAGGATAACTAAAGGGACAGATAAAGTTGGGAATGAGAAACACAAGAAGGTTATAATTTTGGAAGATTCTTCAGTATGATATGTGGAATATATTTCAATTTAAACCAACGTTTCGCTTTTGCGGCTTTTTAAGGGTTAATAATCCTAATTGTTATGCAAAAAATTAATTTCTTTAAATGCACTGAAGGTAAGAAAAATGTTGGGATGGAGGTAAAAAAAACTTTCTAGAAATTATACCAGAAGGCTAATATATGCGATGGTTATGGAATGAGTAAGTTATTAAATTTTACTTTTCTTCAGTTTTTACTGATGAACATTCAATCAACATTCCTTATCTTGAATAGTTGCTAAATGGAAACAAGACTGGAAAAAACTGGTACGTTTAATAAATGATAAAGTTCATAGACCTGATAATATTTATCCAAAGGTTTTGAAGGAAATTGAAGAATGGATATGTGATCCACTTGCTACTATGTTTTTACGTGTTTGAATAATCAGTAGGTTGCAGATTAGAAATTGGCTAATGTTTAAAAATGGTGAAAAAAATGTCCCCATTAGTCTTACATCAATGGTGAGAAAGGTCTGGCATGGTCAGGTGGTTAAGGCACTGGACTCTTAATCTGAGGGTCACAGGCTCGAATCCCCATCACACCAAACATGCTCACCCTTACAGTCATGGGGGCGTTATAATGTGAGGGTGAATCCCACTATTCGTTGATAAGAAAGTAACTCAAGAGTTGGCGGTGGGTGATGGATGCCTTTCATCTTGTCTCACACTGCTAAATTAGGGATGGCTAGCACAGATATCGCTCGTGTAGCTTTGCGCGAAATTCAGAAACAGGCCAAACAAACAAATGGTGAGAAAAGTTCTTGAAAGTCCGATAAAATATTCTTTTTAAAGTCGTTTAATAAAGCTTAAAATTTTATTGGTTTGTTTGATTTGAAGTTAAGCGCAAAGCTACACAATTGGCTATCTGTACCCTGCCCACCACGGGTATCGAAACCTGGTTTCTAGTGTTGCAAGTCTGCAAACATACCACTGTGTCACTTGTGGAAAATATTTTTTTTGATAAACACTATGATTTTGCTTAGAGAAAATATTGCCTTACAAATCTTTTGATATTCTTTGAAGACGAGGACATGGATATGGATTCGATATATCTAGATTTCTGGATAACATTTAAAAAGTACCATATAAAAGGCTTGCTAAGAAAAAGTTATATGTAAGTGTGGGGAATACATTGGTTCATTGAATAGAAATTTGGTTGAGGAGGGAAAACAGATGACTTTTATAAATGGGTTTCAGTGTGACTGGATTAATGTCGCAAGTGGGGTACCTCAGAACTCAGAGTTAGAACCACTGTTCCTTATCGATTTACAATTTAGGACATTGACGAACGAATGATCAATAAATAATTTACATTTTCTGATGATATTAAAGTTTAGCTAGCTGTGAAGATGCTATTTTATAAAAGGATCTGGATTGTTTCATGAGTTGTTGGAATAAATGGCAAATTTATTTTAATCATAATAAATGCAAGTTAATGTATGTTGTATGAAACTATTTGTATTGCGAGTATAATTTTGAAAGGAATAATCTTTAAAATATCATGAAAGAAATGGATCTTGGTGTAGTGGTTGATCAATTTCTTAAGCCATTCAAACAATGTATTGTTGCTATTTGTAGGGCAAATAGAATTTTAAGTTGTGTCTACAGGAATATTGAGTAAAGATTCAAAAAAATTATTATTTAAATGTATGGATCATTGGTTAAGCCACATTTAAAGTCCTTTATTTAGCCTTTGGTTCCTCACTTTAAAAAGAACATTGAATTGTTGGAAAGGGTTCAGAAGAGAGTTATTAGGATATCTAGAATGAACAGCTTGTCATCCTAGGACAGACAGGTTGAACTCCCTCAAACTGTCTTCCTCTATAAAAACAGAATTAGGAAGTTTTAAGGATTGAGGCGTTGGAGATTGTCAAAGGAATTGATAGCGTTATTGCGTTACGTGGTGAGAATGATGAAACAAGAGGACACAAATATAAACTCTGGTAAGGAAGAAGCCATCTTCAGCTAAAACAACTTCAGTTTTCTAACAGGATCGTTGGCTTTCGGAATGAGTTGCCTTTAGATGTAATTAATTTGAGAAAATTATTAATAAATATTTCCATGATAAGGGTAGGTTTTGATCGTTTAATATTTATTATAGAATTTAATATAGTCGATGAGACAGCATAAATGAACCAACAAGTCCCTTCTTGTCCTTAAACTATGCGAATGTCTGACGTGGCTGTAAGGTTTAAAACACCAAATACCTAATAATTTCTCCACTTTGTTTCTTAAAAGCACATTTGCAATACATGCAAATTCTAACATTATTATGGATCGCTATTTAATTCATTATTTCTAATTTTAAACTTGTTTCTTGTATGTTTATTTCATAGTTTTATGTGTGTGTTTTCTTGTAGCAAAGCCACATTGGGCTATTTGCTGTGCCCACCGAGGGGAATCAAACGCCTGATTTTAGCGTTGTAAATCCGGAGACATACCGCTGTTCTAACGGGGGACGTAAAGTTTTATAACCCAAACTTAAGTGAAGACCTGTATCATTTCAACTTTTCGAGTATCTACTTTCTTTAAATTAACGATTACACAGTAAGAAGATACGAAAAATTCCTTCAAAAGACAGGAAAGCAATGGAATATTAAGCATATCCATAAAGTCAACTCAACTATTTGAACATAAAACCTTAGTTTTTAGTTTGTTTAGAATTAAGCACAAAGCTACTCAATGGGCTATCTGTGCTCTGCCCACCACGGGTATCGAAACCCGGTTTTTAGTGTGTAAGTCCGCAGACATACCACTGTGCCACTGGGGGGCACATAAAACCTTAAACCTATAGAAAAATCCTCCACTTTTAAGAAGCTGATTTTAATAAGGGGCGATATTAAATTCCTATACCTACCTTATTTTCACCCCCACTGACAGTCGCCGCGCAGTGTGCTTAGTACAGAGAGAACTTCATCATTTCAATTTATTTTGAACTACAAGAACGTGCTTCGCAAATCACGAGATAACAATGTCACGCTACATCATCAAATCCCTAACGCTTTTCTCGTGACATTATTGAAATAAGTTGTTACAAAGCTACCTTGTTGTCTCACAGATTTATGTATTATATATTTCTGTGGAAAAAGGTTTTGTTTTGTTTTTTAACAAATCAAAAAGTAGATTGGGTCTCTCCATCATTTATGGCTTCTTTGCTTCACCCAAAGAATTTACACACTTTATTAAGTGGAAGGAAAACTCACATGCATTACTTTGTATTTATTGTAATTAAAAGTAATTTATCATTTATTGGCCCGGCCTGGCATGGCCGAGCGCGTAAGGCGTGTGACTCCTAATCCGAGGGTCGCGGGTTCGCGCCCGCTTCGCGCTAAACATGCTCGCCCTCCCAGCCGTGGGGATGTATAATGTTACGGTCAATCCCACTATTCGTTGGTAAAAGAGTAGTCCAAGATTGGCGGTGGGTGGTGATGACTAGCTGCCTTCTCTCTAGTCTTACACTGTTAAATTAGGGACGGCTAGCACAGATAGTCCTCGAGTAACTTTGTGCGAAATTCCAAAAAAACAACAAACATTTATTAGCCCAACTCGCCACGTAATCAAAATATTTCTTGATTGCCTCACAGTAGGCAACACATAAACCCTTAAAAAGATCGAATATTTGTTTTTAAAGTTAATCATTCATAAATGGTTACAAAATAAAATTAAAAACACATCTGCGTATTTTAATTATATATACATTTTTATGTAACACAAATTTGTTTGTACTTGAACACAAAGCTACACAATGGTCCATCTGTGTCTTGTCCAGCAAAGGTATCTAAACGCGGTTTCTAGCGTTGTAAGTCATCAGGGAAAATAACAGAAATAAACGTTGTTAATTTTTGTCAAAAATCCGTACAAACTTCTATCGTTTCGTAGCAAAATGATTTTTACTTCCTTTGATTGATTCCAAACATATTTTGTAACAGATGATGAAATGGTTTAGATGTAGTTAATGTCTCTTATTTTTAGATTTTATGTACAATGTTTGTGTTTTCTTATGGCAAAGTTCCAGCGAGCTATCTGCTGAATCCCCCGAGGGGAATCGAATCCCCGGATTTAAGCGTTGTAAATTCGTAGACTTACCGCTGTTCCAGCAACAGACTCTTATGAAAAGAAACAGCTAATAATATGTACATGTATATATCTATATGTATATATATTTTCACTACCAAAACCCTTCCATCCTGTTAGTTTTTAACATTTATTGCTAACTGTATAAACTGGACAATCTCTAGAATTTTCTTCACTGTGATATAGGAAAGATTTGTAAAATGGGGGTGCTCGATTTGGCATGCAGATTTTGTAATGAAAAATTGAAAGTATAAGGAGTTTCTAAACACAGCTCAATCTATAAAGCCTGGGAGATGTCCCCAGAAAATTAGTGTCGCAGTATAATTTACAGTTGGTAAAAGTGAGTTATTACAGCTTTTTACATACTTTTCAACTTTCAGTGATGACGAAAAAACCCACTTGTAGAGAAAAATATACGAGTATATGTAAAAACGGTTGGTTTGGGTTGAGAAAATTTTTTACGTAGAGGAGCGAACAACCTCTTTTTTCTTTGTAAACTTGACGATGACCGAAGAAGGTCGAAACGTTGTTCGCTCTTCTACATAAAAATTTTTCTCAACCCAAACAAGCCGTTTTTACTTTATACTTTTCAACTTTATTCCAGTAAAAACAGTTACTTGATCATAAAAGTTCCCAGGGGCTCAATGGCATGACTGAAGTTTTATAAAGCTAAAAACGGGTAGTTTAGATACCTATGGTGCATGAGGACAGCACAGACAGATTATTGTGTGGCTTTTTGCTTAATAACAAACAATAATAATTCTCATGTCAGTAATAAGTAGCGTTATATCCTAAAATGCATTTATGATTAGTGGCATCACTCTCAAAACCGAGGCGTTATTTTTCTAAAGAAGATGTAGACAGTATTAATTCAATAAACACATTACTTTCTAGCATGGTTTGTCAATTTTAATTTCATCTAAAAACTTAAACGACAGAAATGTTATTAAATGATATTATGTACGTAACAATAACCTTAAAATGGTAGCCTGGATCGCGACAGTTATCTGGTATATAATAGGTTCGCCTCAGGGCGCATGCTCAGCTGATATTGTTCAACAACAAGCATGGCGGATGACAAAATTTATTGTGGAACTTGGAAGGTGAGAAGCACTTGTAGAGTTTTGATCATTAGACGATTTAGTGACTGTGATAATTATTTTAATTTTTGAATAATTTTTCTTCTGTATACGCTTTACTTATAACTTTGTTTTGAAAAATCAAGAAGTTTTACAAATTAGTAGTACTAGTACTAAAGTAAATAGACTCCAAACTGCGAGATGTTTTGAATTTTACTACTACTACCACTAGTAGTAGGTAAATCAATAGCAGTATGGTAGTAATAAGACTAAGTTATTAGATTTAATGATACATAGAGCGTTAACACCATAATTATGTAATTGTAAAAATTTATTTAGGTACGACTGTATTATTATTAGTGTATAGTATTATTGACATTTTTAAGATAAATGTCTCAAGTAAAATAAATAATGTTGTTTGCTGTTATGGAAACTGCCCACTAGTAAGTCAGTTTATATTAGTTTCTTTTATAGTTATTTGTGTAATTAAAATATAAGAGTTTTAATTTTTTTTATTTTCCAGCTAACTGATATGAAATCAAGTGTATTTCATTTTCTAATTATACTTTATTTAGTTTCAGAAATAATAAACTTTAATAACAATTAAAAATGGAATATTTTTTTACAAATAAGAATACTGCTGATGAAGAGAGATACACGTGTTGAAAGTACTTGAGTTATGGGGTTTGTATTTGTGTCTTGAAATATTGAATATATCTTTTTGAACCTTAACAAATCTAAAAACTTTAAAAAATTTGCTGTTCAGTAGTACATGTTAATTCCCTGTTCTTTATAATAAATGACTTCACTGGTAATATGGAGGATTGTGAATGGAGTAGTAAATAGCTTTTATGTGTGATATTAAAAGTCATTAATATGACATTTCATTAGAGCTCAAGGGTTAGTTAGTGTTTCAACATGTTATTACATTTTTTGATTTTAAAATTCAAGTAGTTGTCATTATTATTTTAAATTTATACAAGTTTTATTTAGTTTCCAGAGTATTTATTTTTGGTTTCCTTCTTATAGAAGATACATTGATATGCTAACAAAGCTGCAAAAAAGGAACATCAGAATCATGCTTGATGTAAGGATATAAAAAATCATGGTGAAAGATGTCATTTGTCTCACTCAAAGCACCCTCACCCATTGAAACACCAAATTAAATTAACAGTAACCATTCATATCTGTGTACCTGTTGAACAACATGTGATATATACAAGCTTTAAGAACCATGTTTATTAGACAAACCATTCATAGTTGTGTGTTAGGTTAATGTGGAGTGATGGTCAAGTTTTTAAGAAACCTGTTGTGTGAAGGAAATTCCTATGAGCTTACTGATAGTAGTTTTATTGATGCAAAAAGTACGTAGGAGTTACTTACGAAGTTTTGAAATTTCATTTAAGGATTGTCACAGTTTTATGCTTGAAACTGAATAATGTTTGGTTAACTTGTTAGACTAAGGGTTTAATGATTCTGTTTTCCTGTGTTTTGGAAAAGTAGAATATTCTTTATTATTGTTGAGTTGTTTTCTTGTTAAAACTTAAAACTAACTTGTTGAAAGTTAGTGAGCAGTGTAGCTACAGGTTTTAAGTTTGTTTTAATCTTATAAATATCGATATGGGGTTTCATTATTCTGTTTTGTTTTGTTTTAATCATTATAATACAGGAAATAACAAAGAACCACTTAGTACATCAAGGTTCTAGGAAAAAAGTTAAAGTAAAAATTACCCACTTTTCTAGTCTTCAGAATATTGTTAACCTCCTCATACTGAAGAGTTTTGAGGTGTGAGCCTTTGTTACTGTCAACACTAATTTATTCCACAAGTTAAAAATCTTATTAGACAAATAGGACTGCCTTAAATAGAGCCAGTTATGTCTTTTTTGAACTTAAAACTTATGTCCTTTCATTATTATTTGATTTGAACCATTTTGCAGTGTTAGCTCCTATTTAGTTTGTCTATTTTGTAGTCATTCTTCAGAGTGTTATTCTTTAACCCTGAAACAGCAGGAATGTTGTAGATAGCAGCATCAGTTGATGCTGTTTAAGGGTTAAGCTTATAGGTGGAAATAGGTGGAAAAAAGAATTTTGATGGATCAATCTTATAATGTAATATTTAATTTACAATACTAACTTGTTTTTGTAACTTGAAATAGTGTTAGTTTTGATGTTTGACAGTTACTAGCTTTTACTGTAGTCTTCAGTATTAGTTTTATTTGTGTTCAGGTCCGAATTTTTTACTTTTCATTCATGCATCTATTATTATTCTATGAAAGCAATTAATTTTCTGTTGTATCATTTGGGTTAAAAACTAGTGCAGGAAAACTCATACCAGTGACAGAGATGTATATAGATATTTGAAAGGTTATAGGTGCATTTAGCTTGGACACAACTGAAAATAAAGTAACCTGTAGGAAAAATCATGTATTAATTTTTTTTTGGTATGTTTGATTCGAGATACCCACTGATGTGAGGCGGGTGTGTGCATGTGAAAATTTTTAAGATTACTAAATAAAAAGAATACTCAAGAATAATGTTCTATGTTTTCTGCAGACTACACACATGGAAAGTACTCCACCAGTCATAAAAATTTTGTGTCATTTGTCTGTCAGTTATTGACTGTACCTACAGGATAGGTATGGTTATAGTTAAAAGTTTATAATTAATAATCAATTATATTTCAAATAAGTCTTGATAACGAAACTTAGGAAACCTACCAAAAGTGCAGAATTTTTACTAGTGTTGGATGTTAATATGACTTAATGGTCATTATTAGTATTTTGTGTTTAAAGTATTATGGTGTCTTTGGTGAAACCTCACTAATACTGCAAGATAACTGTTCTCATTTGCAGAATTAAAGTCTCAGTACAGTACCCTCTGATATAATTGTTTTTCACTAAAACTTCATTGTAAGCTAATTAACTACATCTTCACATTATGGGTCTGTTATTGATGGAATAAGTCTTGCATTAGTACCTTTGTAATTAATTTTACACATTTTAGACCTATATCCAATTAAAACAAATTACTGTTGAATGAAATGATTCCCCTTTGTAGCAGTTCATTTATTTCCTATAAGTTAGGAAAAAAGTGTTCGATATATATAGGAAGGGGGTCAGTGGATATAGGCTTAGTAAACATAGTAAAATTTGTTATACAAATACAGGGTAGAGCTATGTTATTCCATTTAATCTTGGTACATAATCCACTTCTATCTCTCTTGCATTATTCACCCTTCAGTGTGTACCATTGGAAAAGTATAGAAAAGCTGCATAATTCTGGGTTAACTAAGTAGAATGCAAAATGGAGAGATCCATGTGGCAGTAAAGTACTTGTAAGTATGGTGTAAGTTAATCCTAATTTTAGTTGTTCCACAAGCACAAAAATTGGAATGAATATTATGCATAGTTTAAACAAGAAATAGAACTGAAAGATGTCCATGCTACATCTGTTAAGGTGTAGGAGATTGACTGTGTTGGGTGAATATTGAAATTTTAGTACAAAATTTATTAAATAGTGCTATTTTATTGTTATCTGGTTTCTTTTGATTTTGTGGATTTTTATTGCATTCAAATTAACCTAAATTCTTCATTATTGGTGGTAATTTCCTTTATTTATTTATTTTTTTTATAGATTGTCAAGTGCAATTCACTAGCAGGAGGAAGTGAAACTTCAGGAATTGAAGGGTGAGATATTGCATTTTAATTGGTTAATAATAATTAAGACAAAAATGTTGAAAGTATAATACTTTGTTGAGTCACGATTGTGAACTTAACCATGTTTGTTGTTCATGTTTAAAATAACTAATAACATCATTTAATGTCTTCTAAACATTGTGTAGGAGGTGAAGAACATTTTTTTTATTTATTGGTGTGGAAAGTACTGTGTGATGTCTTTGTTAAAACATTTTGCTGTATGTGTTTAGGACAGAATTTACACTCGATGAAGGTGGTGATGTGACATGGAAAGTCCCAGAGAACACAGAACCTATGCCATTCTTTAATTGGGAAACATATGAGGTGAGGTGTATTGAATTTTGAATTGAATTGCAAGCACATAGAGAAAACAAACATTATGAAGTAAAGTATATTATGATTCTGTTTGGTTTCTTTCACTCCTAAATTTTTTTTCTTCTAACAAAGAACCAAGTATTCTTGAAGAGAAATTTGACTTATCTAAACAAATAAAGAAACAATTTTTTTTTTTAATTACAAGGTAATATTATCATTCCTATAGAGAATTGCTGCAGAGAATTGATAAAACATAAGTATGTGTTAGATATTAACTTGCAGAATATCCTTTAATATTTAAGTAGACAACTTTGAAATATTTTTATAACCTTTTCTGTTGAGGAGATAATTTTGCTCATTTTAAATTTGTTAAATTTCTCTCTCTCACGTGTTAGTTTTAGTGCATATAATTGTTTTTTTTAGTCTGATATTTTGTAGTAAGCTTATGATTTAGTCAAGATTTATTAAATTCTCAATCTTTCATACAAGTTGTGTAAAGAAGGTTCATTTGAGGTATTAAAGGATAAGACAGAATATCCCAGTTTAACTAAAGTGTTTTCCAGACACTTAAAGTGTCAGATATTACTCTAATATTTCTGTCTTATCCTTTAATACCTTGCTGGGACTTTTAGCTAAAATATAAACTGTGTGTGGTCAAACATCAGGGTAGGTCTTGAAATTAATGTTAACAAAGTAGTAAATTACTGGTTAATTTTGCAGCTTTGTTAATAAATCATAGAAGGCCCTAAAAAAGATTTACCAGTACATGTGTAAGAATAAAGATTTGAGTAGTTTTACTGGCAAATATCAATACATTAAACATGTCAATAACTGATATTGTAAGGTCCCAATACAGAAGGTCATTATAATTCTTTCATTGATCACCACCATACCAGTTTCAAAAAACAATTTCAGCTGTATGGAATATCCAGCCGAAGTATCAGGAAATTGGAATAGCAACATTACTTCTTTACCTTATTTGATTAATGCCAAGGAAGTTAGGATGTTTGTTGTCTGGTTAACCTTCTAACTGCAGAAAGCGATTACAGTCGATGAGGAAAATTTAATTAACATTGACAGCTGTCAAAAAGTACTTCCTTCTATGGCAAAAAGTAACAACTCTCTGTGACTTTGAATTCACCACCTAACACTACTCTGGCACCAAGGAGAGTTGGTGAAAAACAGGAGCATAAACAGTCCTTCAACTGGGGCCCCATCCTGCAGAGGATGCAAGGCACCCCCCCACACACACATTAACTTATTGTTTTATTTTCTTTCTGTTTTTAATCATCATTTAGGTAAGTTATTAATGCTATAATCTCAAGATTTAAGTTTGTCTTGGTTATCATAACGTATAATGCAGGTAAATATACTGATAACTTCCAATGTTGTTTGATGAAGAAATTATATTGATTGAGAACTGACCATGAAATCTAATTACGTGATGAAAGAAGTAAGATTCATGGCATTTGGCTTCTGCAATGCAGTTTTGCTGGGAGCTTGGTTACAACTACTGTGACCAAGTGTTTGCTCATTAGAGGCAATAATAAAATAGGAACAAATACAAACTGCAGATGTTTCTTCTATATTCCTTTTAATTTGTTCATGTTAACAGAAATATTAGTGTTATTGGCTTCTACCTTTGGTTAAATTTTGTTGAGTAAACCATAATTTTTAATAACAAAATATATTTTCAGTGTAAGGTGATATTATATATGTAAAAACAGCTGGTATGGGTCAAGATAGTACTGTGTAGGAGAGCGAACAACGTTTCACCCTTCGTTGGTCGTTGTCAGGTTCACAAAGAAAGAGGTAACTGACAGGTAGCTGACCACGTGTTTGAAGGCAGTCGTGTAATTGAGTGTAGGAATGTAGAGGGCTGCTTAAATGTTGGATATATTTATTAATATAGGTATAAAGGTGTTCTTATGTATTGGTTCATTTTGGGCTTGTTGTATAAATAAGGCTTCTACGTCCTCTACATTCCTACACTCAATTACACAACTGCGTTCAAACATGTGGTCAGCTACCGGTCAGCTACTTCTTTCTTTATGAACCTAGTAATGACTGAAGAAGGTTGAAACGTTGTTTGCTTTCAGCATAGTACTTTCTCTACTCATACCAGCCGTTTTTCACATAGATAATTTTCTCTATAAGTTGGTTTTCTTGTCATCATGGATTATAAGTTGATATAATTAAAATAAATACGTGTAATTAAAATGAGTTTTGATATTCAAAACTGAAATGACACAAAATATTTATACAAATATACAGTGTGTGTGTGTGTGTGTGTGTGTATATATATATATATATATATATATATACACACATATTCATTAACATTTAACAATGAATAATTAACTGTGACATTGTTATACTTAATTTCAAGAATAATGTTACATGTAATAGCCTTGGCTTTTTTAGTAGTAGTAAAAAAAGTAGTAATCATTTGCTGATGTCTTCAGATATTAAGGACGAAGCATGTAAGAATAGCTGTGGACACACTGACACAATGTGTGGAGTCCTAGAATTACTTGCTAGAATTCTGTTTTCTAATAACTTGCATTACATATAAATTTATTTTACAAATTAGGTTTCATTATTTAAATAAACTAATATATATATAAATAAAAAGGTATCGATTGTTTTGAAGGTAGAATACAAGAAATAATACACATTGAATCTCATTCCAGTCAGTTTTGACTTCAAAGATTTGACACTTCATGTCTGAAATTAAACATGAAAAAACATTCAACTATAATAACCATGATGGGTGTTTTATGGTGGGGTATTTGAACTCAAAGAACACAATAATACAGGTTTTAAATAATAAATTATTTATTTTAATGACTTATTATCATTTTTTGCAACCCTGAGAAAAGTAACAGGTGTCATGGTAAAGAAAGGCTACAAGAGTGGTTGTAATTCCAAAAGTTTTTATTGTTGAGTGTGTAACCACCCATTTTTATCAAAAACAAATTCTTGTACAGTAAAGTATTGTTAAAATGTTTCTCTTTAAAGAATGTGTAAAGAATTAATATTGGTTTTTACACGTTAAACTGTTGGAGTTCCTTATTTACATTTGTAATTTTAACCTTTTAAAAACAAGACAATTTGTAAAATTTCAGGTTTTTCTTGGAAATCCTCACTATCTTCGATTGTTTGGTACTTTTGATGGTCATGTGATTGAATTCCAGGTGAGTGGCCTTGTTTAATACTAGTTTTTATCCACAAGTATGGATATTTTGTTACTCCACTAAATGTTTGAAAATATTTTAATTCTTTACAACTGTGGAAGTTTTCATGGAAAGTTTGTTTTGTGAGAAAAAAATTGTTATAGCTTTATGTAGAAATCCATCTCAGCACTGAGATTGCCAAGAACATTTGAAATGGGAATGGCTTATTGCACAATATCCAAAGAAGTTAAAAACAAATGAAGAATGGAAGTTGGTCTTGTCTCTTATGATGTAAAAAATTTGATTTACTGCATAAAAAGCCAGACTAATCACAATTAAATGTATTTGCAGCATGTTAAAGTTAAAAAACAGAAAATACTTAGAATTACTTTAAAAAACAACATGAAAGTAGCCTTATTTTAGCCAGAGTACATTAAGTCTCAAGATCGTAGGTAATATCCAAACCAAGAACTAGAATTATAAGAGGGGCTTGGAGCATATAAGAATATTAATTTGGCTCTAAAAATGAATATCTCATATTACACTAGACTTGATTAATCAAATGGTAATCTATGTGGACGGTTGGCCGAATATTGGCAAGATTAGCTGCAGTCCAGCTAGAACTGTGAACAGACTCCCTTAATTGCATTGAATGGATTATATTTATATACAGCTGTTTTTTCTTGTTTCATGCCAATAATTACAAGAGTCAAATGCAGTGTGTGGTCACCAGTGAGTTCATTGTATACATTTCATAAAACTTGGCCTCTGACAATAAGTTCTTAAGTGCAGTTGTTGTGGTGACTCAAAAAAAAGGCATTTAGATTTAACAAAATTAATAAACTTATTCTCATTAAGAAGATGTAATATTTCTCTCCAAGCTTCATGCAAAATGTGTAATATTGAGAGTAAATCTCTTTGTTAGGTGGATCAGCCAAAAGAGGATACAATACAACTTACCTACGAAGGATGGTGTGTGCTACAGTGTGAAAAGGTCAGTTGTAATGTTTATAGAAACAAAATTGAAAAGATTGATCAGGTCCTGCTTTAGGATAATTGGAAAAATAAGTATTTGACATCATACTTTGTGTAGGAGGAAGCGTGTAACATTTGATACAATACTGATAAAACTTGCCGATAGTCATTATGAAACCTGTTTCAGTATAAATGTTTCAAGCAATAATATATAATGTTGTTGGTTAGATAATTAAAATGTCTCTTAAACAATTATTATGATGTGTGTTTCATTATTGCTTTACATGTAGTTTAAGGTATAAGTAATTCTAGGGTCTATAAATTTTAGTCATACTGTGACACACACATTCCTTTATCTTACAAATGTATTTTGTTAACTATCTTTGAAGTGCCTAATGTATGTACAGTATACGTGACACACAGGTATTACATTAAAGGTGGTGGTTTTACATCTTACAGTTTGAAAAGTGTATTTAGTTTGGTGATACCTGGAACCATTAAATGGCTGGTAGAAACAGTTCACATCTTTTAAACTTTTAAAAGGTTCTTATACACCACATATATCAATCATTAAACTTCATTAGAAAGCTCTCACTCTTGAGCTTTGTTTTATTTTCTTTGATATCCAGAGTAATTATATCTCCATTTGGTAAATTATAATATTGTTGTCTTGAACTGAGCATTTGATTTAGGGTTTAACTTTGGACTTTGTGTTCAATGAAAGTCTTCTATTAAAGTTTGTTCACTTAAACCAGCTAGAGTTTCAGTTAAGGTACTGTTCCTTTTTTAAAACAGTAGATGGCTTTTACTAATTGTATAGAGATCATGGTAAGGAAGAAAAGGGATTTCTTTATGTATTTTGGAGCAGGGTTATAGGTAAAAGTAGACTTTGCTTGATGGTCCAAGTGGCTTCTTGACATCCTTTGGAAATAAAATGAGATTTGTTCTTGTCTGTTTACACTATCTTTCACTTTACAGTTCAGGTGTCTCTACTTTTCTCTCAGAGTCAAATACTGTTCAAACTGAATTTGCTTTAGATTTCATCAGACTAACTTCCTCATTAGATAAACACGACATTGTTCTTCTCTGGGAATTGTTTTTATTTAGCACAAGATATACTAGAGGTAGAATATAAACTTGAAAAAAGTTTATTTGTTCTGGTAGTTCATGTTCTAGTGTGTGTTAAAATAGCCATGGTTGTTTTGAAAAGAGTATTTCTAATTGTCTCTGCTGTGTAAATTAACTTGAACTATCACTGAATCAATTTGTCATTTTTGTAACTTGCATGTCTAAGAGAAATTTACTAGTAAATAACATTGAATTTTAATTAATATTTATAACTAAGTGAATAATTAAGTACATTTTTCTGTACATTGAAGCCATCAATAGCATCCAGTAAATAATAATAATAAAAAGAGAACTGTACATGTGTTTCTGTATTGCCTCTTAAAAATACTTGACATGCTTATTTTCTAGGTGTCAACAAATGAATTAAAGCATGATGTTCCATTCTCTTTCATGTGTGCCTTAGAGGAAGGTTATTTTTCTGATATGGTCATAAGAGCTACAGATGGGAAGGAGGTATGATTTTGTGGACCTACTACTACATCCCACAGTTACTTCGAGTTGGGGATAACTTTCAGTTTGTTTATTCAACATCTTGAGTAATATTAAAATAAGTTTGGGCTGGAGTTTTATTTTAATGCAGATATTTTGTGTGGATTTTAAACAAATTGTATATTATGTTCTTAACTGTTTGTATTTTTAACCAGAAAATAAGAACTGTTAATTTAATATTTGAGATGTGTATTGTTAGGTCATTTCAAACATGAAAATTGACAAATTTAAAATAATAGTAATAAAAATATGATACTAAATACTGCAGTGTATCAGTGGAAATGTAATCTCCCTGAGAATAAAATTAGGTGTGATAATTTATCTATTTTAGTAATTTATTTTTTTATTTTTAATGATTAGTTATATGCATGACTGGATGTTTTCACCTGCTTTATTTTGAGATAAGTTAATTAAGAAAGTTTTTAAAGCCATTCACTGCTAATGTTTTTAAAATTGTAAATGTTTCATTGTGTTATGTTTTTCAATTATTTTAGTTTGATAACTTTCGTAAAAACATTCATGCTAATTTATTCCATCAGAATGAAGCCTTTTGATATTTATTTGTTAGAAATCTAATAGTATCATCGAAGTACATCTGTTAAATGTTATGTTTTTTGCATAAAGTTTTAATTTTTTGTTTTAGTTTCTGGTTCACAGTACTATTCTGAACCTTGGAAATCCTGTGATTCAATGGGACCAGCATCCCTGTCCACTTCAGGGTCTTCCGGTAGACGTTTTGTATGTTACTTTGTATTATCTGTACTGTGAGTGTCTCCCAGCTGGTCTTCAGGAACAAACAACAAAGAGTTGTCTGCAGAAAGTTGCCCACCTTCCTGGCTTTGCCCGTTTTGGAGAATTGTGTGAGCTGTTCTTGAAAAATGCTGCATTAAAACAACGTATGAAATATGTTTTAAGTGCTTTGTAGAAAATGCAGTAATGGTGGAATACTCCTCAATTTAAAGTAATTTTATTGATGTGCTTGTCTAGCTTTATTTTTTTAGTTGCATGTTATAAATCTGGTGTACTACTATTTTTGAGGTAGTTCATGAATTACAGGTACTTGTATGATGTGATGTGTTCAATCATACAATCATGATTGTATGTGTTCAATTTGCTGTGATAAAATTTCCATGGATAAAAACTGTCTTACAACAAAGTTTTGAAAACTTCATAACTTAAAAAATGATTGAAAAAAAACTGAGTTTTGTGAAGTCAAAACTAGCTGCTGTTTAGTAAGTTTCTGCTATTAGGAGAAAAAAGTAAAAATCAAGTGATATCACCACACCAGACTGGACATGGTCAAGAGAGGTTTGAAATGGTGTTTTTGATTCAGTCTGACTGTTGTAAAGACACAAAGTAAAGCTTTACTTAATTATCCAGTTAATCATAACTGCCTAGTGATGCATTAAAAACTACTAATTAGTTATAAGTTACAATACCGAAATTACTACAATCTAACAGTTGGTGAATAGTAAAAAATCTATAAGGTGTGAGGGAATGTAATCCAAAGTTAAGTAATTATTGTTACAGTAGGATAGCTATAAAAGTAGGAAACAAAGTAGAAAAAAAATGGAAGAGTTGGATAATGTTATATACAGAAGCTGTGTAAAACACTTTACATAAAAGAGTAACAAAACCAATTAAAAACTTTCATGTTTCATTCTATTATCTGAAACCCTAACCTGAATAAACATGGAGAAACTGAATTCACAACTTGTGTATGAAACCAGCTTTTTATAAATTCCTGTTGCTACTATTGGTTAGTGTTCCTGATAATCTACAAAATTTATTTATATTATATGTTTATTTTGTTTTTATATTTCTTGTTTCTGACTTTTTTTTTATTGTGTGTTTTAACCCAAGGTGATTGTTTATAAATCTGTTAATACTTTCTTTAGATTTTTGTATAGAAAACAAATCTGTGTTATTGAAACCCACACATTTCTGTGTCTTTAACATTAATTTTCTCTGGAAGTAACACCAGGAAAACAATTTTTGTCCATTTCCCAGTTAATTGTAAATTGTAAAATGTGAATTGAATGATCAGTGAGGGTAATTTATGTTTTATAACTAAAAATAGTTTATTACTTTATAGACATGATAGCATTGTTTTCTCTGTGAATTTAAAAACATGTACTTTGAAGGTTTTTGTATTTTTCTTTACAAAAATGACATATAAAACATTTTTATGTCTAACTTGAATTACAGTTTTATGTTTGCATAAAAATATTGTAAAATTTGAGACTTTCAACAAAAGAATAAAGCTTAACACTGTAATGATAAACAAAATTTGATAAGTTGGTAAATATTCCTTGAAAAAGTGTGTATTGTTTTTGGTCCAGATAATATTTGAATTTTTTTGAGTGGTTTAAGGTTGAAAAATTGCTTTTGAAAAAATGAGACAACCCATAAAAACTTTTGTTTGGCCAATGAGCTTGTTAAAAAAAATTCATGTTAAATTTTTATCTTTTACTCTTTCTTTTTTTGAATGGATTAGAACCTTAATTTTTTCATATTAACATGTACTCTTTTTCTGTGTTTAAAGAAATCATCAGTTTGGTAACAGACATGCATACCTGTGCTGGAAAGATTATTGACTATTTTAGTGGCAAAGGAGGGACCCATGATGTGGCTCTTGACATGATTAATGGTCCTCTCTCTAATAGTGGGGGTGTTAATGGAGCTGAGGGGGATAATCTTGCTGCTAATCCTGCTAGACTGTGTTATATTGTCAAGCAGGCGTTACGAGAAGGTGCAGTAGGTTAGTCCTATTGTCTTTTGTGTACCTTAAGCAGCTATAGACTGGAAAAGTTGCTTTATTTATCAATTTTTATATTTTTATTTACTTATAAAGAGTGTAAAGACATAAGATACAGCAAGTTAGAGTACTTCTGTATCTGTGGTATCTTTATATATTTTCAAAAAGAGATACATTTAGTGTGAGTATTTGATAGTTTTTTTTTATCTTCTAAGTATATACTTGAAAATGGAATAGTTCAAGTTAGTGTCTTTTTTTTTTCTTCAGAAGCAAAAGAATTAATTTTAATTTTACCTTGATAAATTCAGTAGCTAATTTTTATGGAGGGTTTAATATGTTTGTTGAATTTTTTCTTCTGAATGTTTAAGATTACTGAATTCAGGAATTCTCTCTTTCAGCAGGGGCAAAGCTGCTAATACTTTGTGACTTATTTTCACGGAGAAATCATGAACTTTCAAGAGAAGAAAGACATGAAATAATCAAGTATTGTAAGTCTAGGTGAGCAGTGATTCTAGCTCCCTCTGGTTAGTTTAAGCATGTAGTTAAATCCTAGTGGACAAGGATATGATTTTAGGTTTGGAACATTCTTACAAATCTACAGCAATGATTATTCTGTGGTTAATGTCATCAAGTTTAATCTTTTCTCAATTTCTAAAAAAAGAAAAATTATTTTCTAAGAAACAGTATTTTTACTTTCTGTGACTTGGCTTCATCAGGAACTATCGATATCTTACAAGTTCACTAATTTACCTGGATCGAGCTAATAAAGTTACGTTTGGGAAATGTAGGTTGTGGTTCTTTTCATGGTTATGGGAAGATTATTAGTTTTCAACTATAGATATGAAAAAATACTAAATGTTATACCTTGGAATACTCTGTATATTTGATATTGTATTTTGTTTCTGTTTTCATATATTGTTGAACAAAGTGGTCTCGTTGAGGGTTTATTGGGATAATTTTTTAATGTGAAATTTAAACAAAACAGTTTATATTTACTTGGGTTTTTTATTTGAAGCATTACAGTGCTACATTATTTCTGTATCATTTTTACTTCACATTGTACAGTCTTGAATGCAGTAAGAGTCTGTCTTTCTGATACAGTACTTTTACTTCACACTGTGACATTTAGTGTTTTGATTCAAATAAGTGCCCATATTTCTGATAGAGTACTTTTACTTCACACTAACATTTAAAGTGTCGTGAATCCAGTAAGTGTCCATATTTCTGATACAGTACTTTCACTTCACATTGAAACATTTAAAGTGTCTCTTAGTAATCAACACCCAGATTAATTTCATGAAACTGTCAGTTATGATTTTTTCTTCCTTCAGGTTACCAGTGTTTATGAATCAGCTTTACAAGCTGTTAGAAGTGATAAAACAGTCGTTCAGTAACTTGTCTGCAGGTGAAAGGTTAGACATGGCACATTATCTAGTGCCAGAGGTAAGCTGATTGATACTCTCAGAATTGTTAGAGGGAATACTTTTTTTCTGAAGTAAAATGAATTACAATATAAGTTTTAAAAAGATTACTGTTAATATAATCAAACCTTTTTATGAAGGATTAATTAAAATCACTATTGTGTTTCAGTTAAATATGAGAATTCCAGAGCTTGACCACAGGATTGTTCTAGAATATAGGAGAAGGTTGTATTGTAAACTATATATTTTTATTAAATTTCAGACTATGACCAGTACAGATGTCTGATTTTGGGTTTATGTTAAAAACAGAAAGGTTAAAAATGACACTTTAAACTAGATATTAGAGATAGCATTTCATCTGTAAGTGTTAAATTAAAGAAACCCCTAAAGTTTGAAAGAGAAGTGTTACTTCACACTGTATATATCAGAATGCATAAAGTAAGGTCATTAATCTAAGATGTTACAGAAAGTTTTTGACACCTAAAACCAGTAAATTCTGAATAATAATTTGTTCCTGAAGATGAAAGGCGGAAGACTACACTTGTATCTCCATAACATGCAGTTGCCGACCATTCTACAAAGTTTCATCAGTTTGTTCCTGTTTGTTGAAATATGGCTCATATATTGATTGTTCTTTAAGATTATATTTCTATAATTTTTTTAAATTTTGTTTGGCCTTGACATGGAGGTTATCATGATAAACTGTGGAAATTAAAAGTCCATAATTTAGGCAATATTGTTCCAAAATCTTACTCTACACTTTGGGATTATGAATGTGTTATAAGAGTGGTCAAATCCCACATTTTAGTTGGAGAAGTCTGACAGTTGGTAATAGATTCTGTTGACTGATCATTTCTCCTCTAATCTAATGATTCATAATTAGTGACAGCTGGTGCAGGTAGACCTTGTTGAGCTTTACATAAATATCTGAAACAAATAAACTTTTTTGTTTGTTATAAGATTTGTACTATAAAAAATACTTTGTCAGAATTGCACAGTGATATCTGTTGTTTCTTTTTGTGTGAATTACAGCCTTTAGATTTCATTCTTGTCAAGATTGCATTCTTAATTGTATTGCAGTTTGTGACTGAATGATGAATTTGGTGAAATGTCATCACATTATTCACATAGCTAAATTAATTTAGGTTACTATATGGTGAAAAAAAAACAGACTCAAAACCCCATAGATATAGTAATGCTTTGTAGGAAGTTAAAGAATTCATGAAAAAAACAAGTATTATGTTGTGAGTGAAGAAATCCTCAATGTGAAACACTTCGGACTGGAATTAGTAAGATAGATCTTTCTGCTCTATTCTTTAATTCAGTTTTGTTGATTGAAAGATGAATATTTGTAACTTTTTATTCTAGATTGAAGAAATCCTGGACTCTTTGTTCCAGTTGATAATTGAGGGAAGAACAGCATTAGAAGAGATAATTGACTTGTCTAGTGGTTCTGGAGAGAAGCCGTGTTGTTCTACTTCTGAGAGAGTTAAGAAGGGTAGTGTAGGTGAAGTTTTAAGTCGTTCTTTGAAAAACGTAAGTGTCTTCTTGACTTCTAAACTTGTTTGTAAACAGTTTCTTATAGATATCATTAATACATCAATTTTGTTAGTGTATGTTCAGATATTGTAAAGGATTTCATGTGTGGAAGTATTTAAAAACCTGATAATATAGTAATCTTACAGATAAGTAACTCGTGAGAATTGTAGCTTTACAGGTTTATGACTGATACGAAGTTAACTAAAGCTGCAATGATAATGTTTTTTTTCTATGTTAGATACATTATTTTCAACAAGATATTCCTCAAAAGAATTAAACATTATGAAACACTTGGTAGTAGAGTAGAAGGTATTTAAAGAAACTTGTTCATTTATTTAAACTTGTTATTTTGATCATCTTTAAATTACCAATTTCAACTCTCATTGAAGACTGATTTAAAATATTAAAATTGTTTAATGTGTTCTAGTTTTAAAGTTCTAATGAAACAAATGTGTGTACTAATGTTCTATATCTATTTTACTGTACATGTGCATTGGGAGTGTGAGAATGAGATCTCAGGTGAGGAAGCTAAAATAATAAACGTGGTGATCCTTCCATGTATAATGTGGATTGTATGAAAAATGGCAATTAAAAATGTATATGTTTTAGTCTGTTGATTATTTAATAGTTCAATGCATTCATATGCTGTCTCTGCCTAATAAAACAGTTATGTAGTTTAATCATTGTTGGTTATTAATACTGATATGTTAGTTCTCACCACACTTATTATTACATGCTCATAAAACGTACTGAATTCAACTGTTTTTTTTTTAATACAATAAGAAAATACAACAAATCCATTACTTTCAAAGGTAAGTTTTGAGTACCCTTAATAACACTAAAGCAAATAATACAACAAATCCATTAGTTTCAAAGGTAAGTTTTGAGTATCTTTAATAACATTAAAGCAAACTTGTTCAGGAGTACTCACCTTTTCTCAGAATCGTTAATGAACTTGTACAGACACATATAATCATACGAAAAACTGATATTTACAGCTGTTTTATTAATATATTAAAAATAAAAAATTCATTTTTAATGGTAGTTTTGAGCAGACTTGTTTGATGAAAAAAGTCGCTCAGAATCACTTGTTTATTTTTAGAATCTTCAAACTTTCATATGACTATTTTTAATATTTTAAGAACATTTGAGAATATAAGCATTTCATTGGTTAAATTGGCAGTTTTGTGCACACTAAAAATGGGCATTCAGAAGTGCATATGTATTTTCAGAAACCTAAAGAAACTCTTTATTAGGCATATCTATAAAGTTATAGATAACTTTATAATAATACTGATAATTATTATAAATAATTTTGGAATGATAATTTTGAACAAGAGAAGTCCATCATTTTTAATTATATTTGAATACAACACATGACACCAAAAAGGCCATCTACAAATGTACACACATGCCAAATTTTGGCTCCCACTACCATTTTTAATTTAGCAATAGTATTTGAAATTTGGTTCTGAAATGAGATTAAAACTGAGTTTGGTGTAAAGTATCCATATCTGTTTCATACAGGAATTAATAATTTATAATATACAATAGGAATATTTGACTAGAAGGAGGTTTTTGAAAAACTCTTAAATCACTATATTTTTAAAAACTAGCAGCAGGCATCAAAATTTAATTAAATTACAAAGGTTTTTGAAGGAAAATTATTGATATAGAAATACATGAATTCCATTAATAACACTGGCCTGCAAATTTAAACTTTGTAAAAGTTTTTTTGGTTTTAGTAACGAATAATAGAGGCCTACAAATTTAAACTTTTAAAAGTTTTTTTGGTTTTAATCACGAATAACAGAAGCCCGCAAATTTAAACTTTGTAAAAGTTTTTTTGGTTTTAATTACGAATGTCACAGGCCTGCAAATTTAAACTTTGTAAAAGTTTTTTTGGTTTTAATAACCAATAATACAGGCCTGTGAATTTAAACTTTTTTTTTATAGTTTTAACACTGATTTTCTTAATTCAGCTGCACAGCTTTCAGAATTTTTTTTTTATATACTATTAGATAAAGATATTTTAAGAATGGGGAAGGAAAAAACTTTTAGCAAACTGACAATATATTACTACAAATATAACAGAATATGTTTGGGTCATTCACACAACCTTTTGTTGTCATAGTGACAAGTAAATATTAAAAAAAAAAAGTCCAAGTGCAAACACACAAAAAGTGCTATTCAGAAAAGCCACTTCATGTGGCCTGATAACCATTTATATACAAGTGGTGCATTTCTCTTGGGTTCTAGAATGACCAATAAAACTCATGTTATGCTTGGTCTATATAATTCTATTACCAGCAGTTGTCCATGTATCAAGCATGACAAAATGTGATCCAATTTCAATGAAACTGATTCACTTACGTAAAAGTACAAATGATGTTTTATGGAAAATTTGTATGCGATGAATGAAGAAAAATGGATATTTTCAGATTCAGTGTGCAAGAATTACTGTATGTCTTAAAAATTTCAAGACAATAATGCCGTTGTAGACTTGTGTTATTGAAGCATTTTCATAATAACTTTTATAAAGTAAACATCTTTGACGTGATGTCCAGTAAAACTACTATCAATAGCTTTAAGTAGTTTCTGTAAATAAAACAATATTTGCATGTGGAGACATTTAAAATTCACTCGTATCTTTCTTTACCACAGGCCCTTCACATGAGAGAACTAATGAAGCTTCGAAACTTCCATGAGAAGGTTACTGTGGGCTTCATGAATCTTATGAGGAAGAAGTAAGTTGTATGCTTAGCTTGTACAATTGGAATAGCATATGAAGTCTCTACTTTAAGTGTTGCCAGAAGTTAGGATTTAAACAACTTTATTTCATGCCTAAGTCTCTGATACCTCTATTTCACACCAGGGTATTTTATGAATAAAGATAAAAGAGAAATTTTATGTGGAAAAAGAGTAGAAAGTTATTCTACCGATATGTGCAAGACAAAATGTGAAATTTAGTTTTGAGGTTAAAAATTAAAACAAAAGAGAGTATATCTTAATCTGGAGATTATAGAACTATGGCTGGCCCATGGACTGGGTCCAGCCCATGAAACCCAACCACAATGTTATATCTGTCCAGCCTAAACTAGTAATGGGTTTTTATGCAACATCAAGGGATAAGAAGTTGGTGATGGGTCCTTTTAATTTCTTTTTTTGAGGACTGTAATATTAAGAATAAAAGTAGAACTTTAAATAAAGTAGGAGATACACAGGTCTTCATAAAACAGTAATGGACCATAAATACTGTAAGGTCAACACAGATATTTGTGTTTTCTCCCATGGCCTTCTTATTGGAAAGTTTTCCCTCATCTTATGTATTTTTAGGGATTAACATACTGTTATTAAAATAATACTGTTTTTTTCTTACACAAGATTCAAAGTAACTTTTGATTTGTATTGAATCTTTCAGAGAAAGTTTCACTGATCTCACAACAATGCACAAAACCAGATCTGTTGCCAGACACTTAGAACAGCTTATCGACGAGGTGTGTTAAGAGCTCAATTTTTTTTTTTTAGTTTACTAGGAACATAATAAGAACCCATTATTTTGTTTGCTAACATACAGAAAAGAATAATAAAAAGAAAATTTTTCAAAATATTAGAAACATTCAGTGTTTAAATGATTTAAGATGACACTTATGTAAAACATCCATATACAATTAAAAGAAATACAACGTCAAAATTTATTTTGAATGAATTTAATCTTTTGTTTCCTTTAACTGTAAATATTCAGTGTTTCTTAATGTTATGAATGATGAAAATTTTTACTTTAAGAAACTTATGTAAACTACTGTTTACATAAGAAAATAAATGAGCTTGTTTTCTCTAGAGAAGCTTATGATCACAGATAATACATATGAAGACTAAAACGACATTACTGCTCATCAGTAATTATTATTTTATGATGGTTTTCTGAATCATTAAGTTATAATTCTGTTTAGTATTATACTTTTCAAAACAAAACATGAGTACTTGTAACATGCAGTTTATTATTATTCATGGTGATGGTATTATTAGTGAAAGTGTCGAGAGAAGTTCTAGCTTGATCTGAAAGGCTAGCTGCCTGTTCTTTTGTAGCCATATTTTATTGTGCATAACTGTGATCTAGGTTACTGCATTTATTAACAAAAGATGGATGTTAAAAGATCCTGTTTGTATTGCTATGTAGGTTCCAATGTTCCTCTTAAGAATCGAAGAGCTTCGGGCTGCTGTGGATGACAAGTTAACTTGGAAAGAATGGAAATATTTATTTAAGTTGGGGACATCTAAAGTTGTAGGTTGTTTTAAACTTAACATTAAGATTTTTCACTCAGTAAATTAGGAACCTCAACAGGTGAAAAAGAATGTTGTAGAAGTGAAAGTTGTGAGACTTCTGTGAATACAGTAAAATCAGTTCCTCTTAGTTAAATTGTGTACTCGGTGAATCGTGATTTTAAAACTGTATCTATGACATGGATTAACATTTGTTGAAACATTAAAGACAGTGATACTTTTTGAAGGGAAATGTCTTAGAGCTATAACACTTTTTATATTTGGCTTGTATGGTATTGCAGTGTATTTCACATACATTTATTTGATGGATTAACTTTATCATTAATTTTAAATGTGTATGCTTTAGTGAAAATCTTTAAAGGTTTTTATCAACAATTTACAAAACTAGTTAAATGTTAGTTGTCGCAATGCTTTTATTATTATGGTTTGCTCAACTCTAATAGTTAAAGTTTAATTGTTACTATATTTGATACTTTTGAGCTAGATGTGAGATCACTATTAGCATTAACTCTCTTTGCTATTACACAAGATACGGTATTAAGGGTACTTATTTAGTTATTATTCTTCAGAAATATTAAATATTTCATTGGAAGGTTTGATTTTAATATGCAGAAGTCTCACTCCAACCCAATACGTTACAAGTTTTGTTACAATAGAAAGTGAAGGACCTGACTGACTCCACTACATGAAGTCAATATTTTAGTTCAGATTGAAATATTTTTAGGCCTGGGTCTTCAGCAAGGTTGTGTCCCATCGAGCCACCCTGCGGAGGATTATAAACCGGATTAACAAGTTTGTTAGCCACGAACAGTTCACAAAGAGTTTAATCCATCTGGGTCTGTTGGATTGCTTAGGACAGACCCAAGGTCCAAACTCGGACTCTCCTTTTATACAGAAGAGTTCCATCCACAATTCTATTCCTCTTGTCCCTCAAGTGAGTAGTATCATGTAAATATTATAAATAATTACAAATTTCTGTTATATACAGAGATAACACAAATGTTTTGGATAATTTTAAATTGGTAAGGCTTTTTTTGGAAACGTTATATAATCTGAATTTATGATAGTGTGAATGCTATTAGGTAATTATAATGTGTAATCTTTAGGCTGTTTCTTCAAGTTACTTTACTATCCTTTTTGCTGTTATATCCATTCATCAGCTCTTTTTGTTGAAAAAGTCAGTATTTTAATTATCCATCTTTTTGATAGCTAATTTGTCAAATCGTTTTGGTTAATAGTGACAGTATTTGTTATCCATCTTTCTGATAGCTAATTTGCCAAATCGTTCTGGTTAATAGTGACAGTATTTATGTTATCAACCTTTCTGATAACTGATTTGTCAGCTCCTTTTGTTTAAATTATCTCTACACAGCCTGTTCATCAGTTTCTTCAGATACCAGTTTAATTTATTCCCAACTGTCACGTTTTTTTGTATGTGGACTGAACGCAACAGAAAGACACAGATAACAGCTTATATAATTTATTACAATAAACTACAGGGTGGTCGCTAGAAAAGCGGAAAATTTGTCAAACAGCTATTTATTTTTACAAAGAATAACTTTCACAAAGTTTTTTAAAGGCATATGTTATATTACACTCATAGATGCTTAAAATGCATTTTATGATATTAAAATCATGCATTTTATTCATGATGTAAAGAAATCAAAATAGAAATGAGTAAGCACGCATTTTATTCATGATCTCATCTGACCCTCAAATTTTCCACTTTTCTAGCGACCACCCTGTATTATATATGTGACAGATATAAAATAAATTATATAATAACAATGACAGATATTCAGTGTCAACCTTCAAAATTAATTACAATACAAAATGGTACTGGCCTGTGTCCAATATAATGATCCAGAATGAAAGTTCAAAAGTCCAGATCATAAATCCAAAATTCCAGTCTAGGGAGTGAATTTGGTACCACGAAGAAATTCTGAAGTTTGAATGGAGAAGTCCAGAAACAATTCACAGTTTAATAAATTTGACGAAGTTCTTTTTACGATGTCTTTGATGAATATCTCAAATTTGTCGTTTTCTCACTTGCTCCGGTCTCCCCTAAACAGTTCTATACGTGTTGACCTTCGGTATAACAAGTGATTCGAATGAATCGTAAAGATTGATGAAATAAAATCACAGTTTTTGTAGATCTAGCTCCAGTCACAAATCCAAGTTGAATAAACACACAGTAAATGTTGAAAAATTTTTCAAACGAAGACACATCTCTTGAATCGAATGAAAACGAATGACTGACTGACTCTCCTCGCATCGTCGTCTGTTTATATACTAGTAGGCCTACTGTGTTCTCGAACAATCGTGTAACTTCCACAGAATTCCAGAGTAATCTGCGCATGTCTGTTTTTGCACGAGGCTCGTCTAGACGCCAGGCCAAAATACATTCTATTTATAGACAAATGATCGATCTACCTAATTCTGGAAATTTCTACATGAATAACAACATATTTTATTGGTTTGAACTTCGAAACAATAATATAAACAACAACATGGCATTTCAAACGCTTTATCCGTATATAACACTCTCCCTCTTAAAAGCAAAAAAAAATTTGAACGTGTGAAAACTTTTTTTTTTTTAAACTGAATAAAGTCTAAAATATTTAGCTTGAAGTGAAGAGCCTGATGTGGGCAACAAGACTAGAACTTGGTCACCAACATTAAAAGATCGCTTCCTGGCCCTTTTGTCATACCAGGTTTTCATCTCTTCCTGAGAAGATTTCAGGTTTTCCCTGCCAACATTAAAAGCATTGTGCAATTTAGTTTTGAAATCAGAGACATAGTTCAACAAGCTAATTTGTGAGTTATTGTCCTCCAACCATTTCTCCTTAACCAACCCCTCGGTGTGAATTCCTGTACATGGTGAGGGGACCTCCCAGGGAAGGTTCTGTTCTGTCTGGTTACCTTCTCTGGGATCTAAACATCCACCTGTGTGTTTGCTGTGCATGATGACCAGTGAAGGGAAGTAAAGGATGCTGGTGGTGGAGGGGTCCAACCCCAACACTGCACTTTGGCCTTGAATTCCTGTAGACAAGCCGTCTTGGGATGGCCCCCATAGGGCCAGTCGGCTGGTCAACTTAGGTCAACCAAGCACCAGTAATGGATATTCTCAGCTGGTGTTGTGTACATTGTATCTGATACTGGTGTTTGGGTATAATGCTCAAAAAATCTTTTTTTGCATTGCTGTCCTTGTTTGGCCCTTTAGTGTGTCCTCTTGTAGGGTTCCATAGTTAGTGGTGTTAATGGGCATTGAAACATTCTTTTTATTATTACAGATCCTCCTAATCAAAGTTTAGAAAATAAGTGAAAAACATACCATTGGTAAATGACCATCTATTGAAAATTCTGAAGAGCAATCTTCATCATCTGTAACACCTGTAATTCATTTTCTTGTATTACATTCTCTTTCAGACAAAACCTTCAGATAAATGTCTCCCTTTTTCATTCAGAAGAGAACAGAGGTACTTGCTTGCTCTCCAAAGTCAGTCAGAAAGCCTCGCTCTGGTGACATATTGGTGAAAACATCCACACCTAAACACAGTGAACTCCTCTTACATTCAAAGGTGATTGGGAATATACCTATTGAGGTTACGCTCCATGCTACTTTGAATTCGTCACTAAGAGTTATTGTTGAGAGAGATTTGAAGAACAAGCTTGAGTCCGAGTTTGTTGCTGATTTCTCTGCCCAAGGAATTTCTGTAGTAAGGTGTGTTTCCATTCAAAGATGGAATTATGATGCTGACTAATGCTTTAATTCTGACATTTACATCACCATGTCCACCTGACACCATCAAGGCAGGTCATCTTAATTTCAAAGTACAGCCATACATTTCAAACACTCTCAGTTGTTTCCAGTGTCAGCGAATCAGTCACTCAAAGACATCATGTCATGATTCCTTGACTTGTGACTTTTGTGGTGACAAGGACCACAATGTCTACAAGTGTAAAACGGACCCTCGTTGCATTCTTACCCTAAATGGTTGGAAGAAAGAGGTGCAACATTTAAAAATGATTCATAACGTTACTTACCCTGAGGCTCAAAAGTTGCTGTCCACTGCTTTATCTCTAACGTATGCTGATGTACTTCGTTCCATTACTACGGTGGGAGTGCAGATGGATCTCTGTGTCTCCAAAATAATTATTCTCAAACGAAATTAAAAGTCTTTTCACCTCCATGGTTAAAAAAGTTGATGAATCAACTTCAGCACCCATCTCTGTCCCTAACATACATTCCAGCAAACCCTAAGATCTACTTTCCTCGGGAACATCTTCTCCCACCCCAAGATCTAAAATGATCATTCATTCATGTTCTCAGTTGCTGGAATCCTCTTCCAATAGCAAAGACTTGCCCAACTCACCCAGAGCAGGATCTATAGAGGTCAACAGACCACCTGAATAAAGAAAATAAAGAAAAGGATGTTGTAAACAGAAGGGCTCTCTACCCAATTCGTCTAGCCATAAATAAAAATGGCTACCTTGATACAATGGAACTGTCAACGTTCTAATCTAGATGACATCAAAACGCTGATTGCTTCCTACCATCCTGTTTGTCTTTCCTTTCAGGAAACTTTTCTGAAACCTGCCGATACAGTCACCATTCGGCAGTTTTCTTTGTACAGAAATGAAAGGCTGTGTGATGGAGGGGTGGCAGTGTTGGTTGATCAGCATATGCCTAAGTTATCTTTGCCACTCAACACGCCCTTGGAGGCCATAGCCATCTGTGTTTACTTTGGTTGTACCACCACTGTTTGTTCTGTATACCTGAAGATATCTATGATCAATCGGATCTTGATGGTCTCATTGAATAGTTGTCATCTCTGTTTTAATCCTGGGGGACTTTTGTGGACATCATCTTATTTGGGGAAGTGCTGATATTGACAGGAGGGGTCACTCCGTAGAGAGTATTCTCTCTAATCACAACATTTCTCTTTTCAGTAGTGATTCTTCCACTTATTTTCATGCACTAATCTGTTCTTTACTGCAATTGATCTCTTAGTTTGCTCCCCTTCACTATTCTTCCACTTTTCATGTAGGGTTTGCAATAATCCACGAGGCAGTGATCATTTTCCTATAATCTTGAGAGAGATTGGTCGTGATTGATGCTACCCAACCCGCGTGCCTGAGAAAAGCAGACACTCTTGACTGGAAATACTGTCTGTTATTTGTTGAACATCTTTCGAACCATCTTTTCATTCCTATTTATACAGATGGTTCGAAATCAGATGATTATATGGGCTCTGCCATGGTTTGTTGTGGTTGGTAGTTGCATGCAGAATCCCCTCTACAGCTTCTGTGTTCACTGCTGAACTGTATGCCATTTTTCTTGCTCTGGATCCCATAGAAGCTCGTCAGTACTCAAACTGCACTATTTATACTGACTCGCTTAGTTCTCTACTGGCCTTGGAATTGCTTTATGCTAGTCCACACCCTGTTCTTGCCAGTATTTAAAACGGACTGACCCATTTCTCTCAAACATCTACTTCTATCCAGTTTTTTCTGGATACCGAGTCACATTGGTATTTGTGGGAACAAGCTCACTGTTATTGCAGCTAAACCTGTCTTCTGTGCCTATTCTATACATGATTATGGTCCTGTATTTAAGGTTCGGGTCCGTGCCAGCTGGCATTCGACTTTGAGTGAGCAACGCGAAAACAAACTTTTCTAATTAAAACCCTATATTGGACTTTGGCTGTCGTGCTTCCATAAGGATCGGAAAGAGGAAGTTGTTCTAAGTAGACTACGCATTGGTCAGTTTTTAACTCGTCGATTTCTTTTATTTGAAACTATTGTACCAACGTGTTGCCTGTGTAACACTCATATCACAATAAGCCACATTTTACTCTTTTGCCGTCGTTATGTGAAACGACAGCACAGTTTTAAACATATTCTTTCTGAAGGTTTATCCGTAACATAAGACAGTGTTTTTGGTGATGGTGACACTGTCCACCTTGGAAATGTTTTTAATTTTTTAAAAGGCCATTAATGTTTTTAATGCTACTTAATTTTGTAATTTATACATTAAACCGTTTTCAATGTGATTCCCTTTAAGAATCGCATTCCATCCAGTTCGATTTGAAATTAGAAAATAGCTGTAACGTCAAATAACTCGAAAGCAGAATTGGAAAGACCAACTCCAGGTGACTGACGGTAGTTTTTCTACTTACCTGTTAGTCTTCCTAGGGAGTTATCATAATTACAATTATGCTAGAGTCCTTTACAACTTGTATTACTGTGGTTTTTTTCTTAACGTTGTAGACTAGATGTAAATATTGGTTTTATGCAATTTGTTTGTTTTTTTAACTTTTTGTTTTACCTTAACTTCCTTTTATGAATTTTACTAAACTTTATTTCAATTTTTTTACCGGATGTTTGGCGCAGATAGCCGAACTGATTTTTGCCATAAAACACCAAATCAACCAACCCAACCATGTATGATGACTGGTGCAACTGGAATGGTTGCATATCAGGATTCAATGTTTTATAGATAACACATTGCAAGAGGCCAAAATTGTCTGTTTGGGAGAGATGTGTTACCATGGTTCATTTAGGAAGTGCTCATATATAATATCTCTTAGTAAAATTTAACATTCTCAAAAATGATTTTTGATATAACAACCCAGGGAGATGTTAACATCATAACACACACACAACAATGCACCATTTGGTCCTCTGTGGCTTTCCATATGCACCCATTCTTGTATAAACGTAAACCTATCCTCTATTTTTATGTAAACCTTTGATTCTTTTTTAAACTTTTCAGAAATGTTGGCTATCATTGCTGCTGACAGCAGCCCATTAATAACCAATTCACCAATAGTCTAATTTGGCATTTTAAAATCTTATAATTGGGTTCTCTTTCATCATTGTTTTCAGGTAATGGTACAAAGAAAATAGAGACCATTGAAGTTGACAATGCTGTTTGAGGAGTAAATTGGCTAAAGACCTTTGACTTTTATTATATTTCAGAGACTGTTGGACAAGAGGGCACAAACTTAAGAATTGGTAAGACAGGCTCAAGTTAAGAGTTTTACATTAAAAACGTGGTGATTGGTTTGTGGAATAAGTTACCATTGGTAGTAGCAAAGCCTAACACTGCAGGAGTTTAAGAAGGAAATGAACCTCTAAAAACTAGTTAGGATGGATATAAAAAATAAACATTTGTTTCACCTGAGGGTGAACATTAAGATCCCCCATGAGAAGTTGCATTATTAGATTTGAATCATCTGTTCCTTTGAAACAAGTCTTCTGGTTTCAAAATCAACTGTTTCCATTAATTCAGTATTTTATCTTGTATGAGATGACCAAAGCCCTATACACTATTCAAAGTGTTACCTAACTAATGACTTCTCAGTGTGGATTCTTGTACGTGGTGAGGGGACCTCCCAGGGAAGGTTCTGTTCTGTCTGGTTACCTTCTCTGGGATATAAACATCCACCTGCTCGTTTGCCGTGCGTGGCGACCCGTGAAGGGGAGGAGAGAATTCTGGTGGTTGAGGGGTCCAACCCTAACACACCACTTTGGCCTCGAATTCCTATAGACGGGCAGCCTTTGGGTGGCCCCCTTTGGGTCAATCGGCTGGTACACTTGGGCTAGAGCCAACCAAATACCAGTGTTGGAAGTTCTCAACGGGTGTTGTGGACATTTTGCCTGATGCTGGTGTTTGGGTATAGTGCTCATGAAACCCTGGCATTGCTGCATTGTCCTTGCATGACTTTGTTGTGCATCCCCTTGTAGGGCTCCATGGTGGGTGGGGTCAGTAGGTACGGAAACTTTTCCTCTTTTTCTATGGATCCTCCAAAAAATTTAAATAAAATTGTAAAAAAACAGTCAATGGGTAAGCGACCACGTCTTGAATACTCAGAACAGCAATCTTCAATATCAGTAACACACGTACCTCATTTTATTATATTGCATTCTCTTTTGGAAAAACATTTAGGGCAAATGTCCCCTTTTTTTATTCAAAAGGGACTAGAGGGACTTGCTAGCTCTCCAAAGTCCATAAAGAAGCTTTGATCAGGTGACATTGGTTGAAACAACCACATCCCAACACAATGAACTCCTCTTGAATTCAAAGGCAATTGGGGATATACGTATTGAGGTTACACCCCATGCTACTTTGAATTCTTCTCAAGGAGTTATTGTTGAAAGGGATTTGAAGAACGTTCCCGAGTCGGAGATTCTTACTGGTCTCTCCACTCAAGGAGTTTCTGCAGTGAGGTGCATCTCCACTCGCAAAGATGGAGTTACACTGCCAACAAATACATTCCAAACCCTCTTCGATGTTTCCAATGTCAGAGATTTGGCCACTCAAAGACTTCTTGTCGTGGTTCCCTGACATGTGCTCGTTGTGGAGGCAAGGACCACGATGCCTATGATTGTGACATAAATCCACATTGCGTCAACTGCAATTGTTCTCACCCCTCTTACTTTCATTCTTGCCCAAAATGGTTGGAGGAAAAAGAGGTGCAGCGTTTGAAAATGACACGTAACATTAGTTATCCCGAGGCTCGGAAATTGCTGTCTACAACTCCATCTCGGACATATGCTGCTGCACTTCATTCCACAACTACAGTGGGAGTGCAGACAGATCTCTCTGTTTCTCCAAGAGAATCATTTTCAAACCAAATCAAAAGCCTTTTGACCTCTGTGGTTAAAGTTGATGAATCAACTTCCACTCCCATTTCTGTTCCTCCCATACCTTCCAATGAACCTCAAGATCCACATCCTTCAGTTTCAAATACAGGCATTTCTTCTGATACATCATTTTCTCCAACCACAAGAGACAAAACAATTATTCATTCGCGTCCTCAGTCACTGGATTCCTCTTTCAATAACAAAAACCTGCCCACTCAATCTAGAGCAAGATCCATGAAGGTTGATAGACCTCCTCCAATTAAAGACAGTAAAGAAAAAAGACGTGGTCGTAAACCGAAGGGTTCTCCAACCACTTCACCTACCCGTTCTTAAAAATGGCCACCTTGATACAATTGATACACCTTGATGTCGAGGTTTATATTCTAATCTGGATGATATCAAAACGCTGATTGCTTTCTACCATCCTGTTTGTCTTTCTCTACAAGAAACATTTCTCAAATCTGCTGATACAGTCTCCATTCAGCAGTTTTCTCTGTACAGAAATGACAGGTTGTGTGATGGTCGAGTGCATGGAGGGGTGGCACTGTTGGTTGATCAACATGTACCCACCCTGTCTTTGTCACTCAACACACCCTTGAAGGCCTTAGCCATCCGTGTTTCCTTGGGTCATACCATCACTGTTTGTTCTCTGTACCTGTCCCCTGGAGAGACATATGATTAATTAGACCTTGATGCTCTGGTTGAACTGTTGCCATCTCCATTTCTAATCCTGGGGGATTTTAATGGACACCATCCCCTCTAGGGAAGTGCTATTATTGGTGGGAGGGGTCGATCTGTAGAGCGGATGCTCTGATCACAATCTTTCTCTCTTTATTACTGGTTCTTCCACTTAATTTCATGCACCTAGTCAGTCTATTATCACTATTGATCTCTCAGTTTGCTCCCCTTTATTATTCTCCCATTTTTCATGGAGGGTTGACAGTAATCCACTAGGCAGTGATCATTTTCCGATCGTTTTGAGAGAGACTGGCCGTGGTCGATGCCACCCTACCTGCGTGTCCCGGTGGAAGCTGGATCAGACAGACTGGTCCACATTCACTGCTCTCGCAGAACTTGATCCTGCCATCGTAAATCATCCATCAATAGACGACTGTGTAACAGTGGTAACTGACTGTATTATACATGCAGCTGCTCAGTGTATTCCTAAAACCTTGACACGTTTTCCACGATATCCTCGTCCATGGTGGAATCCTACTTGCCACTTAGCACGGAAGGCTCAAAAACGGGCCTGGGATACTTTTCGTAAATATCCCACACTTTCAAACCAGGTTTTTTCCAATGGGCTCGTGCACATGCTAGGTGGGTAAGATGTCAAAGGCAGAAGGAATCTTGAATTAAGTTTACAACTAGCATATCTTCTACCACCAGTTCCAAGATCATATGGGACAGGATTCGAAAGGTTAATGGGCACTACAATTCTGTCCCCCTCTCGATCTTACTCTCTGATGGTCAGGAGGTGACTGATGTCCAAAACATCACTAACACTCTAGGTGAAAGCTTTTGCCAGGTATCTAGCACTTTTGCTTGTTCCTCCACCTTCCTTGCCATCAAGACTCGGGCAGAGCGATCACCTCTTTCCTTTCAAACTGACTGTTTCTTTGCCTATAATTGTCTCTTTACGCTGGTGGAACTAAAAATGGCCCTTCATCGGTCTGCCAGTACGTCTGTTGGACCTGATGATATTTATTATGACATGCTGCACCATCTATCTCCTGCTTCTCTTGATGTCCTTCTGATTGTCTTCAACCGGATTTGGCAGGAGAATGCTTTTCCTGATGCCCGGCGCAAGGCTATTATTTCACCTTTCTCTTAGCCTAGCCAGGGAAAGATCTGAAGATTCCTTCAAACTATCGTCCAATTGCTTTGAAGAGCTGTTTCTGTAAGACGTTAGAAAGGATGGTTAATGTTCGTCTTGTTTGGTTCCTTGAATCAAACAACCTCCTCTCCCCCACCCAGTGTGGGTTCCGTCGACAGCACTCCACCACAGACCACCTAATTCGTCTTGAAACATCTATCAGACAAGCCTTTCCCAACTGCCAACATCTTGTATCAATATTCTTTGATACAATATTCTTTGTGTCTTACGACACAACATGGAGGTATGGCGTTTTGCGAAACCTCCGTACATATGGGTTACGTGGCTATCTACCCATGTTTATTAAAAAAATTTTAATGGAAAGGACATTCAAAGTTCGTGTGGGTTCGACACTTTCCCATTCTTTTGTAGAGGAACTTGGAGTCGCTCAAGGCTGTATATTGAGTGTCACACTCTTCAGTATAAAGATAAATGCCATCACTGAACAACTCCCTCTCACTGTTGCGAATGGGCTGTATGTCGACGACTTTCACATCTCATGTCAGTCGTCAAACATGAGATATATTGAGTGGCAACTACAAACTGCCTTCAATCGTGTACGGAAGTGGACTCTGGTGAATGACTTTAATTTCTCTCTCTCGAAAACTGTATGCATGCACTTTTGCCGTCGACGAGGTATTCACCCTAATCCTGAACTTCATATTGGTGAAGTTTTGCTGCCAGTGGTCCCGGAGACAAAGTTCTTGGGGCTTATCTTGGATCGTAAACTGACCTTTATTTTACACATAAAGCAGCTTCGGGTCAAACGCACAAGAGCACTGAACATCCTCCGTGTCCTCTCTTTTACCAGTTGGGGGCAGATCGCTCTTCAATGTTGAAGATATACTGTGCTCTTATTAGATCGAAACTCGATTATGGATCAATGGTCTATGGCTCTGCCAGACCCTCGGCCTTAAAGATGCTGGACCCCATTCATCACCAAGGACTTCGACTCTGCACAGGGGCTTTCCGTACCTCTCCAGTTCAAAGCATATACATTAAATCTCATGAACCTTCTCTACACCTTTGCCGTTTGCAACTATCGTTACAGTATACTTCGAAACTTCGTTCCTTACCAAAGCATTCCACCTGGGAATGTTTTTTCATTCCTCAGTGGGCATTACTTTTTCAGAACAGACGATCTGTCATTGCTATGTTTGGCCTTCGCATCCGGGCGCAATTGGATGAATTGTGTCTGTTCTTGGATAACACTGCAGATTCCACAGATCGGCCCATCCCACCATGGCTTATTACAGCCCCCAAATGTGACCTTTCTTTCAGTCACCTGAAAAAGGCAGATACTTCAGATTAGAAGTACCGTCTTTTATTCAATGAATATCTTTCAAACAATCATTCAGTTCCCATTTATACAGATGATTCCAAATCAGGTAATTCAGTGGGCTCTGCTTTGGTTTGCTATGGTTCAGTAGTTGTGTGCAGAATCCCCTCTACAGCTTCTGTGTTCACTGCTGAACTGTATGCCATATCTCTTGCCCTGGATCATATTGCAGCTGAGCAGTACTCCAACTGCACTATTTATACTGATTCGCTTAGTTCTATACTTGCCTTGGAATCGCCACACGTTAGCTCGCATCCTATTCTCGCTGATAATCGAAACCGACTGGCCCATTTCTCATTAGCAACTACTTCAATCTAGTTTTTCTGGATACCAGGCGATGTTGGTATTTGTGGGAATGAGCTTGCAGACATGGCAGCTAAATATGTCTGCTTCAGCACTGTAACCCCTATGCCTATTCCGTACATGGACTATGGTGTTGTCTTCAAGGCTCAGCTCCGTGCCAGCAGGCAGTCCACTTGGAATGAGCAATGCAACAACAAACTTTTTCAAATGAAACCCAAAATTGGAGTTTGGCCATCCAGCTACTGTAAAGTTCGGAAGGAGGAAGTTGTTCTCACTAGGCTACGCATTGGTCACAGTTTTTAAACTCATCATTTTCTTTTATCTGGAACTGATGCACCAATGTGTAGTTTGTGTAACACTCAAATCACTATCAGCCACATTTTACTTTCTTGCCATCGTTACAATTCTCAACGACGGCAATACTTTAAACATATTTTTTCCCAGGGTCAGTCTGTAACATTGGTCAGAGTTATTGGTGATGGTGACTCTGTCCACCTTGATAACGTTTTTAATTTTTTAATGGCGACTAATCTTTTTCATCTCATTTAAGGGTTGCATATTTATTCATTACATCTTTTTAATTGTGGCTCCTTTTTTACAGTTTTGATCTCTCTCATTCAGTTTGACATTGGACAATGGCCAGAACAATAAATAACTCGACACCAGGACTGGAAAGGCCAACTTCAGGTGACTAACGCTACTGTTTGAACTACTCATTAGTCATCCTGGTGAGTTGTTATTATACTTTTTCTGCATATTGTTTCACACTTTTACTCCTTTACTTTTTAGTACTGGCCATATTGACTCATAATCCGGAACCAGGACTGGAAAGACCAACTTCAGGTGACTGACGGTAGTTTTTATTCTTACCTGTTAGTCTTCCTAGCGGGTTATGATCATTACCATTCTGCTGCAGGTAGTTTTTTTTAAATCTTTGTTGACTGCATGTCAACATTGGTTTTTGCGCCATTTTCTGTTTTAATTGCCGTTTTACTCTTATCTTCAATTACTTTTACAAATTTTACTTCATTTACTTTTATCTTTTTACTGAACATTTGGCTACTCATTATTACGATTTTGCCGAGTGTCTTTTAAAACTTTTATTTTCTTACATTTTGATAATAGCTGCTATGATACATAACCTGGAACCAAGACTGGAAAGGCCAACTTCAGGTGATTGACAGAGGTTCTTGAACTTACCTGTTTGTCTTTCTGGCAGGTTATGATCATTACCATTTTGCCAGAGTAAATAGTTTATAACTTTGAAGACTGGATGTCACCATTGGTTTTTACACCATTTTCTGTTTTAATTGCTGTTTTGTTTTTGCCTTCATTTACTTTTACAAATTTTACTCCATTTACTTGACTTTTATGTGTTTACTGGACATTTGGCTACTCATTGTTGCAGTTTTGCTATGTGTCTTTTAAAACTTCTATTCTTTTACATTTTGATACTGGTTGCTATGACACATAACCCGGAACCAGGACTGGAAAGACCAACTTCAGGTGACTGGCGGTGAGTCTTGAACTTACCTGTTAGTCTTCCTGGCAGGTTATGATCATTACCTTTTTGCTAGAGTAAATACCTTACAACTTCTTATACTCTGCCTTCTATCTTAACGTTGTAGACTAGGTGTCAACATTGGTTTTCTACTTTTTTGTTTTACCTTCATTTTCATTTATGTCTTTTACTAGATTTATTTTTTTTTATTTTACTTTTTTACCGGATGTCTGGCGCAGATAGCCTCGTTGCTTTGTGCCATAAAACACTAAATCAATCAATCAATCAAACCTTAACCAACTTTAGTGGACCACGAACTGAGTGACTATAAACCAATTCAAAAGGGCTAAATCCAGAAGATTCTTGAACAACCTCACGAACTGCAAACAACAAAAAGGGAACACCCTCATCCCAGTCCTTTGAGTGCTCGTGGCAGTAATTTCTAAGCATGGCTTTCAGAGTTTGGTGGAAACGTTCAAGGACACCTTGTGACTCAGGATGGTATGCACTGGATGAAACATGATGAATGTTTAGTTCATGCATGGCTTGTTGAAATAGCTTGGACAAACAATTTGTGTCTTGATCTGATTGCACAACTTTTGGAATTCCGAACATGGTAAAGGATTTGACAAGAGCAGTGATTTTTCTCAAAGGAATAGCCTCGGGGAAACGTGTAGAAGGACACATGATTGTCAAGAGGTATTCATTTCCTGCTTTGCTTTTTGGCATTGGGCCAACACAGTCGATAATGACCCTTGAGAACGGTTCTTCAAAGGCAGGAATAGGCTGCAGTGGTGCTTTGGGAATCCCCTGATTTGGTTTTCCAGTCATTTGGCAAGAATGGCATGTCTTACAATAATCAACAACATCTTGGCGCATCTTTGGCCAATAGAAATTCATCAGATACGATCTGGGGTCTTTCTTACACCTAAGTGTCCTGACAACACATGATCATGAGCAAGACTAAGAATATCATTCCGATAGCATTTTGGAATGACAATTTGGTGAATAACATTCCACTCTTCATCAGCAGCAACATCAGGAGGTCTGTATTTTCTCATTAACACACCTGACTTCTGGTAGTAACAAATAGGGACAGTTCCTATTTCATTTTCATCAACGGCCAGTTGTAGAAGAGAACGAGTTTCAGGATCATTGTCCTGTTCTTCAACAAGTTTGTTTTGATGAAGAGAGTTGAAAAATGACTTGGAGTCATCAGTAGAACTCAAAGTTGAGTCAGAAATCTCATCGATGTGAGACATGAACGTATCAGATAAAGGGAAATCCTCTTTGGACTCCTGAGAACAAGTAACAGCACAGGCGAGGAAAATATCAGGAAACTCTTCAACGAGTTGCTCTGTACTGGGACTAACAACAGGTGCTTCAACAACATGAACCTCTGGTACCACCTTACTACCAGCCAAATCATTTCTCAAAAGCATAGACACACCCTCAACAGGCAATAAAGATTTAATACCCACAGTCACTGGGCTCGAAACTAAGTCCGAATGCAAATCCAATCTCTGAAGAGGGACAATAATGACGCCACCTTATACACCAGAAATGAGCACATTGGCCCCAACGGATGACTTTTCAGAAAACGGAAGTACACATTCCAAAATCAAACTCTGAAAAGCTCCAGTATCCTGCAGGATCTTAATTGGTTGTAGATGTGAATCGCCAACAAAAGAAACAAAACCTTCAGAGATGAAAGGCTTAAATTTGTCCGCAACAAGATCTTCAGGTACATCAAGAATATTGGACTTGGAATCCACAGTGGACTGGACAGGGTCAAAATCATTGGGAACCAATGATGTATCCAACGAGGGCGAAATGAAACCATGGGGTGATGGCTTGCTTTTGAGCTTATAGCACTCAGAAATCAGATGGCCAGGTTTCTTACAATAAGCACATGTTTTGGATGAGAATGTCACGTTTTTGGTAGATGATGATCTTTGAGAATGAGATGAAGTCTTTCTTTGAGAATCAGAAGTTTGCTCTTTTTTGTCTTTGTCGATATTTGCATAATGTTTGAATGAGTCATTGGGTTTCTTTGCTGTGTGATTTGTTTTGCTTTTGTATGACAAATCTTTGTGAGTCAAAGCATACTCGTCTGCCAAGACAGCAGCATCATGAATTTTGGAAGCTTTTTGTTCATCAGTGTAAGTTTTGAGCTCTACGGGAATACATCTTTTAAACTCTTCAATTAACAAGAGTTCTCTGAGTTTTGTGTAATCATTTTTGATTTCTTTGGAATCACACCACCTGTTGAACAGAGTTTCTTTTTCACGAGCAAATTCGACATAAGTTTGGCTGTCAAACTTTTTGTAACCACGAAATTTTTGTCTGTATGCCTCTGGCACCAATTTATAAGCATTCAAAATCCATTTTGTGACATGCTTGTAATCATAACTCTGCTCGGCCGTGAGTTTGGAAAATACTTCCTGAGCTTTACCTTTGAGAACACTCTGAAGTAATGTTGTCCAATATTTGGTAGGCCATTTTAGCCTAAGGCCCAATTTTTCAAATTGCTGAAAATATTTATCTACAGCCTTCTCACTGAATGGAGGCACTAAACAAATTTGTTTGGAAGTATCAAAATTATCCAACCGCATTTGGACAACCTTTCCTTTTCTTTTGTCTGTGCCTTTCTCATACTGATTTCCTTATCAGCTTTAATGCATTCTTTTTGTATTTCAGCATCAAGGCGTTGGTTTTCCTGTTCTGCCTCAATACAATTTTGTTCTAACTAAAGTTGTTTGGTTTCTTTTTCTGCGTCAAGAACAAGGCGTTTTCTTTCAATTTCTAAACGAAATTTCATTTCCATTTCCATTCTTTTTAATTCAAAATCTGGGTCAAAATGAGCAGCAGGCAATTGTTGTACAACTTTTTGAGGCAAAACTTTTTGGCTGACCAAATGTTCAACAACAATTCGTTTGATATCTGCTTTTTTCATTGCTTGCTTCACTTCCAAATTGAAATGTTTTCCAACATCAAGCAATTCAGATTTTTTCAATTCACTGATCAATTCGAAAGAGGGATTCTGATTAAATTTGTCTGTAAAATCTTCGAGTTGGAATGCCATTTTGAATATACAAGCTGTTAATCTGTATAGAATATAAATCTAATTTTGGAATAGAATTAAATTGTTTGATCTATCCCGAACAAGCCCCCAATTTTCTGTTACGTTTTTTATGTATGTGGACTGAACGCAACAGAAAGACACAGATAACAGCTTATATAATTTATTACAATAAACTATTATGTATGTGACAGATATAAAATAAATTATATAATAACAATGACAGATATTCAGTTTCAACCTTCAAAATTAATTACAATACAAAATGGTACTGGCCTGTGTCCAATATAATGATCCAGAATGAAAGTTCAAAAGTCCAGATTATAAATCCAAAATTCCAGTCTAGGGAGTGAATTTGGTTCCACGAATAAATTCCGAAGTTTTAATGGAGAAGTCCAGAAACAATTCACAGTTTAATAAATTTGACGAAGTTCTTTTTACGATGTCTTTGATGAATATCTCAAATTTGTCGTTTTCTCACTTGCTCCGGTCTCCCCTAAACAGTTCTATACGTGTTGACCTTCGTTATAACCAGTGATTCAAATGAATCGTAAAGATTGATGAAATAAAATCACAGTTTTTGTAGATCTAGCTCCAGTCACAAATCCAAGTTGAATAAACACACAGTAAATGTTGAAAAATTTTTCAAACGAAGACACATCTCTTGAAACGAATGAAAACGAATGACTGACTGACTCTCCTCGCATCGTCGTCTGTTTATATACTAGTAGGCCTACTGTGTTCTCGAACAATCGTGTAACTTCCACAGAATTCCAGAGTAATCTGCGCATGTCTGTTTTTGCACGAGGCTCGTCTAGACGCCAGGCCAAAATACATTCTATTTATAGACAAATGATCGATCTACCTAATTCTGGAAATTTCTACATGAATAACAACATATTTTATTGGTTTGAACTTCGAAACAATAATATAAACAACAACATGCCATTTCAAATGCTTTATACATAACACCAACTTAAATTGTAAGAATGAAAGAAAAAGAAAGGACCTTTGAACTCGAACATTGTGTTATATTGGTATGAAGAGCTTTGTTAAAGTTTATTTTGAAGCGATGTTGATGTTCTTTATGCAACTGCTACAAAAGGTATTTTTGCTTAAAACCAGTTAATGGTAGCAGTGGCCAGTGAAAAAATGGCCAACTGGATGAAAAGGTAGTTGTTCTTTTGGAAGGCTTTTGTTGGGTTCATTGAGAGGAAAGTGAAGATAGTCATTGTGACCTGTATAGGTCACTTTCATTGTCCACTACAGAATTATATTCTGACTTTACATTATACATTTGAAATATACTTTATTTTGTAGATTGGTCAGTTGGATCATTTAGCCATCCACCCTTCAACAACAATTACTGCTACTGTCTAATATTGATCTGCTTTGTAGGTTAGTCAATAGGATCATCTCTTCAGCCACTCAGTCACTGATGTTGTTTTTATTATGGATTTTCGAACAGCTGACTTTCAAAGTATTTTGAGTTCTGGATTGTTTTTTAGCTATTAATAATCTTAATATTTGTCCTATTTTGTTTTATATTTTAAAAGTTTTACTTCTAATTTGGGGACTTTGGGTTAACAGGTTTTAGTTTAAGACTAGGTCTACTTTCAGACAGCTGTTGTAGAATCTTTGTGTCGGCCACCTATGTCCAGAGATAGCTCACTAGCCAAAAACTCTGTCCAGCTGTTGAAGAGTGGTCAAGGAACTGACATGACTTTTCAGATAATCACAGTCCAGGGTGAGAAACAAACACTGATACTTTTCTTATAGTATATGTACCATGTGACTTATTGAGAGTGGGTTTGAGAACTACTTATTTTGTCATTTTAAATGAAGTTTTCAAGCTGTTTTAAACTAATTCACTTGCTGTTTGTTTCCAATTATAAAATGCCACATTCTTATTAGTTAGCTTCTTGGCTGCCATTGGAGTTTGTTTCACAAAATTAGCTGTCATAATGGGAGTCAAAACCCTCTGATGGTTTTGAAATGTACATAGATATTAAACATAGAGTAATTTTGTTTTAGATCTGAAATTATTTTTAAGAGCTGTTAAGATTTTTTAGGCATAAGAGTTAGACCTTTAGGCTTAATTAAACTTTCATCATTTAAATATATCTTTTTAACATTTTTGAATTCTCTGCTAATGATTTAAGGGTCTACTGTTTAGGACTATTTTACTGTAAAACTTTGGTGATTTTAGAATGACTGTGATAAGAGTCATAGTTAGATGCTATTAGTTAATTAGAATAGCCCAACTGTTAGCAGCAGATTCTTTTGACTAGCTTCCTTTCCTCTAGTATATTTAATGGCTATAGAGTACAGTCCAAATACAGATTTCCTCATATATCTGAAATAAATAATTCTTTATCAATTTGCATTTGATATCTCTTTTAATGTATCTTTATTATTGTTTCAGAGTAAAGGTCAACTAATTATTTTGATTGTTACTTTTATTATATTTTAGTATGTAAGAATCAAAATAAACAGTTTGTGACTTGCATGAAGCCTAAATTATGTATCTGAAGGTGTGTTTTTCATACTCACGAAGTAGCCATAACATTAATTTTACACAGCACATAAAATTCTGAATAAAATATTAGGCTGCACTGGATATTATTTATTGGTGGTTTCTAGTAGTATTTTTTGTCCATAAATGTGCAGATTCAACAGACACAGTGATTGACTATACAGAAGGTCATCCAGTTGACCAGTCTACCTTTGAACAAGAAGTTGAATGCCACGAAATTAAAGCCCATTGTGTAATCATCGCTGCACAGTGTGATTGGTTCCGTCGAGCTCTTCTCAGTGGGATGAGGGAATCAATAGACAAGTTAGTGAAACAGTTTGTGGGTTTAGTTTAGTAGTTATATGTAGCTACAGAAACTGTAAACATGCAAAAATAAAACATATCTTGTGTGGCGATTCGTGAAAAAGCAGAAGACGATGTGAGACTGAAGAAAGACACACAAGTGTTAAAACTAGCTTCTCTGATATCAGACTTTTATCAGTTTGTTCCATTTGCTGATTTTTTCATTATTTGTAAACATATAATTATAAAATAGCTGTCTATATGAGCTACTTTTATATAACTTATAGTGATGCAAATTTTTTGTTGTTTTTAAGAGTTTTGCAGATGATTATTTGGTAGAATTTATATGTTGAATAATAAATTGTTTATAACACTGAAACAGAAAAAATAATGAAGGGTGTCCAATAGTAATACTTATTGGGTTCAATATTATAAGTTTGAACTGTTGTATTTATTGAGCCTGGATTTTTTTTCTTCTTTTCTGTAGAAAAATTGTCGTCCATGACAGCAACCCCACATTATTCAGGATATTTCTGGAGTACTTGTATGGTGGACATCTAGAAACTAACCAACTATCTACAGAACAACTGGCTGACCTCATGCAATTAAGTGATAGATATGAGGTAAAGAGAGAGCTTCTTCACATACTGTCTGATTTCTTTATTCTTACTCTATTTAAGAGTGTGTGTGTGATAAATTATTATGATTACAGTGAAATGTTGTATTTTTATTTTTCTAAAGTACTTTTAATGAGCTTTCCTTAACTTTATGTTGATTTTGTAAGACAACAAGGAAGTGTTACACTTTATGGATGGTTTCATCTGTGTTCTTTTTCTTAAGTTAAAGTTTATGTTGATTTTGTAAGATGACAAAGAAGTGTTGCACTTTTTTTTTAATGTTCAGAACTGTAACTTTCTTTGTGGGTTGGAATGGCACTTCAGAAATGTTATGGAGTTGGTGATGAACTGTATTGTCTGCTTTGAGAGACTTGGTAATGATTGAACAGTAATAACGCTGTGTTGTTCCAGTAATGTTAGAAGTGGATTTGTATTTATTTATGGATACTTTAGAGTCTGCATGGGTTTCTGAACTGGTTTCTTAGTTTATCTTGTATTGTTTTTTGTTTTTTTTAGTTAAACATTCTTTGGATGGCTTAGTCTTATCTTATCATGGCTTCCAACTTGCCATCATATCTGGCCATTCTTATATCTTCTTAACATTTATATTGATTTTGTTTATAGATTTTCCTCTAATATTATCTCCTGAAACTTTAAATACAAAAACATTATTCAAATGTATGGGCTTTAAAGCCATAAATGTACCATAAATTGGGTGAATTACATTAAATTATGATTTCTTAACTTCAGATGGACCCTTTGAAGCAGTTGTCTGAAGAAGCACTTAAGGCTCACATTGATGAAGATTCGGCTTTATTCCTTCTTAGTATAGGAGACCAATTTAATGCTAAGACACTGAGGGTAAGGTTTTCTGTGTTGTTAAAATAATTCACTCTCCAATTGTTAAACTGTTGGAGGCTTTTTGGAAGACCAAGGTGGTGATGTAATTTATAACCTTGAATCACAACTACTGATTACTATTTCTCATTACATTGCACACCCCTTATCATCTTCTGTTTTCCTATAATTTAATATCTTAAATATAGTTCGGATTTTTGCAGCTGTGGTTAACTTCTTTAAGGGACAGTTAAAAGTTAGTAAATGACCCAGAAAGATATTAAGTGTAATGGTTTGTGACTTGTATTTAACAATTTCATTTGCACTAGTTTTTATGTCTATAACAACCTTTCTTTCCATATTTCATCATGTATCAGTCTTTACCAGTGTTTAACATCCTTAGGCCATAATTTTAGTATTGTTCGTCACTTTTAGGTCACTGTCAATTGTGTGCTACGTGAGCCATGTTGAATCATACATGAGCTAATAAAAAACTGTTCTAACATTTTGCATACTAGGTTCAAGCTACACAATCCAGTGATAAGACATCTTTCCCCTTCAAGCCTGTCTGATAGATTTGTTTTTTCAGTGTCATGTTAAATTATAAAGAGTGAGCATTCTTCACTTGTGACTTTGCTATTTTTAATTTTTCATCCACACTAGTTATTGTTTTTACATTGTAAATGCTAACAAAACATAGCAATCAGCCATTGGTTCAACAACATGTAAGATCTTTAATTTCACACGCACACGACTTGTTACTTTTTTGGAGAATTTTATATAGATAATATCAGACATCCTACAAATGAGATATAAAGAACATTGAACTGATATTTAACACTACAAGTGACAAAACTTGTTAATATCAGTTGGTGAACATGCTGTGGAGACATTTGTTGAATTTTTGTGTTCTTACTTTGTAGGTGAACTTAATAGATGCTCCAATGTAAGCGGAAAGATTACAGTGTAATGCTACTGTTCCTTCTCATATTATTTGGTAATCCCATACTTGAGTGACTTATTTTTTAAGTATTTAACAACACTCACTTACTCTGTATTTTACTTGTTTTAAAAAGAAAGCCAAGAAGGACATTTATCTTATTTTTTATTTATTAATATTTCAATATTTTATGTATTTTTTTCACATGTATCTTCTTTTTTAGGTTATTTTTGTTTGACTTACTTTACTGTTATTTCCTGTTTCTGTTTTTTCATGCTTGCTTTCAAGGTACTTTTAAGTCTAATGTGGTATTGTATTCACCAGTAATTCTATCTTAACATTTAGGTGTACTGTTGAATATTTATTGGTTGTGTGTATACATTGTATTTGTTTACTAGTAGTTACATATCTGTATCCCTAATGATCAAATATGAGATTGATCACAAAACTACATAACTGACACTTATTTTAATATTTGCATATGTTACCAGTAGTGATGCTGTATGTAGTAATAGTAGTATGAGAGAAAAACAATTGTTTTTTTTACAGAATGCAGCCTTGGAATATATTGCCCTGAATAAAGACATCATCAAAAGTGACGTTTTTTATGATCTTCCTGAAGATTTACAGTCTGAAGTAGAAGAAATGATAACTTGGGTTGAACTTCGGTAAAAACATTTTTATACCCAATAGATAGGATGAACTTCTTTTAGTTAAATCAGTATTTAAATATGGCTTTGATTTTATTATGTTTAAGTAAGGTCTTAGGATTTGTAAAATATTACATTCCTAATGGTGACAAAGCAATACGTTGAAACATTGAGTGTATGAGATGTCCAGCAATATCAGGTTTTTATTTTACTTCAGTGGACTATTGTGTAAATGTTTTATTGTAATGTAAAAATCTGTTGAGTGTGTACTATTAACCACTGGTATTGTTTATAAACTTGACATTTGGAAGTACACCAGTCCTTCTCACTACACCATAATTTACATAATGAGTGCTCACTGTTAGCTGATATTAAATTTCTTTAGAATGACCAAAATTCCAAACCAAATAACTGTGACAGCCCAGCCCTTGCCCCTAATTTCAAAATAGTCCTTACAGGTTTGAAATAACTTAATCCATATACTGTTCCACAATATTTCTAAATATATTAATGTTGACATTGTTTGTAAAATAATTTCAACTACATTGTTTGGTAATAGACATAAAACAAATGAGGCAAAATATTCAAATCATACATCCAAGAAATTTTTAATTATTCTTTATCTAATATAACTTCAAATAGGCTACTTGACTCTGTAAAAGGTTTTGATAATGATCACTGTCGTACTGTCTCCACAATCAAACGTGTTTTTTTACCAGACACAGCTGAACCTTTCATCAGACTTTAGTGGCAGGAGAGTACATATTACAACAATGAGCAGGATGCTTGGAAACTACCAAACAACAGAACTCTTCTGGTTCTGCCAGGACATTTGATAATTCTAATTTTATTTAAACAGCAATTATGTATCTTACTAAATGAATAAGTAGTTTACATTTTCACTTCCATGCCACTTAGTTAATCTGTTATTAGTCCTGTTGAAGCTGAAACCAACAGGAGGGTCAATATTGTTTCATTATTAGGGCTTCCTTGTAACCCTACACTACAGGTTTTAGATGTATTTTGGAAAGTGACACCTCTGACAAATTTGTAACACTGATTTAAGTGAAATGCCTAATTTGTGAACCATAAAGAGTACACTCTTGCATCACTTTGTTACCTATAATAAGCCTAATAATGCTGCTGTCATTCAAATGTAATAACCTTCTTCAGTAGTGGTTGTCTGTCAAATAATGGTGGATTAACCAGCTGTTAAAACGATGCAGATCACTAGCTTTAATTGGTACAACTTTGGTTATAGCATTGAACTGTAAAAAATAAATGAGAAATTTACAGGTAAATAATTAAATGTAGCAAATACGTGTGTAGATAAATATTTATTGTTTGTAATATTTTTCAGTAATCAAGCTATTAATCATTCATATGAAGCATTCTTTAACCCTAAAGCTACCAACTTGTTCATGTATCATTTGCTGCTGGTGGTTCCTAAAAGTTAACATCTTATAAATTAATTTTATAATGTTGGTAGCTGGAACATTCAAAAATATTTAACTAAAAAAGGTTATTCAAGTTGTACATTTTCTGTGTACAAAATACAAAAAGGCGCCAACAAATTCATGGACCCACAAATCGTTTGAAACGTGTAATTTAAAAAAATTGTTTAAAACAACTGATGGGGTCCATACCATTTAGTAATTATGGGGTGAAATTTCTTAACCAAATTAACTATATAACAAATAAAAAAAAGTCTGCATTTTCAAACTATTTTCTTTTTATTATGATTTTGAACTTGGCTAATACTTACCTGCTTAATGCATGCATATTCTAGATAAAATCTATTAAGATATGTTTAGTAGTATGCTATTTTCTCTATGTTTTAAGTTCTTATTAATACTGTTACAATTTGAATTCTAGGAATTCCCAACGAAGTGACGAGTTATCATGTCCTCAGTACTTAGGTGCAGAAAGCCCCAGTTCTATGTCCTCTAGTCTTCTTGATATTGAGGAACTTACTTCAGCCATCAATATTTCTGGAAAAGAGGTTAGAAATGTGTGTTTCTGTGGTACTTTAAGAAACAAGTTATGGTTGTGTTGTTCTGGCCTGCTTGCATACTTGTATTTAGTTAATATTGCATAAGAAAGGGGAAAATGAGTAAATATACATAGTTGAATGAGTTTAAATGAACAAAAAAAGAAGTGTGTTGAAATCATTAAAACAAGAATGTTCTAAAAATTAAGAGCAAAATATAATAATTAATATCTTCTAGTTATGGACAGCATAACACACCAGTGAGACACATTACAAGTGGCTTCAATAAGCTAAGTAAATGTAGTATAGTTACCCATTTAAATATTAGATACCTGGTTTTAAGTACAAAAAGAAAAATGTGGTTGATTCTAAAGTAAGAATTATTACTACTGGTTACAGCAAATGTATAAGGATAAATTTTGTTATTTTCAAATAATTTTCATACTCCTAGTCATCTGTATGTTCTTAGGTTATAATTCAGAAAAGATTTAAGTTGTGCATGAGCATAAAAGCTGTTTTAATTTTCTTTCTTTGTGTAGAGGGAAGCAACTTCTGATTCAAGTTCAGTTGAAGAACTCCCTTTGACTCACGACTCTGCCCAGTTAGAGGCTTGTGTTGCCCAGTTACGTGACATTGTGGGCGAATCTGTACCTCAAGAACAATTAGTCCGCATTTCTCTAGCAGCTGATTATGATGTAAACAGAGCTCTCAATTTTTTCTTTTCCTGAGTCTGATCATTTTATTCGCGTGTATTGTTTGGTTGTTTTTTTGTTAGTTTGTGTTGGCCAGCCCAGAATGGGTTTTGGTGCAGATCACACCTTGTTATTAATAATTTTGTTACCTGGTCCTAGAATACAGTGCTGGTCCGCTGTAGGTGTGTAAACCAATGTCACCAGCCGAAGATTCCAGCCCTTCTTATGTCCATAGCTGTGACGACATACTTACTGTATAGATACACGTCACAGCTATAAATGTATTACTTGTACAAATAGATTCTCTTCTCTTCTTACTATTAGCTTTGTTCTCTTTGGTTTCAGATAACTGGAACAAAATTAATTATCAACTTTTTTTTTCCGTCTTTATTGGAGGAAAGCCAATGATTGTATTTTAAAACTATGTTAACTCTTGGTGCTGTTACATCTTAATGCCCTGTAAACTTTAACTATTAAGATTTAAATTTCATTATCACCTTTATTTATTAACACTTATTTTTCAACTTTACTAACAATCACCAGTTGAAAGGTTTAATATATGGTACTTGTTACTAACTATCTATGAAAAATACAACACACACACACACACACACACACACACACACACACACGTGTATATTGTTTGAGTTTAATAATATTTGGATCTCCATGATTTTTACAATCTAGTTTTACTTTACAATCATTCTAATGGAACCACATGGTTTCAGGGCTCTTCTTACTTGAATTTGTATTTCTGTTTTGTCAGATGTTCATGCTTTTAATTTCAACAATAAAGAGAGAATAACTTCATTTAGTGAAACTGGTATATATTTTTATTGATTTTTAATGCAATTCCCAAGTTTCATTTATTCCATGTATGGGCAACAACCATATGTATTGATATTAAATATACTGGTTTTATCTTCAACTTTGATACACATATCTTTAAAAAGTGTGCAGGGTATGGTTTACATTATCTTTTATAACAGAAAAAATTTCTAAGATGACAGACAAGATTGTTTCTTTTCTTCTTTCACTTGTGTCACCGGAGTTACAAACTTTGAGCACTGTGAAAAAAAAACTTGGAAAGAAACTTAAAATTTTCAGATTTGTATAGAAATTTAATTTATTTTCTTTTTTCTTGTAGATTTATTTAAACAGAGGTAAGATAAATTATAGATGTTCACACAAACATTCCAATAACGTTTTAAATTTGAAAAGCTCCTATGTGATTTCACAAAAGTTGGATTTTTGGACTCAAATGAAAAGCTTACCAGAATAATAAAATTAAGTAATATTATGGTGGCAGCTTTAGAAACATTGCATTAGTTCCAAGTGTCATCTGAAACAAAATATGGCAGTGTGGTGTTTCAGTAGTAAGTGTCAATTTGTTTGTAAGGAAAAAAGTTTTTTTTTATACATATTAAAGCACAGAAACATTGCAAAAAATATCCTGAAGGTCCAAGCTAGTGTGTTTAAATTTAACTGAAATCTGCAAAATGTTCAATTCAGGATCCAGTTATTCTTCTTTGTGTGAAAGTGTGTGTATAATACTGATCATGCTACACTTGGAAAAGAAATGTTAAAGGACATTTATAAGTTTTTTCACACTGTTACAATGCCATAAGCATTTAGATTGTTACATAATTAGCCTTCATGGTATTATGTGAAAATAACCTAGTCACACTTTCTTCTGTTGTTATGGATGGGTACTATGAATGTCCATATTAGTTTAATAATGTACCCACTCTGTCATTAGTCTTTCTGTTGATTTGAGTTGGGGTTGAGTGGTGTAGACAGTGTTAGGATATCTCAGTAGTGTTAGTTTAATAAAGTCTTAATTCTAATTAATTCTTCAACTGTGTCTTTTAAGAATAATCATTAAAAGATTTTTTTCTGTTCATGTGAGCAATAATTTCTATTTAATTTTAAAGTGATGTCAAATAATGTACTCATTTAAAGTTTCCTCACTGAAAAATGCTTGTTTTGTAGAACTGCATTTCTTCATGCAAATCATCGAGACATTTAATGAAAAGTACAGATAAAAGTCAAAATTGTGCAGTCATGTTAATAATGTTTTTGCCTGGTCTGAAATTTCTAGTTAATATTGCTAAATTTGATGATAATTTTTTAAACTTTGGGTATACATATCTGGCCTATTTTTAGTACATAGTGTGTAAAGTAACAGCAATATTGGAACAAGTCATATGTGTGAAAGAACTGTCTACAGGCAACATATAGAACCTTGGCCTTTCTATGTTACAGATTCCTCATGTGGTCTAATTTTTATCTTGACACGGCTTCTTCTGATACAGTATAAGCAGATTTTAAAATTATAGCAGTGCCTTGAACAATGTTTTCTGCATTTGTTTCATTAAGTATTGAGGCAAAAATGTATATTTCTCCTTATTATTTGTTTTGTCAGGAATTTAATGTGATCCTAGACCTGTATATCTACTTTTAATGAAAAGAACACAGAGATCAGGATCTTGTTTCATTTATTGTTGTTACATTTTCCTGAATAGGGACAGTGATACAAACCATAAAATCATACATAATTGAAATTTGAGTGAATTTCTTCATATTGCCTCATCTATGATGTTGCAACTTTCCTCTGTGATACACGAGTTTTTTCAGTTTACTGACTTTTTTTTTTTTAACATTTGATTTCGTCGAAGACAAAAAAACGTTATGGGAAATCCAAAATGGAAAATATATTCCTTTCTGTACTGTTTAGATTTAAGAAGAGGTGAAAAGGTGAAGGCTGAATTTTTCCACACGAGGCAAATGATTCATCTATACTTCATGGGAACTTACAAGGGACTTTTTTGGCACAGTTTTCAATGCTACTATATTCATACTGATGTCTTCCTGTCATAAGGTCTGGATCAGAATGCATAGATTATTCATAGTTTTTGTGTAATCTCCCCTCACCCCCCAGTTTGTTTTCCCTTTTGTATTGGAAAATATTTTTCTAGCCTTGGCAGACATTTGTATATCTTATGTAGTTTCCAATGCCAGAATGTTTGCCACTTATTAAACTGGAACATATTATCCTCAATTAACCTAATGATGTTTTCTCCTGCTTGAATAAAAAAATTAACTATATCCCCACCCCAGTTGAACAGATACCATGTTCTTCAATTCCTACTGCTTTGGATAAGAACCTACTATCCCTCATTTAGCAACAAAATATTTCCATTGCTTTGAAAGCAACATTTAACATTCCTATTGCATGAGTAAGAGCATTTCAACTTGTTTTTGAAGTGTATCTCACTATATTTGCATTTAATTTCTGGGATCTTTCACTGCAGTGGCCTGCAATTTTAAGGTTAATACCCCAAAGTAGCCTACTTGCTCAAATGTTTCAGATAAAGATTACTTTAAATGGTTTTGTTTTTCTCCAAAGTGCATGATTTCATTCTAGTATTTTACTTCACACTGTTGATGATTCCTTCCAGAGGAAGAAACTTTGTCTTTTAATAGTGTCTTTAATTACATACTTTTTTTTATCCTTAAACCCTACTTTGCCATCTAAAACTTGTGATGAAGTATGTCTGTATTTAGTAGAATAAAGGAACATGGACCTTTTTATGTGTTTTGACTTCATTTTCACTAGTACTGATGGTTCTTTTTTATTTAAATGTGGGAAACTTGTATGCAGTGAAGGAATGAAATGTTCTGTGAATGTCACATTTCAAGTTCTGGTGCTCCTGTAAGTTTATGATAACACATCACCTTTTTATTTTTTCATAAAGATGTGCATGCACACACACATGCAGTTCGAAACCTAGCTAATACAAAATGTGAACACTTGTGGTTATTGGTTTGAGGAGACCAACATTTCATTCATTTAATTTTTTCACATTTGTAGTTATTATTTTGAGAGAACTCGATTTCTGTTTATTTACAGCAATTTTATATTGTTAATGTACCAACAGATACAACATGATACATAGCTTTAAAATATTATTTAATTTGTTCACTGAATGCACCAGCAAAATAGTTATAACGCCTTAAAGGTATCAAGTAGAATTTTCAGGTTTTTTTAACACTACAATTGGTTATGTGAACAATTCTTCGTAATGAAATAATTCATGGGTGCAGTGTGAGTTGCTGTGAGGGATCAAAATCTTTCACTGCACATTTGCAGAACTTTATTTAATGATAGTTTACAATTAGAATTAATTTAGTTTGATATGTTATTGTTACATTATAGTCTATTTTTTATGAAGATAGGAGTTGCATGTGCAGATGAAATAGTTTAAGTTTATTTAATTTATTTGGATATTTTTGGCTAACATGAAACATTGCATTGTTAAATAATGAGCTGATTTTGATATTTGGGAATTCACTGACATGTCGTTATTTGTTATATGTGTAGTTTCTCCTTAGTTGTATCGTGACTTTGTATTTTTTTTTGGATACCAATTTAAAGAATAGTCAACATATTAGCTCATAATTAGTTCAGTTACACAACTGAGAACTTGGACAATGTGTGAAACAAGCTTATGGTTTTAACTTTAGAAGTTGTGTAGTATGTGTGAGCACTGAGTTATAACTAACATTTCTCGTAAGAAGTATGATTGATAAAAATCCTTGTATTTTGAAAAAAATACAAAAAGTAATAGATTTTAGAAACCTCGTTTCAATACAAATCAACTAAAGCATTAAGCTTTAAAATAGTTAACTTTTTTTTGTGTAATATGAAATATACTGATTGTAGTTAATGTTCCCAAATTATGGTACCAAATTTGAAATTTAAAAGTTTTTCTGTGTGTGTTGAGTTTGTATAAAATTATGAATAAAATATTGGAAGTAATTTATATTTATTGCAAGATGGTCAAATGATGATAAATCAGGAAGAAATTACACCTTTATTACGTAAAGAATTTGGGATTGTAAGTTGAGCACTTCTACACTTTTAGTTTGTGGATTTTTGAATAGTTCTGGTGGCATCATGCTACTTCTGATGAAAACAGATACATTTTATAAAACAGTGATGGGAACGTGTGCTTACAGCATAAGAAATTTAAGCCCATTAAGAATTTTCATTTCAGAACTTCATCAAGTTACCATGTTCTCCTCTTTGTTTTTGTCAAGCTCCCTGGTGGATCAGTATTAAAGTTACAGAATTACAACGCTATAATCTATTCCCTTTGGTGGAAAGAATGAAGATAATCCTTTGTTTAGCTTTACAGCAGTACAGGAAGTTTTCTTTTCAGAATGGTGATGGAAACATGTATACCTAGAGATACAAATTTTTAAAAAGTTGTATTTAAAGTTAAGAACCTATTATGTTAATACTGTAATGGCAGAAGCTAGTTTAATATTTCTTTTAGACTTTTATAAAAGAATCAAAACACTTTGAAAGATGTGGTACATCTCTCTAACTGTTTTCAACTTACTAGTAACCTGTATTTCACTACTTGTGTAATCATAATAGTGTAATACTCCTCTTTTTGTTTTTATTAATATATTTTTCAGTTCATTGCTACTATGACACTTGTGAGTGTTAAAATAATTTCTAAACTGAAGATTTCTATTAACTGTGAATGAACATATTTGTGTATAGTATATATTTCTCCTTTTTTTGTTTAATAACAGCAACTTTGTCTCTGAATTTCACTGTAGGGAGATCTTTATCCCTTTTTCTTCAATAAGTTTTCATACCTTATAAAATTCTTCTCTGTTCCTATGGTAACTTTCAGCTGTCTTCTTGGTTAACAGTTTGTGTTCTTCTGGTCTGGTAATGTCATTGTTGGGAAATTTACCTTTGTTTGAAATCTATTATATGCATATTTCTCTGGTACAATGTATGAAACACTGCTTTAGTAGTTACTTTTCATATCCTTGTATTGTGTGTGTTTATGGCTTGAACTTCTTTTTGGTTTTATCTGTTAGTAGCATACTATTATTTAGTTCAGGCAATACAGAATTCCTGCCTGATAGTATTTTGGTGTTTTTGTCAGTTTCTTTGTAAGACTGTTAACTTTCTTAGAATTTTGATACTGTTTTGTGTTTGACCTTTTTCTCTAAGTGTACATGGATTATATGTTGTCTTTCGGAGGTGCTGAATTCTATCGCTTTCTCTTATTAGACAATATTTTTTAATATTTTTATTCACTGTATATAGAAGGATGATGTAATTCACAAAGTACCTAGTTTTATTCTCTCATTAATTATGTAAGCTAACTTTATTTTTTTCTTATGCTTAAAAAGGTGTCTTTGAAAGCAAGTGTTAAAGAATAGACATTTTCATGTGAGTCTTCAAATGAAAAATTTGATGTACCTAACTCTGACATCCACATTTGAATTTAAAGATGCTAGTTACATGAAATTTCTATATGTTTAAGAAGATTTGTTACCACATTTTCTTTATTATGCACACAGAGGAAGAGAAAACATTAGGTAGTTTAGATCTTTGTGTGCTTTATTCATGTTGCAGAATTAGTTTAGAACTGACAGGTTGTCTGAGTTGCAGGTGTCAGTCAGTACTGTTGGATCACTTAGGCATTCTGTAGAATTCCACAAACTAGTGAATTCCAGATATTGGTTAGATTGTACCATTGTCCAAGGTAGTAAAGGATGATTTTCTTGAGTGCTTTTGGATCTAGAGTGAAAATGGCATAGAAAAGGTGTCAGTGGATAATAATTAAAGTAGACAGGCGAGTCTAGCATATTGCTCACCTACACTTGATTTATAAACTTATTATGCCTAATATGCTTCTCACTTCTTAAATTGAGGGGTAGGGTTTTTATATAAACCATGATTATTGGGGAACGTTAAGGGAGCTAGACTTCACTGATTTAACAGAGTTAAGAAGACGAGAAGAGCAGTTCATTTATCTGTACTTATTTGGCTCTGTGCTAATGTCCAGCGGATTACGGGATTATATCAGCTATATTTACATAGTTACGTAGCCAAAAGATGATTAGGCCTACTTAGTTGTTATTGTGCTTTATAAATAAATTTAAATCATTTATCTATATATATATATATGTAAGCATTATAATAACATAAAAATGTACTCTGGAACTTAATTCTCTTTTCTTAACTCACTTATGTTTAAATGACGTTAAATACATTTTACTCATCGATTTAAATTTAGTCTTCATGTTAAAGGCAGAAAATATGAACTCAAAGATGAGTGACACAAAGTTATCTACCACTTGTCAAATTTAGGCAGCGTAATGACTCAGCGATGCAAAGTAATTACTCACGTATGTTAGATATGATTTCAACAAATACTATTGTTTGTAACGATCTCCAATTTTCCTTTTAGTTTCGCCACCTAGCGATTGTAATCAACCGTTTAAAAGAGAGATACTAGCGAAAATAATGGTTATTCTCAAGAAAAACAAGAGATGATGCGCACTAAAAATATTCCAACGTATAAGGAAAGAATGCGATGGAAGCTGTAATAACCCTTTACACCCAATCAGTAGCTCGAGATTTATTGTTGCATAATATATATTATTACCAAACAAATCGCGTTTTAGTCGATGACTTTTAACATAAATCAAGTTATTTTTTTGTTTCTGATTTAAAAACAAATATTGCGATTTGAAATGCAGACATTGTTAGGACTACTTACTGCACAATGACTGACAACTTTATCATGATCTCCCACATATTTGTAAAACACTCTATTTACTTAAAGGCCTGGCATGGCCAGGTTGTTTAGGCACTAGGCTCGTAATCTCAGGAACACGAGTTCGAATCCTAGTACTACCAAACATGCTAGCTCTTTCAGCCATGGAGGCATTACAATGTGAAAACAACTTCATTTTTAAAATACTAGACGTTTCCCACTCAGCTTTACTATTATGAAATGTTTTGTTTCTTGAAAATTTTCATTACTATCAAGGTTAAAAAATGTTACGAAACGATCTGTTCATCTTTTTCTGATCTTCTCATCAGGGTTAGAATACTAATTCCACTGGCTTTATTGGTTCTTTTTCATATATCTGAAACATATCTTCCCCACTTTATTGGTTCTTTCTCATATTTCTGAAACAAATCTTCCCGCTTTATTGGTTCTTTCTCAGATTTCTGAAACACATCTCCCCGCTTTGTTGGGGAGATTTATGGGAAAACATTTTTTATTTACTCTCTGATCAGTAATTTAAAATGAACCAGGATATTCCCAAGTCCTAGGGTTTCTCAGCCGTTGTTATTTAGCTCACGTGTGTAAATGGTGTTCAGTGAAACAACACCAACCGCCATAAGGTTTGTGATTAGTTCTTTGAACCAAATAAAAGAAATGACTCTCATTTTTATAACGCGCACACAACTGAGAATGTGGTGTTTAGCGGCATTACTTTTAAAACCTTGATCCCCAACCCGACACACTAACCAATAGGCTACTCCATGCTGAAGTTACATTTTCATAAGAAATTACTGATTCAGCGTTATGATAGATGCAAAGTTCTTGGAAATAGAAAAGGTTTTACATATCAATACCACTCTTACAAATTCAGTTCATTTCAAACTTTACACGTCACAAAATAGTAATGAATTTTCTTCATTGATATCAATATTTGTTTTACTTCTGTATATTTTTAATAATGTAGTTCGTAAAGAAGAGCAAGTAACTGTTTTAACGCCACGAGAACACGAGGTCGTGTACCATTGTGATATAGGCTTGTCCGTTTTCTTAAGCTAAAAAGGATAGGGTGCTATATATGTGTCCACTGCATTTTAAGTCTTCAGACACGAAGTAACTACACTGTACAGTTTGGATATTTTCGTTTGACATCACAGATTACAAATGCTAAATGTTCGAAATCTGTTGTGATGAAAGCACTTATAACCCACTGTGTAGTTTTGCATATAATAAACACCTCCGATTTTCTTTTACCTTTGGGTTATTCAAGTTGTTTTTAACATCCTCCTCTTACCATATTCTATTTATATGACTGAACTTTAACTGAGCTGTTATTGTTAGACCTTTAACTATGCATAACAGTTTATAAAAAGCTGCGTATTTTTAGAGCTTTGAGTAAGCAAGTCAAAATGTAGGTTAAAGTGTCATCAATCACTTAACCGTTAAAAATGAACAATGGAGATCTAAAGTTTGGCATTTAATAAACAAGTGACGCTGAGTATTTTTGTAATAAAAAGGACAACTTTAACAGATTGTTAACACTATAACAAAAACTGATCCTGGCTAAAAAAAAAAAAAAAAATGGTATCAGTTTCTTTTCCACATCGGCTTTCTCGTCCCTTGTTTTTGTTACAGTTAAAAGCTACACGATGGGCTATATGTTCTCTGTCTATAACTGATTTCAAAACTGGTATTTTAACATCTAAGTCTACAAACTTATCACCGAGGAACTTTGTTAAAAAACCTAATTATGTAAATAACTGGGGTAATTAACTGTAATAGAGAGTTCGATTAACTTGTATTTCTTTTTATGTGCCCAAGCTGTTTTAGTGGTATATCTTGGGGTTTATAACGCTAAAAAATTACATATAGTTCATCGTATATTTCAATAACAAACAGCCCATGTTTCGATTAACTATTATGTTAAGCTATAACATGAGAGTGTGTATTTTGTATAATAATTTACGATTGATGGCTAAACCTTGAAGTCCTCTAAACATTCTAATCACTTCAATTGAAGGAATCGCAGGTCCTTGATCCTGACCTACTTCTGACATTTGTGACGTAATTAGGCAGAATATAAACAAATGAATTAAATAAATTAATTGATTGATTTTTCTCGATCACCTCAATTCAGAGCCATTCAAAATAAGGGTTGAATTGTTTATGTTTTCTGACATATAAACAAAGCTTTATGTTTGAAGAGTTTATTGTAGCGAGACGTGGAATCTTGAAGTACTTTGGTCACGACGTAGAAAGTCGGTGTATTGGAGGAGATTCGCGAGCGCTCTGCTCATCAAGATCAGTCACTGTATATCCGCTACAAGTTCTGCTTGCATAACTTACGCATTTTCTACTTGACACACCAAGTACCGCTACTGATCTCCTTTAATACAGCTCCCATTCTCTGGATAAAACTGGTTTGTGACTCATAGACGATCCAAGAAATCACTCTTTGTTTTATATGGATAGCGTTACCTGTTATAAGTTCAAACCTAAAATGTAATTACTTTATCTATCCCTGATGATATTCACTTATTTTCTTTTTAATGGAACTCGAGTTGGGTCGTTACCAAATTTTCCTTCTTGTTCACCTTTACATTGCGTAATCATAGGATATCGTGATGTTTTTACGGTAACAAATTTTGATTGATCTGGCACTTCGTACCTTTTGAACTGTGTCGCTTGCAATGATTAACTTCAGTATAGAAGCTCCAGTATTAATAACCATTGAGACGTCACCCGGATGAAGAGTGGTCATTTATATAAAGAAATATTTAAGTTATAAGAATGTTTCATTTGTTGCCCGGGAAAAAACAAAACAAAAAACGTTTTGAATGCGATACGCTCCAAATAACCAGTTAAAACAGGAACGGTGTGTTACTCCAATTACCATTAAAATTATAAAAGCAAATCAAATAATGATGCATGTCTTACTGTTCAGTTCTCAGCCAGTAACTGCTTTAATTGAGGTACAGGGTCTTCAATGGCTACAAATACGTTCGGAGAATTATATCTTTCACACATCATGTATGCTATGTTTATTTCAACTCTCAAATAGCTTGCATGCCAAAATGATTGTTAGATTTATGGCTGGGGCGACATAAAAGGGGGTTTGTTGCTTTTAAATGCTTGTTTTACACACTATTTTTACGTAAACAAAAAATTGAGTTTTGCAAAGAAGATTGTAAAGAGTACATAATATTCTAAATTTAAGATTTCTTGCCAACCCTACAAATCTAAGTTCTAAGCAGGTGTACTTAAACATAACAAATCACATGTTTACTTACAGGAAGGAATCTTATTTAGTGTCTAAACTTTCACTACAGCCACAGTTGTTTTTTAACATTCTGGTCACCTAATCAAGCAGAATAAATGCATTAAAAACTAAATGCTTTTGTTTGTTTCTATACGTAAACACTATTCTGCAAACTTGACCCAGTAACCAACCAAGTACAAAAGTTGTTTTATTCACCATTTGAAGTGTCAGCAAACATTTACCCTTAAACAGTTGGAATGTTATAGGTAGCACCATTAATTGATGATGGTCGCCATTTAATGGTTAAACCTCAAATTAATATTTTCCTTTACATTGTTTGCTGCCGGTTGGGTCCACATGTAATGCATTGAACTGGATAATTTTAAATACTTTTCTTATACGTTACGACATTTAAGGCGTAGAAATTACCAATATTTTAAACAAAATGGGCGAAAGATTTAATGTTATGTTTAAAGTACATAGAAAATAACACGAGTGAAGGGAGTAGTTAAGTAATTGGTGATAGGTGTTGTTGACTATAGCTGCTTTCATTTTTATTTAATAGTTCAAAATTAGGGACAGCTCTCTATAGATAGCTCCTTATGTAGCAAGGATTCTGGGAACAAAATCTAGTTCTTTGTTGTTAATGTGCAACACATCGACTGGGGTAAAACAGAGTACAGGTTGTACGAGGTACAGAATGAAGGCGACAAGTTGAATAATGTAGGGATAACCAACCAAGACAAAACTGTTATCAAGTTTAAAGAGACAAACAACAGCGGAATTACAGTTTGTTTATTCTTAAAGCTATACAATTAACCAGCTGCAGGTATCGAAACCATATTTTTGGAGTTGAAAGTCCCCAGAACAACAATGAATGTATATTTGTGTATTAATGTTTTAAAAAATAAATTATCAGTTCATTATCGTAGTAATTGTTTATCATGTCTTTATGTTTCTAATGCGATTGACACTGTGTCTTGTATTTCTCGTCTGCAGTTGTAATACGTGTACGGTTTGGATTTAATACAGAAATGAGCAAGTTACATGAAATTTAAATGACATATATTCTGTATCAGCGCGAGCCGTGTGCAACTTTGACACGATGGACAATAGGGAAACTGGTCAACACGATCCTGAAGTGCGAGGCGTGATTTTGTTGCATATGGTTCAACCATAGACCCTTAGATTCATAGTCCACACAATTAAGCACCAGGAGACGCCAGTTCTACAAGAGGAATAAACGAACAGGAAAGGTTGAAAGTTTGATTGCAACAAATTCATAATACGTCAGACATATTAGTTGAAATGGTTTTGTGATCTCACAGTCTTTTTTTTTTTCTTTTTCTAACACACAAAAAAACAATTTTTATATCTTTGGTTTAAGATTTTTGTGCAAAGCTACTCGAGAGCTATCTGCGATAGTCATCTCTCATTTAGTAGCGAAAGACTAGAGGGAAGGCAGTTAGTCATCAACACCCACCGCCAACTTTTGAGTTACTTGCCCTTTTACTAATGAATAATGGGATTGACCGTATTATTATAATGCCTCCACGTCTGAAAGAGCAAGCATGTTTGGTGGGACGGGAATTCGAACCTACAGATTGCGAGTCGAGCGCCAGGCGATGTTTTTACGGTTTTTTTTAATTACTGTCAAGTCTACAAGTCGTATTTTCACAACGTTATGTATACCAGCTGTTTGTCACTTAACTGAATATGTGTCAAAGCTATTTTATTTACAAAACTTAAATCATTGGTTCCATCGCAACTTTTCCTTGTTATTTGTTATATCTAGTCTTCGAAGGGTGTTTACCGTAGAAAAATGTGAATAACTATTTTCTCTTTATGCGATTACATTTCTAAATATACCCATAAAAAATTTCAATATGTGTATATACATATTTGTTACGTTAAAAACCGATTAGCTGCATCTCACCCATGGGTTTCCTTATGCACCTTCTTCCGATTGCTGTTTACTCCATAGATTTCTTTGGGTAACTGTCTTGACATACCCACACCAATTTGATATTGATATTCATTATACGTTGCTTTATCGATTGCATTGATACTGGAAATAGCTTGTTATTAATAACACTGGTTTACAAAAAAATATTTTTTGTCTGAGGCAAGAATGTGAATAGGTGTTTTTTACTAATTTGGGTGTGCAGAATTCAAATTTATAAACAGTTTTGCTCTATCACCTCTAGTTTTCTGGCTTTTAAATACTCTCATTGTAGTATATACAGAGTATATACGTGCTTATTTCAACAGTTGCAGCAGCTTATTACAGATAAAACAGGATAGATAAAGAACACTGACGGAATAAATATACTTGGATGACACAATGTACACAATTCATAGTACCGCAGACAGTTAGAAGTGTTTTCTTAGATGATCTGGTGTATTTTGCCTCCAGGATGTCACGCAAGAGCATCCAGCAGAAGTCTCCCATCATGCTGGGGTTCCACTTGGCTTGGTAGTTGCTCTCCATCTTCGTAATGTCTTGGTGGAATCTTTCTCCGTGCTCATCACTCACTGCTCCAAGGTTTGGAGGGAAGAAGTTGAGGTGGGAATGGAGAAAATTAATTTTGAGTGATATTCGGCATTCCATATCCTCATAAGCCTTTAGCAACTTCTCAATACAGGCTTGGTAATTTGGTACGCGTGTGTTATCAAGGAAGCCACTACAGACTGGCTTAAATGCTTCTCATGCTCTCAGTTCCTTTAAGGTAAGAAGCTCCTCAAAATCAGTATCCTTCAGCACTTCTCGGATTTGAGGTCCGACAAAGATGCTATCACTTACATTTATTGCATAATAACTAAAAAAGAAGACAAGTCACACAATATTAGAAATTAACACTGAATGCATATACGCCTTTATGTACAGTATGTGTACAAAATGTACAGTATGCATATCTAAAAAACTAGAGGTGATGAGTAAAACCGGATTTAAAATCTGAATTCAGCACCCCCAAATTAGGTTAAAACAGCTATTTTTGTGCTTGCCTCAATTTCTTTGTAAACCAGTGTAATGTAAAATGATTTGCTGTGTATGCTATACAATGCAACATTACCTCATCGTTGGAATAGTGACAAGTTACTACGTTATATAAAGTGTTTATAAGAATACAGGATGTCAATCACAGTATCCATAAGAGAACATCGTATGTTGTATGTATGAACAATTTTCGTGTATTCTGTTATATGTTAACTATAATTTGAATTTCTTACTCTGATACAAAATTTTTTACCGACCAAAACATACATTTTCTTCGTAAATCTCAGCCTCCATAGGAGTTTCGATAACTTTCATACATTTTTTAACATACGCGCACAAAATGCTTCCAAAAATTTCTCACCACTTTTGCCAGCCAAGGAAAATATATTTTGTGTGATTATGCTGTTGTAGCCCCTATAACCAACAAGTCATGGATCTACAAGAAATTGCGTATAGCTGGTTTAGGAAATGTGTTTAAGACGACACGTGTACATCGGTAATTCCAGGGTAGTGTCCTTAAACTAAAACGTGTTCAAAAATTTCTATCGTGTTTTACTCTCATTCTAATGGTGGAATACATTAAGAAGGTGTTACAATTACAAGCGATTTTAAAACTCAGATCTTTAATAGTAAACGGAATTTACAATGACAAATCAAGTAATTTAGGAATTATCATAAATAAGAATAGAGTACAATTATTTGAAGAGAGCTAAGTTTTCAATTAAATTTACTGATAACAAACTACAAAGAAGATTACTTAAGAAATTGCTAAGTAATCCTGTACAATATAGAAACTTGTAAAAGGCGTTAAAATTTAAAAAACTCAATGTGCGAGTTTTTCTTTTTCTTTTCCTTTTCTTCTGCCCCCAGTGGCTCAGCGGACATACACGCTAGAATCCGGGTTTCGATACCCGTGGTTGGCAGAACACAGATAGCCCATTGTGTAGCTTTTTGCTTAATTCAAAATAACAAAACAACAACAAACAAACTTTTCTTCTATGGAAAAATTACGACTTAAATAATTACTTAAAAAATTATTTTTCTCAGTCTAAGAATGTGTAGTCGTTTAACTAATGAAAAATAAACGTTTGTGCGAATAATGTCCACATCAGTAAAACAAATCCTTGTTATCGGTACATTATAAGCCAATTTATCTTAGTGTTAACGCGGTCACAAAAAACAAGCACGATTTAACATGTGGGCTGTACTTTGGGTAAACCCCATTATTTCATAAGTTTAACAACAACAAACTAACCAGATATTAATACAGCAGGATGCTATTATTAACGGCCATATTATATCAATTATTGCAAGTTCTTTGACTTGTTAACAGGCGGAGAATATATCTATCACTTGAAATAGGGCGATATTGTTGATGAAGGATCACAATTGGTTTGAAGCTTAGAGAAGTATATCCTTTTATATTAACAATAACGTACATTCACTATTAGCTACTTTCCAGGTCTATTATCAGACGAACACGTATGTAGGTATAAATCGTAACACCGTTAGTCCTCCACCCTCCAATATTCTTAGCAGTCACAGAATTTTTCAATCTCAAAAATAGACGAGAAAACAAAAAACAGTGGTGACCATGTGTCAATAAAATAGCACCGAAGCTAAAAGAGGCTTTTCATTAAAATAACTGCGAAACCACTAAAAACTAGATCCCCTCCCGTATTTGTTCAAGGTTTTGGTCAAGTTCAAACTGTACACCTTTGAAATAAATATATGTGTAAACAAGACAGCCAAAATTTCATATCAATAACAATTCACATTTTCAGTTTGGTGCACCGTTTATATAACAAGTACAATAATTCAGTAAGCATACAAGACTCGTGTTTTACACTTGTTTTTACAACAATACATTTCTAACACTAGCTTCTCTCTCCTTTTATAACTAAATAACGTATTTTGAAGGTACCAAAGGGACGAAACATCACAATAAGACTAGAAGTAAATAGGACATAGTCGAGACTTTTTCACCACGTAATCAATAAATTACGGAAAACTTGAAACCTTGTGGTTTATATTAGATTAAGGGGAAGCGATCGTTAATAGATTTAAAACTTGTAGTTTTATAAAATATTATATAGTGAAATAAATATTAATTTCTCATTCTGAATGTAATAAATTATACAGGTCTACAATATTACATTTCTTCTATTTAAAACAAAAAGCTGCAACGTAACAGTAAAATACTGATCACGGTGTCAATTTAACCAAATTTTTCCTGTTATCAGGAAAATTAAATTATTCTTAAGTAAATACCCGAGTTTGATTTTTTTATACTGTATATGGAAAGAAATAAAAAAAACTTTTTTCAGATCTATGGTTTCTTCCCTACTCTTAACAAGTTTGCTATTTGAGATTATCAGCTCACTAAAAATAAAAACCTTAGAAACTATATTTTGGATGGACAAAAAATAAAAATCAAAACTGCGCTATTTAGAGATCGAAATTTCTCGGAGCTGCGCAGGAATGAGCGTTGGCACATTTGTGTCATTTTCCTTTGTGAATTACACTACATAAAGTAAGATAATGTTCAAATATATTTGTGGGTTAAAACTGTTGAAAATATAATATATAGTCAGAAAGTTTTTCACTTAAATTTTAAAATTCCTGTGCAATTGTGGACTCGACGGTCGGAAAATGCTCACTGGTCTTGATAGGGCTAGCGATTGTTTGTTTTTTGAATTTCGATCTTCGGTCATCATTAGGTTCAGGAAGAAAGAAAGAGGTTGTTCTCTCCCCTACATACAACAATTTCTCAACCCAAACCAGCCGTTTTCACATACGTATATATTTTTCTCTACAAGTGGGTTTTCTCGTCATCACCGAGTTAAGTGTCTTACTTTTTCACTTTCCGACTTCAATTTTGTTTTTGTAAAATTACAGTTTGTGTTTGACCAAATTCAAATTATGTGCAATCCAAGTGGTAACCTGAAAAATTTATGTCGTGTCAAAAAAGGATGAACAAACTGTCTTAGGATGTTAGTCTATATTTAAAATAATACCAGTACCGTGAAGTGATTTCTTCTTTCTGAACAGTCTATTCCGTCATAGAAAAATACACAGAAAAAAAATACCACCGTTATTTATTTAATTAAAATTAATCATTTATAAAAATGACATTGAGACTAGAAATAACTGTAAAAAATGACTAAACTTACAATTTAGAACAGATTAATTTTCACTGAAGTACGTTTGAAATACGTTAGAACCATTTTCGCGGACATGAAAGTCGAAACGTTCGTGAATAAAATGAATGGTGCAAAATCTTAAAGTAGACAAGCGTTCATTTAAAGATACGACCATTGAGTTCAGATTAACAAAAAAACACGAAGTGGTTCCCTCCATCTGTGATGTTTGATCACATTTGGTAAATACATACAAATGGATTTTGTTGGCCTGTTTTGGCTGTGTATATCATACAGGTTAGGTCTGATATTTTGCATTAGACTTAAGCCAAATTAAAGATATTGCGAAGTAAAAACTTGAAACAATTATTGTAGTTTAAGACACTAAACACTTCTAGGATCAAACTTGGACCGATTCAGATGACAGGTTGAAGCTTTAAAGTGAGAGAACATTATAACACCTTAAGTTCTTGACATGAAGTTAAATTTTAACACTAGAATAAGGAATGACAAGCCTATCTTGCTTTTTTCTTGGATTGTTTTAACAGTCTCCTACGTTTTAAAATCATTTCGTACAAAGCATCTAAACCTTCATCTAGCCCTTCTCCAATAATTGCACACGCAGGCTGAACATGCCACAAGTGATTAGGCCCGAGATCATTTAGGCCCAAGAGTCTTTCAATGTCACTTGGGTCTTTGGCTGTTGGTAGGTCTTGCTTATTGGCTAAAACTAAAATAGGTACACCGGAATTTTCTGGACTTCTTGCAGTTCGAAACAGCTCCATCCTTGCTTCTTCCAGCCTTTCAACATCCACACTGTCTAACACAAACACAATCCCGTCAGTGCATCTTGTGTAAGACCGCCATAATGGCCGTAGTTTATCCTGGCCTCCAACATCCCAGATTAAAAAACTAGTTCCTTTAGCTTTACCCGTTGTTCCTTTTATTTTTTCACAGTTGAATCCGATCGTTGGAACGGTGTTTAGATACTGGTCAAACTTTAAGCGATATAATACCGTAGTTTTACCAGCAGAGTCTAGCCCTAGCATCACAACGTGTAAAGACTGATTGGGAGGCAGGTTTTCTAACAAAGACACTCCTTTACCTACAGTCGATCCCATTACCACTGTTTAACAAAATACTATTCTTGAATAAACAGTTAACATTAATTTTATATATTATGTATGCACCACGTAACACTTGGGTTTGACTAAATCACCCGAACACGAGTCACACTCACGCAGTATCTACTGCCAGTAGTTTTTAAAACAGTCACACTTATAATTACTACTACACTTACAAAATCTTGGCAGAGGTTCTAATGGCTAAACTTCTTTGTCACTGGTGTACTCCTATTTTCATCGATCTGTCTTCTTTAGTTGAAAGTTAGACGCACTGACTTGTTACGAGAAACTAGTACAAAATGTTTTTAAATAATCCATATAAAAAACAAATCAAGAACTTGTCTATGAAAGTAAATTTCAAGTACAAAACGATATTTTGTCTCTAGACTTACCACAAGTATTACCCGTACCTAATCTAAATAATACACATCATTATAAAATGAAATACGTTTTTTAACAACCTGCTTCGTTTTACCTGAAACACACGTCAGGCTTACTTCCACTTCTTACGGTGCATTATCACCAGAATGGCCGTGAACCTCGAGGCAACATCGTTCTATTTCTTTATCAAATTTACAAGTCACCGATAGACCTTTCTCATATTTCGAGATTAGTATTAAATTTTGGCCATTTAAAATGAAATTTATCTTTGAAAATTGACGACTTATTTTTTAAATTAAATGCACTTTCTCTAATACCTTCCATCGCTGTGCTATACTCAGGTAAGTAGAACCGTGAAGGCCTTGCTTTCCCTTGCACTATAGTTTAACATACGATCCTTTCCCGAGGTTATGGCAAACCAGTCGGATCTTTGCGATCACAAGCTGCATGCAGAGAATGACGTCATAAAAAGGGGGCTCTTGATGCTATTACAAACGCATGTTAGGGTCGCTGGGCGACAGCAAATAATTTAAACTATGGAAAAAAAAAAGAAAATAGGAGGGAAGATTAAGTGAAAGCAACAAATTTTTTACTTGTAGTTAAATTATTTGAAAAGTATAATAGTAGGCCTTCTTATTATAGCAAATGATTAATATAGATATTAAATTAGTGGTAAACAAATCTAACACACTGTGAACTATGAGTTCCAAGTGAATAATAATCCGTGACATACCTTGTTTGTTTTGTTTCTTTTGGAATTTCGCACAAAGCTGCTCGAGGGCTATCTGTGATAGCCGTCCCTAATTTAGCAGTGTAAGACTAGAGGGAAAGCAGCTAGTCATCACCACCCACCGCCAACTCTTGGGCTACTCTTTTACCAACGAATAGTGGGATTGACCGTCACATTATAACGCCCCCACGGCTGAAAGGGCGAGCGTGTTAAGCGCGACGGGGATGCGAACCCGCGACCCTCGGATTACGAGTCGCACGCTTTAACACGCTTGGTTATGTCGGGCCCCGTGCCATACCTACATAGAGTTTTATATTGCAAATTACGAAACGTTATTAATGCTTTCGGTAGAAATAATTCTTATAAAATTTCGTAAAAGTCCAGCATTTGTTCTATACATACTTGACCTTGGTTTGAGAATACAAGTTTATTAGTTATAAGTTTCTTTACAAATTTCAATATCTTCATAGAATTAAGTCCTAGAAAATAAAAATGTAAAGTTACTCATCCATCCGCTGTTGAAACCTTAAATTTATTTACGGAGTAGTGTAAAATTAATGAAAAACAGTATTGGAATTTGAAACCTGAATTATACCTATTGTGACTCAGACCTTATTTAAATACCCTGAACATTAGGAGGACAAACAAGTTTACAGCATTTGTAGCCATTTTCAAGCGAATAGTGGAATTTATAATTCTCCTATCAAAGAAAATAACGATCGTCTTTGGCCCGACACGGCCAGTTGGTTAAGGCACTCGTAATTCGAGGATCGCGGGTTCGAATCCCCGTCACACCAAGCATGCTCACCTCTTTAACCGTGAGGGTGTTATAATGTGACGGTTAATTTCACTATTCGTTGGTAAAAGAGTAGCCCAAGAGTTGGCGGTGGGTAGTGATGACTAGTCTTACATTACTAAATTAGGAACAGTTAGCACATATGTCCCTCGTGTAGCTTTGGGCGAAATTCGAAACCAAGCCGATCGTCTTAAGTAAAATATCACGATTCGAATCATGGACTTTCCAATTTAAAGCTTGATAAACCAACCACTAAGCCACATGTTATCCACTATCGTGTAGAAGACGACGCTAGGTTTATTGATTACCTGTTCTCAGAACTTCTTGAATAATAAAGAACAAGACGTAATTTCTTTTAAACAGTTATTGTATGTGTATTTGAGTAAAAGTGCAAAACTGTGCAATAGACTATTTGTGCTTTTCTCACCCCTAGTATCAAATCCCTCAAATCTATTATTATTTTACTAAATACATGCAAACAATGATAATAATTATTTTCATTTAGAATAACACTTTCATATCAAACTTGACATCTTATTGTCATGAAAAAGTGAAAAATCGAGGACATAAATGGTATGACTGTTTATGTGTGATAACTGAGAAAATGTGGTTTGTATTAACACTTCGACATGATTTGAAAAGGAACAGCAAGCCAAGTTTAGGAAGCCAGGAGAATGAAGATTTGATTTGGTTTGAATTTCGCGCAATGCTACACAAGAGCTATCTGCGCTAGCCGTCACTAATTTAGCAGTGCAAGGCTAGAGGGAAGGCAGCTAGTCATCACCACCCAACGCCAATTCTTGGGCTTTTTTTACCAACGAATAATGGGATTGAGCGTAAATTTCTAACGCTCCCATGACTGAAAGGGCGAAAAATGAAGAGGCAAACAGATGACAAATATTTCTAAAAGGTGATGAGAGATGAGACAGTGGTTAGCGGCTTAGTCTGCATGGATTACGAAATCGAGGATTTCTGGTTCACGGTTTAAAAAAAATACACTCACTACGGAAGCTTATATCAGTTTAGGATAACAGCTATTAAATTTCATTATTCACTCAGACAAGAGTAGCCCAAAAATTAATGACTTCCATCAGATTTTCACTTAGGGACGAATAGTACACTTAGCCCTCGAGTAGCTTTTGCAAAAAAACAAGAAAAAAAAACTATGTTTAAAGTATTAAACAGATCTTTAAAATATGTATTGTTTCAAAAATGCTGAACAAGGTCACGTATCTGTTATGCTGTGATAAAATATGCGTTCATAAGAAAAAGTATTTAGTCTTCTAAGTATGTAACAATCATTGTATATATATCTCGTTTAACTATTTTTCTCGTCGCACGTTCTCATGTATAAATGGTAATTTTATTTATGTATATGTTCTACACTGGACATCTCTCTCCCTTAATGTAAACATTACATTTTAACAGAATTTAGAGACATCGAATTATTTTACAAGCAATCGGATACTATGAACAGTATGTTTCATTTTTTGAAATGATCTATTGTTTAAATTATTAAAAATAACTGTTCGTTTTTATTTACATTCTTTTCAAATATAATTCCTAACTTGACTTAAATAAATGGATCTAGCATGGTCTAGCGCGTTAAGGCGTGCGCTTCGTAATCTGAGGGTCGCGGTTTCGCGCCCGAGTCGCGCCAAACATGCTCGCCCTCCCGGCTGTGGAGACGTTGTAATGTGAGAGTCAATCTAACTTTTTCGTTGGTAAAAGAGTAGCCCAAGAGTTGGTGGTGGGTGGTGATGACTAGCTACCTTCCTTCTGGTCTTACACTGCTAAATTAGGGACGGCTAGCACAGATAGCCCTCGAGTAGCTTTGTGCGAAATTCCAAAACAAACAAACTTAAATAAATCTAACCTTGTGGGTGGGCTCGACATGACCAGGTGGTTAAGGAACTCGACTTCTAATCCTAGAGTTGCGGGTTCGAATCCCTGTCACGCCAAACAAGCTCGCCTTTTCAGCCGTGGGTGCGTTATAATGTGACGGTCAATCCCATTATTCGTTGATAAAAGAGTTGGCGGTGGGTGGTAATGACTAGTTGCCTTCCCTCTAGTTTTACACTGCTAAATTAGGGACGTCTAGCGCAGATAGCCCTCGCGAAATTCTAAACAAATCTTGCGCATGTCACAAGCCAAAGATCGTGTTTTGAAAATGCTTCTACTGTGCATCAAGTTGTAACTTTGAAAACCGTTAATTCACTCCACAAACAAACACATCAGCTCGTTGGCTTATAACACTAAAAACAAGTTTGGGTACCTGCGGTATGCTGAACACAGTTGCCTACTGTGTGTGTTTGTGCTTACCAACAAACAAGACAATTGCTGAATCTGCAATTGAGATATGATGATGTCATATGTACACCTTACGTGTGAAGACCGTATATTTTAATTTTGTAAAATTTTTCATAAAGTAAAACATGGGTGTTGTATTTTGGTTTATATTATTTATTGTTTGTTTGATTCATAAATTTGCCTAAAGCTACATATATAAGTTCTATCAGCGTCATCTCAGTTCTGGGGCTGATAGATTGATGTGATACATACTTTCATCCAAACGATTGTTTGTTTTTTGAATTTCGCGCAAAGCCACAGGATGTCTGTCTGCGCTAGCCGTTCCTAGTTTAGTAGTGTAAGACTAGAGGCAAGGAAGGTGCTTACCACCCGCCGCCAACTCTTGGGCTACTCTTTTATGAATAAATAGTGGGATTAAGCGTGAAATTGTAACGCCTTCACGGTTGAAAGGGTGAACATGTTTGGTGTGGCGGGGATTGGAACCAGCGACCCTTGGATTACGAGTCGAGTGCCCTAACCACCTGGCCATGCCGGGCCTCGTCTGAACGAGTAGTGGAATCTGACCGTAACCAACACAGCCAAATTTGGAAACTAATATTAGTGTCAATGTGTCATAAATCATATATCGTCGGATTTATACTCCAGGGACTCTAATCAATGGGTCACGCCCGACTCCAGGATTATAATAACAAATATTTTCAATGCTTAACTTCTATGTGTCTTATTTCCATAAACGGGGGAAATAAAGTAATAATATAATTGCATTTAAAGCTCCCTTTCTCGTTCATTTACACAAAACAACAGTAATGAAACATGAATATTATATTTCAAATAATCTAATTTTCTAGCCCCCTAGTGGCTCAGCGGTATGTCTGCGGACTTGCACGCTAAAATCCGGGTTTCGATCCCCGTGGTGGGCAAAGCACAGATAGTTCATCGTGTAGTTTTGTGCTTAATTCAAAACAACTATCTTTCTTGTTTCGCTGAATTTAAATGTTGACGTCAATTACGTGCTAAATATTATCTTGTGTGAGGCAAAATTTTATTCTTCTGATTGTTTTATACTGCCTGTTCTTTAATTATTTGAGACTTTACAAAAGTGAAAATTTTCAACAAATTATTATATATATATATCTAAGTAAATTTAAATGTACTGCGAAAGCTTTTAATTCTTTCTGGTTTCTTACGTGTGCAATATGTCAGCACAGTTAAAAATCATTTCGCCCTATAGTGGCACAGCGGTATGTCTGCAAACTTACAAGGCTAGAAACCTGGTTTCGATACACGTGGAAGGTAGAGCATGGTGTAGTTTTTTGCTTCATTACAAACAATCACAATCACTTTTTTCTATAAATTACCTAATATTTGAGTCTTCTAGGAGTCCGTTGTGATAGACCTACTTTTTAAAATAACAATCAGTGATGTCTTTAAACCAAACAAGTACGTCAAGGACCTTACCCCTAGGTTCAATATAACGTAGTACGTGGAAGACCCACTAATAAACTCAATATAACGTTGTACGTGGAGGACCTAATAATAGACTCAATATGTAGTATGTGGAGGACCCCATCAGTGGACTTAATATAATGTATTGCGTTGAAGACCCCATAAGCAGATTCTCAATATAATGTGGTACGACGTGGAGAACCCACTAGTAGACTCAATATGTAGTACGTGAAAGACCCCACCTCTAGACTCAGTATAATGTGGTACGTTAAAGACCCCACTCTTATACTAGATATAATGTAGTACATCAAAAACCCAATCCCTGGATTCGTTATAATGTAGTATGTGGAAGACCCCACCCCTGGACTCAATATAATGTAGTACGTTGAGGACCCCATCATCAGTGAAGGGTATAGAAAGATGTCGGTAGTTTAAAGGTTTGTCACACTGTTGTGTTTACATTAATTTAATTTACAATTTAGAAACATTTGAAATCAAATCAGTGAAGGTGTTGAAGGAAAGGGTCATCACCTACATTAAATTCACACATTTACGCGGATTCGTATTTTCAATTGTAAAACTTTGAAAGCACAGCGGAACACGTGCTACTCCAACCCATGGGGACACTGAGACGAAGCCTCTGGTCGCTGTTTTAACATCTCACATATGGAAAATACCCATGCTATAGTAAAAAGGACATCCGGGGCTCTGCATTAGGACACATCCTGCTTTTTCTTCATTAAACAAAGAAGGTTCGCTGTTGTAACACCAGTTTTCGCTTCACTTATTCTCCATCAGTGTATCACAGGAAAATACCGAGTGAAAGTCACGCATTTATTCTCTTTGTTGTTGATGTTTATTTACAGTTATAAATAATAGTGTTTTTCGCAGGGAAGGAAGTTATAGTTTGAATAGTTTTACAATTATGACGAAAAAAACCATGTAAATAAAACCGTTTTTAAGCCCTGCCTTCTCGCACGTCTAAAGGTTAGATTTGTTTATTGTTGTTAAATGCAAAGCTACACAAAGTGGGCTATCACTATTATGCCCATCACGGGTATCAAAAGTTTGTTTTAAACGCTACAAGCGTTAAGGCTTGCCGCTGACCCATTGGAACCAAAAGACTAGATTGGAAGTTTTTTTTATTTAGATCAAGCACACAGCTACAAAATGGCTCTTTTGTGCTCTAAATACTACGGGATCGAAACCTAGATTTTAGCGTTGTAATTCTGCAAACATTTCTCTGTGCCACCGGGGGAAGAGCTAGATTGAAGTAAGTTACACTTAAGTGTTTGTCAATCTGTGTAAGATAAACAATAGCTCCTCATATTCTTTATACGAAAGTACATCATAAAGTTGTTACAGTTTTATTGCGCGAGATTCAAAACAGTTTTGTTTAACCCAACTCTTCTAGTTTGAACTAACACGACCTGTAGTGTTAGGATTGTCTGCAACTAACATAAAACAATATAAAATGTACAGGTTCTAAATGTGAAGTAAGGAATGGCACTCGGGTATGTCTGGATTGCTAATCATCAGGCCGAACAGTCTATTTTGTAATTCATATAATTTATTAAGTAAAATGATGTAAATATTTTTTTTCTTATAAAAGTGAAAGCATACGTTAAATTGAGAAATGGATGGTGACAAAGTTAAAATCAAAGTGTAACTTCTTGTTCGAAAGCTTAGTGGAAGTAATTCTTATATTAAAAGCAGAAATTATAGTAATTGAAGTCATTGTAATACGTTTATTAAAACTGTGTTTAATTGGTCTCTTATATTTCTTTCCTTCCTTTTTTTTTACACATTTTCACTCTTTGAATCCATAAAGTTTGATCGAAATCTTATATAGCAGGTACTTTATCGAAAGGAATATTTGTTATAAGGTGTAGAGTTTGTGTAAGGTGACGAACATTACAATAATGATCTATACAGAAGTGAATGATATTGGTAGATAAAGGGTCTACTGATATCTGGTGAACATTTATTTAAACAATAACTTTTTGTGAATCAAGGGTTATATATAGAATACTGGTATTACTGTTACAAGAAAAGTATATTTATATTTGTTTATACATGTTTAAGTAACTTGAACTATTTTGTAGTGCTTGTCGACAAATCTCTGGTAAAAAACTGCCGTATTCATATTACACAAAAAGATGACGAGACCCCAGATATGTTTACCAATATTTTGTTTTATTGATTTAAATAAATGTAGGAGGAAAGTGTTCATAGTTTATATTTGTTCAAGACTTTCAGACAAAAAGTAGACTCAGGTCGTAACTGATATCATGCAGTAAAAAGTTAAAAAATGTTTTAGTAATGCTTTCTCTATCCAAAATTTCCCCAAAGCAAAAACTTTTAACACTTTTTGTTTAATAAGTTGCAAGCTTGACAACACCACAGTTACACACTTCGAAAATTTCAATACTAGACATAAAGCATGCTGGTTAAACAGTATAAAAGATTACACGAAATGTGTTTAGTACAAACTTAATTCTAGACAATAAATTATACCCTCAAAGTTATAATGAGAGTAATTTTAACTGCAGATATCGCTAGTAGTTGGTTTTAAATATATTTTGTATTTTAGCAAATTTATTTAACATTTTTTATCCCTTTGGCTTTTGATATGTTGTTGATAAATATATTGTGTAATTTTTGACAATCGGCAACTAATATCGATTCTATAGAACTTTAAATTCTTAAAGTCACAACATTAAAACTGTTGTAGTTTCTTATTTGTTAAACGAATATTATAAAAAGCTATGAATTATCATTGCCATAATAACATGATAAACATGTTAGAGTAATATTCATTACATTTTAAGATACTGATAGCGATAAAACTGAACACCTCTCCTCATATTTTTGATACTTTCAAAATTTTACTAAATGTTTTTACAACATATAATTGCCGATAAAACAATGTTAAATACTATTTATCTAAAAACAAAATTCATATTTGTTAGATATATTTAACTCAATACTTATAAGATCTAGTTCAAACCTATTGAGTTCCATCAGGTGATAACAGTTCTAGGAAAACAAAATTTATGTTTTATGTTATATTAAAATCATTTAAAGGACCCACATATGTTCTTCACAGATAACGTCTTTACTGAAAATAATTACGATAAAGCTTATCTTTCATGAAAAAAGATGTTGGCCAATTAGCTTCAAGTATGGCAGATTTGTTTCAGATGATCAAATGTGTTGGAGCTAAAAAAGGTGTAGGGACAAGGGTGATATTTAAGCATGCGAGTTAATTATTATTGTTATTGTTATTAGTGTTATTATTATTGTTAGTGTTATTATTATTAGTGTTATTATTATTGTTATTAGTGTTATTATTATTGTTATTATTATTAGTGTTATTATTATTGTTATTAGTGTTATTATTATTGTTATTATTATTAGTGTTATTATTATTGTTATTATTATTCGTGTTATTATTATTGTTATTAGTATTAGTGTTATTATTATTGTTATTAGTATTAGTGTTATTATTATTGTTAGTGTTATTATTATTAGTGTTATTATTATTGTTATTGTTATTAGTGTTATTATTATTGTTATTATTATTCGTGTTATTGTTATTGTTATTAGTATTAGTGTTATTATTATAATTAGGGCTGTAATTTTTATAGGTTTTATTCATACATATTCTTTATAAGAGACACAATAAAATAAACGATAAACTGATAGTCGAAAAAACATTTCATTCCTAACATCACATAATCCATTATTTAAGGCTTCCAGCAACTTTTTTATCTTCTGAAAAATTTGGCAAATATACCTCGTAAACATTACTGGACTCTTACTTTAAAATATACTTATAAACATTTACTAAAAGGAAAATCCAATATGTACATCGATATTGTTTTAAAGTATTACCTTGTAATAAAAATAAAATCTTCAATGAAAATGATATCCTTACTAAATTAAAACGTACAATAAATCAAAACCATATCCGCACCTAAAACGTGTTTACGACGCTGTCTTCATCTAGTAAAGTAATTTAACAAATATTCTTTTCAAATATTTTGGTTTAACATTTTTGCCTGGTCATTTGACCAAACCTATGCTATTTTTTAAATCATTTCATTTTAAACACGTCGTTTTATTTATTTCCCCACTTGAAAAAGAACTACTTGTCTTATATATATAATATCATTACCAGTGTTTCAACGTTGCTGTACATTAAGAAGCCGGTTATAAACTATCAGATAAAAAGATTAAAGAGCTTTAACAGTCACCAGACTTGATATTAATGGCAACTATACACTAATATTATTATTAAAACTGAATTATTGTAACAATAAATTAAATACTTTACCTTTTATATGTAAAATTTACATAAGGGATCATTCATAAAATATGTATGCAAGAGGAATATGTAACCTGTACGTTTTTTGTTTTGAATTTCACACAAAGCCACTCAAGGCTATTTAGTAGTGTAAGACTAGAGGGCAGGCAGCTAGTCATCACCACCCCCCGCCAACTCTTGGTGTTCTCTTTTACCAACGAATAGTGGGATTGACTGTTACATTATAACGCTTCCACGGCTGAAAGCTTCCATGTTTATGCGATCGGGATTTGAACCCGCGACCCTCGGATTACGAGTCGAACGCCTTAAGACACTTGGCCATGCCGGGCCCTAACCTGTACGTACAGGGTAAAAAGGTTGTTGATATGAGTACCTTAAGTACTGGTTTTGTTTTTTCAATATAAGAAACAAAGTGTTCTTTTGTTGGTAAGCATGTAGCTATACACGGTCGGTAAACATGTTGCTATACACGGCGCGACTTGTTTTGCGCAGATTGCCGATATTTTTAGCGTTACAAACCCTTAAACTTACCACTGAAATAAGGGGGGTATTTAATTAACGATACGTAAATAAATTATTGTTTTTATTCGTAATACATCGATCCCCATGTGTATTATCAAAATGATGTAAATAGTGTGTCCACTATCCCCTTGCTGGGCCCGACATGGCCAGGTGGGTTAAGGTGTTCGACTCGTAACCTGAGGGTCGCGGGTTAGAATCCCCATCGCATCAAACATGTTCGCCCTTTTAGCCGTGGGGGCTTTATAATGTGACGGTGGCTGATGATGACTAACTACTTTCTCTCTTGTCTTACGCTTCTAAATTAGGGACGGCTAGTGGAGATAGCCCTCGTGTAGCTTTGCGCGAAATTCCAAATATACCATCAACCCCTTACTCTCTCGATAAAGCAAGAAGCACAGTAACTTTACCTCTCTCTCCGTGAGTACGCCCGCCAGGGTCTTTGCAACACACATTTCATGTTCATTTTTCTTCGCTTTTTATACCAAGGGAAGAAATGTCGGTCATTAATTAGATCTTTTTTTGAAACCATAGAAGCAATATGGCTGCCATGTAGTCATCTTGAAAAATCAGCTGCCATATGAAGGACGTTCTTGGTAAAAAGAGTGTACAATACATGTGGCATACAGTACAGTCCACAGGTTGCAGTAACCCGTCACAAGTCAGTCTACAATCATATCCAGAGACCTATATATGTCAGATGAGGAGGAAGAAATGGAACCAGTGCCAGACCGTTAGCAATGAATCAAGCCAATTTTTAGGGGTGTACACAAGGCTGAAGTGAGGCCAGTGTACAGGCATATTTTTGATGTCCCGTCTTCTGTATGGACTGCTGATATGGGAATTTCGAAATATATAAACTAGCACTTGTGTGTTAATCTACGTGGCTGTTACTTTTAATACAGTTATTCGTTTGAGAAAAATATAATACAAGATGTTCTTTTGTAAATACCAAGTTAATTCTCCGTTATTCATTTGAAATTATGATAAAATGTCAGCTTGTATATGAGAGTAGGGTGTTGTTGAAAAAAACCTGAAATTTTGCATACAATTTTAAAACGATCCCTACTTAACAACGGATGTCGTCACATGACGAATAGATACTGATACCTAGAGTAAAATGTTAATTAATTCTTGGACTAGATCAGGGCGTACAAGGCAAACATTGTTGACTTTAATAAAATACATTAGTTCTGGTTTGGTTTAGAAATATCAATATTATAATACTTTCTTAAATTCAAGCGTTACCAAGGATAAAGTTACATAGAAAAATTGGAAAAAGTTGTAAATAAATAAATATATATATATATGTAAGTATTTATAATATGGATGTAAATATATCACATATGGAACGATTTAAGATTTAGATAAAAAGGTAGTAGCACTACTGATTCTTAAGGAAGTAAGGGTTAACAAAGGTAAAGCCTTCGAACTCGCTGCCTGTCAAGTTGTTGATGACCATAGTGTCAGCAGGGGTCAAGTTGATTTTGGAGTTTGTAAAAATGGGATCAAAATTCTCTGCAGCCTTTGGATTTTTCTGTGCAAATGAGAAGAATAAAATTATAATTTTCAAACATTTTCATTCCATCAAACAAGTTTCATGAAAATAAATGAGCTAAGTGTTAAAAGAGGGGCAGTTGTATGCAGAAAAAATTGTGGTTAACTCGCCCTCATTTTCTGTCATTTCACAGACTAAATATAACCAGTCCATTTATAAAATAATAATAATAATGATGTAATTCCAATATGTATACTTGACTTTGTATATATATGACACAAAATTAAGTGTATTTAAAAATGTTTTTTTCATTTAATCTGTATTGTATTAGAACATAGATAATTCTGTTTGCGCTGTCAGTGAAACTACAGGGTATTCAGAAAGTCACTGTGTGGTTTTGTAATAATATTTTATTCAGTCTATTTCAAGTCAGCAACTGATAGCAGTGTTTAGATACAAAATAAGAAAGATCCAGGCGTGTACTGATGCCAGCGGGGGTCACTTTCAACATTGTTTATAATTGTCATTCATATTTACCTCCTGTATTCTATATTGAAACATGTCTGTTAATAAATATATAAGTGCGCAGTGACTTTCCGAACACCGTGTAGTTTTCCTGTATGTTAAACTGCAATGATCCAGTCTACAATTCTGTAAGCAAAAATAGTGTATAAGCATGACACTAAAACGAATTATGTAGAAAGTCACATCAAGTCTTTGGTTTTACTTACTATTATTCTATCTAATTAGTTATTTGTTTGGCTGAAACTTATGTTTTTTGTTTGTTGTTGCACAAAGATACATAGTAGGCTATTTCTGCTATTCCTACACCCTTGTGCAAATTAATTGAAACAAATGGTCATTTTACAATATTTTAAACATGGCGGTCGGTGTAGGCTCGCTGGACCCGCTGATTTTCTTTAACAGTCATTTTTTTCACACAGACGTCATTAACTGTGTTTAGTAGTACAGTCGATCTATTTTTGGGATATATGATGAAATTTCGCGGAATATTATGTCATTCGAAATTTCGTTAGAAGAGCAAGAAGACCAGTCAAAAAACAACTTCTGACCAACTCAATGAAGAAAAAACGGTATCAATGGGGTCTGAAATACAAGAAATGAATGCAAAAACAGTGAAGAGACTCATTTATTTCTACAGTCTGCATGTTCGCAGATCTCCAGGTAAGAAACTTCGAGAATCTCACATCAATCAGTTCGTAAAACATCCCTCAAAGAAGAAGTTTTGAGGCTTTTTCAGCTACTATGGCGTCAGAAGCTTATATATCGTAGAAGGTATGATACGAGGACCACAGTACATCGAAGTTTTGCAGAGAAGAGTCGTTCCAAAATTGAAAAGAGATTTCCAGATGGATCTGGCATTTTTCAGCAAGATCTGGCTCCATGCCACACGTCGAAACTTGTGAAACATTTTATATCTACAACGCGAATAAAGGACTGGCCTGGAAACTCACCGGACTTAAATCCTATTGAAAACCTTTGGGCGATTTGTAAAAAAAAGTACTTCGAAGAAAAGGCTGTACTACTAAAGATAAGCTAATTGAGGCCATAATTGAGGTGTGGTACCGCGATCCAAAAATTAGTAAAGATTGCAGTCAACTCGTGGACTCGATGCCAAGCGGATTAATAATCTTCTGAAAAAAATAAAGGTGGTGATATCATGTATTAATTTGGATTCTCAGAAACAGAACGCAAAAAATTGAAAAAATCGTAATTTCCGTCTCCTTTCAATTAATTTGCACAAGGGTGTACCTGATTTGTAGAGTTATAAGCCTTTTGCTTCACTGATGAACCATTAGACAGCGACACTAAGTATATGAATCATGTTATTGAGCTTTTGTACGTGTCCAGATGAGAAATCCTTAAACTTACCGCTGACCCACTAGGGGCAGGCGCATGTATACCAGATTCCAGTAAGAAAATTTGTTTTGAATTTCGCGCAAAGCTACTCGAGGGCTATCTGCGCAAGCCGTCTCCAATTTAGCAGTGTAAGACTAGAGGGAAGGCAGCTAGTCATTACCACCCACCGCCAATTCTTGATTGACCGTCACATTATAACACCCCCACGGCTGAAAGGGCGAGCATGTTTGGTGCGACGGGGATTCGAACCCGCAACCTTCGCATTATGAGTTGAACGCTTTAACACATTTGGCCATGCCTGGCCATTCCCGGAAGTATTTCTAACAAAAGTGACACTTTATGCGACTCGTATGCTGAATGGCAAGGCTAGAGACATTATACCTAATTAAAAACTGTTGAGCATTAATCAGTAAGCAATACAAAGCTATCCTTGACAGAATGAAGGAAATGCCTGTCACTTATTTCACACTTAAAAGTGTGGAGTGTATTTAGCTGCATATCGCGGCTTGAACCAAGGACCTTTCATTTTGCTATCCACTAGGCAACGTCCGTTCTCCTCACAAACGTAAGAGTGACACGTATTGACTTTAATATCATTTAATTTCTCAAAAACGACCAAGTTAACTGTCTATCTGTCTGTATATTTTTCTACTCTTCATGCAACTGTTTATGTTTTAGTAACAACATACAATCTTAGGTTTAAATGGAGGCTGAACTTCTTTATTTTCAATCTTCTGCCAGTCTACTCTTCTGAAGAATGGGTGATTCCGGACATCCTCCTCTCCGGAAGGTCCGCATCCCAGCCTTTTCGATGGGTTTTTAGTTAAAAACTATATATTAAGAAAGCTACATTAGAAAAAAAACAACATATCTGTAATGAACACATTACGTCATTAGCAAGGAGAAAAAAATCTTTATACATATTTGATGTTGGAACAAACTGTTCTTTATCACAAAATTAGAAATTATAATTCTGTCAATTACATTACTGTCATGTATCCCCACTTGGTATTATGATCTGTAGTTTAATAAAACTTAAAATTGTGCAGCCCAATGCTGTTTACAAAAATTGACATGAAGGGAATAAAATAAGTTAGAGAAAACAGGTTACAGAAACATAAAAAAGTAATAACCAATAGGAAAGGGACAAGCAAAACAAATTTTCCGTTCCAAAAATTTATACATTACAAATAACTAGCAAAATTTTATCGGCTTTTCATAAACTTTAACTTACTCTCTTACAAATATCTTTGGCTTCTTTTGACAGAAACTTTGGATAAGAAACGTTCTGGTCTGTTATGGAAGCAAACAGTTCTTCTTCGTCCTCTCCATCAAAGGGAGGCTTGAAATGAGATAACACAATTATCAGAATTATGATAAAGAATGTTTCATAAATTGATTTTATTAGTATATTCGTACTTACAAATTAAGTCTGTTTATATATGTATATTAAATATTTTACAGCGCTCATCCAACAACAATTACAATAATGAAAAAAACGATGCATAATAACATGATTAAAAAAACAAATTAATAGTATTTATTCTGAATGAGAGATATTCCAGTAATATATTACGATACCAAGATTTAGGCACATGAGTATTAAAATAAAAGTGATAATGATTTAGCTGTACCCGTACATATAATTATAACATAGCTACATCAGCATTACCTAAAACACGCCATAGAAATGACAAGACATCAATTAACTCTGTATTATTTTATCAGAAAACTTTAAACTGTCATAAAATTATAGGTTTTTTTTGCTTGTTTTTTGAATTTCGCGCAAAGTTACACTAGGGTTATCATTACCACCCATTACCAACTGTTGGGCTACTCTTTTACTAACGAACATTTAATTGACCGTAACATTATAACGCCCACACGGCTGAAAGGGCAAGTATGTATGGTGTGACGGGGATTTGAACCTGCGAACCTCAGATTACGAGTAGAGCGTCCGACCACTTGGCCATGCCGGATCGTAATTTTATAAAAACACTAAGGACGGAACTGTGGTGACACTAATTCTCCAACGGTCACTTCAATATTTGTTGTAGAAGGACAATGTACGCTCTAGTGCACCGTCTGAAATGATGTTTCTTTACTGTAATTTAATATACTTCATACTGGAGCCATTTAAAATTAAAATCTTTAAAATTTGGTTCTTGTATTAGGAAATATCTTTATAAAATGACATTTCTGACATCTTTGTTGAGACAAGAAATTCACCCGATCGTTGTTCACACAATTCTATTTAAAATTTTGCATATGCAATAGTAATGCTGGCGAAACTTTGTAGAATGGACTCCAACTGCTTTTCATGGAGACACAAGTGTAGAGAACGACATTTCGAAAGTCTTTCCCCTTTCGTCTTCAGGTTGTTACCGTTCATTTTACAAGGTTTCATCTTGAATACTCTGCCTAAACAATCTATCGATGTGATGCTGGTGTTGAGTAGATTAATGAACAAGCCGTAACTTGTCTTCATTCCACCAAATTTGTAGCAATTTCGTTATGAAAGTTTCAATGAGACTTTCTGCTTTAGTACAAATTCCTCAAACTGTAATTTAATTTGATCTTTTTCGTTTTAAAAATGAAAAAAAAAGATCGTTAGAAAATTCAAATTATGTCAAACCATTTTTCATCAGATTAGATTTTAACAATTTTGTTCCGAAATCCATAAATATAATTGTAAAGCTGGTTTATATTTTGGTTCTTTGTAAACTTATATTCAAGATATTTAAATATCGAATATTACTCTGTTGTACTTACAATTTGTGTACGAGCTTTCGCCAGTGTTACCTCTACAACGCGATAACGACTTAGCCACATTCATATCACCTGTACGACACATTGTGATGTGGCTATGCTACTTTAATCTGTACTATACTATTCTGACTTAAGTATATTTGACCTGGCATGACCAGGTAGTTAAGGCACTCAACTCATAATCTGAGTGTCGCAGATTCGAATCCCCATCACACCAAATATGCTCGCCCTTTCAGCCATGGAAGTGTTATAATGTTACCCTCAACCCAACTATTCGTTGGTAGAAAAGTAGTCCAAGAGGAAGCGGTGGGTGGTGATGACTAGTTGACTTCCATCTAGTCTTATACTGCTAAATTCGGAACGGCTAATGCAGATAGCCCTCTAGCTTTACGCGAAATTTCAAACAAATTAAGTACACCAAACTGGCTTCGATATATCAGTAACAGCTGATAAACACGAACTTAAAGTCCTACCTGTCCAACTAACATTTCATAAAGGAGGACTCCGTAAGCCCACCAGTCAACAGACTTGCCGTATGGTTGGTATAGAATAATCTAGAATGAAGAAGAACATTTAAAAATATTAAAAGTAACTTGCAAGCTGAACATAGTTGGTTCATTTTCGGCCTCAATTTATGATTATTTTTATTTTTTTACTGAAGGTATGTTCAATGATCTTCGCTAAGATTTTAGAATAATTTAAAAGAACAGTGATTTGTATCTGAAAGATGTTCAAGTAAACTCGACTTAGTCGGGTATATGAAGTTTATATGTTCTTTTACATGGGTACATTTGTTTTAGGTTGATCCAGTTTAAGTTTTCTGACAGCAGGAAAAGGTAGATTTATAAATCACATTTCATTATTTTAATGAAGGAATATGACCCTTAAACCTTAGAAGAAATCCGTTGGGAACAGTGAATTTAAAATAAAACGATGTTAATAACATTTAGTATTAAACTTTTAACATTAGAATAGAAACCAATGTTTTCAGCCACGCTATAGTGGCTCCATGAAAGGCTGTAAGTGGGTTTTTTTTGTTGTGGCTGTTCTATTTTCAAGTACAAACTTTTAGCTCATTGCTCCATCATCTCTTTACCGATTTGGTATCTAATTACAGTTTTGAACTCGAGATTTGAAACCTTTTCGATTGATGTATTTGATGACATCCTAGGTACGAGATTAATCTAAGTTAATCCTTTCTAAAAAAAATAATTTGAGGTTGGCTGATCGTTATGAATAAAGAAGTCAAATCGGGTATACGTGTCCTCACGCTTGACATTATTTGAAAAAAAAAACGGTATCATAGAGTAACTTTCTCTAATTCTGCCTAAAAGAAATTCAAGTGTAGGAGCTATCAAGGACCTTTCTTGTTTGTGATATACACGTATTTTACATTGAAAATGGTTGTTGTTAGAGGTCACTAACCAGAAATGAAAGTTCATAATTTTGATGATGCACAACAGTGAAGCTTTTACTGTTATGTTTGCTATTAAAATACTTAAGAAACTGAGAAGCTTGAACAGAGTTCCAAAAAAATAGCAATTGTGTGATTCACATAACTGGGGAACAGAGCAGTTTTTAAAGATTGGATAACTCACAACGACTTCGTCAGTCGTAAAGATTGCTATTACGTAGAAAATAAGATTCAGCTGCAATGAAAGTTCCTTAATTGTGAAACAAGATTGGATTAGGAATGGCAGCTGGTCAGAGAAGTGGTTGGAAACTAAAGTGTCACTTAACAATATAGTTTCTTGGAATGGTGTGTTTTTCTATACAACGACTCAACACCCAAACTGACGCAATAACTCCATCATCAAACTTTGTTTCATTTCTATGGAGATTTCAAAGCTAACTTTAAATGTACCTTTAAAAATGATGAAAGTTTTCAAAACAGAAAACCAGCCAAGACATGGTTAGAAGTTCCAATTTAAAAAAAAAACAACTACAGGTTGCAATGGATATTTTTCTGTATGAATTTCAGGAAGATTCATGAACGACTACCTAATTTCAAAATAGTTTTTCAATTAGAATATTGTCTTCTCACTTTTGATAGATAACCTTATAACTTGATTTCTCTTGTATCAGTAAGGTCATTGAGCATTCATTAACCTTACTTAAGTCACTTTAAATATCTTAAGTTTCTTTAAATATTCATCATTCCCCCTGATTACAATATCACTTCCTCTGTCAGAATTACAAACATTGATGTTACAATTTTTATCTAGAATATTCAATGACTTTAACTCTACTGAACGCGAATTAAAAATATTTTATATACACAATTGTAATCATCAAAAGAAGTGAAAGCTATATCGTTAATAACTTCTAATATTACTGACCGAATGACAGGAGCTAGAACCAAATCCTCTGATGTGACAATAATTGTGAAAAAAAACTTCAAATTGTACAGACTAATTGTCAAACCTTGGTCTATTCGAATTACTAAATCATGAACAAGACTCATTTCAATTTCATTTAATATAAACTTCGAATAAATAAAATAATTAACTTTTTCTACATACTCTACTTAACTGTTCCTTTCAATTTGTTAGTTTAGCCAATTGTTTATTTAATATATATTCAGTACATTGTTTAATAATTTAAATTTTTTTCTGATTAAACAAGTGATACGTTTAAGAAACCTTTTCATGAAGTCTTGAGACAGCTATCTATGGTATAAGGGATTCACTTCTGTACAATGTTTCGTCTCTTAAGTTATCTTAATGTTGCACTTCATTATGCCGCACTGTTAAAAACGAAACGCTGTAGAGAAATATACATTCCTCACATAGCTGATTCAAAACTTGATATTATTCGCAAATTAAGTGCTTATCTCTTAAAAAGTAATTAAAACCTTTTTAATTAAAAAAGCCCACGTTTTGCTAGGTTTATTTAGGTGAAGAACAGTTGAATATTGGAAAAAAATCATTACTTGTTGTTGTATCAAGAGCAATACTACATCACTAAGCAATAAACCAAATACATGATTAAAGTCTATACCTCAGGAGCTATATAATCTGGAGTTCCACAAAATGTCTTGGTTGTGTAATCACCCAAAATTCCTTCCTTGCACATTCCAAAATCAGCTATTTTTATGTGGCCGTCTTTATCCAAAAGCACATTATCGAGTTTGAGATCTCTGGAGTGGAAAAACGTACAGTGTTTATTAAATACATAAAACCGAATGTATAACAATTATTTTCAAACATCAGATCTAGCATGACGTCATATCCTTTAAGCTACATGAAAGGTGAACTGTGATATCTTAAAGATGATCACAATGCCTGAAATAAAATTGTGCTCAGTATTTTTGGAAAAGAAGCCATTTTCATACATATACAAATCCGTGAAATTGTTAGCGAAACGAAGAGAATAAAAATGTCGGTCATATACCAGTTGTTTTGAGATCTTGAATAAATAGCGAATTTTTAATATACATATCAGGAGTGAGTCCTATACCAGTTGTTTTGAGATGTCGATTAACCAGAGAGTTATTAGTATACATATCAGTTGTCGGCCATATAGCAGTTCTTTTGAGATCTTCACTAAATAGCGAGTTATTTGTATACATATCAGGTATCGCTCCCATACCAGTTGTTTTGAGGTCTTTACTAAATAACAAGTTCTTAATGTACATGTCATGCACATCTCCTAAACCAGTTGTTTTGAACTCTTTACTAAATAGCGAGTTTAAAGCAAACATATCAGGTGTAAGGGCTATACCAGTTCTTTTGAGATATTAATTAAATAATGAGTTTGCGAAACACAAAATATTTTACATAACATTTGTCACCATTTGTTTTGAGATCTTAAATAAATAGTGCTGAATATGTTGTTTTGAGACCATGATTTAATACCACTGTACATGTTGTTTTGAAATCTTGACCAAATAGTGCTGGAAATATTGTTTTTAAAACATGACGAAATAGTGTTGTACATGCTGTTTAGAGAATTTGAATAAATACTGCTGTACATGTTGTTTTGAAATCTTGACTAAATAGTGCTGAGCATGTTGTTTGAGATCTTGAATAAATAATGTTGTACATGCTGTTTCGAGTTCTTGACTAAATAGTGCTGTAAAAATGTTTTGAGATCTTGACTAAATAGTGCTGTAAAAATGTTTTGAGATCTTGACTAAATAGTGCTGTAAAAATGTTTTGAGATCTTGACTAAATAGTGCTGTACATGTTGTTTTGGGACTTTGAATAAATAATGTTGTTCATGTTGCTTTGATATCTTGACAAAATAGTGCTGTACATGTTGTTTTGAGATCTTGACTAAATAGTGCTGCACATGTTGTTTTGAGATCTTGAATAAATAGTGCTGAACATGTATATTTAGAAATTTTCATTAAATAGTGCTGTACATGTTGTTTTAATATGTTGACTAAATAACAGTTTACATGTTATTTTGAGATCTTGAATGAATAGTGCTGCATATGTTGTTGTTAGATCTTGAATAAATACTGCTGTACATGTTCTTTTGAGATCTTGACTAGATAGTGGTGTTTATTTTGTTTTGAGATCTTGACTAAATAGTGTTGTACATGTTGTTTTGAGGTCTTTACTTGATACTTCTGTTCATGTTGTTTTGAGATCTTGACTAAATAGTGCTGTACATGTTGTTTTCAGATCTTGACTAAATACTTGTGTACATGGTGTTTTCAGATGCTGAATAAATAGCGCTGTACAGGCTGCTTTGAGAACCTGAAAAAATAGTGCTGTACATGTTGTTTTGAACTTTTGACAAAATAGTGCTGCACATGTTTTGAGATCTTGAGAAAATAGTGCTGTACTGGTTGTTTTGAAATATTGACTAAATAGTGCTGCAAGTTTTGTTTTGAAATCTTCACAAAAAGTGTTGTACATGTTGTTTTGAGATCTTGACTAAATACTTGTGTACATGGTGTTTAGAGATTCGAGTAAATAGTGCTGTACAAGATGTTTTGAAATATTGACTAAATAGTGCTGTAAGTGTTGTTTTGAAATCTTGACTAAATAATGCTGTACATGTTGATGTGAGATCTTAGCTAAATAGTGCTGCATATGTCCTTCAGAGATCTCGAATAAATGATATTGTAAATGCTGTTTTGAGATCTTGACTAAATAGTGCTGTACAAATGTTTTGAGATCTTAACTAAATAGTGCTGTACATGTTGCTTTGATATCTTCACAAAATAGTGCTGTACATGTCATTTTGAGATCTTCACTAAATATGTCTCTACATGTTGTTTTGAAATATTGACTAAATAGTGCTGTACATGTTATTTTGAGATCCTGAGTAAATAGTGCTGTATATGTTGTTTTTAAAATTTTGACCAAATGGTGCTATAGATGCTGTTTTGAGATCTTGAATAAATAGTGTTGTTCATGCTGTTTAACAATTTGACAAAATAATGATGTGGTAATATTTTGAGGTTTTGACTAAAAGGTGTTGTACATGATTTTTCGAGATCTACAATAAATAAGGCTATACCTGTTGATTTGAGATCTTGACTAAACAGTGCTGAAGATGTTTTGACATTTTGACTAAATAATGTTGTACATGTTGTTTTGATATCTTGACTGAATTATGGTGTACACGTTGTTTTGAGATATTGACAATAGAGTGCTGCACACGTTGTTATGAGATCTTGAGTGAATATTTCTGTTCATAATGTTTTAAGATATTGACTAAATACTTCTGTAAATGTTCTTTTTAGATCTTGACTAAATAATGCTGTACATGTTGTTTTGAGATCTTGACTAAATCGTGCTGAAAATGTTTTGAAATATTGACTAAATAGTACTGTACACGTTGTTTGGAGATCTCTAATAAATAGTGCTGTACATGTTGATTTATGATCTTGAGTAACTAGTGCTTTACATTGTGTTTTGAGATCTTGACTGAAGAGTGCTGTACATGTTGTTTATAAATAGTGACTAAATAGTGCTGTAAAGGCTGCTTTGAGAACTTGAATAAATAGTGCTGAACATGCTGTTTTGAGAACTTGACTAAACAGTGCAGTAATAATTTTTTGAAATCTTGAATAAATAGTGTTGTACATGCTGTTTTGAGTTCTTGACAAAATAGTGCTGCACATGTTTTGAGATCTTGAGAAAATAATGCTGGACATTTTATTTTGAAATTTTGAATAATGTACATGTGCTGTACATGTTGTTTCGAGATCTTGACTAAATACTTCTGTACATGGTGTTTTGTGATTTTGAGTAAATAGTGCAGCACAAGATGTTTTAAAATATTGACTATACACGACTGTACATGTTGCATTGAGATCTTGACTAAATAGTGCTGTACATGTTGTTTTGTGTTCTTGATTAAATGGTGCTTTACATGTTGTTTTGAGATCTTAACTTAATAGTGCTGGACATGTTGCTTCGAGATTTTGAATAAATAGTGCTAAACGTGTTGATTTGAGATCTTGACTAAATAGTGCTTTACATGTTGTTTTTAAATATTTACTAAATAGTGCTGTACAGGCTGCTTTGAGTACTTGAATAAATAGTGCTAAACATGTTGTTTTGAGATCTTGAATAAAAATTGTTGTACATACTGTTTTGAGTTTTTGACTAAATAGTGCTGTACACGTTGTTTTGAGATCTGAAATAAATAATGCTAAACATGTTGATTTGAGATCTTGACTAAATAATGTTGTACATGTTGCTTTGATATATTGAGAAAATAGTGCTGGACATGTTATTTTGACATCTTGTCTAAACAGTGCTGTACATGTTGTTTTGAGATCTTGAGAAAATAGTGCTGCACATGTTGTTTTAAGATCTTGACTAAATAGTGCTGTAAAAATGTTTTGAGATTTTAACGGAATAATGTTGTTCATGTTGCTTTGATATCTTGACAAAATGGTGCTGTACATGTCGTTTTGAGATCTTGACTAAATAATGCTGCACATGTTGTTTTGAGATCTTGAATAAATAGTGCTGAAAAGGAACATTTAAAAATCTTCATTAAATAGTGCTGTATATGTTGTTTTAATGTGTTGAATAAATAGCAGTGTACATGTTCTATTTAGATCTTGAATGAATAGTGCTGCATATGTTGTTTTGAGATCTTGACTAAATAGTGATGTATATGTTGTTTTGAGATCTTGACTAAATGGTGCTGTACATCCTTTTTCGAGATCTTGACAAGATAGTGGTATTCATTTTGTTTTGAGATCTTGACAAGATAGTGGTATTCATTTTGTTTTGAGATCTTGACTAAATAGTGCTGTACATGTTGTTTTCAGATCTTGACTAAATACTTGTGTACATGGTGTTTTCAGATGCTGAATAAATAGCGCTGTACAGGCTGCTTTGAGAACCTGAAAAAATAGTGCTGTACATGTTATTTTGAGCTTTTGACTAAATAGTGCTGAACATGTTGTTTTGAGATCTTGATTAAATAGTGCTGTACATGTTGTTTTGCGATCTTGATCAAATTGTGCTGTATATGTTGTTTTGAGATCTTGACTAAATAGTGCTGGACATGTTGATTTATGATATTGACCAACAAGTGCTTTAAATGTTCTTCACATGTTGTTCATAAATATTGACTAAATAGTGGTGTAAAGGCTGCTTTGAGAACTTGAATAAATAGTGCTGTTGATTTTGTTTTGAGAACTTGACTAAATAGTGCAGTAATAATTTTTTGAGATCTTGACTAAATAGTGTTGTACATTTTGTTTTCAAATAAAAAATAGTGCTGTAAATGTTGATTTGAAATCTCGAATAAATAGTGCTGTACATTTTGTGTTGAGATCTTGATTAAATAGTGCTGTAAGTGTTATTTTTAGATCTTGACTAAATAGTGCTGCACATGATGTTTTGAAATATTGACTAAATAGTGCTGTACCTGTTGGTTTTAGACCTTGACAAAGTAGTGCTGTACATGTTATTTTGAGATTTTGACTAAATAGTGCTCTTTCTGTTGTTTTGAGATCTTGATTGAGTAGTGCTGTATATGTTGTTTTGAGATCTTGACTAAATAGTGCAGTAATAATTTTTTGAGATCTTGACTAAATAGTGCTGTATATTTTGTGTTGAGATCTTGATTAAATAGTGCTGCACATGATGTTTTGAAATATTGACTAAATTGTGCTGTACATGTTGTTTCGAAATCTTGACTAAATAGTGCTGAAAGTGTCGTTTTGAGATCTTGAGTAAATAGTTCTGTAGATGTTGTTTAATGATCTTGACTAAATTGTGCTGTATACGTTGTTTTGAAATCTGAAATAAATAATGCTAAACATGTTGATTTGAGATCTGGACTGAAGAATGCTGAACATGATGTTTTGAGATTTTGACTAAATAATGTTGTACATGTTGCTTTGATATCTTGACTAAATAATGTTGTACATGTTGGTTTGATATCTTGATTAAATGCTGCTGCATATGTTGTTTTGAGATCTTGACCAAATACTTCTGTATATGTTGTTTTGAGATCTTGTCTAAATAGTGCTGTACATGTTGTTTTGAAATTTCAAATAAATAGTGCTGCAGATGTTTCTTTTGGATTTTGACCAAATATTGCTGTACATGTTTTGAGATTTTGACTAAATATTGCTTAACATGTTGTTTGAAGATCTTGACTAAATACTGCTGTTTATTTTGTTTTGATATCTTGATAAATAATGCTTTTCATGTTGTTTTGAGATCTTGAATAAATAGTGCTGTACATGTTTCTTAGATCTTGACTAAAAAGTGCTGTACAGGCTGCTTTGAGATCTTGAATAAATAGTGTTGTTCATGTTGTTTGAAGATCTTGACTAAATACTGCTGTTTATTTTGTTTTGATATCTTGATAAATAATGCTTTTCATGTTGTTTTGAGATCTTGACTAAATAGTACTGTACATGTTGTTTTGAAATATTGACTAAATAGTGCTGTAAATGTTGTTTTGAGATCTTGACTAAATAGTAATGTACATGTTGTTTTCAGATCTTGACTATATAGTGCTGTACATGTTGCTTTGAAATCTTGACCAAATTGTGCTGTACATGTTGTTTTGAGATCTTGAATAAATGGTGCTGTACATGTTTTTGAGATCTTGACTAAAAGTTCTGTATATGTTTGAAAATCTTGAATAATACTGCTGTATATGTTGTTTTGAGATCTTGACTAAATAGTGCTGTAAATATTGTTTTGAAATATTGAAAAAAACAGTGCTGTACATGTTGTTTTGAAATGTTGACTAAATAGTTCTGTACCTGTTGTTTTGAGATTTTGACTTAATAGTTCTCTATATGTTGTTTTGAGATCTTGACTAAATAGTACTGTTTATGTTTTTTTGACATCTTGACTAAATACTTCTGCATATTTTTTAAATCTTGACAAAATAGATCTGTACATGTTGTTTTGAGATCTTGACTAAATAGTACTGTAAGTGTTGATTTGAGATCTTGACTAAATAGTGCTGTACGTGTTGTTTTCAGATCTTGACTAAATGGTGCTGTATTTGGTGTGTTTAGATTTTTAATAAATAGTGCTGTTCTTGTTGTTTTGATATCTTGTTTCAATACTTTCCTACATGTTGTTTTGATATCTTGACTAAATACTTTTGTACATGTTTTTTGATATCTTGACTAAATAGTGCTGTTCATGGTATTTTGAGATCTTGATTAAATAGTGTTGTACATATGCTTTTGAGATCTTGACTAAATTGTGTTGAACATGTTGCTTTAATATCATGACTAAATACTTCTGTGCATGTTGTTTTGATATCTTGACTAGATAGTGCTGTAAATGTTGTTTTGAGATCTTGACTAAATAGTGTTGTTCATGTTATTTTGAGATCTTGACTAAATTGTGCAGTACATGTGTTTTTGAGAACTTGACTAAATAGTATTGTACATGGTATTTTTATATGTTGACTAAATACTTCTATACATGTTGTTTTGAAATCTTGACTAAATAATTCTGTACATGTTGTTTTGAGATATTGACTAAATAATGTTGTACCTGGTTTTTTGAAATGTTTGACTGAATAGTGGTATACATGTTGTTTTGATATTTTGACTAAATACTTTTGTACATGTTGTTTTGAGATCTTGACTTTATAGTACTGTACATGTTGCTTTCATATCTTGACTAAATACTTTTGTACATTGTATTTTGAGATACTGATTAATTAGTGCTGTTCTTGTTGTTTTGATATGTTGAATAAATAGTGCTGTTTGTGTTGTTTTGAGATATTTATGATACAGTGAGTTTTTGTATTCATATCAGTTATTGGCCCTATACCAGTGTCTTTGATATTTTGACTAAAGTGTGAGTTCTTGTTATACATATCACCTATTGTTGTCGGGGAGTTGTTTTGAGATATTCACTGAATAGCGAGTTCTTGAGTGTCCGTATCAGGTATCGGTCCTGTTCCAGTTGTTTCAAGATCTTTGTGTAGTTCTCAGTTGTTGGTTCTTCACGTTGTTTTGCTGTGTGGTTATAACCATTTCCACACATAGAATAACCAATTTAAAGGTTGGTGTAAGAATAGTGATAGTTAAGTATGTTGTTTAATGTTTAAACAGTGCACATTAATTTTTGTTATTCAAAAAGTAACAGTTAGGAGTTTCATTAAACTAATGATAAATGATGCTTTTTAGGTAAGAAGTGTTTTTAAGTTTGAACAATATTTTCTTTCACCATTTACTGTAACCTTGTCGTTTTTGATGATAAAACTGTTGTAGAAAACCAATCAATAACACAAAATTTTGAAAAATGTGCAATACACGGCCACACGTCTGTCATTGTTTGCAAAATAATAAATCGTTTCGTTACTTGTTCATTATAAACAAATTAACTGTGAAGATCTTTAAGTTAAAGAAAGAAACCTTTCATATAAATATTGTCAGTTCGGCCTTAAAATAAGTGTTGTTGGTACAATAATGGAAACAAACTTACCTATAAATAATACCTTGACTGTGCAGAAAGAACAGTCCAATAGCGATTTCTGCAGCATAGAATCTGACATAGAAAAAGACATTATTAACTTCTCAAGTAACTTAACTCTAAAATCCGAGGTTTGATTCCCACGGTAGACGTTACACTGATAGATAGCCATTGTTGTTGTTTTTAACGCTAAACACAACAGAACTAATCATTTAGCAGAATTCTTAATATCTAGTACATATTACGCCTGAGTCAATTCTCTAATTTTAAAATCGGTTTTAACACTATTGGCGACATTCATAAGCAGTTTTAATACTTAGTAGAGAACTGACCATACACTACACGCACTCTAACTTTCTGCATGAAATGAACAGGCTTAACTGCAGTATTGATTATAATTGTTTCACGTGAAACTTTGTTATTAAGAGCCTTGAAATTTCATGGAGGAAAACGTTTTGAAAGATAAATAGTAGAGTCTATTAAAGTCCTGTTACTCGGTGGTAAGTCTAAAGGCTTATAACACTAAAAACTGCGCTTCGATACCTGTGGCGAGTACATAGCAAAGAAAGCTTATTCTGTAGTTTTATGTTTAACAACAAAACAAAGAAACAACTAAAGCTAAACCTCTAATACGTCTACACTGTCTAAAATGATTTTGAAACACCAATATATAAATACGTTTGTATATTCTATATATTCTATTTAGAAAGCTGGTAGGGTAACAGGCACTGTCGACCATGCCCGAGTTAAGCACACTTTAAATCTGGATGAAAAGTACAAATTAATGCAATATTTGGATTAGCTTCATATAATAAGTTTCCCAGAACTGTAAGTGCTGTTATAAGTTACATAAACTTTATTTTGTAAGGTAATATACCAGTAAGCATATATATGTAACTGAGACAAATATTTAATTTTTGAATATTCTCAGGAAATGATTAAGGGTCAATGCACCGGAAGAGTATGCTGTAGTGTGTCTCCCAGAATTCACTGTGGCACACCGAAGTTCATTATTCCTAGAGGTTTCAAATACATGATCAATTTCAAAATATCATATACGATTTTAACTGGCTAAGAAGAGTTACCAATAGAGAAGAACTCGCGCCGACACTGCTTATATTATGGTGCAACACTCTACTTTTCTGGCTGAATTAATTGTTTAAAGAAATTAAAGAATACATTCTCAACAATTACAATTCAGTTCTCTTTTGTTTTTTAGCCTACGGGTAGTGAAAAGAACGCTGAGATGACTGTAATTTTTCAGCTGAATTAGTTTTAAAATCGACAACGACAAAGTATAATTATTATAAAAGTCCCGCTGTGCTCAACCTGTTTTAAAATTTCGATACGGTTACTCTAATCACGTTTGTTGTCTGAGCGATTTATACGATTGACAATAATAGATGAGGTTCGAAGATTTTTGGGTTGATTGAAGATCAAGTGTACTTATCATCTCAAGGTTATTATCAGAGTGTTAAAGACAATGTTCCTTTTCTCAAGATCAAGCCACTCTTGTCCTAATGTCGGCAAACAAGCATAAAGCACAAACATGATCTGATGTGAGTACACTGCGTTCTATCAAAGTATCAGAAAACAGGAACATGAAACTAATTTGAACGATATATACTGAGCACTTCTGATGTTTTTCGACTTTCACTAGAGTACGTTTTTCAACTCTCTTGCCTTCTCAGTAGTAATACGTCTTAGTCTTCTAGTAAGACCCACACGACCCGCCGGTGAGTCATGCTCTATTTTCTTTCTAAAAGGTCATTTATTGGCTGGGACACAACGGCTACGTAAACACTTTTCCTAAAAAGTAACAATAAAATGACTAGTGGGATCGCGGAAAGCATTGAAAAAACAGGCTTGGGAGCCAACGTGTAAAGTAATGTTGCTGTTATTACTGACCATTATGCATTGATAATGATTAGAGCAAAAAATCAGATTTGGCCATTGAATTTTTATCGAGGTCTATCTCCATATTTAACCAAAACGAAAATCAAATGTGGTACTCACACAGCTATTGGTTCTTTAAACTTTCCAGCCTGCTGGATCTGAAACATCAGGTCTCCTCCACTCACGTATTCCATCACAAAATATAGACGATCCTGAAGACAGAAGACTCGTATAGAAACACGATTTGAGTAGATAACTATCTAATCAAGTGCATCCGGACTTAATATTGATTTATAAAAGTTATTAAAACATCATAAGTGTTCGAACAACATTGATCGAGTAATTTTCTAATGTAATGAAAGGCCAAATGCTATTGGTTGAATAACATGTAAAATATTAAAAACAACGAGAAAATTACACGTCATCAAGAGGTTCAGTGATAGAAGATAATTTACCAAGTCGAAGAGATACTGTGGAGAAATACAAAATAAGTATTTATACTGAAAATAAATCCAATATTTTAAAAGTGAAATGTTTTCTTAAGTTTTATCAGTGAGATAATTTAACTAAACCGGGATTCAGTGCGCCTTCAAATATAGCCATAAAATATTCTGATGGTTTCTTAATGGATAATCACGTTACGTTAAAGACTGGTCAAGTAAAATCAGTCCATGAAAATGACTTAATTTTAATACAAATAATCCGAACATTTCACCAAAATCAACAAGAAACGAAGGCTCTGTATGAAAGATTGACATCTTGCAATTGCAGTTATTTTGAACTTTTAACGTTAAATTTAAAAATAATTCTACGTTTCAGCTAATTTCAATTGAGAAAATAACTGGAGTATTGTTATTAGTAGATCGTGAGAGAACAAGGAACATTTATTTGACCTGTGGTGGAAATATTCATGGTATATTACAACAATTTTCATTAAGGTTAAGGCGTGCGACTCGTAATCTGAGGGTAGCGGGTTCGCATCCCAGTCGCGCCAACCATGCTCGCCTTTTCAGCCGTGGGGCGTTATAATGTGACGGTCAATCCCACTATTCGTTGGTAAAAGAGTAGCCCAAGAGTTGGCGGTGGGTGGTGATGACTAGCTGCCTTCCCTCTAGTCTTACATTGCTAAATTAGGGACGGCTAGCACAGATAGCCTTCGAGTAGCTTTGTGCGAACTTTCAAAACAAACAGTTCATTAAGGGGGTAAATTAAGATATTACGTCTAAAGTAATTCTGGATAAAAAAGAGCAACTAACTGAAGTTATATATTTAAAGAGAGAGAAAAAAGTATAGATGTTATTTATATCCTTCCTATAAATTTTGTTTTATTATGTGGTGATTAATTTTAAAACTTGGAGGAGATTATATCGGTGTAAACAGACGTTGTGTTCTCGATACTTATAAATATCATGGATAAGAAAACAAGTGTAAATGCGAAAGACACGGTAAGTTTACAGACTGATAATGCTAAAATCCGGGGTTTGAATCCTTGCGGTTGAGAGACGAGATAGCCCAATGTGGCTTTGCTCTGAAACAAATGAACAATGTTTGTTTGTTTGTTTTTTTGAAATTTCGCACAAAGCTACTCGAGGGCTATCTGTGCTAGCCGTCCCTAATTTTGCAGTGTAAGACTAGAGGGAAGGCAGCTAGTCATCACCACCCACCGCCAACTCTTGGGCTACTCTTTTACCAACGAATAGTGGGATGACCGTCACATTATACACCCCCACGGCTGGGAGGGCGAGCATGTTTAGCGCGACGCGGGCGCAAACCCGCGACCCTCGGATTACGAGTGCACGCCTTAACGCGCTCGGCCATGCCAGGCCTACAAATGAACAAAACAACCAATCATGATCTGTTCAATCAAAAGATTAAAGCGAAGCTGGATGAAAAAGGATCGGTTTGGAAACGTGAGGCATAAGGTTGGACCATTAAAGACCGGTTGGTATTCCTTATAAATATCACCTGGAAACAGGAGGAATGAAGCTTGAGTAACGTGCTATTTATGTATACTATTGTTATTTTGCAAGTGTTTAGTACCCACAAGAAGCAGGTTACGACAATATTGAACAAGGTATAATAATGACATCAAAAGTACAAATATACAAACATTTCAGTTTGAGAGTATCTTCAGTCGTAAAGATTAACTGTATGTGGAAATTATTGTTCTTGGATTTTCATTGGAACCACTGGCTGTTGTGATGAAGAAAAACTTCCTAAACATTTTATCACGGAACAAAGACTAACGCAAGAATGAGATTTGTAATTAAAGAGGGAGAGAGAAAATTACCTGTAAATCCGAATTTATATGTAAAATCAGAATCGCATTATATTATTCCTAATATTTATGTCACTTACATCAACGGTGATTTCAGATAAACATGTAGTGAAGATAAGCCTAACTCATACTAAATTGTAAATGTCTGCACATCAACACTTACAATAAATATAATTTCGTCACAGAAACAGGATCAAGTAGATACAACTTTGATATATAACATTTAGGTAATAAAGATGATTGATTAGTTTAAGTTCATGACTATTACATACAAAAATGCTAGTCGTATGAAATGGAAAACTTGCATGGATGTTTACAAATTGACTTGAACATTTCATACAGATGCATTCTGCACTGGTTATGAAAGGACAAAATAAGATATTAATATTATGATTATTGTTGTTTTGAATTAAGCACAAAGCTACACAATGGGCTATCTGTGGTCTGCCCACCACGGGTATCAAAACCCGGATTTTAGCGTGTAAGTCCGCAGACATACCGCTGAGCCACTGGGGGGTAAATAAATTGTTGTTGTTTTGAATTAAGCACAAAGCTATACAATGAGCTATCTGTGTTCTAATATTATGACATTTGGATCATTTGAGTACAAGAGTGAAGATAGATCAAGAAAGATCGCCTGCGACCGTGAAGAAGTGGTGCTGGATCAGAAAGTATGATTAAGACTAATGTCAAAATACGAGTGAAACAAAAGTGAATAAATATGTAAAAAGCAATCAGTGTGAAAACAAGAATAAACATGACTAAACAGTTATGTCCCCAGGCCCTTTTTGAATTCTTCATATATTCGTGGCACATTTATGGGCGTATGAATTTTTTTTCTAGTGGGCGGAAGCCAAATGTGTTGAGAATATACATTTTTTGACGCAAAGCGATTTCCTGCAGTACTGCAATATTTCCTGAAGTATATTATGAAAATGAGAATGCATTATTCTTCATCTCATATTTCTCCGGACCCTCTAATTGACGCCGGGCCCTAGGACTGCAGCCCCTCGACCCCCCTCTCGTCAGGCCTAAATATGAAATGAAGCTGTTCTAAAAAGATTACCTCCATTCATTTGAAAATCAAGTAAAGATGAATCTATAACCATTATCTGCTTCACTTTGAAACCAGGAGTGAAGTTAGCATAGGGAGAAAGAAAAATAAAACAAATTAGGTTTAATCTCGACATAAGAACAAAGTTAAACTAAAAACAATTATCTTCATCATTTTGACAGTATGGATAGGGCTAAGTTAAGAATACCACCTTTCTCAGTGCAGAAACAGAAGTAAATCTTGACCAGAAAATGATTCCATAACTCAGTTAGGGATGGAGGTAGGGATAAGTTCGAATCTAGAAGAGCCACCTTCATAATCTAGAAACAGAAAGTTAAAATATCACCTACCTGAGTCTGAAAGCAAGAATGAAGGTGGACCAGAAAGGGAGGTTTGTTACTGAGAGCCAACACCCTCTTCTCAATCATTGTACATTCAGTGTCATCATCCTGGATAATGACATCTTTTTTCAAGATCTTTACTCCAAAGAGCTCAGATGTACTTTTCTTTTCCACCAGCATCACCTGTTGAAATAAACATTCAATACACTAGGCAGCAGTGAGATGATTGGAAAAAAAAATAAATGCAATAACTGATATTTGACTAGTTCAATTTTATACATTAGAGATGACACCTTTCATTGAAAAGTATGCTTTCTTTAAAATTTCCATTTTTTTAGTGGTAAATTTACAAAGAGCATTAATAAAGATATAATCAAAGTCACACGTACCCCTATTAAAAGTCATGTTCATGTTTTGAGGAGAGTAATTCTGTTTGAAATTATGTTTTGTGATAAATAAATGGTTGTTTTACATATTTTTATTTAAGGCAAAGCTACTGAGACTATTTGCCACTATATGGAATTTTTGAACTTCTGACCAGAGGGAAGGCAAACAGTGTACAGTTCCATATCACCTACCACCTGTACCGAGAGTTTTTTTGCCACTTTTATAACACACTCAACAAGTCCTCTACTACAGAGCCAAACTATGCTCCTCATTAGGAATAATATTCATTAGTAAGGTATAACACTGTAAGTGTTGTATTACTATTTCTAACTGAACTAGCTGTAAATGTAAACACAAGATTCTTACATAACTCAGGGATGAAGAACAAAAAGTTTGTAATCTAAGAGACTGCAACACATGAATGATGTAATATCAGGGGTAATGTCCAGTAAATTATAACCAGAAGTGTTAAACATAGACATCTTTAATTGGTACCAATGCACAAAATGTCAGCAAATCTACAATTAAAAGCAGTTTTATTCAACATTATTACTAGAAACTGCTTTTGCAAATAATTAATATTTTATATGCTCGAATAAGTTGTAAGAAATACTTAGATTACACACAGTTTCAGGCTAAGCAATGTCCATATCATACAACATTTTTGATAAAGCACTGATTAGATTATAAAAGTGTTTCAAATTAAATAATGCTTAGATTATACAGTTTTCAGGTTAATGTATCTCAGAATGGCTGGTATGGGAATGAATACTTCAACGTTGTTCTCCCCTTATCAGTAAAGTGGATTTTTCGTCATCAAAAGTTTTCAGGTTAAGTTAGCTCTAATTGCACTAAAATAAAAAAAAACCAACTAAGGCTTTAATGACATTCACTTAATTTAGATGTTTAAATTTATTTAGGCAGGCCATGGTAATTGTAGATAGTGTGTCTTGAAAATAAATCCAATGATTCATTGCTGCAAAATGTGCTTTCATTGTTAGAGTTGTGAATACTTTATAAGTTTTATAAAGGTCATGATGAGATCCCTGTATTAAATCAATAGGAGTTGACAGTGGGTGCTGTTAACTTATTGTGTTCCATGTACTCCCCCAGTTTAAAGTTTTGAATGATTATGTGAAGATAGGTCTTGAGTATATTGTAGAAAATTTTGAAGAACAGCTAAAAGCAATCTTTAATGCTTATATAAATCTGAGACTTGCGCAAGTGGCATATCATTGAGAGATACTAAATATGCTAATCTGCAAAAAATATAATAAAATATAAATGTCACTTCTCTCTCCAGAGTCACTAGTTTCTTTAACTTAATTTAAGAATTTTCCCTTCAGTGGTAAGTTTGTTTATTTGAAGTTAAGCACAAAGCTACACAATGGGTTATCTGTACTCTGCCTGTCACAGGTATCAAAATCCGGTTTCTAGTGTTGCAAATCCACAGAAATACTGTTGTACCACTGGAGTGGTAAAACTGAGGGCTCACATCAGTAAAAACTGATTTCAATACACATGGTGGACACAGTACAGATAAGCACAAAGCTACACAATGAGCTAATGATAAGTAAATTTAATAATTTCATTAAGTAACAAATAATTCCAATTATATAGGTTTTAACTTTGGTCAGTGTTCAGAATTCAGTACCAGTTTATCCCTACATAAAGAAATTCACAGTACACTAAACAATGAAAAAAAGCATGTAAGATGTGAAAATGTGGACATTATTGTAGTTAGTTTAGTAGTACCTTTACTTTAAATGGCCGTGATCCTTCCTAAACCATACAAAACACGTTTGTATTCAGTTACGGAACAAATCTGTATTTTTAAACATCTTTGTTGAGGGAGAAAATTCGTGATCGATTTTAACTTTTTTTTTCTGTATGCAATATTTTTCATAGTATTCCAGGAAGATTAATACAATATGGAAAATGTATATATTTAAGGAGTACTAGATAGGCAAAAACAGGAATACATTGTTACATATTTTATATCCCTGCTTCAGTCTATTATTTTACTTTATAACCTAGAAGTTACTCTGCCTAAGTAGGCAATGATATTTGTTTGTGTTTCTGTTGAGCACAACAAGAACAAAGTCTTACCTTTCCAAAACTTCCTTTTCCCAGGACCATTAGAAAATTAAAATCTGACACTCGCTCTACTTCCTGCCGACCTATGGACTGTTGGGGGATAACTTTATTTTGGAGTTTTTCAGTGCTCTGAGACTTCTGATGGAAAGTGTGGCTCTAAAAAGATGTCAAATTCCTGAATAAACACACATGGTTGAACAGTTTATGTGGAGTCTAATTCTGACAATCTGAGAGTTTTATTCAAAAGCATAAATGGAGATTCTACCTAAAAAAAAATGTAAGTTTTAGTTATTATAAGTTGAATAGGATAATTATCTTTATGAAGTACAACTATACAAATAAAGTATCCCATCTAATAATTACGCATCAAATAAGTTTTATTAAAATTTATTGTAAGTTAAGTGATTGGAAAGGCTTTAATAAATATCATGATAAAATCCATTACATATTTCAAATATCTGTTGTATGTAGTATCAAAATACTGCCAAACCTTCATTTGCTTTTTCAGCTCTGCAATGTCAGTGCCTTCTGGTGGCACTGGTACATTATAGAATTCTCCCTCTTCTGCAGTCAGTAACTTAAACCAACCATTTACTGGAGATTTCATAACTTCAGAAACACCAAATGACAGAGACCCCATGAAGTCATTTCTGGAAGTTCTGTCCCAGTCCCACACTTCTATTAGCACTCTCCTGTCCTTGTCCTCCGATTGTAAATCGCTGGATATGGAGTAAACAAAACTAATTAGTTTCAGTTAGAATACTTTAACCTGGATAATACTGACTAAGTTACTACTAAAAACTAAAAGTTACAAACAATAAATAGTTATCGACTAAACACAATACACTGCTTGCTACCATTGGATATTTGGTTTGTTAAATGAACTAGTGGTATTTACAGACTCTAAGATGATCAGATCTTATCTTCCCAATTAACATCATGATACTACGTGATCTTTTACTGACCAATTACGGATGTTCTCTTGTGTGGTTTGACCGAGAACTGAACTTCATGGTCACAACACACCAGCTTTTCATTTTAAGATGGTTATTGGAAACTCTACCCACCTTTCTTTTCTGATACAAATCAAATGGGAGGAGGGATGTAAAATATTACTGCTGGTTAAAGTAAGAGATTATTACTAGAGCTGGGTGAATTATATCTTTAATTGCTTGTCAGCCTAAATGGAAAGAGTTCTCTAAATATTTTGTATTTAGTAAATGTAGTTTTTTCAAAGGAACTTTATCGTGAATTGTAGATTCTACTATACATGCAAAAACGGCTTGTATGGGTTGAGAAAATATTTTACATGGAAGAGCAAACAACGTTTCGACCTTCTTTGGTCATCGTCAGGTTCACAAAAACCAATGGAGTAAATATACACAATTTATCTGCTTGTTGGTAAGCGTAAAGCTACTCAATTAATTGGGTGCCCAGGTTTGCACCCTCCATAGGCTTATTGATGAACTACTGCGGACCACCTTATCGATTTCCTTCTTTTTTTAATTTTTTGTTCTGTACAAGATAGATCAGTGAAACGATTATGCCCTGCCCATTTTTGTTTATTTTATATAGAACCAGACAGATGGATGTAGTGGTTACACACAATCCAATTTTCTTTAGTTTTTGTACAATATTAGTGGATATTTGTAGTGAGTATATACTACTGATTTTCTCTGTTTTCTATAGCAAAAACCCGATGAACCTAACGACTCCACATAACATTATCTAATAAAATAATATCCAAGAAACCAGTGTTATCAAGCCTAAACAATGTCAAACATAATGTCACCCAAAGCATCATTTGAAAAGCAAGAAATTTAACTTTATAAGTGACTGACACTTACATTGTGATAGTTTCCATCCGTGACTGACATTTACATTGTGATAGTTTCCATCCGTGACTGACACTTACATTGTGATAGTTTCCATACGTGACTGATACTTACATTGTGATAGTTTCCATACGTGACTGATACTTACATTGTGATAGTTTCCATCCGTGACTGACACTTACATTGTGATAGTTTCCATCCGTGACTGACACTTACATTGTGATAGTTTCCATACGTGACTGATACTTACATTGTGATAGTTTCCATCCATTGGGGATTCAGGCAGGACTTGACTGTTTTACTCTTCTTTTTGGTCGAATCTCTGCTCTCTGGAATGAGTTTCACCTTTACGTAGGGATCTGATAATCCGTTCGGATCCATCGGAATCAAGTTTTGAGCTTGTTGAACTAAAGGACATGAATCAGGAGGTCCGAATATTGAACGAGATTACTTTGTCAAAATAATCTATTCTCGTACGCAAGTAGGAAAATTCAACGAATGTATAGTTAACGACACAGCATACATTAGTTGTTTGTTTTTGTTGAATTTCGCCCAAAGATACTCGCGGGCAATCTGCATTAATTAGCAGTGATAGATGTTTGTTTAGAATTGGACAAAAACCTATACAATGAGCTATATGTGGGTATTATTGAAACCCGGTTTCTAGAGATATAAGTCCACTGTGCGACTAGGAAGCAGCAGTGATAAACTAGATTGATAATTCACTATGTAACAAAATTTTTACTCTTTCTTGTTCCTGGGTAGAAAGTGTTATTTCACAATTGCTTATGCCTAAAGTAAATGGAAAAGATCTATTTTTTCTCTTCAAACTTTGCTTTTGTGACCTGGGAGCATGTAACGAAAATACGATGGGTGACTATATTTGGGGGCTGATACGTGAAAGTAATTTACATTAAAGTCGCAAATCTCGAAAAACTACTCACTTCTAAACATTTTTGAATAACTTTAGTATAAATACATGTAAATATTGATTCATGTGTTGTTTTATTCAGATCTTATGTAAATAAAAATATGCAAATTTGCCCGTTTTATATAGAAAATATATTAATTTTTAAATTTCATTATCCAGATCACAGAAGCAAAGTTTGAAGGGAATAATGGTCACTTTCTGTATTTTTGCAACATGAGCAATTAAGAATAACACATACTATTCAGGAACAAAATTTCTGTTACGTAGTGTAATCAACCTTACGCCATAACGCTTTAGGTGAGCATTTTCGGCAAAGGGATTCGAACTTTCGGCGAGCAGAGTGCGAGGCGAGTGCCCTAAACATTAGCCCGTGCAAGGCAATGACCGCATACGCATAATTTAACTATTTAAGTCACGCAGTAGAGTTAAGTTGTAGATAAAGTCGTAACTGTTTCTCGTTCTGGATATCACAACTTGAATTAAACAGTTCGCTATTGATATCCTTCGTTTACTTGCAACATTCTAAAATATTTATCGTTTTATGTTGTTGTCAATCTTCAGTGAACAATTAGACCGAGTTTTTAAAATTCCACATAGTCGTAAAGCTACTAAAATGTTTAACCAATTTGGCCTCAAATACACAGCAAAATTAGAATATCATTTTTGGGTCTTTCATGATGTAACGTAGGTTCAAGAATGAAAAATATGAAATAGGGTTTATATTTCATTTTTGAGTCCTTATTATGATATAGTTATGTGCCATGATATTTTTCCAACCGTCACTGAAAGCATATTAAACTAGATATGAACAAACTTTAGACACATACAACTTTTAATATGATTGATTAAGATGGTATTTGGTTTATCAAACAGAACACAACCTTATGTAATACATGAGCTAAATTGCTATCAGAGATCTTTGAGATTCAGGTGAAATAATCAGATTTAGAACTGATGACCAGGGGAAGACAAACCAGTCAGGAAGCACCTCTCTCTCCCCTATTTTAAATTGCAACGCTCTTTGTAACCGAACGTACAGAAAATCGTGGATTGAACATAAGATTTTTTGATTTGCAGTCCGACACGCTAACTCTTAGACCTAACCTGGTGATTAAGGTTCTCGACTAGTAACGAGTGGATCGGGGATTCGAATTCCGTCACAAATATGATCGCATTTTTAACAGTGGGGTGTTATAATGTGACGATAAATATCGTTGTTAATTGGTGAAAGAGTAGCCCTAAAGCTGCCTCCTCTCTAGCCTATGAGTGCTAAATTAGGGACGGCTAGTGCAGACAGTCTTGTAATTTTGCAACTTCATAACAGACTGTTTTCTAGTTTAGTAAAAACAAAATACTAGGTTCTTGGTGTTTTTTTCTAATTAAAAGTTTTACAACAAACATGAAAATTTGTTATAGCACTGAGTCTAACAACATACCGTTTACATAAATCTAACATTAGTCTAATTCAAGCTTACTGTACCAGTTTGTACACAGAACTTCTTGAATGAAAAGACAACGTTATGAGCACTCTATTCGTCTCAAGCTCTTGTGAAAATTGTATCCGAGCTAATGTGTACATGTGTTGATTTCATTCAAGCTATGATTTCTTTTACTTGGTCGGTTGTTCGTTCTCAAATTTGAATGTCTTCCAATACGCGTCCTTAAACGCTAGATACCAAGTTTCGATACCAGTGGTGGACAGAGCACGAATAACCCATTGTGTATCTTTATGCTTAACTACAAACAAAGCATAAGATTTATATGTTCACTTGTACATATTTCAAGCCATCTGGTGGTTGACGTTGGAGTTACAACTTAATTCACGTGTTACTTTCGATTATTTTAGTGTAGATATTTTATCTATGTAATAAGATATTTTAATATAAACCTTAATACTGTTTACGTAACCATTTCGAATTAATATGTTTAGTTGTTTTCTTACTTCTAAGGCATGTTTACCTATGCTAAGTAACTGTAGTTACCGACTGTTTGGAAACATCACATTTGGTTCACTCTCGAGCTTTGTCTAAGGATACTTACAGATGATACTATTAGCTAGCTATCTTTTCAGGAAATTCATTGCAACTTAAAACAGCTTTGTTTTCCATGCTTGACATACATTTGTGATAGTTTACACTAGTGTTGTACGATGAGCCAAGATTTTAACCTAATTACTTCCAAATACATCAAATATAACATTTTCAAAATTAAAATTTAAATTCTTAGACGTGTTTTTAAAACGAACCTCACATTCAAATTTCCTCATTAAGCTTTCTAAAATGTCAGTTTATGGTTTTGTTGCAGGTTTGCAATAAAGTTTATGCTATTAATCTTGCTAAGAACTTGTCTGCTTGTTCTAGTTCATTAAATTAAAACAAAACAACATACTTGAAAGTAAATAGGTTGGCAAGTTAAAAAATTAACTCTTACATAGACTGACTTTATAATGTTGTGTGAAACGGAACTCATGTATATAGTAATTCTACGTTAAAACTTCCACTCTAAACGTTGTTTTTAACACGTTATAAATTTTCTACTAATTTTATCAACAGTCCTGGTAAGTCATTATTACATTCTACCGATATTATTAAATATTATGAGCCTAACTGGGCTCCTTCTTCAGGATTAACTAAATAAAAGTTTAATAAATAACCGTGTAACTTATTTCTCTCACTTTTTTAGGACCTCATTTAAATTCACAAATTAGTTTTATCAGTCGGTATATTTTCTGCTAACCAGGTTGGTCGCTTTATCTTGTCTGCGTAACAACACGTGTACTGCGGTAGTGACTCCGCGCGCTTAGTGTGGAGGGAGGGAAGCATGGTCTAATTAAACAGTGCTATCACTTGTCTAGCACGCATCTTAGAGTTCTAATGTGTTTGGTGTATCGGAGCTTACTTTCTCTAGTTTTTATACGATCTATCTAGTTGAGAGTTCAAATTTAGTATAATCACTCAATACATTTTCTACTTTTAAGTTGTAATCTGTTTCTAGGGCTCATTTTGTAAGACTTCTCTCTTTTTGTTTTCGTGCTTGTATATTACTATCTAAGATTGTAATTAAAATAAAAACAACTAAATTCAGACACGAACAACAATTAATTCATTATAATGTATATTGTTTCAAGCACCTTTGGCCTATTTCTGTGCACAGTGTTTGTTAACAGTAGATATTATGAATAAAGTTCTGTCATTCATTTACTTACTTTCGACGGTCAGTAGAGCTGGGTTAGCGTTCACTTTCAACTGAATTCGGCCCCTTCTCTCAGTATAGTCACAGCCACACAAGTTAGGTACACTTTCCCGACATCGCTTGTGGACATTCATATCGCAGGCTATGAAGAGTACACAGATTCCTGTCAAAATCCTACACAAAACACATTTGTTTCTACGAGATTTAAATGAAACAATTCTTGCGATATAATTTACATAGGTAATTATGATATGTGTATTTATGGTCTATTCGTCTGTTACATATCAACCTCTAACTTCACAACATCTGCTGGTTACTAAAACAACAAAACTGTACATACTTGTAATTCCTTGTATTATCGCGGTTTCGTTATCGATTTGTTTCACCTGATTTCACAGGTTTTGTAATATTCTGGTTTTACTGTCAACTTGTTAAGACAGATTGAATGACAGAACTATAATACAGAATGAGAAAGACAAAGTAAAGGAAGGTTTAATCCAGATAGACAGACAGAAGGAGTAAATTGACAAGAACAGAAATCTTAAGTGATGCTGAAATGATGAACGATTATTGTTATAAAGTGGTCCTCCGCTAGTACAGCGGTGTGTCTCCGGATTTCCAACGCTAAAATCAGAGGTTCGATTCCCCTCGGTGGGCTGAGCAGATAACCCATTGTGGCTTTGCAATAAGAAAACACACGTTATAAAGTGATGACTATTTATGTAAATTAGAAAATAAGTGGCATTATTAAATGCGATGTTTAACCAGTGATCGTACGTCTTCGGATGATTAGTACATCATGGCCGTTTTAACAGAAAACAAAAACAGTCTTAATACCAGCCTTAACTCTATTCAACTAGATGTACAAAGTAACCCGCAAAGGGCTGTATAATGAAAAGTATTGTGACTGAAAGTCACTTGACATCACATTTAGACTTAGTCATCAAGGTCTTATTTTGGTGTGGGATACGAGATGTAAAGATTTTAATGGATTTCTAGCTAACGTATACAAAAACGAATTTAATTGGCTTTTCTGATTAAATTCATACTATTTGAACATAATGGTATGACAATATGTACAATCTAACGTGACAAACCGACTGTAAATACGTAAGGATATAACCATATGTAAATCTAACGTGATAAACCGACGACAAATACATAACATTATGTACAATATAACGTGACAAACCGACTGTAAATACGTAATGATATAACCATATGTACAATCTAACATGACAAGCCGACTGTAAATACGTAAGAATATAATCATGTGCACAATTTAACGTGACAAACTGACTGTAAATGCATAATTATAGAACAATATGTGCAACCTAACGTGAAAAACCGACTGTAAATACGTAACGATATAACAATATGTACAATTTAACGTGACAAAACGACTATAAATACGTAAGGCTATAACCATATGTACAATCTAACGTGAAAAACCGACTGTAAATACATAATGTTATAACAATATGTACAATATAACGTGACAAACCGACTGTAAATACGTAAATACATAATGATATAACATATGTAGAATCTAACGGGACAAACCGACAACAAATACATAACAATATGTACAACATAACGTGACAAACTGACTGTAAATACGTAAGGATATTACCATATGTACAACCTAACGTGACAAACCGACTGTAAATATTTAATGATATAAACTAGTGATAAGAAAGACAGGAAATGAATAAATATAAGTAGAGATAAATAAATCTATGCCTGGTACAGATAGACATAGAAACACAAGTCAGAACAGTTACAGATATAGATAAATTATTAAGATACAGACAAATACAATGGCAGATACTGAGATACACCAGTATAGATATAAGTATATTTTAGGGTTACGGACTAAAACATAAATTCAAATACAGATCTACGGGTAGATATAAACATAAGAACACATACAGAGATAAATGACGAAGATAAACAAGTACACAAACACCGATAAAAACTGAGATGATCAGAGAAAATCGATAACAAAGGTTTGTTCCTAGTTAAGGACAAAGCTACAAAATGGTTTACGTGTGCCCTGCCCATCACTAGTATTCAAACTTGATTTCTAGCAACTATATGTCGTCAGTTATACTGCTGTGCCAATGAGGAGCTGATAAGAAAGGATAAACTTATACAGGAAAGGCAGACAAAAAGATAAATGTACCAAGCGTGACAGTAAGAAATTAAAAATAAATTTAACTTTCTGGCATGAGCTAAAAATTGTTTGTACCGAATCGTCGTTTTGTGTAATATTTTATCAGAAGAAAACTTGAGAAAAACAGAAATAAATAGGGATGTCCTAATCGTAGTATCCGATACGGCTATTACTGCAGGTTCAAAGTGAATTATACGGTGTTGCACAAACCAGCTTGTTCCAATACGGTGAAAGTAAGATCACTGAACACTAACTGGCTAAATATTCTAACAACGTTTAGTGTAGGAAGTAATTCCGGGTCGGATTATTCTCAACATTTCTGAAGAAGAATGTCGTCGGTGTTTGGGTAATAAAAGTTCACACCCTGGAGGGTCAAGTTCTCTATGACCTCTTCCTCCTCCCCGTACTTATGTTCTTGACGAATTTTATAACTGTGGAGCTGAATATTCAGTGATGTCGAGAAACCCACTTGTTGAGAATTTTATATGCAAAAACGGCTCGTTTTGGGTTCAGAAAATATTTTAAATAGAAGAGCGAACAACGTTTCGACCTTCTTCGGTCATCGTCAGGTTCACAAAGAAAGAGGTAACTGACCGGAAGCTGACCACATGTTTGGAAGGGGTTGTATAACTGAGTGTCGCAATGTAGAGGGCGCGGTTAGATGGAACTGAATATTATTTTGATTCTTTTCAGGGCAATGTCCATGTATTGTGGCTCATATATAGTGATTATTTTATTCCATCAGCAGAATGTCAAGTTTGTTGGTGGCAATTTTTTAATTGTTTAATACATATATATATAGTAGAAAGATATTTTTTATTGTTATTGTTTTTTATTATTTTGTTATTATTTTTATTTTTTATTATTTAAATTTATATATTTTTTCTTTTTTTATTTATTTGTATATTTAAAATATAAGTTAACTGGGGAAAGATATTTAGGACTAGCTTCATCATGTATGAGGTACCTGTCTAGTTCGCATAATAATTCGTTTTTCATCCAATTCTTATTAAAGTACATTATTGTAATATGTAGGAGTCTATCTGGTATGGTTGGTATGTTCGACTATTTGTGAATGAACTGGGATGATATTGTTCTTGGACCTCATTATGCAGTTTTTAAAAGTGTATTTTGGATTGTTTGTAGTTTAGTTTTAATTATTTTATTTCTTACAGTTATCCATGCTTCAGCTGCATAATCTATTACAGGTCTAATATATGTTTTATAGATTTTTAGTATGTTATCTGTATATGCTCCACTGTTTTTACCAGTTTGACTCCTAAAAAATTTAAATGGTCAGTACATACTGTTAGCCACCGGGCTATCTGCTAAGCCCACCGAGGGGAATCGAACCCATGATTTTAGCGTTGTAAATCCGTAGACATACCGCTGTACTAGCGGCGGGCTAACACTTCTGAAGCTAAGGTTTGTTTGTTTATTTTGAATTTCGTGCAAAGCTACACGAAGGCTATTTGCGCTAGTCGTCCCTAATTTATCAGTGTAAGACTAGAGGGTAGTAGCTAATCATCACCACCCACCGCCAACTCTTGGGCTACTCTTTTACCAACGAATAGTGGGATTGACCGAATCATTATAACACCCCCACGGCTGAAAGGGCGACCATGTTTGGTGTGACGGGGATTCAAACCCGCGACTCTCAGGTTACAAGTCGAACGCCTTAACTCCCCTAACCATGCCGGGCCCAAACCACCTGAGAGTGTGTGTGTGTGTCTTTTCTTATAGCAAAACCACATAGAGCTATCTGCTGTGTTTACCGAGAGGAATCGAACTCCTGATTTTAGCGTTGCAAATCCGAAGAACTTTTCCAGCGGAGGACCACTTGAAAGGGACAAAAGAAGGATTATTACATATAAAACATGTTTTCACGTCTTCCCCTTGTGGAAATTTCACAAAATTAAAAACTAGTTAACTATAAAACTTGTACAAAAGCATGTACGAGTATATTTAATTTTAACTGAGAAAGGAACTCAGTTTCGGAAGAAGACTATCAACTATTCTCAACTAAGGGGTTCAGGAGCTCAAGTTCTCCCCAAATACACTTGTTTAAAGTTAATTGGTACTGTATTATTAACCGGATATTCTAATCAAATGGTTTTACTTTCTTGCCTGTGCACGTCGTGAGCGTGAAAGTGGTTTGGTTTGAAATTCACGCAAAGCTACATGAGGGCTATCTGCGCTAGCCGTTCCCAATTTAGCAGTGTGAGATTAAAGGGAAGGCAGCTGGAGGAAAACGAAGAGTTGGGCTACTTTTTTCACCAAGGAATAGTCATATTTAACTGTGCAGTATAACGTCCTAACAGCTGAAAGGGCGGGCATCTTTGGTGGGACGAGGGTTCCCACCCGCGACCCACAGACTACGACTGAAACGCCCTAACCACATGGTCATGCTGAGACCCATAAGGAAGGAGGAGATAACATTGAAGACAAAGAAAGAGTCGTCGCAGAAACAATCTTGTGGACTTAGAGAAATATTTGATTTTGGAAGTTAAAGGAACAGAAAAAAGACAACGAGAGAAACGTGTAACTGAGTCTAATGGGCTATCTGTGCTCTGCCCACCACGGGTATCGAAACCCGGATTTGAGCGTGTAAGTCCGCAGACATACCTCTGAGCCACTGGGGGGCCCACTTGATATAAGATCTGATTAGGTAACTACTATCAAGACATTTACTTACTTTTAAAGAAAAGTAGGTAAGGTCTGGTTAGGTAACTACTGTTCAGACATTTACTTTTAAAGGAAAAACTGTTAGCTAGTAAAACCTTAGCACATCATAAAGTGTACAAAAAAAATTAAAAACGTTTCCTATGAATCTATTAAAATCCTACCGATACTAAGAAGACATCTTTTACTTTAATAAAGTCAGGCTAGTTGGATAAATCTAGCAGGCGAAGTAAGATTAGGTTAGCCAGCCTGTACGGAAATAAAGGTAGGTAAGGTAAGTAATTTTAAAGTTTAGAAAATAAATTAAACTACATATCCTAGAGATATTGATGATGTCCTTAGACAGCCTTACCAGTTTTTGAAACGTTTTTAAAACTGTTTATTCACTTAGTGGATCCATAGCTTAAAAGTTGCCCCCTAGTAGCTCAGCGGTATATCTGCGGACTTACACGCTAAAATCCGGGTTTCGATACCCGTGGTGGGCAGAGCACAGATAGCCCATTGTGTAGCTTTGTGCTTAATTCAAAACAACAACAACAACAACAGCTTAAAAGTTGGGTACAAAGTCACTTTTAATATACGGATCTGACAAGAAAGTTTAGAAATAAACAAAAATACCACCAATAATGCAGTTGATTCTACTAATTGTTGCTTGGGACTTTTACATATTTTACAGTGAGGCGGGGGTGGTGAGGATATGCGATTCGTAATCTGCGGGTGATAGAATCGAAACATTTCATTGAACATCCCTACCATTTCAATTTCAGGGACGTTATATGCAATGGTAAACCCCACTATTTGTTAGTAAAAAGCTGCACAAGAACTGGCGATAGGTGACGTTGACTAATATTCCGTCTGGTCTATCAGTTGAAAATTCGGAAAGGCTGGCACCGAGTAACTGAGAAACATTGATGAAACGAACTGCAGTTCGAGTATAAACATTACACTGGTTTACAAAGAAATTGAGGCAAGCACAAAAATAGCTGTTTTAACCTAATTTGGGGGTGCTGAATTCAGATTTTAAATCCGTTTTTACTCATCGCCTCTAGTTTTTTAGATATGCATACTGTACATTTTGTACACATACTGTACATAAAGGGGTATATGCATTCAGGGTTAATTTCTAATATTGTGTGACTTATGTCTTCTTTTTTAGTTATTATGCAATAAATGTAAGTGATAGCATTACATTATATATTTAGCTATATATCAAGACAGATCACCAGTTTCAGAAATCGGAACAAAGACCTTGCTTCATTTTTCGACATGGAAAACAAGTTGTGCTACTGCACAAATGTACCTGGCTCGTTCACTTTCCTTGGTTTGCCACATAATCCTTCAGACTGGCGTCTTTTCATAGACTCTTCCAAGCGAAATGTCAAGGCTGTGCTTCTGCACAACGGGAATAAATATCCCAGCATTCCCACTGCACACTCTGTCCATCTAATGGAGTCCTTTGACAATATGGAGCTTCTTTTAGAAGCTGTTAAGTACAACTAGTACCAGTGGAGTCTGTGTGGGGACCTCAAGGTCATTGGTCTTCTAATGGGTATGCAAGCGGGCTTCACAAAGTACTGTTGCTTTCTCTGTCTCTGGGACAGTCGAGCTGTATCCCAGCATTACAAGTAGAAAGACTGGGGGTCTAGAAGCACTTTCGTTCCTGGCGAACACAGCGTGAAGGAGAATCCTCTGGTTGACATGAAGAAGGTGCTTCTTCTTCCTCTTCACATCAAGCTTGGTTTGATGAAGAATTTCGTGAAGGCCATGGACAAAAATGGTGCTGCCTTCCAACACTTGTCTACTGTGTTCCCAGGTCTCAGTGCTGCTAAGCTCGAAGAGGGCATCTTTGTCGGACCTCAAATCCGAGAAGTGCTGAAGGATACTGATTTTGAGGAGCTTCTTACCTTAAAGGAACTGAGAGCATGAGAAGCATTTAAGCCAGTCTGTAGTGGCTTCCTTGGTAACACACGCGTACCAAATTACCAAGCCTGTATTGAGAAGTTGCTAAAGACTTATGAGGATATGGGATGCCGAATGTCACTCAAAATTCATTTTCTCCATTCCCACCTCAACTTCTTCCCTCCAAACCTTGGAGCAGTGAGTGATGAGCACGGAGAAAGATTCCACCAAGACATTACGAAGATGGAGAGCAACTACCAAGGCAAGTGGAACCCCAGCATGATGGGAGACTTCTGCTGGATGCTCTTGCGTGACATCCCGGAGGCAAAATACACCAGATCGTCTGAGAAAACACACTTCTAACTGTCTGCGGTACTATGAATTGTGTACATTGTGTCATCCAAGTATATTTATTCCGTCAATGTTCTTTATCTATCCTGTTTTATCTGTAATAAGCTGCTACAACTGTTGAAATAAGCACGTATATACTTTGTATATACTAAAATGAGACTATTTAAAAGCCAGAAAACTAGAGGTGATAGATCAAAACTGTTTACAAATTTGAATTCAGCACACCCAAATTAGTAAAAAACACCTATTCACATTCTTGCTTCAGACAAAGAATATTTTATTGTAAATCAGTGATATTAAATATAAATGCAGTATGCGGACTTTAAATGTGTTGAAGGATATGAAAATAATTATTAAAATAATCGATAGTTGAAAGTTAGCTGCAATTATATCATGAACTTACCTTTACATTTTAAACCCTGATGGATGATGCCATACAGAAGTGAGCCACAGTGATCACAAAATGTAGGGCTTGTGTAGGTGTGTACCAGAAAGTTGTGCTTTGTCCGAACATCCTGTATAGTGAGAGATAAACACTTTTATCTTCACACAAACAAAAGCGTACTCTTACATCAGTTGTTTATTTCTGTAATAAAAAATTGAAGTATGTATCGACAAGCTAGGTCCATGATATCTGTGCACTTCGAAAAGACGAAACTTTTTGTTTTATTTTTTACAGTTACTGATCACAACGAAGTAAACAGAGCGCATGAATTCAGAGGTATTAATGAAATAAACAGTGGATATAATAAATAGCTAAGGCCCGAACCGTCCATTCCACGCATGAATTCAAAGACATCAATCAAGTAAACAGTACTTGTTACAAACGTCTTAGAAAGTGCGGTGACCAAAACAGCTGAATATCTTGTACGTTAATAGATTGCGCATTAGGGGATAAAAGGGAGGTTAACCCCCACAAAAACAAATTAAGGTTTAAGATAGGTATCTAACTGCTATATAAAGATATTAGGTATAAAATATTTTAAGTTGATAAGAGTAAAGTATTAAGTGCGTTTAAGTCTGAAATGTTTTTAAGTCTAGGTTTACTTGTGAGCTTGACACTAAGACAAAGATAATAGTTAATGAATTTCTAAGGAAATGTGAAGGGTTTAATTACAATCTTGCTGATAATTTAGAATTTAGTTGGTGTAACACACACACACACATATATATATATACACAGACACACATCTGTATGCGCACAAACGTTACGTGCCACTCGCTATCCAATTCAGGTGTTGCTATGACAACTGGAAAGGGTTATTACGTTTCTTTTGATGTCGTAACTGAGTCTTATTGAATCGTTTAGACCATCAAATACCGATCCTCGATTTCCCCTGAGATACGAAAGTTGGTATTTTATGATGTTTTCTGCAATTCTAGTTGCATCTAAACTTTAAGCGGCAAGGCTCGGTTTGCTAGTTTCTTGTAATTCTGGTCAGCAACAACGTATGCTTGGCTGCTTTCGACACCTTTTCTTACTGGCAGTACGTCTTTAACTTGATTCGTTTTCGTTATGCTTTCGAACCACGAAATATTGAAACATCAAATATCGTTACTTTAGTCACGTTTGTAAGTTATCTAAATTGTACTCAACGTTTACAATTAAAAATACATTTTAGTTAAGGTAATTGTTATTCCATAACACTGAAAATTACCCAACTGAATAAACGTATGGCTAGCTCTTTTATGAAACGTGTTTATTAAATATTACCGGAAATCATGTACCTCAGAGTTAATGTATTTATTTTAATGATTATAAATTGAAGTATAGTGGCGTCTTTAGAATTTTTTTTGTTTCGGGGCAGAATGGGGTGCAAAGAGTTAAAGTAAAATGGGTGTACAAGGATGGGGTGAATGAAGTGTTGTTGAATACAAGTTTGTTTGTTGCTGTTCTTTTCTGTCTTAAAGAAGGGTTTGTTTATTCTTATTTAACAAGGAATTACCTCAAGCTTCGTTTCCATAATATTACAAACTACCACTAAACCCATCTTTAAGCCTCACCTGATTGAAAGTACTAACTTCGGTTCAAGTTATACAGTATGCACCCCCCAAAAAAACAACAAACAACAACAACAACATACACACAAAGCAACAACAACCAACACCTTAGTTTTAGTAGGAGTCATAATATACGGATAATTTATAGATCTTATAGAAACTGAATCCACATATTTCCAACAGGGTTTTAACCCCCAATTCCCACCCTGATGGCTATGCCACAACTAGAAAAAAATATAAGCGAAGTTTGAAATTGACTCTCATCTGGTGGTACCTATCGGTCTGAAGACACTAAATAACTAAAGTCGTCTTCAATTAAGAAATGGAAACGTGTGCCAGTCTTGTAAAACACAGAAAATGAATGTCAGGCATAAAACTTCTCTAGGGATCTGGAAGAACAAAATGCGAGTGAACAGCTAATTCAGCCAAGTATATCTACAGTGCAAATACTGTTAGCTGGTTGGTCCATTAGCTTGAAAAGAACGTAGAAAAAGTCACGTGGAAAAATTACTACTAAGAGAGTGGGTGTGGTAAGGTGCTCAAGATAGAAAATCACTTCCGCAGTTATGGAAAATATACTTTTAATCTCTACACTGGTTATAGATGAATATTTGATGCATCCATTTCACCTAAACAATAAAGAACGGAAATAATATGATATATGTTTGTACAAAATACTCGTATTAAGAACATTTAACGACATTATCCAAACAGAGTTAATTGACAAGAAGGAGGGATTTCAGACGTTAATATAATGCATAAGAGTGTACATCACGTTTGGCCTGCTCTAACAAAGAAAGGAGTGATCCACGTATGTCAGAAATTACAGCAGTGGAAATACCTCTTAAAATTGATAGTATGAAAGTACAAATAGCAGTAATTACGCACATCATTCTTGTATGCATGTGTTTGCTTTGTTATTGCTGGATAGACAGTTTGATATCAAAATCAAATAGAAAGTTTTAGTTCTGACGCGTGTGCATGAGCGCGCGTGTGCGTACGTTCTGTTTTTTTTCATTGTTTTTAACTTGCATAAATGCTTTATCCAGAGCAAAATGAATACATATATATACGATTATTCATGTTTAAAACGACGATTAATAAAAACAGTTGAAAACAACAGTTACAAATTAACTGGAGAAAATTTGAATAGACTTAACAACAAAACACGTGCTATCTGAGGATCAAAATCAAAAATAGTTTCTTCGGATATTTTTGATAACCATACTTTGAATCACAATAGTTTATTTGCGGAACAGTAATGTTTAATAAAAATACAGACCAGCAGACAAGAGGAAAATGTTAAGCACAAATTACACTTTTACAGGTTCTATATACCATGCATACAGACCCACATATTTCCACTTGGTTGGAACTGATCATACTACTCAGATAACAGACAAAAATACACTTTTAATCTAAACTTTTCCAAGAATTCTACATCATGGCTTCTTCTTCTTGTGTTAACGTTGTAACACTTTCTTATCGACACAGATACAAGAGACGAGAGATGAAAAGAGAGTAAAAAGAAGGGCGAGAAATAAAAGAAGATTGTGTGTTTTTCTTATAACAAAACCACATCAGGCTATCTCCTCAGCCCACCAAGGGGAATCGAACCTCTGATTATAGCGTTATAAATCCGGAGACATATCGCTGTACTAGCGGGGAGCAGAGGACTGTGAAAAACCCAAGAACCTTTGACGTCGTATTTGAAACGAATAAAACAATAGCAAAATAATGAAACTTTCGTCAAGAAAGGAAGGCTAAATGTTGAAATGCTGAGTTAAGGATAGGAAAATCCAAGGTTCGAGCGGCGATAAGCCTCTGAATATGCTCTATGTTTTCACCAGTGAGGGTTATCACATTTCTGACAGTTATCCTGACATTCGATTAAGAGTAGCCACATAGATTAAGGACGCTGTTAAATGTTTGTCTTCCATTTGATCAACAGTTTTAAATCCGAAATGACCATGCATGAGCCATGGGGATTTGACATGACCTTTAAACTAATGTGTCAAATATGGCAACGTACAGGTAGAAATTACGGAAAATCTCCTTGAATAACAACATTCAGATTTATACATTTAATTTTTCAGCAAAATTCTGAAACGTATCTACTTGTCTGTAGCCATTGGTTTAGATGTGCGCCTTCAACGCAATACTGATTCTATTGTACGTATTGTATGCTTACACTGCCACCTATCTGTACCTCAACATTATCTTTTTACAGAAAACCAAAGTAAATGAAGAAAGGAAACAGGTCACGTACCGTGGTTTATCTTTCGTGCTGTTTTTCATTATAGCAAGTGGTTAACTTAAATGAATACACGACAGAATTTCGAGTGTATACAACAATATAAAACACAGATATTTCAGTTGTCTCTCCTGTTTATATAAAACCTTTCTCTAGATTGAAGGGCAAAAAAATCTGTTTCGTTCTGTACGTGATGTACAGATATGAATAGAGAAATGAAAATGACAGGTTTCCATAAAAAGGATTATTTACCCGTCGAAGTATTCATTACTTCCATTAATCTTTAAAAAGTCATGGTTTTTATCTGTGGAAGTATCCATAGACTACCAGAATTTTTAGAAATCTGCGATTTCTACCTGCAGAAGAATTCAGAAACATTTCTAAAAACTACGTCAGTTTGTAAAAATACTGAAACCATCTGATTTTGATATAGTCTCGTAGCTTGTGTATATAATGTGATTTTTTTTACCTCTTTGAGGCTACTGTTATTGTTTAACTTAAGGTTAAACTGTTGTTTTTCTAATCTTATTTATCTTTAAACACAGAACAATGAACTTTAACAACGGACCAACTTATATAGAAATTGTTAGTTTCAACAACCTTATGAACAAAGTAGCAATTCTAGATTAGTTAAAAAGTTAAGGCTATTGAAATTAGCAAGTTAAAACAGGCTAGACTGTTGATAAGGTTACTGATTATATTAGTATGATCTCAGATGTTATAAAAATATTGCTTGTTTATTTGTTTTAACGCAAAGCCACACAATAGGCTATTCGAAAACTGTGCACTGCAGGGAATCGAATCTTGTATTTTTTTTAGTTTATTATTGGTCTGAGGTTGTAGCAAGGACGAAGTCATCATAAAACATTCTTGTTTTTTACCAAAAAATCTTCAGAACTGATTTGATGCAAAAACCAATGGTAGATAGAGGTATTTCCACCTTGCACTAGATATTTCTTGTTTTCCTATTCCTGTCCTTATTAAAGGTAGTTAACAAATACGCATTTAATGTACTCTTAACTTAAAGTGAATAACTAAGTAAAACAACTTCCATAGCGATGACGTGTAATATTAACACATGATGTTCCAGTAATCGACTTTTTCTAACTTGCGCAGTTACTCGCCAGAACGGTTACTTAGGTTTCATTTTTACTGCACGATTCTCAAGAGATGAACATTTTACAAAGTCGAAAAGTGTAAATGCAAAAAAATTAAAATGGTGTGTGAGTACTTAAGGGTACTCAGGGTAAGAGTGAAGTATTAAAGATTTAGCCTACAATCATTTAAATTTTAAGTTTCGGAAGCGTCTAATATAATTATAAAATAACGTTTTGACAATCGAATTTAAATGCCCGGCATGGCCAAGCGTCTTAAGGTGTGCGACTCGTAATCTGAGAGTCGCGGGTTCGCATCCTCGTTACGCCAAACATGCTCGCCCCTTTTAGCCGTGGGGGCGTTATAATGTCACAGTCAATCCCATTATTTGTTGGTAAAAGAGTTGGCAGTGGGTGGTGATGACTAGCTGCCTTCCCACTGCTAAATTAGGAACGGCTAGCACAGATAGCCCTCGAGTAGCATTGTGCGAAATTTAAAAAAACAAACAAGAGAATCGAATTTTGTTTATGTATTACTTGGCAAACAACCTCCTTTATTTAACGCATTTTTTTTTATAAAAAATATTTGTTTTAAGATCGAAATTAGTGGCTCGGCATGGCCAGGTGGTTAAGGTTGTAATCTAAGAGTTGCGAGTTCGAATCCCCATCACATCAAACATGCTCGTTCTTTCAGTCGTGGGGGCGTTATAAGGCTACGATCAATCCCACTATTGGTGAAAAAGTAGCCCAAGAGTTGTCGGTGAGTTGCTTTTCCTCTAGCCATACACTGTTAAATTAGGGACGGCTAGCGCAGATAACCCTCGTGTAGCTTTGCTCGAAATTCAAACCAAAACAAAACGACTTTAGTTATTAAGGCCGCAAACGTAACTACAGAATAAGTTGAGCAATTTTAAGCCTAACTGTAAGTACATAATTTAGCTCAGAGAAAATGAATTAATTAAGAATAACAACGATTAAAAGTTTTATTTATGGAACTGTGGTATCTTCTGGACTAGGCGTTTATTGTGGAAATTGCTAGATACCTATATAAATGCAAATTTAGTGATTATCATAAGTTAGGCTTAATGATGAATAGTAGAAAGCCAGCAGCAAAAACGAATTTTTGACACGCTTATGTAGTGTAACAAACATTTAATTTTTGAGCGTTTCGGAATACACATATTCCATCTACACTGAGCAGGATAAATTAAGTAGAAAAAAATAACTTGTTTGATTCTTAGTTGTAAATTTATTTCTTTTCGTAAGTACTACAGTTTTCACAAAATAGAACCATAATGGTCTAATTTAGCGAATCTTATACATTTAGCTTGCGCATTTTTATGTTGAATTATTACTTTCTAATATTTATCGTTCTAAGTCCTGGCCTGCCGAGTTTCAAACAAAACATTAGGACAGTTTCCACTTAAGTCTACTAGGTTTGATGGCATTTTTTTTAGATGTTACATTTGTACAAACGATGCTGTGTGACAGCCAGCAGCGCACGATCTCTGCTAATGATGATAGTAAAAATTACTTTACTTCTTTCAGCCATTGTTTCGATCATCCGAATCAAATGATCGTCTTTATTCTCGATGACACATTAGATGGCTTTTCAGTATTCCTTGTATTCCTGGAAATCGCGAAACGTCCGTGTATAATCCTATTTACCGTACGAGTGTATATAAACAATAAAATGAGCGAAAGATACACAAAATGTGAATGTCTAAGTTATGGAATATAGATCACTTTAAAAACTTCATATCAGGCTACTGTTATCCATATAAGTGTTCGAAAAATTTGTATATCCGATCGCCAATGTACAAATTAGCACTAGGTGTCGCATTGCTCAAATCTTTTACGCTTTTATGTCGATCAGCAGAGCTGGAGTTCTAAAGTGGTACTAAAGATAATGCACATGCTTAATACTCATTTACTATTATGTACATTAAAGGCAACAAACATACATTTTTGTCTTAAAGGATTCTTGTCATAAAATATGATTTTCATTAACGATTCCCTCTCTGTGCAAGCCAGAAATTAGAAACCAGTACCTAACACGTTCTGCAATATATACAAACTTTCGAAATATTCCGAACTACTAGCTTATCCCGCAAAACGGACTAAAATATATAATTTAAAACAGTTTTCTATAATTACAGTATTCCATTATTACACATCTTACTCCATCATATATCTAAAAACTTTAACATGGGGAACAAAATACATTTTATTTCATATTATTCTCCGAAAAAATTAGTTATAGCTTGATTACATAATTAATTATAGCTTGATTATATAAACATAATTTTAAAGCGGTGGTAATAACAAAATTTAAGTATTCTGCATCGGAGGGAAACAAATCATGTCCATCATCTTCACCTTCATTTAATACCCCGCTGGTACAGTGATAAGTCTACGGGTTTAGAACATTAAAATCAGGGGTTTGATTCCCTTCGGTAGACTCAGCAGATAGCCCGTTGTGTCTTTGCTATAAGAAAAGCACACATAAACACCCCTTCATTTAATCATAAGTTTTACTGAAATTTCTTTAGAGTTCCTAAAAGGTTAAAGGTAGATTTGACCGTCTGATTTTTTTTATGTAAGAGACTCCTTAAAACCAGTAACGAATTTGTCTCTCACCTTATAGTTTTAACATGACACGGAAACTGGGTTATTAATTCGGATGTTAACCCCTTCTTTAATAATTAGAATACGATGTTTTATGAAGACGCAACTAAATTTCTGCGTAGTTTAATGTAAGGTTGAGGAAAACAGTTGAAAGATAAATATTGGCGTTCAAAAAGCACACTGAAGAAAAAATGTGAATATATATCGTGTCAAGAAGTAAAAATAAAATATGATTTACTAGATGCAGTAGATAGAAGAGTAACGTATATTATGTTCTAAAAATAATAGAAGGATTCTCCTATAATGTTCAATAATTTGACAAAGAATTTCAACAATCAATGTGATCTTTAAATGACAATGGGGCTCAACAGGCTTACGTCAGGATAATTTGATTGTAGTTTTTAGAACAGATTAGTTGGTTCCACATAGTTTACAAAATATTACTTACATCATACGGTGACATTATGATATTATTTGTGAGATTTAAAACCAACTAGAATGTCTAGTTGTTGTTTTTAGTGTTCATGTGTTAGGTTTGAAGCTTATACTTCTGGTTGTAGTTGGAAGCATTAGTGAAATGTTTATAAGGTAACCGTGTTATATTTTAATAAATATATATTTGTTTGTAAGAGCTAAATGCAAAACTATTTTCTCCTTTTAGAAATTCCTCATTGTTTTGACAGGATACAGTTTTGGTGAGAAACAATACTGAGGCATAGACTGAACCCCCCCAAAAAAAAACAAAACAAAACAGAACGTTGACTGACAACAATGCTCAAACATGGACAGGAAAAGACGGAAACAGTAACGCAACGTGGACTGACAATAATGCTCATACATGGACAGAGAAAGACAGAAACAGTACCGTAAAATTGACTGAGAACAATGCCCAAACGTGGACAAGAAAAGACGGAAACAGTACCGTAACGTTGACTGACAACAATGATCAAATATGAACAGGAAAAGACGGAAACAGTGCCGTAACGTGGACTGACAATAATGCTCAAACATGGACAGGAAAAGACAAAAACAGTTCCGTAAAGTTGACTGACAACAATGCCCAAACATGGAGAAGAAAAGACGGAAACAGTACCGTAAAGTTGACTGACAACAATGCCCAAACATGGACAGGAAAAGACGGAAACAGTACCGTAACGTGGACTGACAACAATGCTCAAATATGGACAGTGTTATGTAAATGTTCAGTAAACGACAACATGTCGTGTTGTGTTTGGATTTCCATATCTATTATTTATATTTCCATATTTATATTATTGTTTTGAAGTTCAAATCAATAAAATATGTTGTTATTCATTTAAAATAACATTTAGAAACTTCTAGAATTAGGTAGATCGATCATTTGAGTGTAAATAGAATGTATGTCAGCCTGGTGTCCAGACGACGAGTCTCGTGCAAAAACAGACATGCGCAGATTACTCTGGAATTCTGTGGAAGCTACGCGATTGTTGGAGAACACAGTAGGCATACTAGTATAAAAACAGACGGCGACGCGAGGAGAGAAAAAAGAGTCAGTCATTCTTTTATTCGTTTCAAGAGATGTGTCTTCGTTTGAGAAATTTTTCAACGTTTACTGTGTGTTTATTCAACTTGGATTTGTGACTGGAGCTAGATCTACAAAAACTGTGATTTTATTTCATCAATCTTTACGATTCATTCGAATTACTGGTTATACCGAAGGTCAACACGTATAGAACTGTTTAGGGGAGACCGGAGCAAGTGAGAAAACGACAAATTTGAGATATTCATTGAAAACATCGTAAAAAGAACTTCGTCAAATTTATTGAACTGTGAATTGTTTCTGTATTTCTCCATTCAAACTTCGGAATTTCTTCGTGGGACCAAATTCACACCCTAGATTGGAATTTTGGATTTCTGATCTGGACTTTTGGACTTTTATTCTAAATCATTATATTGGACACAGGCCAGTACCATTTTTGTATTGTAATTTATTTTGAAGGTTGAAAATTAATATCTGTCATTATTATTATATAATTTATGTTATATCTCTTACATATATAATAGTTTATTGTAATAAATTATATAAGCTGTTATCTGTGTCTTTCTGTTGCGTTCAGTCCACATAATAAAAACAAAAAACGTAATAACAGGAAAAGACGGAAACAGCACCGTAACGTGGACTGACAACAATGCTCAAACATGGACAAAAAAGGAAACTACAACTGTATGTTGTTCAAATGAATAATAATAAACTTTTATCTCGCTCTTAGAATTACAAATTTGTTTGAAATTCAATATGTCATTAAAACCATGAAAGAAAGGGAATATTTTGAAGTTTTCACGATAGAATAATTTTATGAGTAGGTGGTTGGAATAATAAAATGTATATCGACAGCATTTCGTTTAAGTAAATAACGAAGTGAAAATATTTTGACAAGTATGTTTACAGTGTTGTAATTTAGTGGTTAGATATCTAAGGAAAATCACCTTCCACGATTGTTAAAACATTTAGTTGTCCTACAAAGCATTCAGCATAGGCCAATCGTTTAAGAGGTTCAACACTATTAAAATATGTAAATATGAAAACTGAATTCCTACACAAAATGTGATTTAACTATACACACACACACACACTAATTACTACTGTAAATTTAGTATATTGAATACTTTTATTTATATCTTTATTTTAACAACTGATTCAAAGCTAAGCCTTTAATCATTAATTATTTCGATACTGAATATTTCTACATGTTACATAATTACACACAAACAGGAGCGTATATTTTTTACACCCGATGTGAGGTATGGTTTTTGCAACCACTTATGTGGACTGTTCAATTTGCAAATTGGTAATCTCTGATTACGCGAACCTGAAAGCTGTAAACATGCAGTCACAGAGTAATCTTGTTACCACGATACTTCAAGGTTTCCATGTAGGTTTGTATAAGTGAGGTGTTGTGAACAGTTTTCAAAATGTTAATAGAATAAAGATAAATGTGTCACAAATTAACTGCCACATGAATTTATTCCTGCACACTGCACAGTACAAAAGATGGCCATTATATTTGACAAGGTTACTAATAACTTTCATTGTATGAATTACGTTTTCAAATATGAATATAATTAGTAATTACCCTTGATAAGTTTATATCTACTGAAAAGCTGCTCATGTTGTTTGATAAAAATAATTAAAATGTCTTTGCAAACTCTTGAAAATTACACATCAATACAATGTAACACATAATTATTCATACTTTTCATTAAAGTAAGATTCATTTAGTCCTCTAGTCTACATGTTCCCAAACACAGACCTCCTTTGTGATGATCTGTTTATGAATTCTTTCATAAGCTCTTTTATATTTATCTTATCGACCTCAACTTTGTGAGTGTGACAAACTGCCACATGGTTGATGCGGCACTGAGACATAGTTGACCTTAACCACGTCTTCAACCATCTTAATGCAAAAAAACTGCGTTCACATTCGCAGCTGGATACTGGACATACAAGCAAAATTTTCACGATAAGAAATACTTCACTAAACATCTGCTGACTTGATTCATGCATTTTACAGTAAACATCCTTCGCACCTTTCAGAGATACTGCTTTTGTTTTTCCTTTGAACATGGGAACTGAAACTCGAGCCATTGTGCAGAGATAGAAGTTTATAACTGTTATGTAAATGTCATGTAAATGTTTTGTAAACGACAACATGTCGTGTTGTGTTTGGATTTTCATATCTATTATTTATATTTCCATATTTATATTACTGTTTCAAAGTTTAAACCAATAAAATATGTTGTTATTCATTTAAAATAACGTTTAGAAATTTCTAGAATTAGGTAGATCAATCAATTGACTGTAAATGGAATGTTGGCGGCAAGACGAACTACTGCGAAAGCATTTGCCAAGAATGTTTTCATTTATCAAGAACGAAAATTAGAGGTTCGAAGGCGATCAGATACCGCCCTAGTTCTAACCATAAACGATGCCAACCAGCGATCCGCCTGAGTTCCTCAAACGACTCGGCGGGCAGCTTCCGGGAAACCAAAGTGTTTGGGTTCCGGGGGAAGTATGGTTGCAAAGCTGAAACTTAAAAGAATTGACGGAAGAGCACCACCAGGAGTGGAGCCTGCGGCTTAATTTGACTCAACACGGGGAAACTCACGACAAGTCTCGTGCAAAAACAGACATGCGCAGATTACTCTGGAACTCTGTGGAAGTTTCGCGATGGTTCGAGAAATGTAGGCCTACTAATATATAAACAAACGAAAATGTGAGAGAGAAAGAAGAGTCAGTCATTTGTTTGTATTTGATTCAAGAAATAGTGTCTTTGTTCGAGAAATTTTAAACGTATGCTGTGTGTTTATTCAACTTGAATTTGTGACTGGAGCTAGATCTACAGAAGCTGTGATTTCATTTCGTCAATCTCTACGATTCGTTCGAATTATTGGTTGTGCTGAGATAAGTTTGAGACGTTCATCGAAGGCATCGTGAAGGGAACTTCGTCGAATTTATTGAACTGTGAATTGTTTCTGGACCTCTCCATTCAAATTTCGGTATTTCTTCGTGGGACCAAATTCACACCCTAGACCGGAATTTTGCATTCCTGATCTGAACTTTTGGACTTTCATTCTAGATCATTATATTGGACACAGGCCAATACCATTTTGTATCGTAATTAACTTTGAAGGTTGAAACTAGTACCATTTTGTATTGTAATTAACTTTGAAGGTTGAAACCAGTACCATTTTGTATTGTAATTAATTTTGAAGGTTTAAATTGAATATCTGTCGTTGTTGTTATGTAATTTACGTTATATCTGTTACATATATAATAGTTTATTGTAATAAATTATACAAGCTGTTATCTGTGTCTTTCTGTTGCGTTCAGTCTACATACATAAAAAACGTAACAATAACCGAGTTGTCAATCTTGCCAGATGTTCTCAAGTGCCGGATAGTGCCTCAAGTCATTGTTCTCTACATTGAATCTAGTGGTCAGATGTTCTATGACTTGTCCACAAATTCAAAATATTGGCTTCCGTGGTAATCTCTAGCTGTTGCAGTATGGTGTGCTGAACCATCACCTGTGATCCTTCTGGGGGGTCTGGGGGGAGTTACCTTTTACTCAGCTTCATCAAATATCTTGTTGTAATTTTCCTCTGTTTGGAATACCTGCAGTTGCTTAACTGTCATTGCAGATGCTTCAATCATGCCAGATACTGTCGCTGATTTTGCTTGAAATGACCGGTTTAGTTCTTCTAATGCTGCTAATGAATGCTGAGCCATCAACAATCTTAAAACTGTCTTTCCTTTGTCAAATCTGTCCAGCAGACCTCGTGCTTTCATTGCTACATCTGATTTTTCAATTGCTAATTCAGACAAAGAATCAACAATGTCACTGCAGTGATCATTAGCACATGTAATTGCAGATAGGTGGCACAACCAGCGTGTTGGAAACAGTGAGCGAATGTATTTAACTGGACCATCTGTTAAATAAAAATACCTAAACAAAAACTAGCAATACAATTCGAGTCGAGGTTTCAGGCCGTTGAAATCGCTCCTTTTGTGTTCTAATTATACAAGAAAATACAATATTTTTACTATCTATGATAAGAGAATATATTGTTTTTTTTACCATAAAGCACCAGTACTTTATTAGAGGGCGGTGATAATCTAAAATTTCATGGATTAATAAGGGCCACAAACACAAGTCTAATGAGCCCTGTTGTAAAATCGAGAATAAAGGGAACGGAGGAGGGTGATGTAGGACGCGTCTAGATCCGAGAGGCCCGAATCTATCGTTAAGTCGTTAACTGTACACTAAACGTACTCTATGGTCAGCGGGTTCGGCAGCTAAGAAGAGTAAGGCATTCGACAATAAAACCGGTTAGACATGCATAAGAACAAATGGCGTAGGAAAACCGCACAATATACACATAAGATTGATGCAGCTACAAGCTACAAATGGCCTGCGAGATCTAGATCACAGGAATTTACGCTTGAGAGTAATATTTTCGAATTTCATTTTCTGTTCAATCTGTTGTGATGAAAATTTTATTTAATCTTACACTACGTACAAGACGTAGGTAGATTCTGTGATAGTGCTTGCATGTATACTTAGGCCTACTGACTGATACTTACGAACTATCGCTTAGATCGAAAAGCTTAGAAACACGCCTATATTAAATATGTACATTTCGGCTACTGAAAAAGCCTACATCTAGGCCTAATTATGTAATTCAATTGGTAAGAATACGAGAATCCCAAAAACAAACACACAATTTGTAGGCCTGTGATGCAATAAAACAAATCAACAGACCAAACTGTAAGGGTGAGATGATTTTATACACCATAACAACTCCCATCTAAACTGAAGGGGGATGTATATCCCCATCCCCCAGGATCTACGCCTCCTGTACACAAACGAACACTTTTACACATATTCTTCAAAAAAAGAAATGCAAAAGGGATATTTTTGTTATTTTAAAGAAAATGTATGTCATAACGTTACAAGCTCAGAGTATGTGATATTACGCGTGTAAAGGCATTGATTGTCAGGCCAAAATGACAATAAAAGGTGTGCTCTTTGAAAACGGAGGAAAACATCGGATTTTTCGCCAAAACGCATTCGTGTCCAAAAAATGTGTTCGAGAGATCTGCATGTTCTGCAAGTGAAACATGTGCAAAATCGCTATAAAAGTAACGGGTTCTCGGTTTCCACAGCTCAGTGTTAAGCCACCGACACGCAATACAGTTACGCCAAGACTAGCTGAAGCACAACGCAACAACGCCATTGGTCGTTTGGAAGCAGGCGAATCTCGATCGGACGTTGCCAAAGCTGTGAATGTCCATCCAAGCACCATCACAAGGCTATGGAATCGTCACCAACAACATAGATCAACTCGTGACCATCCACGATCTGGCAGACCTCGTGTGACCACGCCCGCACAAGATCGCTACATCCAGTTACGTCACCTTCGGGATAGGACCACAACTGCGACGTCCACTGCCGCAACCATACCAGGGTTGCGTAGGATTTCCGATCAGACCATACGCAACCGTCGACAAGATTCTTAGGCCCCATGTGCAACCCATCATGGTGAATGTCAACTTCGTTTTTCAACATGACAACGCCCGTCCTCACACAGCCCGACTCACCACTGTCTTCTTGAGACACCACAACATCAACGTTCTTCCCTGGCCCTTCAGATCACCAGATTTAAACCCCATCGAACATCTTTGGGACGAGTTGGACCGACGTCTGCGACGGCGACAACCTCAACCGCAGACTCTGCCTCAGCTTGCAGCAGCTTTGCAGGCTGAGTGGACAGCCATTCCACAGGATGTGATTCATCATCTCATCGCTTCCATGGGCAGGAGATGCCAAGCAGTTATTGATGCTTACGGGGGCATACTCGTTATTGACGTAGAGTGACGTTAAACTTCAACTAGTAAGCGTGGACTTCGTCTTTGCAGACTTTGGATGTCCAGCAGTGAATGTGCAAAGTTTCACACATGTCATACAGAATTACCCGAAATAAACTTGTTAACAATATGTCACAAGTTTTGCCTATTGCGTTTCTTTTTTTTGAAGAGTATACATTTCCTTGGAAGTGTTTGCTTGTTTTATTTTTGAATTTCGCGTAAAGCTACTTGAGGGTTATCTGCACTAGCTGTCCTTAATTTAGCAGTGTAAAACTAGAGAGAAGGCAGCTAGTCATCACCACCCACCGCCAACTCTTGGGCTACTCTTTTACCAACGAATAGTGGGCTTGACCGTCACATTATAACACCTCCACAGCTGAAATAGCGAGAATGTTTGGTGTGACGGGAATTCGAAACCACGACCCTCGGATTACGAGTCGAGTGCTTTAACCACCTGGCCATGTTGGACCTGCGGAAGGAGTGTTTTCATTCTAATCATTCTTGCATAACTCAAACGTGTCGATTTCTGTTCATATTAGGGAAGAATAAAAAAATCGATACGCATTTCCAGTTTTGTAAATATTTTAAATTTGCAAATACGAATTCGTTTGGACGAAATTTTTTCTTTCATTTTGAGTTTGAGGCAGTAGCATTAAAGTAAAGCTGTGTAGGTGTCTTGAAAATTTTTGTCTCTGATAAAATGTATTTCACGTGTAGTTGTCTTGAAAAATTGTTTCTTTGATAAAATGTATTTTACGTGTAGGTGTCTTGAAAAATTGTTTCTCTGATAAAATGTATTTCACGTGTAGGTGTCTTGAAAAATTGTTTCTCTGATAAAATGTATTTTAAAATATGACATTCCTTTATGTTCTACACATCTTTTGCTTTTATGGGCTTGATATTGATCGAGCCATCGTAGTGGACTGCAGAGGTTGAGTTAAGGCATATTCCTTGGTGCTCTTTTAAGACAAGCAGATAAAGCTGTTATTTTAAGTTTATTTTTTCTGTTTTTCCCTATTGGAAAGTCGAAAAACGCAATAATTCAGTTAAAACAAGTTTCACCTGTGTTTAGGGTTACGGAGAACGGTGGTCCATGGTACTTCTACACAAAAAACAAACTGCTTTATTACAAATATGATTTTTCAGGAACATTAGATGGCTAGTATAGAAATTCCCAAGATCACGTGACACCTTAACGCATGTTGAATAAACGACTATTTAGATCTATCATAGGGGAAGTTAGTTAATTAGAAATGTTCATGTTAGTTACTACGAATTTTTTATGCATTAATGTTTCGTTATAGAAATTTTATTATTTGGGCCAATACACCATTTATAGATATAATCATCATCAACTTTTCCACCCGTAGAGAGCGAGATAAGATTAATGTTTTATTGAAGTGACCACAACAAAAGTTAGTCTACTTACGTCAGTGTCCACTCCCTTATCTGCTCCTGGACATTTAAAAGTCACGAATGCATGGCATCTTTTGTGAACCACAAAACTACAGACTGGAAATAAAAAATGATCAAAGTGAACTCACAGATATAAAATTTTTCTGAATTAATAACGTTGTAGTTAAGAAATACTTAGTTACAACAGAAAAATTCTTTAAAGTTTGAATAAGGTAAGTTTTAAAATCGTTTATTTTAAACTTGTAAGCTCAACATAAATAAGAGTTTATAGGAGAACTAATCTAGTGCAGTCTTGTTTTATTATTCGAGAAATCGAAAGAAAAACAGCTAGTAAGTAATGCATGTAGTTATTCGTGGGCGATAAAATTGTACGGTTTAATGGATGTCTCTATTAATGTGTAACATACATGTAGTGCGTTGTTGTATTGAAGTGAGAAACTAAAACCAGAATACGTGCATTGGAAACGCGGCATTACTTTAAAAATATCTTTAATTATACTTGTTGATCGCTTCTACGTCTAAAGACAATGTGAAACAAAAACCTCTCTATTTGTTCTGCATATCTTATGAATATTTTCTCTCACGAAAAAACAAAACAAAATACGTACCACAAAGGACCATAACACAAAATGAAATGAAATGAAGTAGATTTCAAAAGATCACGAAAATTTTGAAAAACTTACTGTTGAGGAAAAGAAAAGTCAGCTATTTGTGGAGTATGTGATTTGTGGTCTTTTAAAATCTAGTACACTTAATTTTATAGGCAACATATTGCATGTTGTTTTCAATATTTTAAATGCAAGCTGAACAAATAAATCAACAACGAGATTAAGTTACAAGAAAATTACAATAACTTAAAGAAGTGCAGTCGATGATTTAGAGACTTCTGTGTAAAAAAAAAGAAGTTTTTTCTTACGATGCAGGTATATCAATTTTATTATATGGCACCCTTTGCAACGGTTTTTGTTAAGTACATGCAAGTTAATCTGATTTTAATTAAGCTCGTGACAGGCAAAAACAATCGATTTTCCATTTAATGATATTTGCTAGTTGAAATGTAACCTCAATGTTAGGCCTTCGTTTGTATTAGTATAATGCATTAATATTATGTATATGTACAGCTAATATTCATTATTCACATCGTCAATCTACTCAACCCTCTAGTGGTAGCTAAAATCTTCGTGGAACTGACATTTATTAACGTACGTTACTATTAACTCGGTAAATACGTTAAGGTAAAACTTAGTGGTTTGGTTTTCGAATACTTATTTTCGAAAAAGTAAATTCCAATTCACGTTTATTTTGACAACGCATTCTCCTTTAAAAATTACAGAACTTACTTTGACATTGGTAGCCTTGCTTCCCGAAACCCCTGAAATAGAACAAAAAATTAGTTTCAATGATAAAAAAATGCGTAAACTCACTGTCAATAAAATAAAAAAATACTTCTGGAATTCTCTAAGCAGCGAGCAATGATAAAACAGTGTCAAGTGTATATAAACTTTGGTTTACATGAATAAAATCAGTATATCAACACAAACACTATGATACAGGTTAACATTATATAAGGTGGGCGTGGCCTAGTGATTAGAATTCTCGGTTTTTGAGTATTTGCCTCAAATTTGCTTCACACTTTGGGGCCGGCGGCGCGACAGAAGAGTAGCAGTCAAGTCCGATTATTCGACTGAATAAGAGTAGCTCAAGAATTGGCCTTAGGTGCTTTTGATTGGATTCCTCTAGTCAGCTAAGTTGCCTATCAGTGAAGTTTGGCGGCAATTTAAAAAAAAATTTAGTACAGACAAAATAATGCAAGAACCAATAAAACATTGTTTAAAGTTTATTTAAACGTGCATGCTAGGCACTGATGAGTTAACGTTTTCTAAAACTTCTATTTTACGATACTGTTTACTAACTGTAAAACAAACCGTGTCTGAGATATTTTGAGCCAGCTGAGTACTTTGTATATTTAACTTGTCATCTGATGTATGAACAATTTAACCTTCTACCCCAGAAGGAGAGGAAAGAATGAAACTATCTGGCAAGCAACCAGTTCTTAAAATGTGTTTATATTGGTGGACCTCTTTTTATAGGTCTAGACATTTCAGTTTAGCCAATATTCTCGTAATTTGACTCTTTGCACAATATTTTTGGCTTGAGTTACAATGATGCACTCTAAGGAATTAAGGTGACAAAGACAAAACATAAATGTTATGTCACACACATTAGTTCACATTAGCACACAAAACGTAAATGTTATGCCACACACATTAGTTCATATTAGCACACAAAACGTAAATGTTATGCCACACACATTAGTTCATATTAGCACACAAAACGTAAATGTTATGTCACACACATTAGTTCACATTAGCACACAAAACGTAAATGTTATGCCACACACATTAGTTCATATTAGCACACAAAACGTAAATATTATGCCACACACATTAGTTCATATTAGCACACTAAACAAAAATGTTATGCCACACACTAGTTCATATTAGCACATAAAACATAAATGTTATGCCACACACATTAGTTCATATCAGCACACAAAACATAAATGTTATGTCACACATTAGTTCATATTAGCACACAAAACGTAAATGTTATGCCACACACATTAGTTCATATTAGCACACTAAACAAAAATGTTATGCCACACACTAGTTCATATTAGCACAAAAAACATAAATGTTATGCCACACACATTAGTTCATATCAGCACACAAAACATAAATGTTATGCTACACATGTTAGTTCATATTAGGACACAAAACATAAATGTTATGCCACACACATTAGTTCATATTTGGACACAAAAAATAAATGTTATGCCACACACATTAGTTCATACTAGGACACAAAATGACTCCAAAACACCATATGTAGTAAATTAACAAACTTTTCCACCACGAAAAATTCATTCTCTCAAGTTGTGGTAGATAAGGCGACATAGCTATCATTAAAGAAAGGTCAAGAAAAAATTACATTTTGTCATGCGATAAGAGAATTGGCTACGATAGAAGCGCCACAGTGTTTGTTCCTGAAGTTAACTAACCCATTCATACAACGTGTGGTTCAAACGTTCAGGAAACCGATGGATATAATATTATAATAGTTGGTGTTAAGACCAGCATGACCACTAGAAAAACATAGTCATATTATGTCGTTGTCAAACTACATGGGAATTAGTGGTATAAATTTCATCGTGCGATTTTATATTCAAGCAAGAAGAATACACATTACCATCTATGATTTTCAACTTCTTTTGCAAATATTATCTTTCAGCTTTTTAGAATGATGGTTGGGAGCACTAAGCTTGCGTTTGAAGGAGACACTGATTCGAATCTCAGTCACATCAAACATGTTAGCCTTTACAGCCATGGGAGGAGTCATAATGTAACGGTTAATCCTAGTATTTGTTGATAAAACAGTACGTATCCCAAGAGTTGGTGATGGATAGTGTTGACAAGCTGCCTTCCTTCTTGTCTTTCATTGTTAAATTAGAGAGGGCGAGCGAAGATATCCATAGCTTAGATATCTGTGCTAGCCGTCCCTAATTTAGCAGTGTAAGACTAGAGGGAAGGCAGCTAGTCATCACCACCCGCAGCCAACTCTTAGGATACTGTTATAGATGAACAGTGGGATTGATCATCACATATAATACCCCCACGGCTGAAAGGGCGACCATTTTGGTGTGATGGGGATTCAAACCTGGGATCCTCAGATTACGAGTCGAGTGTCTTTACCACCTGATTATGCCGGTCTTCAACTGTAAGAAAACCATAAAACTGACTATTGATGAAGTTACTCATTACTTTAGGCTTAAGTTAGGGCTCAAACTATACGCATAAAATCGTTTATTTAGATTTAATATACGTACCAGGGTTTATGTAACATTTGTTTAATTATAATTCTCTTTATTTGCTGTTGTGTAGTTTTATTTCCCTACAAAATAGGGGAAGGTATTAATAATAATTGATTTTCGAAGGTGCTGTTCAAAGAAAACTCTACGGCACTTTCTCGTAATTAAATAATTAGCAACAGATGTTAATTATTTGGCTACAATTTGTGTTTTCTTACTCAACAACATCCGTTTCCGACTTGTCTTAAACATGAGACGCTCAAAACAGTCAAGTTTTAATTTCTGTCCTTTTTTATTTGTTTCGGTAAAGCTAAAAACA